>BCGN01000001.1:1737445-2480924 GCA_001599295.1 Sporopachydermia quercuum | reverse complement strand
TGGTGCTGCACTAGATGGTGCTGCACTGGATGGTTCAGCTGGTGCTGCACTAGAGGCAGAAAAAGCTGGCACAGAGCTGGATGGAGCTGTGGTACCGCAACTCTTTGGAATGCAGTATTGCGGAGAATTCTTTTGACCTTTGTTCATATTATCAGCGTTACAGTTTAAAGAAGGATCGCCTGAAGCTGTTCCAGTTGCTTGAAGCGGAGTCTCATCAACATCACCGTTAGGACAGATACCATATTGAAAGTCGTATTGAAGCATGATTTCTGGGAAACACCATCTATCACCATCATCATTTAAGTCAACCGTGATAGTAGATTCAAAGTCAGTCAATGTGGAAACTTCATTTGAGCTCTGGCTCACTTTACAAGTATTTGAATTTTGACGAGAGAAAAGCATCTTAGAGGGAGTGACCCATTTCAATTCTCTGACATCAGCCAAGGTAAGATCACTACCAGGCATCTGAACTCGGATGGTGATATCGAATGTTTGTCCTTGAATTTGCTTATAATCTACTGGTGTCATAGTGAAGAATAAGCCGCTGTTGGGAGGGTTGGGAAAAAAAACATTAGGGCATTTGTTGATGAAGTCGCAACCAGATATACTAGGTAGCTCAGGTTCTGGATAGTATGATGAACCACGCTTTTCAAGAGAGGACGCAACTGGCACAGCAGTTGATTTCTGAGAAAGCGTAAGGAAAAACAGAATACTGACAAACGTCAGTACTGTGTTTCCAAACATTGTGGTTGGATATACGTTAGGAAAAACTAGTAGAGAGAGTATGCGTATGTGTGAGTGATTATATGGATGTTGATCTATTTGTAGATCTACCCTATATTAGTACGGCCGAAAGTGAATGTCTTTACAATATTAGAGAGCATAGAATATATAAATCTACATTTATTGAAATCTCAGGCACAATGGTGACATCTACCACCATATATATATATATATATATGTATTTGAAAAAGAAGCTTCGTCATAGTGGGGAGCATTATATTATTGTCACAATATAATCGTTAAAAATTATATATGTGTAAAGTTAAGACTTTCTGGTGGAGAAATCACTTGTAGCAAGAATAGCAATGAAGAACCAGATTTCATTCCCATTTTCCGCAACTTTATTAAAATACTTACGTATAAAACCGTTGAAACTTAATTATAGTTCAGGTTTTTGGCAAACCAGCAAACTAGTCTCCCAATTTGGATCTATAGACCAATGAAAATAATGATAAACAAAAGCAGGCACATTAGAGAATGATTACCCTCACTGAAATCAATGAAATAATTCAATTGTCAACTTTCATAAATCAATTCAGGATGTCTAACTTCTTCGACAATTTATTAATACAAAGCAAATAAACTTTTATTGTTATAATTTGTTCAGCTTTTTATTGTCCCAATAATGGATGTATATCATTTTGAAAATATACAGATTAAGTACACACTTTTTTTTCGCAACACATTGAGCTACCCTTTTCAAAAGATAAACAGAAAACCAATTGCCCTAATGGGAATTCATTTTAAGTTTAGCTAGATCTGGCTGCGACGAATCACTATTGTTGCTACATAACAAGCAAGTTGGGCCAATTAGTTTTTGTTAACTCTAATTCGTTTAAATAGAATACCACCTAAGACGTAGTTACTTAGGGATTTAGTCATTTATTATGCAAACAATTGGGGAAAGTTAGAGATTACTACCCAAAGCGGACTCATATTGAAAACATTTACTTTTGCAAACCGCGATGCAACGATACATAACCACTAAATTATTACTACTCTTCGAGCTATTCTATTATTAATCGAAGGGTTGAGAAGTAATAATCATCGGAAGGACAACAACTTTAGCAACTATAACAACTATAATGACTAGTATTGCACTATTTCAATTGTAATAATTTCCAGCAACTAATTGATGATTCTCAATTAATGAATCAGCCAAATAACTCCTCCAGTAAACTATTTATTCTTCTCTAGTTGAGAAGACGCAGAATGATTATTTCTACTATCAAAGGGTAATTATCTATTGAACTGCCGTCAAACAACCCTGGAAGGCTTCAAAGATTTTTGTAGAATCATCAAAAATAGAACACACAAAAAGGAATTATATTCTAGCTCAAAGCAACCAGTATTTTTGTCAATTTATCAAGTTCAGCTTGTTGTAATTGCTAAGTTATGTTGAACACTTTAAGCAGGTTCGTGCTCTGTTCGGTTACTGTTTTTCTTATTATTTTCAGGTATTCTGGGATTTTATCTGTTCATTCTGATCAAATCTTACTTAGGACGGGTAACTATATTTACATCAAGTCTCAATTCAATCCATTTATAATCTTCATTTATCAGCAAACACACTTTTGAATGATAGCTGTCAGGCCATGAAAGAGCCCATAAATACAAATTTCTCATTATTATTACACAATCTAATACATCATAATGTGTACTACATTCATGTCAGAAAGTATTTATTAAGTCTGAACCAGATATAATATCCGAAGAGTCTGAAAATTCCGGGAGATGTGCATGTACTTCAGAAAATCTGTAACAAAATGGATTAGATTGCCCGTTCCAAGTATTAGTAGTTTGGTAGAAGGCTCACCTTTATTGCGTAATTGATTGGGTACACTTGATGCAACTCATGTTCCAGTCAGTATCAAAGGCGATATGGAAGCCTTTAGGAAGCAGAAAGAGTTTCGCGTCATTATACGTTCTGGTGGTCGTCAATTTCAATAGGCCGTAAAAGAATGGAAATCGAACGGACTCTTAAATTGTAAATTGTAATTGATATTGTTGCGTTCCAATGCCAAACGCATAGGAGAATCCATACTTATACCCCTGGAAAAGAAAATAAAGTATTCATCACTAAGGTTCATTCGAAGGTATTAAGTTGTGTTCCAGAACAGTGTTGGTATCGGCCATTGACATTGAAGTTTCCAATCTAAGAATATCTAGTAAATTATTATACATAAATTTCAATTATGGTTGCTAACTTACTTTTTGATCCCAAGTTATTAATTCTCACGGCTAAAATGGAAATAAATCTTAACTTATGGATATCATAAAAGTTGCAGTGTAGCTTTCACAGAGGGTAATTTCTATTAAAAAGGAAAACAAAAATGTTATTAAAGTGAAAAATGATTCAATAGTCATTCTCTTTTGCTCAAATATCCATGGTGCAATTGTTCTCACACTTGAATGTACTATTGGTATATTCTGCGAATATTTTTTTAGGGTTTATACAGAGAAAAACCCTTAAATTTCAATTGCCTAATGGGGTAGCATTTAATTGCCATGAACCTGTCTCATGATTGCTTATTGCTGTGGTATACCAGGTCACATACTGAGTGATACGTACACTTTTAAAAACAATCTTCATTGCCATTTTAGGTATTCTATCTATTTTAAGTTCCATCTTTGTTGCTCAGGAACAAATCAAAGCTGGTCAATTTTTGTTAACATGGAAAATGGACCAATACGCTACTAATACAATGCGATATCTATAGTTATATGGCCTATTGTGTTCGACCATTGTGTTCGACCATTGTGTTGCTGTTACTGGGTAGGACTATTATACTAATTTACCCCAAGTAATCTGGTTCCTGGAGTCTTCTGATATTGAGCAGTCACTCTAAGCGTTGCTGACTCTTCTTCTTCGACATGAGATGGGATAACTAACATTTGGGTTTATGGTTTGGGGAATAGGATTAATTTTTCAACTCAATACTTAGTTGAAATTTACTAAATACAGTAATGCCAGAGTGTAAAGGTGGAATTTCGAACCTGCTTGAGGTTATAATTAATGGGTTCATGTAGAAGTTTGGGAACAGCCAATCTAATGATTATTCTACAGGATTTGCTATTCCCACGCTAATCATAGATGAAACTTTTGAACATGAAATTATGAGATTATCAAGTATTCACCTTATTTCTGTATCGCTCGCTAACTATGAATAAGCTTCACACAGATTTGATTTGATTACCGGTTGTAATTGATTTCATTTCTAAGTAATTTTCTAGTTAGACCAAAATAACTGGCAAAAGTAGTTGGTTAAAAGTCCAGTAATCATTGKTAGATGTCTATATACTCGTGAATGTTCACTAATTTTTCAGTAACATATGCTTACAATTTGGAGGTGTATTGATTTCTCCGTGTAAGGTAATCATTGTCCAACATATATTTTCATTTGCATAGTGTGAACAATCAGCTTAGTGGGAGGATAATGTCACGTTAACCTCATTCTCTTTTCTCTGTATATATATGAATACAACTAATGTATATCCAGTGTTCTGTGATTGCAGTAATATCAATTTCGTTTCTTTTCCATACTCGTGAATATTGCTTAGTTCGACAGAAGGAGATACAGTTTTATTTCTGTTCGGGGAAATTTGCCCAGAATCTATGATTTAAACGAACACTTGCTTGTCTTAATCAAAATTTACTGTTCAAATGAAAGAAATCAGTAACCTGCAACTTGTATATCAGCTGTTATTCGTGATACTTCTATTGCAATAAATGTATCTGCTAGTTTCAACTGACTCATAAATCGGTAATAGGTAAGGGTTCATTTAGATTTGATTATTATGCATTGAAGGAATTATTTATAATTCTACTTTAATCGAATCACTCATAGTGGCGATTTGTCTATTACAACAAGTAACCAAACCATATCTTCAAACCTATTTTATCTATTCAAGGAATATGAGCCAAACCTGAAATGGGATAATTGAGCAAAATAGAGTTTGGCTATTCAAATCACGCTTCTCATCACCTCCAGAATGCTATTTATTTGAGATTACATAATCTTTTGATCAGAGAAATGCAGAAGTTGCAATAGCAACTCCCAATAAACAATTGAATTGTCATT
Source organism: Sporopachydermia quercuum (assembly GCA_001599295.1). Taxonomy (NCBI): domain Eukaryota; kingdom Fungi; phylum Ascomycota; class Sporopachydermiomycetes; order Sporopachydermiales; family Sporopachydermiaceae; genus Sporopachydermia; species Sporopachydermia quercuum. Next base: position 2,476,059 of record BCGN01000001.1, on the reverse strand, counting down.
AATTACTATTTTATTCTTGAGGGAATTAAGTGCAAATAATCAACTACACATGTGGTTGCTTCGATTATGGATTTCTCAGGTGAAACACACGGAGGATGTCCTAAGTCTTTGAAAAACACAAAAGTGAACTATTAATATAAAAATTATTGTCACAGTCAAGGTGTTGGCAATCAAATTGCTTTGTTTTGTTTTGTTCGTTTGGCGCGTTTGTCCAATTAGTATGAACAAGAGAAACGAAAAATGGAGGCACTTTTGAGTTTACTAGATGAGGGCAATATCTTGCACCAGGTCCTTGACACAGATACTGAAAAAGTCAATGTTGATCCAATCATTTTAAAAGAATTAGTGAAAAGTGAATCAAATCAATTACTTTCAAACGCAGATCAATTAATCCACTTCCTGCTTTATTCAAGTCAATCAGAGAAGACATCTGAATTATTAAAGCAACCTTGTGTGGACTTGAGTAATCTCTCTCAGGATGAATGTCTTTTTTATTTAGCTCTTGCGAAATCCATTCAAGAGTTTTTTCTATCTTTATATTATCCCTATGCTTTACAACAGGTGCTTCAGCAACAGACTCCTCAAAGTATATATCTAAATGTACCAGGAATTTTGAGTAATTGTGACAGTGAAGAAAGGCTAATTAATATCTTTGCCAAAGCCAATATTGCAATTCTGAGTATATTGATGAGAATTTACAGTAGATCGAGCAAACGAACAGACGACTATGATGAGTCATTGATTACACTTTTAACTCACACTCTTCAAGTTTTTGACAGCACGCTTTCAGTACATCCAATCTTGCAAGGTTCTCCTTTGCATGAAATCTTTCTCTTGGAGACAGTGACACAGCTATTCATCCGTATAGCTAGTAAATCCCCAAACAATGATATAAGTGATTTACTGGAGGAATATTGGAGTTTTGTGTCAAACCTAAGTTCATCTTCGAATTTCAATTCGAGAAAGCGTCTTATCTTAAGACTTGTCAAATTAGCTAAAGCATCGACATATATTGACGAGAGTCAACCAGGATGTGACTCTTTAGTTGAAATCAGTGAATCCTTGAACGAAAGAATTGTCCATGACCTTCAAGATGTGTTTCAGATCGCGAACTTCACCGCTGTCACAATGACGTACCTGAGAGAATTAAATGAAAAACTAGATTTAGCTTTATTATCATCATCCTCTTCCTCATCCTCATCACCAATATCAACAGTACGTTGTTACCCTTCAACCTCTCAAATACGTAACAATGTTTTATCGAACACGAATAATCAAACACCCAATCTTAGCAATGATTCGGGTACGCCTGGAGTCAGCTCAAGTGAAAATCTAAATACAGGAATATCTCACACATCTTCGTCTGTTTATGAAAACACACCAAGCTTTTTGAAAAGACATAGATCTTCAAATATGGTTGTCAAATCACAATGGGTAAGAGAACTACCTGACGAAGCACATACACGACGAGTTTCGCTGCAGAAGGAACGGACCCCTAATCTGGAAACTGAACCTATGAATTCTTCGAAAAAGAAAACCAGCTCACAGTTTTCTTTTCTCAACCTCGAATCTTTAAAATCTTCCTCTATTGTCAAGTCCCTTCGAAGACAAAGTGGCCACAAACCTTCCAGGAACCAATCAGAATCTGCTGGTACCCTCAACGGGAACCAAGAAGGAACCCCAGAACTTTTACTTGCCACAGAAAAAATCAATCGGAAGTTCACCATACCTGAAATCATGGTGGAGTCGGAAGACCTGGACAATAGTTCTCTACATACAGAAGGATCAGAAGAAAGAAATCACTTAGGAAAACCAAGTGAAGATGAAAGTAGCTTAGAATCTGATAACGAAGAAGAGATTCGCAAGTTACAAGAAACCAAAAAAGCTAGACTTAGGCAAAGAGTAAACCTAAATTATAGAAGTTAAATGCTAAACAATAATTCAACAATTTAATAGTTCATATTCAATAGAGGAATCAACTCAAGATGCTATTCAGATATCCTGTAATATAAAAAATTTCTGATATCCGTTTAGGGTATACTTAGAAACATATAGAAGAAAATATTAGAAATGCCATTAGCGAGTGAACTTACTCAGGTAAAGCTACCTACAGAGGGATGAATTTTTATTTACAAGCAACTATTACTATTACATTGCAAACTCTTTAAAAGAGTCTATTAGATCATTATTTGTTCCTCTAATCAACTTCTTCCATGGCAGACTCCTCAACTGGTTCAGCCTCAACTTCAATCTTTGTTTCTTCTTCTGGTTCCTCATCAATATTCAAACCTAGAGAGATTAATCTGTTGATACGAGTAGCAAATGAATTGGGTTCATCTAAGGTGAAACCGGATGTCAAAAGAGCAGTTTCGTACAACAGAGTAGTTAAATCTCTAACAGTACGGTCTTGGGCACCATCGGCTTCAACTTTCTTCTTCAACTCTTTGATGATGGGTGATTTAGGAGAAATTTCGAAGGTCTTCTTGGATGACATGTAAGCTGACATAGAGGTATCACGAAGAGCTTGAGCCTTCATGATACGTTCCATATTAGCAGACCAACCGAATTGACCAGTTCTGATAGCAGCAGGGGCATCAAGAAGTTTATGAGAAACAACAACTTTTTCAACCTGTTCACCCAAAATTTCCTTCAAAGCCTTGGTGAGAGGTTCAAATTCTTTGATTTCTTCTTCCCTAGCTTTCTTTTCTTCCTCAGTCTCTTCAAGTTCGAAATCCTTGGTGATGTCAACCAATTTCTTTCCTTCGAATTCCTTAAGTGGTGTCATAGCATATTCATCAATAGGATCAACTAAGAAGAGGACTTCAAAGTTCTTGGCCTTCAAGGCATCCAGGAAAGGTGACTTTTCAACGGCCTTGATAGATTCACCAGTGATATAGTAGATGTTCTTTTGGTGTTCTGGCATTCTGGTGACATAGTCAGTTAAAGACGTCATTTCTTCAGTGGACTTTGTAGAGTAATATCTCAACAACTTAGCCAAGGCATTTCTGTTTTGAGAATCTTCGTGTATACCGAGCTTAAGGTTCTTGGAGAAAGCTGTATAAAATTTATCGAAGAGTTCCCTGTCTTCCGCAATTTCGTTGAAGGTTTCAATGAGCTTCTTGACAATATTCTTCCTGATAACCTTTAAAATCTTGTTTTGTTGTAACATTTCACGTGACAAGTTCAAAGGTAAGTCTTCGGAATCGACAACACCACGAACAAAAGATAACCATTCTGGAATCAATTCCTCAGCTTCATCAGTGATGAAAACTCTTCTGACATAAAGTTTGATGTTATTCTTCTTCTTTTTAGATTCGAAAAGATCGAAAGGAGCTCTGCTAGGGATAAACAAAATGGCCTTGAACTCTAACTGACCTTCAACAGAGAAATGTTTAACCGCCAAATGGTCTTCCCAGTCATTTGAAATAGACTTATAAAAGGCGGCATATTCTTCCTTAGTAATTTCACTAGGATTTCTGGTCCATAAAGGTTTGGTCTTATTAAGTTCTTCAGTTTCTGAAACAGTCTTCTTGATTTTCTTTGTTTCTTTCTTTTCCTCTTCATCCTCTTTGACTTCTTCGATCTTGGCGTCTTTTTTTTCATCTTCATCTTCCTTCTTTTCTTCTTCGGTTTCAGGAACTTCTTCTTCAACTTCCTTGGTGACGACTAATTGAATAGGATATGAGACAAATTCTGAGTGTCTCTTAACAACATCCTTTATTCTCTTTTCTTCCAAGTATTCTAACTGATCGTCTTTTAAGAAAAGTCTAAGAATGGTACCACGGGAGATTCTCTCGTTAACTTCATCTAGAGTAACAGTAAACTTTCCACCAGCATCAGACTCCCAAATGTATTGTTCATCATCATTGTTCTTAGAAATCACTTGGACTCTGTCAGCAACCAAGAAAAGTGAATAGAAACCAACACCAAATTGACCGATCATGGCGACATCAGCACCCGCTGATAAAGCTTCCATGAAAGCTTTAGTACCAGATTTGGCAATGGTACCAAGATTGTTGATCAAATCAGCCTTGGTCATACCAATACCAGAATCTCTGATTTCCAAAACCTTTTGTTCTGGTTTGGGAGTGATTCTGATAAATAGTTCCGGTTCTGTTTCTAACTTTTTGGGATCAGACAATGATTCATATCTAATTTTATCTAGTGCATCAGAAGCGTTAGAGATCAATTCTCTAAGGAAAATCTCCTTATTAGAATAGACAGTGTTGATAATCAACCCCATAAGCTGGGTGATTTCAGCTTGAAACTCGTATGATTCACTCTTCGACATCTTGTAATATATGTTATTGATAAAAGAATAGATGATACTCTAAAACTTTTAATGATAATATACGTCCTCAGTAACAATAATTGTTATTGTTAAGTAGTACTTAAAAAAAAACACTAAAGGGGGATTCTTCGTTTATATATATAATTCTTCAGTTACCGAATACTATTCATCGTTAAAAAAATGGGCGTTTACAGAACCTTCAAGAAAGCACAAACTTTAAGGTGAAAATTGTTACCAGTTCCAATGGCAAAAACTATGGTTAAAATTTCGCTCTTATCAAAGCGATGACATGGCACTTTCCAAATTGAATTTAAAATCTCAACAATAAAAGGTTCTACTATGAAATAATCTATTTATTATTTTATTGAATAGCTTATTTACTTGTTTTTTTAATCAACTTTTTATTATTATTCATAGATAGATCACTTAGAATAATCCATCACACATTATTCATTCATCACTACTAGTTTTTGAAATCTATTCCAATGTCTACGTGTTTCCATATTTGTCAACAACTAAATCATTAACTATTAACAATAATATGAAGAAAATGACATGTAAATATTGAAGTTTCCATGGACTTCTATCAACTTCTTTGAACTTAACCAAATACTGCAGACATAGAAATGTAGTTTCGCATTTATTCTAGAAATTTCTTTTATGATCAAACCACATGGCTAGTGGTGAGGAAGAGAGATAAATGTTCAGATAATCATTAATTAAACAGAAGGCAGATAAAACGAATAGGCAAGTACTCTTTATCTGCGAGCCTACTAACGTTACCTACATGAATGAGGATATCACATTATCTACAGCTTTTACTTTTGTCAATTGATGAATCGTTAAAAAAGCTATTCAATTAAAAGATACTAAAATAGAAGTCAATGAAATAAAACACTAAATTATACAAATTGATTAGTCCAACCTATTTAATCGTACTTAGAGAACTCAGGTATCCAATATTGTCTAACAGTTCCATGTTGACTTCCAAGCTCTTTTATCTTGTTAACTTCACTTTCTTCCAGCTGGAAATCATAAATACCCAAAATCTCTTTCAATCTGCCCTCCTTTGAAGTTGTAGTAATGGGTAAGATACCTAGCTGAAGAGTCCATCGCAACAAAATTTGAGTGTCTGTTTTGCCGTACTTCTTAATCAACTCATCTATATATTCATTCAAAGGTCCTTTCCCCCCTTTGTATACAGGAGCAAGAGGAGAATAACTTTCAACTAGAATACCATTTTTTTGAGAAAACTCAACAATTCCAGGTGTCTGATTTTGTAAGTAAGCATTGAACTCAATCTGATTGACTTGTGGCTTGATTTCGGCAACTTTTAAAATCGTCTCCAAGTCTTCAACAGTGAAGTTTGAAACTCCAATGTTCTTAGCAAGTCCTTCTTTTTGAAGTTTCTCTAAATAGCCCCAAGCCTCTTCCAATGTGAATCCATGAGATTCCTTCTTAATGAATGGGGCATGTAATAAATAAAGATCAACATAATCTGTTTGAAATTGTTTCAATGAAGCCTTCAGTGCCTCATAAGGATTTGCTTCTTTGGAGTGTACTTTATACGTACCATCACCAGCAAAATACTTATCAGTCAACCAGAGAGATTCTCTAGGAATACCAGATTCCTTAATAGCTGTTCCAATTTCTGAAGCAGTATTGTAGACCTCTGCTCCGTCAATATGAGTGAATCCCGCTTTCAAAGCTCTCACTAAGTTATCAACGAGGTTTCTATCAAGTTCATCTCTACCGTACTTGAACCACTTCGTTCCAGTGCCGTATCCAACGGAAGGAATATTTCCAGATTGAAGAGTAAAATATTCTAATGTCATTTTAGATTTCGTTTTGTAGTTGATTTCAATTGCGATTTTTATGTTATTCTCAAGGTTTTCTCAAAGATTTATCAATTGATGAACGGAAATTCTTAGAGAGACAATTGCGGTTCAACATTGGGACCGAGCAGGCCTTATGTACTAACTTCACCCTCCTCCCAACTATTTTTTCTTACTAATCGTAGAATGAGACTATCCAAGAATATTATCCAACATCACCGTGTTAGGTAGCCGGGCCGCCATCGGGCCGTCACTTAAACTTGAACAACCCGCAAAGCTTAAGTCAATTTAAGGTTAATAAGAGGATTCCTAAGTTTTACATTTAAAGTATGGTGTAATTTGCCTGCGAATTGATGAGTATTGGTATGAAAAAGAAACAATAACTATAAAGAACCATTTAAATTATGACATCTGGGTTTAAATGAAGTATTATTTATTATTTTATAAGTTCTATTGCACACGATAAGCTTTTGGATAAATGGATTATAAAATGTCGTAACAAGTATCGAAACTTCCGTAATTTTTCGCTCTCACTCAAATGTTTCGCCCTGTTTACAGTTCATCTAAAATATCGAATCTAAGCTTAAGCATTTAACATAATTCGGACGTAATTCACACCATCTGAATTTGACCATTAAAGAAAGGCTTTGCTGTAGATCAATTACATTTCACTTCTTTGAATGTGATCCTTAGCAAACTGGCTGAGCAAAAGTTTCCTTTAAAGGTAAACAATCGATTTTCATTCCTCTATTCTACTTTCGCACTTATTAAGTTTTGATAAATCAGTAGATCTTTTGCAATTACAGAATCAATATACTTGAATAAATTATTAAACAAAACTTGAGCAAGTTGAGTTGTCTTCATTGAATTCACCTATCCAGGAGGCCTCTCTTAAAATTAACTGGCAGTTCTTACATGATATCATCATCTATTTCATATGTTCCACGCTCTGTAGTAACACTCACAACTAGTAAGAGTCTTAAGATAAAGATGAGACCTTATGTACCCTCTTATTAGATCTATCATTGCAATAGTAATACCATACTAATAAAGAAATAAAACTAGGGAATAGTAACCGTTTTATTTCTACCTGATGAAATAAGAAGGATGAAATTAACCTGCCAGAAATATTATAAATACATTTGAAATCAAATAAGATAAGCGATGCACTAGGATGCATTTAATTTCACAGACACCATGCCTCAGCTATATACTAACATTTTCAGCTAGGGATCTGAGACCAGTTACACTTTCTTCTTCATACACTACCACTCATCGATCATTTTCGTCAGGCTCAATTCAATTATCCAATAGCTTCTCTAATCATTATGAAACATTAAGTTTACCATCATCAGCCACAGCAAAACAAATTAAGTCACAGTTTCGGAAGTTAACCAAACTGTATCATCCCGATAGACACACAAAAAACTCCGAAGAAATACGAAAGAAGGCACATGAGAAATTCCTCAAGATAAAAGATGCTTATGAAGTACTGATTGATGCAAGGAAAAGAAAAGAATATGATTTGATACATCAACAGCGGGCTGTCAGGCACGGACACGGACATGGAAACGGGTCTCGTCACTCACATGCACAACACCATGGAAACTATCAGAATAACCCTTTTGCTGAAGATTCCGTGAAATACTCCCGATCAAAAAGTGGACTCAACAGAACGAGACACCGAGCCGGTGGCTTTCAATACCAACAAAGCCATGAAGATAATCCTTTAAGTGGGCGACCGAAGAGTGGGTCAAATTACGATGTGCCACATTTCGATTTCGACAAACATTTTGTACAGCATATTCGATTTGAGGAGAGGAAAAATGGCAGTCTTGCCAATGAAACTGCGGAAGAAATAGTCAAAAGAAGATTACATAAAAGACGTATAACGGTGACTGAAGCGGAAGTGAAAAAGCAAGACCCAGATCCATACGAAGGATTTACAAGAAGCAAAAATCGTCATGGAAATAAAACAGATAATAGAACCGCAATAAGTGCAGCAGTTTTAGGATTTGCAAGTATTGTAACGTATATGCTATGGAGATAGGTTTCATGCAAACACTCATCAGAGAAAGGAGATTGATAACAAATCATAATAGAATCTTTGTTGATAAGTACCTAGCGGGTCTAAGTTATATTAACCTATATACGTGAAAAAAGAAAGGAGACACAGCACCATAAATATAACACACTGTTAGGTTATTGAAAATACAACGAGGAAATAAAATTGGTGTGCCCCACAAAGATTTGGAGAATCGGCGTAATGTAAATTATGGATTGAATATCCACCAGGCAGCCACAACAGCGGCCATAGAACTCAAAAGTGTTTTATCTCTTTTAGAAAGATTTTTGGGACTTTCAGATTCTTCTGTTTCCTCGTCACCAATCTTGGTAGCAGTAATATCAGATTCATTCATTGTAGAAATTCGAACATTCACATTTGTAGCAGCGACAACTTTTGCGTCAACGTCGGTACCTGCAATATCTCTTGGTGGTTGATAATTACCAGAAGAAGAAAGATGGGGGACCTTAACATGAGGTTCAACGACTGGTTCAGATAATACAGTTGTAGGAATTTTGTAGTAATCAATACTAGAATCATCGCCTTTTGCTTCAGTTTTTCTACTCATACTAAACATCTTCTTAGATTCAAATGGATTACCCTGACCTCTTGGAGGTAGAACATTGATTGTCTTATGATTTGCTTCAAAAGCTTGCAAGCGAGAGATAATCTCAGCTTTTCTTCCAGAAACTGCCAATCCTCTCTTTCTGCATTCTGCTTTTAACGCATTAACGTTCATCATAGCAAAATCACCTAAAGGTTTGCCTATGATCCCAACAAGATCCTTCTTAGTAGAGGTATGAATCTGTTTTCGGAAGTCACACTGTCCCCAAGAGTTGACGTTTGTTTTAGCTGTTCCAACGGTCTGGTTTTCAGCCAAAACCCGAAGTGAAGGCAATGACCTTACTGCTCTTAATGTCCTCTGGCCGCTCATCATTGCTCGTACTCTTGAATAACAACAAAGCTACAAATCAACGACTATAAACAAGCAAAACAATGAGAACGATAGCCAATATTGTTAATCGATTGGATATTTATTGCTGAGCCTTTATCTTCCTAACATTCTCATCATTTCAATATCACAGCTTTCATACATATATATATATATATATATCTTATAGTCCCCATAATTTATAAACGAGTTAAGTTGTTTCGTTTCAATCACACAGCGAATTATTTCTAGGAGACACCATTTTAGTCAAATATACGGACGTACATGTAATAGTACAGTGTTTCTACGGTGATGCCTGAAGTAATGCAATGAAACTGATGATCTAAGAATATAAACAATTCCTTACTCATATAAAATGAGTATATATTTCTTGACTAATTTTTTTTTTTTACTTCTACTTTATTCTATTTTCTATTCATTTTTTCTTTCATATTATTCTTTCTGAATAGGTTTCATGAGGATTTTCTGGCCAAAACATTTGTATGTAGTTGAAGTCGAACAAAATTGATTGTGTTCTGACTTTATATTATCACAATGCCTATCGATTTAATATGACATCATCATTATTTGTTTTATTCTAAGTCCAATTCTAGTCAAAGGTAAATAGATGCATAGGATCAAACATTTCAATTATACTAAACTGTTGCCTGTACTGACAGCATATACGATTAAATTAATTAGCATTGATAAAGTAGGATGCAGTGTAAATAAACGAGTTAGGAGAGTGGAAGATGCGCTGACGAAGGCTGATAATCGGATAACGCAACCCCAGTTTCAAGTACGATAAGGAAGAGTCTATTACCAAAGATGTTTCAAAGAGGACATGGAAGAATTATCTCTTGAAAAGATCATCAACACTATGTGAAATATTGACGAAATTTTTATGCTTCACATTTGTTTTTAATGACTCACATAGGGTCGGCAATGGGTTCATGGTGTAAAGTACTTTTGGCGCCAGTGTGTTGAACAATAAGGAAGTTTCTTTGGAAGACATTGCAATAAGGCATTGAATCTGCCAGAGCAATATCACAAGGAGCGTTAGATGCTTTGATAAACTTTGCCATACAGGCAGATTTTTCTTTGGAGATGATTCTACACTGAGCCTTGTTTCCATCAGGATTGACGTTCCTCCAGCCAGTTCCGGCTTTGGAACAATCCCAAGAAGTATCATCATTAGTGAAAGTCGCAATAGAATTTATCACAGTTTCATGAACAGTATCCTCCCGCGAGTACATCCATTCAATATCATCTTCCAGGACCATGCATAACATACGAGAACCGGTAGTACATGCATCTATCACATTAGCATACTTCACTTTGTATTTTCCTTCATCTCCATCAGGGATGCTTTCAGATGGGTTAGCATATACAAGATTGGGATACTTTGAAGCCAAAATACACTCAGTATCGTTATGAATAATAGCATAATCAGCAAAATATTCTAAGATAGAATCGGTGTTTCTACCACAATCTTGAGTAATAACATGAACTGAATACCTAGCATCAAATAACCTCTGACTTTCTATCTTTTGCATACCCAATACTGTATTCACCTTGTCTATCGTTTCAAAAGAGTACTGAATAAGAAAACACAGTGATACCAAAACGATGGCGAATCCTAACTTCAGTACATTGGAGAAAGTTATAAGTTTTTGATATTGTATATTTTTGGCGGAGTTAGTCAACCCCCTGTAAGACGGGGCTGCTGATAATAACATTTCAAACCCCCTACCAACAATCTAGTTTTCCCAGCTTTTCTGATACAAAGAACTGCTGAGCCTTCAATTAGTAGATATATAAACCAACTCAACTTATTGATTATACCTATTTCTCTTTGATAATTTCAATGTTCGTCGAAGGCTAAACCTGGTGATAATAGCGACAAGAACGCACTTCACAMCTCTGAAGCAGTTTCAATAACAAACTCCCAAGTTTCTTCTGCCCACCACTATCTTAAAAAGGCATAGACATATTCCATTAAATTATCGTATTTCTCATGATCCTACTGCTGCATGTAAGTACCCATCTCTCCGAGTAACATTTGCTGGGACACCAAAAAGACTACATGCCAAACTTCTAAGAAACTCAACAAGCGTGGGATGAGATGTAACATAAAATAAGGTTTGCGAATGTGCATATTATATTATGGCTTTCTGGAGGTAATTCTATTTTTAGTGGAGCAAAGGGTCTGTTCACAGTTTAGATGCATACCAGGTATTGTTGAAACGAATTGAAAGATGTGAGATATTACATAATTTTTTACTATTATCTGATTTAGAAATTACTCAAATATTTTTATTTTTTTTAAACAGGAAAAAATTCGTTGTTTACTTACATAAAGTCGGAGTTTCAAAATACTAGAAGTTATAGTCCCTTACATGGATCGTATTTCTCTTCTTTTGAAGTAGTCCAAGAAGACCCTCTAAGATTTTTCTACTTTTATGAACAAAGCCTCATTTAGGTAATTGATGAGAGTGATGGACATAACTTGTAATAGTCTACTTTGCTGGTGTTTTCTCGTTGAAACATAGTGTATTAAAACATGGAAATAGGTAGATATTCGGTTGATCCAGTTAATAAAATTAGTTGACCTTATATAACCATACATCTGTTTGACAGGAACTGATTTCTTGGTGATATCTTTGGATAGATAGGTGTCATTTACCGAGCTAGAAGCGTGGTAAAGTATTTTGCGGTTTATCCTTTGCGGAACACCTAGCTCAGATTGTTAATCCAAAATCATTGTTCACGATTAAGAACTGAAAAATCATCAGAGCGTTGATAGAAGAAGCAATACTCTGAATTTAAAGCGAGTTATTTAAGATCTAGAAAAGCCAACATCACAATATAACATTCCGTTACTGGTACAGCAAGTTTCAACAGGATCAGTATAGTACTCATTTGGTTGCTTAAGCTGTTATAGAGAAGTTATTATTACTGCACAAACCATTATTTGCAGCTGCATCAAGAACATATAGCTTAGTACGTGTTTGAAGGTTGATAGGTATATTATAACGGGCGAAGATCGCTGGAAGAACACCACATTCACAACACCTTCACAGCAAACATGATCTCGTTAACTTTAATATTCAGTTCATTCTTTTTGATGTTTACTTTTGTCGTACAAGCGCAAGATGATGAATTGACAATAGTTGGTACTTGGTCTACCAAATCGAACACAATCTTCACAGGTCCAGGCTTCTATGATCCCGTTGATGAGTTGCTGATAGAACCTGCATTACCAGGTCTATCATACTCTTTTACAGAAGATGGTCATTGGGAGGAAGCTATTTATCAAGTTACCGGAAACCCAAAAACACCACAATGCCCTTCTGCTGTACTTATATATCAGCATGGCACCTATGAAGTTTTAGATAATGGTACTTTAATATTGACTCCTATAATTGTTGATGGTAGACAATTACTATCCGATCCATGCGCCGATAATGGTGTTTCTACATACACTCGCTATAACCAGTCAGAGATTTTCAAATCATACGAAGTTTCAATTGATAATTATCACGGTAGATACAGATTAGATTTGTATGCACATGATGGTTCACCTTTGAGTCCTATGTATCTTTCTTACAGACCTCCTATGATGTTACCAACCATCACGCTGAATCCTACAGAGGCTCCAACTTCTAGTCATGATAAAAGAAGTTTGGTCACAAGAGTTAGGAGAAGTCTTGAAAATAGAGGTAAGACTAATGCGGTTAGAGTTAGTATGATTGATTATAACTTTTGGTGGTGGCTCAGTGTGGGATTAATTGCTGTTGGGTCTCTTGGTATTTTTATTATTTAATTTCTTTCTACCGGATTGTTTTATGTACTTTCTTAGGTAACGCAATATTGAATTAACTGAATCAATAAACGATTTTTATATATATTTCCAACTTCTAGTGTTGCATGGGAATGTATCTATGTTCCTTCAGCATGTTTACTCAATTTATCTTATCCGACCACTTTCTCGAAATCAGATAGATAGTCCTCAACTTCTTTTATAGATAGCATCATGCACTCTGAAGGAGCAGTGTAATTTAACATTTGTCCTAACTTATAGAGAACATGCTATTCTAATTGTACAACTGCTATCTTGTATTCATTATTTATTATTTCATTGTAATTCACATTCAATTGGTCCATTTGTAATAGACTTCGGCTTGAACAGCGAAGAGGCAAGACATACTATTGGCAGAGATTACATAATCATAGATTAGCCAGGTACAACCCGTTACAGGTTGCCAAAATCTACAAACAGAGTTTGTAATCTACTGTCATATTATTGAACTGATAGAAGGAAGGCGATTTTGGAGATATTCAGCTAATATTATAGTATAGTATTAATTTAATAAGATATATTTAAGATTGATGGATTATTGATTGTGATGATTATCTGACTTTGACGAGTGAAAGTCAGGAGTGCGGAAAATTACCAAGCAAGCGATAGTTATATAAAAGACGCTCAATCACATTACATGCGATACAAACAGCAAGTTAAGGTAAAGCAAGAAAAAAACAAGACAATTTTTGTTTAATATATTAAAAGAAGAGACAACACTTTAATAATGTCTTGGTTCTCAGCGTCAGGTGTTCAGATAGACTCTCAAATTGAGAAGGCTACATCTGAATCAATACCTTTTGGTGAGATTGATCTCCCAATGGCGTTGGAAATATCGGATTTAATCAGAAGTAAAACAGTTGCACCTAAAGATGCTATGAGATCGCTGAGAAAACGAATTTTAAACAAAAACCCAAACGTCCAACTTGCGACTATTCATTTAGTGGATACGTGTATCAAGAATGGAGGGTTTCATTTCTTGATTGAGATAACATCAAGAGAGTTTATCGATGTTCTGGGAACTGTAGTTAGGAACGTTCATTTGAATGAAGATGTAAAGAAAGAACTTTTACAATACATTCAAGATTGGAAATCTGCTTTTGAAGGACAGGTTCAATTGGCTGAAATGGGAAAACTGTATGAAAAACTAAAGTCTGAAGGGTTTGAGTTTCCTGACAAGACTTCCAAACCTATATCATCTACTTTTATTGACTCATCAGCACCTCCAGAATGGATAGATTCGGATATATGTATGAAGTGCAATAATCAATTTGGTATTTTGAATAGAAAACATCATTGTAGATCATGCGGTGGTGTTTTCTGTCAAGATTGTTCGTCTAAAACTAGCAAATTACCATCCTTAGGGATCAACGAACCAGTACGCGTTTGTGATGATTGTTATGACAAAATGAACAGCAAGTCTTTTTCTCACAAATCTCATCTTTCTAGTGGAAAATTACACGGTGGAAATAGACCCAGTCAGGATAACGAGGAAGAAGACGATGATTTCAAAAGAGCCATTGCTTTAAGCCTTCAAGATTCCAATCCCACTACATCTTCAAGCGTTATTTCAACTAGCAATAGTAAACTTGAAAATGGCGAGCTTGATGATGATCCTGATCTCAGAGCGGCTATCGAAGCTAGTTTAAGAGACATAGAAGAACAAAGAGCTGTTAGAAAGGATACCAATGCTTCATCTCTATATAATTCTGGTAAACTTACTGTCTCATCATCTACACCGTATACGGGATCTGTCAATTACCTTTCCAGTAATATTAATACTGACCCTGCAAAATCTTCAGCTGGCATACCGTCAGTTAGTGGTAACAGTTTACAAGGACATACTCTTTCATTTGCCGACGAAGAAACAGTTCATTTATTCGCTAATCTCTTAGAATCATTGAAGACTCAACCTCCAGGTTCTATATTACATGACGACAAAGCTCAGGAATTACACCAGAAGGTTATGAGTTTGAAACCCAAAATTACCAGATCTCTGGCTGAATCTATATCGCGTTACGATACATATGTTGATATGCATGGAAAACTGAATACGGCTTTACGGTATTATGATGCTTTACTAGAAGAAAGATTAGCAAGAGCTTATGGAGGTATGTCCGTTGGATCTACTCCATATTATCAAAGCCAAACATATCAGCAAATTCCACATCAAGGAACAGGTCAATCTCAAGCTATATCATCAAATGCTGGTAAAGGGGCAGATCTTAGTTCAAATCCCTCTTATGGTACAGTACCATTGACAATAAGACCTCCTATTGATGCTGGAAGCAGTTTTTCTACAGGGTCAGTTAGCACTCCTAGTAATCCCAATTTCGAGAACCCACCAGTGAATCCTTACTATTCATATCAGCCAGGTGAATACTCTAATGCACCTTTTGTATCAGCTGAAACTTCTCAGTTTAGACAGCCATCAGAGCCTTCTTTTGGCTATTCAATACAACCATCGGAGCCATCTCATAATTATCAAGGACAACCATCAGAACATGGTTTCAAAGACCAACAACAATTTTCACAACCACCTAGAGAAAATAACGGACTAACAAACTTTGGGGCTCAACCTTCAGAGCCTCCAAGTCAATATGGAGTATCGCAGTCATATAATTCACCGATATTAAACCCAACAATCTCATCAACATCAAATCCAGGTTTTGTTAGTTCTTCTCAACCAAGGAATGAGGAGCAACCAACAGCCACGAAAAGTCGTTCAGATAAGGAAGAAGTACTTTTGCTTGATCTATAATTTAGTAGTATACGTGGGATAAAACCCACATTAGTTTATCTTACTGATTAATTTGTTGGTGTGAAACCAATAACTGTAGCTTTGGTACATTTAATGTATAGTCGCTGAATCAGCATCTGTTCAATTATGTGAGAAGGGAGTGGTGCTTATATTTTCGTTGCCTCAAAAGTATCTTTTTCTCTAATTACATTCAGAGGGAATTTCTACAAGAAAGTATCGACAAAAAACTACACTTGTCACGTATCCTATCACGTGACCAGTCATACTCATTTCGTTAATTCATTGATTACTTGCTTTGAGGCTCATTAAGCTATTCAATTCTGTATTGACAATCAAGTATTGCAATCTAACTATCCATATCACTTAAAGAACAAATTCTTCTGTTTCAAATCCACATATTACACATGCACGCTTCACCATACCATCTTCACCTCTTGTTTCATTACCCCATTCATGTTCATGGACATCTCCGTTTTTCTTCTTCTTTCTGTTTATTTCTGCAGCCCTCGTCTTTTTCCTCATTTCATTAAGTCTCAATAGAAATTTCTTATCTTTCCTCTTCTTCCTCATCTCCACTCTTCGTTCATACTCGGCATCCAACCCGTCTGGGCCATTCCACTTCTTATATGAATATTCTTCAACTTGGTAACGTATGTACAGCATCATATTATTATAACTTGTTTTGTGTGGATTAGGCTTCTCGAGATGCGGCAAAAGATCTCGATCGTTTAGTTCAGGATCGGTAAGCAAATAATCCTCCCTACATTCTGTTTTCGTTAATAGTGAGTATTTTTCAGGAAGCTTATTCTTGCAGCTCTTACAAACTCTGCATTTGAATATGACATATAATCGATAATCAATATCCATTGTGCCGCATTCATAGCATCGAGGATTTTGAGACGGATCAATAGATATAGGAGCTTTCTCAAGCTCTTGATTATTCTGCCATTCCTCAAGTGTAAGTTCTTGTTCTTTTAAGTCTTCCTCATTTACAACAAAGCCTCCTCTTGAGTCAGCCATTTTATCAAAGTCATATTCAATGTAATTCAGAAACTTTTCATTGGCAGGCTTCAGAGGTTTACTTGAAAAATGAGTATCGTTAGCATTCTTATTCAGTCTTACATCTGTACCTATTTTAAGGATTCCTTCTACTGATAAAGGATCCAGCTTTTCCGTTTGAAGATCTTTCTGAATACTGGGTTGTTTTGAGCTATTCTGATTTAACCCTTTATCACCATTGAATTCATTTTCTATAACCTTTTGCCGTTTTGGAGGTCGTTCACTGTCATCTTGCTTTTCCCCTTGTCTTTCATTAGCTGAAATTGACTTCGATGATGATGCTATAGCAGAGACATTTGAAGTGTTACCAGAAGTTTTGAATTTTTTCAACTTCTGTAATGCCTTATTTCTCTTATCATTCTTTGCAAGTCAAAAGGTTAGCACCAGCACAATAAATACTTATAAATAGACATGTTCCACTACTGTTCAATAAATAAATCAAGATTAACAATCAATTGTTCATACCAGAATTCTTTTTTGCTCCTCAGTAAGCAAATTGGAAGTGATTCCCATTTGGATGATCCCCAAATCACAGAAGAAATATCTGCCCCAATTTGAAATCGATTATCTTCGTTCAAACTAGTATGACATATCAACAGGYTCAATTACTCTGAATATTACAAAGAGTTTAGAGCTTTTATTTATTGGTAGATCTGAGTATTGTTAAGTTAGATGAAGAAGCTTTATTTATTTAAATTTTTATTATTATTATTTATTTCTTCAGGTATGAATGACGGATAGAAAAAGCTCACAGATTGCCATTCATTATTCAAAGTACCGAATATTTTATCTATTCCACTACACTTTAAAACTAGGAAGAATTGTGTCCGTTGCTTTCTGGTAATCCCCACATCCCTTTTGCTTCATTTTTACCTCATTTCTTACCAAGTTTCAACTACCTCGGTAGCCTTTTTTCTTGTTCAGAACTTAGTGTTCGCATTACTGCAAGCACGCATTACAACTTTTCTAATATTAACACATCATCCGAGGCGCCATCCTCACCTATCAAATGTCTTTATTTTGATGTTTTCTTCACGCATCCTGGTTCTGATTCTTAGACTCTGCATTCAATCTCTTATACTGGGGTGCGTATTTTCAAACGGAAAATACTACCAAACGGTCATAAAATATATACAGTATTGACTGGGGAAGCTCTATAGCAGTGGTTCTTAGAATGTTGTGATATATTCAATATCAACGAAGTACAAGAATTATTGGACTTGATATTACAACAAGAGTTGATAATTCCAGTTAAATGATGTTGGAATCATTATGGTTTTCTGTACTAAGTTGCCCACCTTTTTCATGAGTCCCATTTCGGCAATTTCCCTTGGCTGCCATTTCCGGTCTTCCATCARAAAACCATTTGTCCGATAAAGTCGACTGTCTCATAGAAACTGTGTCCAAAACGAGAATAGAAACGAACGGACTAGATCSGTGGAGTTGCATCCCTATTAGACTGCAACCAAGGAAAAGAACACCGATGTTATGTCTAGTAAGTGCTTAAACTGATGCTAACACTAATAATACTAATATACTCATACCAGCAAAAATGTTAAGATCAACATTTTCGTCATTGAAGGAATATTTAACTCCAGTAGACAACCGGTCGAACTATCGAGATACCGGTCAAATCTCGCCAGAAGAATTTGTTGAAGCAGGTGATTATTTAGTATATAGGTTCCCTACGTGGACTTGGTCAGGAGTTCCAAAGAATAAAGCGCGAAATTTTTTACCATCAGATAAACAGGTATTAGTAACCAAACATGTTCCTTCATATTTTCGTGCTGCCAGAATAACAGGGGAAGATGAGAAAGGTGATGAGGCATTTGATGGGGAATTTCAAGACAGTGAATATTGGGTGTCAACTGAGCAGTATCCGAAGGACAGGAGTAACAATGAGAATAAAGACGACTCAACTGGGGTTGGAGACCTAGATGATATTGATGAATTATTGAACATGGAAGAGATAAAAGAAGACGAAGACGACGACGATGTATTTCAAGGACCAACGGAGACAAAACGAGAAAACTCAGACTTGAAGGATCGCCGAACATACAACATATACATAACGTATTCAACCAGTTATCGCGTTCCAAAGATGTATTTGGAAGGATTCAATGCTGATGGTACACCCTTAGTTCCTGATCAAATGTACGAGGATATAATTGGAGACTACAAGGATAAAACAGTTACAATAGAAAAAGCTCCATTTGCTGACAATTCAACTATGATATCAATTCATCCGTGTCGACACGCTAATGTTATGAAAGTTTTGATGGATAGGACTGTGGCAAATATGCGTAAGAAGAGGGAAGGTAAGAATATTGAAACAGATGTACAGCTAACGAAAGGAAWAGCGAAACTTGGAGTAGCTGATTCTGAAGATTGGGAAGAAATACGGCATGAGGGATTAAAAGACTCAGAGTCGGATGATAATATTTTCAGAGTTGATAAATACCTAGTGGTGTTTCTTAAATTTATTTCAAGTGTTACTCCTGGTATTGAACATGATTACACGATGGATGCTTATTGACGAGATTGTTAATAAACATCTTATTATTATGGTCTTAAGCTGTTGCTCAATTAGGGAGCAAGATTTACTTAGCTTCGAACTTCAAAAAATTTATATTTTATCTAATTGGTGCCTAGGCACGAAAGCTTGCCACTCAATTAAGCTGTTTTGCTGAGAAAGCTCTCACTGAGGAATAGTCCGTCAAAAGAATTATTAGGAGATCACAAGCTGTATGTAAAACAATCTTGAAAGAATGTCAACCGTATGAAATACGATGGTGTGTGACATCCAAGTTGCCTAATGAAGCAATGATTACTTCTCCTATCAATTCAATCGTAAATTCATTGTTGCCTCCTTTTTAATTCTTTTTTGTAATGCTATAGATTACAGGGGATATCTTGCCCTATAGCTTGTATAACCTTTTTTTTCAACCTGGTATTAATAATAAACTACTATTCAGAAAATCAATTATATCGTAGCTTGTACACGAGCATTAGGATTGGCAAGTACTATTTAAATATTCCCTATTATCCGCTAAGAAGATCATTGAATAGAGTGTTAAGAAGATTACCACATGATCGGAGAAGCGAAACAACGATTAATTTCAGACAGTCTCAAAGGGACGTTGAAGATGCAACACTATGCAGCATTATGCATTTTCATGCATGTAGAATGCAATGTCGAGAGCTATCCAACTTTCGAATACACCGACAGCAACTCAAAAATGAAGAAGAAGTTATTCTTTCAACTCTTTATTGGATCTATACTTTTTAGATGGGTTATGGATAGTTGAAGTTGACTATCATAAGCAAGATCAATTGCAAGTTCCGGAAGACAGAGGGAGTAAAAACATTAAATGTAGAAAACCTGGTACAATGGTTCTCAAGAAACGAAGCAATAAGAAGAGACCAAACGGAGGAAGAAGAAACTCTTCGAATGGGTTTGTTGGAAAATTTGTGACAGATGATGAGCATACTGATCGAGAGAGAAAAGATTCTAGAAAGAAAGTCTTTGAGACGAAGGAAAATCGTGAACTGAAATACTCATGGACCAATATCTATGTTTGGGTATCTCTAGTATCGCTAGTGGTAGGATTAATGGCCTATGTTGCCAATGATCCAGCATCTTTGAAAGCCATTAACAAGGCTAAAGACTCAATAGATTTTCCAGGAATCGATGTTGATTTATCATTTTTAAATCTTCCTGACTTTTCAGACTTTGACCTTGAATCCATGACTCAATTTTGGGATGATTTCAATTTACCACCAGGAATCAAAACTTTGTTGAAAAAGACAAGCAAGACAGGTGAATATTATAAAGACTCTGACGATACGTCAAAACCTTCGGGAAATAAATTACGTGAGACTACTGATTCTTTTGCCGTAGGTCTTTCTTTGAGAAAGGATAGAAATCTAACGGCGGAACATCCTGTGATACTAGTTCCTGGGGTAGTTACAACAGGTTTAGAATCATGGGGTCTAACAGGTACAACGGATTGTCCATCTAAGCCACATTATAGGAAGAGACTATGGGGATCAATGTATATGCTGAAAACAATGTTCTTAGATAAAGCTTGTTGGTTGAAGCATGTAATGTTAGATGAGGAAACAGGACTTGATCCACCTTACTACAAGCTTAGATCAGCATCAGGATTTGAATCTGCTGACTTCTTTGTTCCTGGATACTGGATATGGAATAAAGTTGTCGAAAACTTGAGTGCTATTGGATACGATCCTAATACAATGATAACTGCAGCTTATGATTGGAGACTTTCCTATTTAGATTTAGAAGTAAGAGATGGATACTTTAGTAAGTTTAAATCCCAAATTGAGCATTTTAAACATACGACTGGTAAGAAAGCTGTTCTTACGGGCCATTCAATGGGTGCTCAGATTATTTTCTATTTTTTGAAATGGGTTGAAGCCACAGGACCTAATTTTGGAAATGGAGGAAAATCTTGGGTTAATGATCATATTGAAGCATTTGTTGATATCTCTGGCTGCTTATTAGGAACCCCAAAAGCAGTCGTTGCATTGCTTAGTGGTGAAATGAAAGATACTATTCAACTGAATAGCTTAGCTGTGTACGGGCTTGAGAAGTTTTTTTCAAGAAGAGAGAGAGCTGATATGATGAGATCATTTAGTGGAATTCCAAGTATGCTTCCTAAAGGTGGTAAAATTATTTGGGGTGATAAGAATTCAGCACCTGATGATCCATATATGCTCAACAAAACGAGACAAATGATTAATGATGGTTCTGACAACAATGGTAATGATAAAACCGAGAAAGATAACCCTGAGCATGTTTCATATGGAAATTTCATTAGATTTAGAGAGACAGTTGGCAAACATTCAGCGAAAAATTTAACTATAGATGAAAGCATAGATTATTTTTTTAACAACGCCACACCTTCTAATTATGCAGATAAGACGTATAATCGTTATTCATATGGCATAGCTAGAACCGCAAAGGAATTGAAGCAAAACGAATTAGATCATACCAAATGGACAAATCCCTTGGAAGTTGCTCTTCCCAATGCTCCTGACATGAAGATTTACTGTTTCTATGGTTTTGGAAAACCAACTGAACGAAGCTACTATTATAAAGAGGAAACAAACCCAGAAGCGGCTAACTTGAATATTACAATGGAATTTGGAACAGGGAATACTGTTGTTTTCTCTGAAGGTGACGGCACTGTTTCTTTATTAACTCATTCCATGTGTCACAAGTGGAAAGAGGAAGGAAACATTTATAACCCAGCTAAAATTCCTGTCAGGATTGTTGAGATAAAACATGAACCTGGTAGGTTTGATTTGAGAGGTGGTGCCAAAACAGCAGAACACGTTGATATATTGGGTAGTGCATTTCTCAATGAATTAATCCTACTGATTGCTGGTGGTCATGGTGATCAGATTGAAGAGAAGATTCAAACAAGTTTAAGTGAATGGGTGAAAGAGATGGATTTCTAACAGAATTAAAGAATTGACAGATAGCAAAAGAATATATATATAGCATTTGATTTACTGAAATAAGAGATTCCAAAATTTAGTAGCAAACTGTAACCCAAGATCAAGTAGAACCATTTGCTATAAGACACAGATGATATTCGAATTTATTACTCTTCTCTCAGTAGGGCTTCAATTCCCTAACATATCGTAATCAGCATTAATCAGTTAGTTATAATTTCGGAGAAGATAGTCACTTAAGCAATTTCTACCATGACGCAACATTTCCCAATTAGGTAATTAGCCGCAAGTTTAAATTTCAACTTTAATATTTTACATTGACGCGTATGCATTTGTTTCACGTGCTTTTCTATTTTCGCGCTGTGATTTAATTGTCAATCAGAATTTAAACTCTGAAAAGAAGAAAAAGGAAGTAAAATAATAGCCTTAAAGTTTGCATGACTGACATGACTACAAGGGAGTTAAAGGAAGGGTTTAACGGTTTTGTACTCTCTTGATGAGTCTTTTGAAGATTAAACTGGAAACCGTCAAACAATTTGTATTGACCTGTTATTTTGAAAGAAATGGTTTACTGCAATTAAAGATCCTATTTACTTACTGGTTCGAAGATAGTATAAATGAATGAGATGTATACGCGAACTGGGGTCAAGTTGCCAATGAAATTTTCAAACTATCAAACTCTGACATACACCTAGAGAAGAGTATTAGCGTGACAGACTCGGTGCATACAACATACAATGCATTTATTTGTATGAAACAAAAGATGTATGTATGCTAGAATAGGACTACCATTTTGGAACAATTTCCATGACATGGTATATTGTTTTTTAACTTCCCTGTATGTCATTCACTCAGATATGCCGAGAGATTATTTTCACAGTCTAAGGGGAATGTTGGTGATCTGGTCCAATTAACATGACATACATTTTGCTTACTATGTCGAGTCAATGTGGATACTGCAATAACGAAACAGTTAATTATGCGGAGTATTCAATAGAAATACTCTCAAGTTATTAACAATTAGAACAAAAATCCAAGTAAATAAATAAAACAATAGATAAAACAACTTTTTAATTACTTCTGTTGAAATTATAATAATTGATAGTAGATAGATGTAATGTTCCATTACAGGTCAATGTCATTCCAGAACAGTGGAAATATATGACTCCATAATCCAAGACATGAGCATGACAAACATCAACAGGACAAACAGACTCTGGTTTCTATGGAACCGTTAAAGGAATATTTCACTGTTATTTTTTACTATAAACACCATAATAAATGCCTTCTTCATATATGTGTAATGGTTCTTCTTTAATATGGGGTTCTAAAGTGTTCATTCTATGATCGCGCTTGCCAYTCAGCAAAATTAATGCTTTTCTTCGAATAAAAAGCATTCGTTGCATGTTTCCTTTCCTTATGTGTTGTTGGATAACTAGAATTGCTGAATACTCAAAAACGGACTCGCATAAGATTGTTTGTAAATAGTAAGTAAACTCTGATTCCTCCAAGAACGCCATTTGAATATATCCGTCAGTGATTAGCTCATTCAAGCCCAGATCAGAGCTGAATAGCCTCACGAATGTACCTCTACTCTGGTCTGTGAGTCAAGATTAAGGACAATAAATCAAAAATCCTAATGCTAACGAATCAACAGATCAACAACACATAAACTTAGATTGGAGCAACAGCGATCTTCCTCCCGAGCATAGTCAATCTCTATTGACACCAATCATTCTCACCGATTTTCAGACAAAATAGAGCTCGTTGAAATCTAAGGAGTAATCCAATATGTCTATTGTAGCAATGAGTCCTAATCGCATACCTCTCGGGCAGGTTTCGCTTAACCAAATCAATGTTCTTCCGTCGTCCAACAACAAAATAACCTTGACTGTATCACCTCAGAAAAGCCCTTTGAAAAGTCCAATTAAAGTGCCATTTTCAATTACAAAAAAAGAAGACAACTCTGATCGCAAAGAAAGACCTATTARRGCATTCAGACTTGAACAACCATCGTTCTGTGATCATACAGAATCAGAATTGGAACTAGACTTTGATCCCAAATTGGTAAGTGAAAACTCGTTTGTCTTCATTTCTTTAACAAACTGATAGAAGACCTTGAACTAACACCCATAATGTAGCACGCTGATAGATTGAAAACTCGGTTGAAGCTAGCCTATTTTAAACTATGCACAAATCAGACACATATCCCCCTCACCCGGTTATCTTCAAATGTCTATCAATCTCTCAATGAACTCCCTTCTAGAGTAACTACTTTTAGCACTCTAGTAACAACCGAAAATTTCTCCAGGCAAAAATCTTTGCTGGAGAAAAAGTTAGCTCTGACAAGGTCAAACTCCTCAATTGGATCCAATAAATTCGGAACCTCACTAAATCCTATCAGAGCACCAAAAATAACAAAATCCAACTCATTTACACCTGGAACCAAAACTCAAAAGAAACCATCATTCTCTATCTCAAAATCCTACACGAAAGTACCAAAGTCTAAATCCATCTCAATGAAATCAGAGTTCAGATCTGTGGTACCATCAAATTCTTTTTCCAGTATCCCAACTCCCATACACTCTGGAAAAAACAACAACAATAAACCCAACAATAAACTCAACCTTCACAACCTGCTTAATGCATCAACATCTCCACAATCTATAAGAACTACAGCCCCCTCATCTCAATCAGCCTCTGTTCCATACTCTACACCACTTTCAATAGACCGAAAGGGTAATTTCACTATTCATGAAGATACATCAAGTTTACCGAAACCTTCAAAAGAGGATTTGTTCGTTACTCCTAGCAAATCCAAAAAGTCCTTAACTCATAGACAAAATGATGAAAAACTACTGTCTCAACCTTACTCCTCACCAACAAAGGTTGAAGGTACTCCAGCAAGTATGGGTGCTGCTAAATCCCTTTTGCAACTCAGYCATTTATCCTAAGTGTATGATAATCTCATTTCAATCGATTTCGTCACTCGTATGTCATTCGATGATTTGACCTTGTACTATTTTAGTTTTACTTTATATTTTATTTTTTATTTTTTTATAATCTCTTATTATGTATTCCTCATGTTTTAACTTATATCTTTTCATCATGCTCTTTATTTTATATAGCAATCTTGCATCTGCTAATAAATTTTGATGGTCTATAGAACTCTGGTCATCTCTCATCATCCTTATCAGGATAAAGGCTTTTGGTTGTTTTGATTGTTCTTTTCGAATAATCTTCGGTCATCCAAATCACCTGACTCAGTCAATGATAGTTTATCCTTCTTTTGAACCCTTTGTGCTTCCGGTTATCAAATCAACTTACCAACTGTGATTCAGAGCAATAGAATTACAATTATTGAAAACTAACAATTTACTTTTCTGACATAAAACCATTGCTTCTCAATAGGCAAACATTATCATAATATAGTCGCACTCCTCAATTGTTATTCTTAATATCTAATTATTGAATACGCGTAATCAGTACTATATGCATATTTATGCATACCCTTGCAGATTACTTTATCCCTTTGTCCTCGCATATTATTTCAGTTGATGAGCACACGACTGTCCCGGACATATGCTCAGTAGAGTTGGAAACTGTCGAAACCGGACACTGTTTAAACTGTGGTTACATTTCTATCTGTCATACATTATATTGATTCCAAGAATATACGAGTCATTGTTATTATCACTGAGATTAAGTAAGAAAGTGAGAACAAGTAAGTAAGGAAAAGCAAGTAATAAACTTGCAGTAATAACGTGCTACTTGAATGACAGATTGAATCACCAGAATTGGCTGAAATTTATCCTTACCGAAAGAATTGAATGAAATATTTTCATCCTCAAATATTGATTTGATACTAGGCTAACCTTACCCATTAATCCACTGTTTCGACACATCACAGAAGAAGAGACACTTGGTAGATAGTTATAACGATCTAAAGCTGTTCTATTCTCTTACATTGCTGTGAGAAGAAACGGAGAAGGAATAGTTGGAAAATCTTAAGTAGTGTATATTATGATGAGCCAGATATACCTCTTGCAGACGACCATTTGAAACAACAATCAAAATTGATACTCAAAACATTGTAGATCTCTCAGTTTCGCTTCGCAGCAGTTAAGAACTGAGGGTAACTACAAGCTCAAGAACCTTGTCTATGCATTTTAGAAACTGTTTCTACGATTAAAGCATTTTTTATATCCAAGAGAATAAACACGAATAATAAATAATGGAAATGAGTCAGGACCCAACACCAATTACCTTACCTTCTTCAGTGCCTTTTCCTGTTACTATTGTCTCCGTACTGAAGCGAACTGGTGATGGGATTAGTAAACATGAATCACTTCTTTCATATAAATTCATTGAGACAATCAAAGTAGAAAGAGAAGAAGGAGAGGAAGAAGAAGATTTTGATGCTGAAAACAATAAAAGGCCCATTGAATACGTCAACAAGTTTGAATCTCCGATCTCTGGGAAAATAGTATCATTGGATGTAAAGGTTGGACAAGTGATAGAAAATGCTTCATTTGTTATAGCAACCGTTGAGGAACCATGCGCTCATCCAGTGCAATATGGTGGGATGTGTGCTATCTGTGGGAAAAACGTGGATGATGAAGAAGATTACTCAGGGTTCAAATATTCAGAAAGGGCACCTATTACCATGACTCATGATAATTCTAATCTCAAAGTATCAATTTCTGAAGCAACCAAGATTGAAAAAAGACGAGAAGAGAATTTGCTAAAAGAAAGGAAACTTGTCCTGGTAGTAGATTTAGATCAAACCATCATTCATGCTACTGTTGATCCAACTGTTGGAGAATGGATGAAAGATCCTAATGGTCCAAATTATGAATCTATCAAAAACGTAAGACAATTTAATCTAGGTGAAAAGATAAACGGAACTGAAAAAGTGTATTCTTATTACATAAAACTAAGACCTGGAGTAACTGAATTTCTGGAAACCATTTGTGAAAAATACGAACTACATATTTATACAATGGCAACTAGATCTTATGCTATAGAGATAGCAAAGATCGTTGACCCGTCAGGGAAGTTTTTTGGTGATAGAATATTATCACGTAATGAATCAGGCTCTCTTACTGAAAAATTTCTGGCTCGATTGTTTCCAATTGATACTTCAATGGTTGTAATTATTGATGACAGAGGAGACGTATGGAAATGGAGTCCTAACTTGGTGAAAGTAGTTCCGTATGATTTCTTCGTGGGAATCGGTGATATTAACTCGGGCTTTTTACCCAGACAGGATGTTCTTTTAGGTCCCACAAGAGGTAGGAAGAGTATTGTTGCTTTACAGCAGAAACGACTACAAGAACAAGCAGAACAGCAGAACAGATTATCAGTAGTGCAAGAAGAAGTCGAGGGAGAACGCGGTACAGTCAATAATGGAGAAACTGGGCCGGAAACTAGAAATAACAGTACTGATAGGATAGACATTACTACTAATAACGAGTTCAATGGATCAAAGAATTTACCAAACGATAATCTCATTCCTACGAAGAAACGAAAGCCTTCTTCTTCTCTCGGACCTAATGATAATAATGAGAGCCATACAGAATATTTGAAAAGAATGAGGAAATCATCTAATAACGATTTAGAATCATCAGCTGGTTCAGAGACAGCAGTGAGTAGCGACTCAGATGAAGACATGCTTTCAAATTCTGCTCACACATTTAGACGAAGGAGAAGTAGCACATCAAATGTGCAATTGGCACTAGAAACTGACGATCTTATTGAAGATAAAAACATTCAAGCTATTGACTTTCAGAATGTCAAGAGCGCTGATCAATTATTAGATATACAATCAACTCAAAGGTCTAAAATTATTGTTTCTCAGGAGAGCGAACGTCCATTAGCTCAGTTACAGAAGAATCTTGATAGATTGGTTCAAGAGGAAGAAGATGCTGAAGCTGAGGCCGAGGCTGTAGCAGAAAATCTACATCAAAACAGTAGTGCATCATTACAATCAAATGATTTAGCCAACAATACAATATCAACAGACTTGCCTAACTTGTCTTCGTCGAGCCCTACTACCAACCAAACAAATCATTCTCATTCTGAAAATCCTGATGATTACAGATTGTTAGTTGACGATGATACTGAGTTATGCAGTTTAAGGAAAGCATTATTAAGAATTCATGAAAGATTCTATGAAGAATATGAAAGAATGAACAAAGAAAATCCAGGACAGGAATTTCTTATTCCTGATGTCAAAGAAATAATTCCTTCTATGAAAAGACAGGTCTTCGAAGGATGCGTGTTTCTATTTTCAGGATTGCTACCATTAGGCATTAATATACATTCAGCAGGTATTGTCCGTTGGACTACATCATTCGGTGCTATTGTGGAAACTAGGCCTACTTATGACATTACCCATATCATATGCACTAATACAGGGACAGCCAAAGTGAGAGAAACAAGGAAGAAAGTTCCGGGAGTTAAAGTAGTTCATCCAGATTGGCTATTTGCTTGTATGAGCAACTGGAGGAGAGTTCCAGAGTCAGATTATGTAGTTAATGAGATTGATGATGGTTTCAATAGTAATTCTATTGCTACAAATAATGTATTATCAAATGATGATTCTGGTGATGATTTTAAAGATAGATTTTCCATAACAGAAGGTTTAGATTGGAATGACGTGAACAGAGAACTTGATGAGTTTCTAGAATCTGATGATGATGATGATGACGACGATGACGACGATGATGATGGAAATGACACTGAAAATGACAGGGAGAACGGATTGGTTGATGATCAAGAAGCATATGAACAAAATACAGAAGGAGATGTTAATGGAGCTGATGTGATTGACAATGTTCCAAACTCGGAATCAATAGTGAAAGAAACTGTTGATCCTATTGATTCAAATGATGTTTCTACCGAAGATGACCTTGATGAAGAAGCTTTAGCAGAAGAATTGGATGCAGAACTCAATGCTTTAGAAGAGTTTGAAGACTCAGCTAATGAGAATGATGACGACGTGCCTGAAGACCAGTGAATGAAATTTGTATAGCAAAAGAATTTTCATGATACGATGAATAACTGTTGTGGTTATTAAGAACTTAGTATAGGATGATAAAGCACACACAATAAAGCATTGTACGTATGGGTATAAGCGCTGTTTTGGTTTGGAAAGAGGTAAAGGTAGCTCAGATATTTTGAATTGAATATCATCTACAAGTTCAGTTTTTTTTGTTGCCTGCATTGTCATTGTACCAGAATAATGTATCATATGTCATAACTTCATAACTACCATATGCACAGTTCAATCAGGTGTATTAATATAACTGTATTTATATAATGGTTCATAATTCATGCATATACAATCAATCTATTTAATAATAGTATGATTAATTGAACAGATTCCCTCGTCAGACTCATTTAATTACTACTGTCAATATTCTTAGAAGCCATAAAATGCTAACCGAACAAATACATGCTCTGTCAGTCTAGATAGTATAATCAAGAGGGAAAGAGAAAGAGAGACAGACAGTTCCTTTGATAGTGACCCGGCGATTCCTATATCAAGTGACAACATTAAATGAAATCGGTCGTGAACCAAAACAACAGTACGATAAATCTAACCCTATTGTCTGACACCTTTTGAATCACTAGCTATTGAATTTCTAATACTCCAATTAAACAACCCTCCATCCTTCCAATAGAATAATAGCATGCCATAATTCAACGTCCATTTCATCTCTCTTACTTGCCATTTGCTGACATTTATCAAGCAAACGTTCAGAACTACCAGAACAAGCTTGAATAGCTAAATATATTCTTGCTACTTTCTTAATAGATGGATAAGAGGTAGAAGATTTCCAAAATGTCATAGGATCTTGCTGGAACTCAGTAAAGTATCTTTCTACTTCTCGACCAATCGTATTAGGATTTCTAGGTTTATAAATCTTGGTGAAAATATTATTATCATCTGAAATTGCACCATCTTTCAACAAAGGCAACGCTGATTCGAAAAAAGGACTAGCAGCTTCAGTTAAAACTTCAATAGCTTCACCTGAGTTTTCAATATTACCACCAGGAAGTAAATATTTACAGACTTGTAGCTTTGTATTTTCCTCCATCAACGGTAAAAACCCATCTAATTCATTGATCAAAACCGTAATAGCTTCAGAAACATATGCACTGATAGATGAAGATAAGAACTCTTCTAGTTGGTTTCTAAAGAAAGAAAGGGCTCTGACGTAGAAAGTAATACTGCCAGAATTTTCTTTGGATAAATACTCATTCAATTGTTTAGAATACTGTAGTAATCTATAAACGTCAAACACGCTTTTCCAATCAGAATCTGATAATGCAAAATCATCAAGACCTAATTCTTGGCCTCTTAAAGCAATAAATTGGTTCAAACTATTTCTTTCAGTATAGAGACTTTCTAGTGATGTCAAAGTGGATGCCAAATTTGTTTTATTTCTATAGACAGGTAAAGTCGCCTCTCCATGGAAACTTAAGTAATTTGCCTTCAGCTCTTCATCTTGCCAAAGACGTCTACAGAAATCACGCAGCCTTTTGATAATATGAGGTAAGCCTTCAGTGTCAGAGTTGATAACCCTCAAAACATTGATCGAGAAGTCGTCTACCAGATTAGTAATACTGCGAACAAAACACACTTCCTGGCCGAAATTTAATTTAGGCAGTCTTTGGAAATCAATTAGCAAATTATTGCATGTAATGGATATTATTATATTTTTAATTTGAAAGTCATCCAGGACTTGCTCTAGGAATCCACTAAACTCTTCTTCACTGATAGGTGCGTAGAGCTCTTGTATAGCTAAAGGAATAGAGACACTAGTCATATCTTCAGCGATGAAATGGGCAGCATAACCAATAAACATACCATATTTAGCAGATTTCCAAGTGTCAAACGTTATGCCTATTGATACTTGACTTTTTAATATCTTCAAGATATTTGTCTTCTTCTCTGTAAATCGTTGTAAGATAGTTTCCGACAATGTCTCAGCAGAAGGTAATGAAGAAATAGTATCACTGGGTTTGAAAATTCGAAGAAATTCTTTAAATGAAGGAGATGATATTATTGATATTGGAAGAGTATTTTCCACTAGAAATCCAATAACAATGTCCAATACCTCTCTTTTCCTACTTTCAGATTTAGGAGTCTCTCTCATTGAATATTCTTTCTTACTACCTACGCGTGCTTTGGAACTAGGAGTAGAGTTTAAGAGGGCTGCAGCACCTAAGACTACAGATCTAGGATTTCCATTGGATGTAGTCGCAGATGATGAAGCCAAGTCAACAGATTTGGTAGAGTCGGAATGATAATCATGCTTGGATTTTATATGCTTTAACATATTAGAGGTGCTCTGACCTTTTTCATACTTATAACTTCTTGTACATAACTTGCAAAAGACTCGACCTTGATCCAACGAGAAAACAAAATACTTCCAAACATCACTTGTTTTTCTTGCTTTAAGATATTCATCAAATTGCTCTGCGGATAACGATTCTGAATCTGCAGATATTTTGGTGCGTTTGAGGCTTCTTGACCGAGCGTTATCGTTTTGAAAGAGCATGATACTAGTGATATCTGGCTCTATATTGTTTGCATTATTAGCTTTAGAATTAGACATTGTAGTGATAAGCAATTGATCTAAACAACCCTTATTTATCAAGAGCCGTTTTATGAGTCTGGGTGATCTATGATTATGAACTGATCCGAATTAATTTTTTTCTGTAATGAGGATAAGTAAAAGATCGGTTCAAAATAAAAAACCTCGCGAAATACAATGAGAAATGAGCCGATGGCCAAGCAGGAGAGGATTCCAGTTGTTACCCGGGTCAATCAACCGCCTGTTTGGGTAGAGAATCGAAGGAAAAATTCTTCACAGGATACGCTTTATTTTGATCAGACGTAAACCGAACTAAACTAACTATTAGTAAGCATGACAACTGATGTCATAAAAGGAAAGAAAAAAAAAAGCTGATGATACTGTTTGCAAGCTAAGTTGTGTTTATCATCTCAGATCATATTAACGGATCACATAAATTGATGTGTGATAAGACAGTATAGGAGTAGGAATAAATGATGACATAATTAACGAGTAACGTCACGTTACTACAGATATCTTTAACCATATCTGGATCAGATATAAGAAATCTGCCTTATATTGAAGTGATAAGTGACAGGTTTCTGTAGTTTCTTTTGATCAATCGGAGAAACCGCCGAATAGATAATCTCTGTTATCATTAATACTATTATCAAGTTTTAATAATGGTAGATTTTGAAACTAGTTTGCGGATTCTGAGTCCCAGGGTTGAAGGCCTTGTCCAACAATGGCTGGCCATAGATAATGTAAGGACTTTTTTTTTCATAGTATATATACATGCTGGAGGTTGTAGAGCTCATTTATGGCTACTATAAAAACTTGAGCCTATGAATGTATCTTGCCTTTCTGTTACTAACAGGATAATTAGAATGACGAGACAAGAGATGAAATCATGAAATTGGTGAACGAGCAAAAGTCAGAAGAGCTGGAAAGACGTTTGGGTGAACGAATTGCTTTTGGTACTGCAGGCTTGAGAGCTCGAATGGAAGCAGGCTTTTCCAGAATGAATGCAGTTACAGTTTTACAATCATCACAGGGTCTTTGTCAATACGTGGAAACCCAATTAACTAAAGAACAAAATCCCAGTAGTATCGGGAAAAAACTAGTGGTGGGGTTCGATCATAGATACCTTTCAAAACATTTTGCCTACATTACTGCATTTACCTTTCTGAGCCGTGGATTTGAGGTTTATCTACTGGGATTTTCAGATAACGAGCATGAAAATAAAAAAAGATTTGTGCATACTCCACTGGTCCCATTTGGTGTTGATACTCTAAAGGCGGCTGTCGGCGTGATGATAACAGCTAGCCATAATCCAGCAATGGATAATGGTTATAAAGTATATTGGAGTAACGGTTGTCAGATAATACCGCCGCATGATAGTGGAATTGCAAAAACAATTGAGCTGGAAGAGAATTTACAACCTTGGAACCAAAACTGGGATTATGAAAAAATTGTCGAATCCCTTAAAAGCGCTGAAAAGACCGGAGATCTGAAAGACCCTGTCAAAGATTTGGAGTCTCAGTACTTCAAAGATATTGAGGAAAAACTGATAGGAGGTAAACAGAAGATCCCAGCTAATTTTAAGTTTGTTTATACACCAATGCATGGCGTCGGCCTACATTCAATGAAGAAGCTGTTAGATGTGTTACTGGAAGATCCTAAAGCTGTCAGCAATCAAGTAGTAATTGTATCGCAACAAGCAAATCCAGATCCTGCTTTTCCAACAGTGAAATTTCCTAATCCTGAAGAAAAAGGGGCTTTGAAAATAGCTCAGGAAGAAGCAGACGAACAAAATGTTGAGCTTGTTCTAGCAAATGATCCCGATGCTGATAGGTTTACTGCCTCTATTAAGGATGCATTATCGTCAACATGGGTCCAATTGAAAGGTAACCAGCTAGGTTTGTTATTTGCTGACTATATTTTCACTCAATACGCAAAATCGCATGACGGTGATGTATCAAATCTTGTTTTTCTCAACTCCACTGTATCATCACAAGCCTTGAAGGCAATGGCTGATAAAGAACACTTTATTAGTAGTGATACATTGACCGGATTCAAGTGGATTGGAAATAAGGCCATTGAGTATGAGTCCAAAGGATATGATGTTCCTTTTGCCTATGAGGAAGCTATTGGGTTTATGTTTTCTGTAGTTCATGATAAAGACGGTATATCTGCAGCTGCTGTGTTTCTACAAATGGCTCTACAATGGAAAATAGATGGCATCAATTGTTTGGAAAAACTTGATCAACTCTATTCAAAGTATGGTTATTTTGCCGAGTATAATGATTACTATTTTACACCTAGTCCAGAAGTTGGAGAGACCGTTTTCAATACTATTAGAGCTCTTGGTGATAGTAGTGAGAAGAGTGACAGCAAACAGTATAGCTACCCAAAGACTCTTGGTGAAAACTTTAACATAGTCTACTGGAGAGATTTAACAGTCGGATATGACTCCAGTACAAGAGATCATAAACCTTTGCTTCCTGTTTCTGCATCATCGCAGATGATAACAGGTATTTTAGACCCTATTGGTAAGGCCAAGAAGGGCGACTTGTCTCAAGTCCGGTTTACATGCCGCGGAAGTGGTACTGAGCCAAAGTTGAAGATATATATTGAAGCTGTTGACTCCAGTGAGGAAAAGGCTGAGCTTTTGGCGAAACTGGCTTGGGAAACGTTTGCTTCCCAATGGTTTAAACCAGGAGAAAGTGGATTACAGACTCATTAAGAAAAAAATCGAATTGTATGTGAAGTGTTGTTATATGAAGCAACTTACAACTACGCTTATATATCATACAGTCCTTTATTTATGGGATACATCAATCAACTAATTGAATAGGAGACTAATAAACTTCGAATATGTTATGCATATTGACGCAGGTACGGCTAAGTTTACACTTTAAACAAGTACACCCATAAATCTAATCATATATGTTAGAGGACATCACATCTCGTCTCGTTCATTTCATCTACTACTTGCGTCTGTTTACCTATCTATGTACAGTACTCTTTACCTTCTGTACAACAAAGCCTGAAAAGTTCTAAACAATCACGTAGTTCGTATGCGTGTTTTGATAGTATCGCACTCTTTTGATTGAATTGTCTCTGAATGAAGATAGATTAAAGATAAAACTGTATTCATTAGCATTGGTTGTAATTGGCATATTACAAATTTTGGCTTGCTTGTGAGTCGAGTTAATTTGATTCGAGCTGATGGATGCATCATACTGGAAGCTATTTAACGAGTAGTTGATCATCCTATACCTTATTTGATCCTTGCTTTTGGACTATATGACAGTTGCTGGTCATTCATCGAGCGACGTTCAAGTTACATTAGCTATATTTGTTGTCAATTCCAGTCTTGTTTTGAGAAGGTTTGATCAACAATAACAAAGTAATCAGAAGTGATGAATAAGTAGAGAAAGCTTCCGTTTCATTTCATTGCTTTCTTCCATTATTTTTCACTGTTAAACTGCTCTCAAGAAACTAAACAGATCAAACATCTTCACCACGATAAGAATACTTTCGACATCCATTTCTCACAATGTTTTCATCTTTAGACACACAAGGGAAAAAATCAGATCTCCCAATGTAAGTACAGTTTTCTTTCCTTCTTGCTCTACCCCTTAGACTCCAGTTTTTGTTTTTAACATCATTTGTGTCTATAGACATCACAAATCACATGGCAAACTATTTCGACCAGCGCAATATAGTAACCTGAGACGGATTGTTAGATCAAAAAAATTACTTGCTATTGCTGGAATTATATTCTTTCTTTATCTTCTCAGCAGTTTATTTGGCAGTTCATCGGCATTAGACGAAACGTCCATTCCTAAAAGATCTCAAGACGTTCCTCATATTGAAAGCATTATCAATTCACCAAAATCACAATCGACAAATATTCCTTTAGATACTCTAAACCAAATACCGAAACTATCAGCCGAATTTGATGCGCAAGATAGTACCTCAAAAACAGGTTCAAAATCTACAGAAGAACTTGAACTAGAAGAAGAATACCATAATTCTGTTTCCTACTATGATTTAAATGATTTCACGGGTAATGCATACGGAAAATCGGCAAAAGAAAATAAAGAAATAGTTTTGATGCTTGTTCCATTACGAAATGCTCAAAAGGTTTTACCCCTAATGTTCAGACATCTAATGAACCTTACATATCCTCATGAATTGATTGATTTGGCATTTTTGGTTAGTGATTGCACAGGAAACGATCGCACACTGGATCATTTATTTGAATACTCCGTTTATCTACAGAATGGAACTTTAGCTGATGTTATTGAAGATGAAGATAAATTGATCTGGGATATAATGTCTCAAACCAAAATCAGTGAAAATTCAAATATTATTCGTGCTAACAGAGATATTTATATGAATTACATGGATACTGAAAGGTATGAACAAATCAAAGCAGAAAACCAAAAAAGACATTCAGAGTATAGAAAACCATTCAGATCTATTACTATATACGAAAAGGACTTTGGTCAAGTAATTGGTCAAGGGTTCAGTGATCGACATGGTGTAAGAATTCAGGGTGTAAGACGGAAGCTTATGGGTAGAGCAAGAAACTGGTTGGCTTCTAACGCTATCAAAGCATATCATTCCTGGGTATATTGGCGAGATGCTGATATTGAAATGTGTTCTGGTACAGTTCTAGAGGATTTGATGCAACATAATCAAGATGTTGTTGTTCCCAATGTGTGGAGACCTTTACCGAGCTTCTTAGGTAAAGAGCAACCTTATGATTTAAATTCCTGGCAAGAATCTGAAGCTGGGCTTGAATTAGCTAAACAACTTGATGAAGATGAAGTAATTGTTGAAGGATATGCTGAATATCCAACTTGGAGAGTTCATCTAGCATACATCAGAGACGAAAATGGGCCTCTTAATGCTATCATGCCATTGGATGGTATTGGAGGTGTTTCTATTCTAGCAAAGGCAAAGGTATTCCGACAGGGTGCTAATTTCCCTGCATTTACATTYGAAAATCATGCTGAAACAGAAGCTTTCGGTAAAATGTGTAAAAGAATGGACTTTTCTGTTTGGGGTTTACCCCATTATGTTGTATGGCATATTTTTGAACCCAGTGAGGATGATTTAGTAGAAATCAGTAAACTGGAAAGAAAGAAAAGAAGAGAAAGAGCCGCTAAAGCAGCGGATCCTGATAGAGAGGAAAACGTATGGTATTAGCTCAACTTATAATCAAAAAACACATATGTAGATATAAACTATAATGATACATATTCAGACGATTAACTAATTGATCATTTCTTCTTCAAGGTTCTTTTGGCACGTCGTTATTGAATACGTGTGTAAATATTTAGGAAAATAATGTCATTTGTAGTTTGATATATGTACTTGCTTCAATGCTTTCATTATTCTATAGATGAATTATCAATATACGTATAAGATAGATGATTTACTATTTGTAGATATTAGTTGTGCTGTATTCCCCATTAATAAAAAATGTTTAAATATGATGTAAGATGTTTATTCCTTAATTCCCTCTTCCAATCCCATTTCCATACTCTCTTCACTTACAGAAAATTCTTCGATCATCATTTTCCCAGCAATGATGTTGAATAAAAACACGATAAAAAATAATGGCTAGCCGTTTTTATTTTTTGAAAGCCAGTGCTATATTAACATTAATACTATGCCTCCCAATAAGGAGAGAACCCCTAATGATAATCTATCACCACCATTATCACTACTAGAAGAACTTGATTCTGATGCACTACTGTCATTATCATTATTTGCCGTAGAAGTCAACGTTGTCCATGTTTGAACTGAAGTAGAACTACTATTATAAATCGGAATTCCATTTTGACCTAATGTTTCCGTTGGTAAAGTTGTGAGTGAGTATGGACGAGTTTTGATGAAATCCGTTGTGAAATCATATTCAGTTTCAGAGTTACTATCAGAGGCTGTAGAACCGTTTCCGTTGCTTACAGTATCACTACTGCCTTGCGCAGCTCTGGGAGCATTCTCAAATACTACGTTGTGATTTCTATCAGCAAAACCCAAAGTACTGTTTTCCATATTGAAAACAGAATAAACTGTAGTTAAAAATACACCTCCTACTACCCATTCATTATTGGATACAAGGTTATTGTATGCTTGAATGTTAGAGACACAATATCCGGAATATTGTGAATCATCTTCATATTTTGCACCGATGTAGTTTTCAGGCTTCAAGGTGAAGTTTCTGCCAAAAATTGAAAGCTCAAATTCAATAGCACTATCGCAAGGAATGGCATAATTGACACCATCTGTGAAAGCAGAATCAAAAAAAGAGTGTAAAGTATTTGCATCTGCTGAAGGTAATAGTAACAAAGTAGATCCAGTATCAACAATGCTAATACGATCAGTTCTTGATTTAGTGTCATCAGGTAGTGTAGTTTCTTCATCGAAATTTATTCGAAAACTAACCCCTTTGGCAGAAACGTATACGCTATCCATAACAATCTTCCAAAGGTTTGACGAAGCCACAATGCTGCCGTAGCTTATTGATCCCGTGTATAGCTGAGGGTCGATTTGTTCACTGCCAAAGCTAATAACACCTTGATTGGAAGGATTTTCAGAATTAGTACTTAAAGCAACAGAAAATACTTTATCTTTGATATCACCATTTTTTGCCATGACGGAGACCACATTCTCAATGGTGTCATTACTATTGTCGTATTCTCTTGATGGTAAACCCAAAACACCAGAAATGGGAAAAGGGCCGAAGGATGATGGAATAGCGTCTGCTACTCCAAAGTTTAATCTAATATTCGAATCAGCGATGGAGATTGGACCATTAAAAACAGTGCCATTGACAACACCTGATGCATAAGTTAGTGAGAATGAATTATTTAAATCCGAATAGCCGTCCTGTTCATCATCAGGATTAAAAAACACCTTGGAAGAGTAGCTTTCTTTACAGGCATCTGATGCTTGTTTACATTGTGAAGAGTATACCCAAAGGTAAATGGAACCTGTATCAATTATCAAGGGAAATTCCTGTCCCTGAATTGTGATATTGGTGAAATAACTTTGTCGATTTGAGTCAGTTGATATGAGCGAGGTACCCTCGGTTAGGTATATCACATCGGGTGCAGCTTCAATTGAAGTAGTAGTTTTACTGGTTGAGAATTTTATGTGCTGATTAGTTTTTCTTAAAAGATCTGTAAATGATGGCTTTTTTGTAATTGACGACACAGCTTCTCCATGATTCTTACTTATGAATCGTTGTTCTTCTATGGGAACAAACGCGGAACAAAACGCCAGTAATGTGAGAAAGAATATTGGAAGCATTGTTGTAATTACTCTATGCTAGTATCTTGTTTTCGCCTTTTTTGTATCTTTTTCTCGATAGATATTGTCGTATTTGTTTTGGTTTAGTTTAATGTTTCATGATAGTCCCCTTGCTTAGTAGCTTTTATGTGCCGTTTTTGCCGTTGATCGATCCTGATTATTGGATGACATAAATATGAAATTCTGACACCTAAAGGTCAATGCAAATTCTTCAGTTTTTAAACACCGTTAAACAAATGTAAAGGATAATCAGTTTTTATGCAAATGTGATATGCTATCCCAATGCTGATGATAATGAATACTCCTCTAATAAACGCCTAGCGCATCAATCAACCTTCGAAATAGATGAATCATATAATTCAAATATAGCCTCTATTCCTCCTTTCGTCTAACCCCAATATCAAACGATGATATGAGAATGTTATATAATGGATAGTTGTTTGTTTAATATTGTGATGAGTAATGAAACGCCAATTTATGCAAAGAACCCATGAGTTACTATCCTAGGGGACAAGGAAACAAGCAACAAACGAGAACGAATGAAAAGAAAAAGAAAAAAAAAGATGATAATTTGGTTAATATGATGAACACGAATTATCGACTAGAATAAGTAGATTTTTGCTCAAACAAAACACTTTTCAGAGGGGTTTGTAGGAAATATCAGTGGAAAGGATGACAAAAAGTGTTGGAACAATAAACATTAGAAGATTGGATGTTTGCTGCTTTTCTCTGTTTTGATTCTTCACTGTGTTTGTTGCGATGGTTTTGAATAATACGAAATAGAGGAAAAACAAACACAAATTCAAAACGGAAGAAATATTAGAGTTGGGCGCAGTTCCACGATATTATGCGTATTACTTCAAGAAAGTTCCAACTTTAATACGTTAATAATTCTATGCTTGGAGGTCTATTAATAAATTGCTTCAAGCAGTTTTGTCAGTTCTTCATATATGTTCATGAAACAAAAAGAATAAAAAAAGAAAGAGATAGAAAAAGAAACACTCTTGCTCTATTTTTATTGTGTGGAATAAACATATTGTCAAACTGTTATTGAGTTACACTTCAACACTGCATTGCTCTATCGCTCGAAATACCAAATTGTTTGCTCTGGTTTGATACAAGATTTTTAGCTTAATGGCTTTTTGAATTAAGGTTCCAACTTTACTTGTTTGAAAATCAGAAACCATCGCAGTTTAAGGTTAATACACCTTGTTCTCCACCCAACAAGGAGAAAAGCTCGAGTTTAGGTTTAACCTACCGCCAAGTTTCATGCAACTGTTCGTTGAAATATATTAAGGTTGTCCAACTTTATTTTAATTATTAAAATTTGATTTCGTCAGAAGAATTACATCTGGAAGTATTTAGAATTAGTCAAAGTAATTCAACTTATTTGCTAGAATATTATACAGAAATAGTGCTCTCCTTTGAAAATATGGTATTCAATAATAATTAAGTTACATTATTCATGCAATTGATAATGAATGTAGAAGATCGTATGGTGAGTAACGATTGTTCGCAAAGGAGTACAACTCTGTCATTTATTTGTAAAAGTCTGTAAAAGAGGAGTAGCGCAGGATAGTGATGATTGTTGGAATTTGAATAAATAGAAGAGATGATTATATATAATGCTAGAATAGCAATTTTTTTTTTATCTTTCTAGCATCAGGTCCTAAACATGATTTTCACTTTTACGTTTGACCTCAGTTGGGCTCTACTCGGACAATCTGCGTAAGACTGATTGAGTTGATATGCTGACAAACGAGATGAGATAAAGAAGTTCTAAATAGTCGGCTTGCTAGTCATACTTCTTCTTGAGGAGCTGGTGTTTATTTCCATCCCATATTGGTTATATAATTGATTGTTAACTGAGGTAAGGAATCTATTGATATCGATAGAATTATTTTTTGTGAACTCCTAAAGCTACTAAAGCATATCTTATTAACTCATGATATAAAATTTATTTAAATGATCTCAATTATATTCTTTTCGATTATTATTTATTCTTAATTTCAGCCTTTTATATATTCTTGATTATTCTTAGTATTTTTATATCTAGGATTAAATAAATCTACTAATTCCTATTTATTAGAGGAGACTTCAATATGGTCAAGCATAGGATTCGTTTTACTAGTTGTTTTCAGCAGATTAGTATTGTTATTGTCGCTGAATAATGATGATTTCCCAAGTTATCTAGATCATTCTATTGATTCAATCAGCATGAGTACTTTTGATTGTACCTGAACCTTCGCCCATGATTCATTGAAGCATTGACTAGTCGGGGGTTTCAGTGGTCAGCACCTCATGACGCCTATCAACAATGCCTATTCAGGTTTGAAATTGTGCATATTTACATGACTAATAGAGGTTCAAAAAAGAAAATTGTGCAAACAAGAAATAATAACAATTGGGCCCGAGATTTTGATTTATTGTTTGGCGATACTCAACGTTAATATCGGCATGTTATTGCACAACCAAAATTAGAAAACCTTTTACTATGCTTTATTCTACAGTCTTATAAAACACGCTTTATTAATAATTACGACGGTCTACTAATTAAAGATATGATTAATACTTAATGAAACTTCATTCTGTTTAACACTACATCAAAGGCACCAAGCTCAATTATCCCTCGATTAATAATAATTTCTCTCTTACAGTAGTTTTTGACTAAGCTCCACATATCTTTCACAAGAAGGAGCCTTGGCATTAATGGCTTCAATATACTTCAATACGCTTCTATCATCATTGGATCTTCTATAGTGTTCGATCATTCTTGCTTTGGATAAATACTCATTATCACAACGCTGTTTCAAGTCTTGGAGGTAATAGTAATCGACATTAGTTTCTATCTTATCTTTCCTCTTTTGGGGAAGGTTCTCGTACTTCTTTTCGTTCACATAATAAGGAATATCAAGCTTGGGTGATTTCAATTCCTTATTATATGAGGCATCTTGGTAGAATGCAAATACTGGTGCCACTCCATTAGATGACACAGGACCATCGTCAACGATACCAAAGATAAAAGACAAARCAGATGAAAGATATGGTAAAATCATTGGCAGAAGAACGGTTAACAATAGTAGGACTACTTGTAGGTTCATTTTGAAACCTTCTTGTTGTCGTTGCTGTTGTTGCTGCTGTGGCCTTCTAGCCCTTCGTGGTCCATTTGGGAATCCATAAGAGTAAAATCCACCATTATTGAAAGCAAATGTATTACCACCACCAAAGAAACTAGCAAAAATATCCTCCGGGTTCATGAATTGAGGTCCACCGGGGTCTGCTCTGGCGAAACCTTCTCCTCCAGGGAAGCCAGCACCAGCTTGCGTTCTTGCTTGTTCAGGATCGGCGCCTGTCTGGTCAAAAACTCGTCTTTTATCTGGGTCAGATAGCACTGCAAATGCTTTGGAAACCACTATTTTATCAAACCAGTTAGTATTTTTGTAACAAAATAATGCATTTTCTGAAATGGCATGATAAAAATTAAAATATAAAAATTAAAAAGTAACATACTTTTGAAAGCTTCTGCTGATCCATCTTGAGTATTTTTATCAGGATGCACTGTGATAGCAATCTTTCTATATGATCTTTTGATTTCGTCACTTGTTGACGTTTGTTCTACTTGCAAAATGCTATAATAAGCTGTTGGTTTGCATTTTAAAATCCTCTCGACTGCTTTCTTATGCTTAGCAGCAAGAGGGTGATCTGTGGAAGAACTTGAGCCTGTACTTGAACTCATTATCTTCTATTAATTTCTTATCGTAAAATACTTTCGGTACAGTATCTAGTGATAAATTTTCTTCAGATCACTGTCGTTTTTCCCATCCAGGTGTGTTCTTGTATTGATTTTGCTATTTCCCTGTTTCCTTCCTTCGCTCGCCTTCGTCGCCTCCTTCTTTGTATCATCCACCGATATCCCACAATAAACGTTTAACCGCTTGTCCGAATTTCCTATCAAATGATGTTTAACCAACTTGCAATAATTTTCTCCACGGTATCCACCCTGTCATTGACTTGATCACCAGTATCAATTTAAGTCGTTTTGTTCTACCTCTATATTAATAGCACATACCCTTCCTATTCTACCAAAACTTGAATCTGCAGCTCCACCGCTCGTGAATTCTATCAAATCCTGATGTTCAGACTACTTCTCTCAGTTCGTGCCAAAAAACATATAGTTCTCTTCTTTTACTGAATTTCAATGCTATCAAGTGGTTTCTCCTTGAAACATATGTGTCTGGTCATTTCAGTAGAGTTGGCAGAAAAAACACCTTTGCAACAAATATTACACCACCAAGCGAGACTGATTTACTGAAGTGGAAGCGGGACTAATCATGCCCTTGTATTGGGACAAGTGGGTACCCTTGTAAGCATTGAATATCGGTTCCCCTATTATGGGACGAACGACGAGATTTTGAGATCTTAGTGTCCAATAAGAGGGACGCGATGAGTGATCTTGTTACACTTAGTACGCAATCTATTACGCGTCTTTCTGTTGTAATTAGAGCAAGCAAGTAGTTATCGTAGTCAATGTGTATGTTATGGTTGCTAGTGGCAGGTATGTATGAAAACCTACGTGTTTTTATAGATGCAGAAGAGTGAAACTATTGGATTGTTATTGGGAAAGGTAGTTAATTGATATTCAAGCCTCAGTTAAAGGGAAATTCTCCGGATGGGAATGATAGTTTAATCAAGGGTATCAAGTAATCAGGTCTGTAATTAGCCACAATGGAAGGTAAAGTAAAGAATGAGAGGAAGGAAGATACTGGGAGCGAAATTGGCCAACATCCAGTCGCAAAGAAACTTAGGAAGGGATTAGATGCTATGGCTCAAACAGAACCAAGCTCTTTTGAAGCTGAGCTTATCAAAATGACCCAAGCTGCTAAGAGCATGGGTAGTGCCGCTAAACCTAGAAGAGGAAGACCAGAAGTCAAACCATTCAAGCCAGAAGACAGAGATATATC
Organism: Sporopachydermia quercuum; assembly: GCA_001599295.1. NCBI lineage: Eukaryota > Fungi > Ascomycota > Sporopachydermiomycetes > Sporopachydermiales > Sporopachydermiaceae > Sporopachydermia > Sporopachydermia quercuum. Next base: position 2,431,894 of record BCGN01000001.1, on the reverse strand, counting down.
ATTTCAACAGTTAGATGCAGAAGAAAGTACGCTAGATAGAGGATCTATTGTGAGATTTTTTGGTGTAACAGAAGAAGGACATTCCTTACTATGTAATGTTACAGGATTTTTGCATTATTTCTATGTTCCAGCGCCAAGAGGCTTTACTGAAGGACATTTGCCAGTTTTATCACGGTTTGTGAAATCCAATTACCAAGGATTTGATCATGCTGAGCTTGTGTTCAGGGAATCTTTATGGGGATATAATGGTAATTTTAGATCGCCTTTCATTAAGGTTGTCGGAGAACATAGCAAAAGCATCCCAAAGCTAAGATCGGCATTTGAAAGAGGAGAGATTAGATGTGATAATCTTTTCACTTCAGACACTATGACTTATGACAATATTGCATATGTTTTACGTCTTATGATTGATTGTAATATTACTGGTATGTCCTGGATGACGTTACCCAAAGGAAAATACACATTCGTCTCAGAAAAGACTAGAGTATCCAACTGTCAAATGGAAGTGAACATTAATTATAAAGATTTGGTCTCACATGAACCTGATGGTGAATGGTTGAAAATGGCTCCTTTGAGGATCCTATCGTTTGATATTGAGTGTGCTGGACGTAAAGGTATCTTCCCTGAACCTGATAAAGATCCTGTTATTCAAATTGCCAATGTTGTATCAGAATATGGTGCCGGTCATCCGTTTATAAGGAATGTATTTACTATTGATACATGTTCATCAATTGTCGGTTCCGATATTCATGAGCATTCTGATGAGAGACAATTGCTTAGAAATTGGAGAGATTTTGTCAAAGAAGCTGATCCTGATGTAATCATTGGTTATAATACTTGCAACTTTGATTTACCCTATCTACTGGATAGAGCAAAGCATCTCAAGGTCAATGATTTTCCATATTTTGGAAGATTGTGTCATATCAAACAAGAAGCAAAGGATTCCGTATTCTCCTCACGTGCTTACGGAACTCGTGAATCCAAGGTAATCAATATTGATGGTCGTGTGCAGCTTGATTTATTGCAATTCATCCAAAGAGAATATAAACTACGGTCGTATACATTGAACTCGGTTTCAGCACACTTCTTAGGAGAACAAAAAGAAGATGTTCAACATTCTATTATTACTGAGCTACAAAATGGTAATGCGGAATCGCGTCGTCGGTTAGCTGTTTATTGTTTGAAAGATGCCTACTTACCAATGAGACTGATGGAGAAATTGATGTGTCTAGTTAACTATACAGAAATGGCCAGAGTAACAGGTGTCCCGTTTTCATATTTATTAGCTAGAGGACAACAGATTAAAGTCATTTCCCAGTTGTTCCGTAAAGCTTATCAGCTAGGCCTTGTGACTCCTAATCTACGGCAAGAAGGTAGCACTGAGGAACAGTACGAAGGTGCTACTGTTATTGAGCCAATCAGAGGTTACTATGATGTACCCATCTCAACATTAGATTTCTCTTCTCTATATCCTAGTATTATGATGGCTCATAATTTATGTTACACAACATTGCTGAACGCTAACACTATTGAAAAACTAGACCTGAAAGAAGGCGATGATTATACAAAAGCTCCAAGTGGTGACTGTTTTGTTAAAGCACATGTGAGGAAAGGAATTTTACCTATTATTCTAGAAGAACTTATTGGTGCAAGAAAGAAAGCCAAGGTAGATTTAAAGAAGGAGACGGACCCTTTCAAAAGGGATGTTCTCAATGGTAGACAATTAGCACTAAAGATCTCTGCCAACTCTGTTTATGGGTTCACAGGTGCAACTATTGGAAAACTACCATGTTTAGCTATTTCCAGTTCGGTTACCGCTTTCGGTCGTATTATGATTGAACAGACAAAGAATGAAGTTGAAAAACACTACTGTATTGCCAATGGGTATAAGTTTGATGCCAAAGTTATCTATGGTGATACAGATTCTGTTCTAGTGAAGTTTGGTCACTCGGATATTGAAACATGCATGGATTTAGGTAAGGAAGCTGCTGACTTTGTTTCAGACAAATTCATAAAACCTATCAAGCTGGAATTCGAGAAAGTGTATTTCCCTTACCTACTGATTAATAAGAAGAGATATGCTGGGCTATTATGGACTCAGCCTGATAAGTTTGATAAGATGGATACCAAAGGTATTGAGACTGTTCGTAGAGATAATTGTCGATTAGTCCAAGTAGTGATTGAAACTGTTCTTAAAAAGATTCTTATGGATAGAGATGTTGAAGGAGCTGAGTCGTATGTAAAGGGAATGATTGCGGATTTGCTTCAAGACAAGGTTGATTTAGCACAGTTGGTTATTACCAAGCAACTATCACGAGCCGATTATGCAGCAAAACAAGCTCACGTTGAACTTGCAGAACGAATGCATAAGCGTGATCCTGGTTCTGCACCTAACATTGGTGATCGTGTTGCTTATGTTATTACCAAGGCAGGAACTGGTGACAAGAACTATGAAAAATCAGAAGATCCATTGTATGTACTGGATCACTCATTGCCTATTGATACCAAGTATTATTTGGAAAATCAGTTGGCAAATCCTTTAATGCGTATCTTTGATCCTGTTTTAGGTGAACGTAGAGCTAAACAGTTATTGAATGGAGCTCATACAAGAACTGTTACTGTATCCGCTCCTAAGACTGGTGGTTTAATGGCGTTTGCCAAAAAGACTGAAACATGTAAAGGTTGCAAAACACCATTGAAATCGTCGAACAAAGGCGCTTTGTGTGAGAATTGTATTCCAAAGGCAGGTTGGCTTTATCTGAAGAATCTTCAGCAGGTGAATGAATTAGAAGAGAAGTTTGCGAAGTTATGGACTCAATGTCAGAGGTGTCAAGGATCTTTACATCAGGATGTTATTTGTTCAAATAAGGATTGTACCATATTTTATATGAGAAAGAAAGCTCAGAAGGATGTGGAGAAGGGTACACAGGAACTACAGAAGTTCAGTGACACTGTATGGTAGGTAAGGACTAAGTTGGGTGCTGATAGGTATAGAACGCTAACTTTCAGCCTTTTAAGTAGAAGCGTCGACAGCTTAATAAAATTGTGGTAATTTATATTATTTCAAAAGTAAACGTGATGCTGCTTACAGTATCAAAAAGGTCTTTCAAGTAAAACAGTCAAACCGCTTCCTGAAAATTAAGCAAAAGCTGTAGGGTTATGTTTAAAGTTCGGACTAAGGTTTGGTACCTGCGTTATAAGAAAGAAACAAGTAAACCTTATTTCAATAACAGTCTCTTACTAAATTCAGAATCTTGTGTTTGATTCGGAGTAGACTTCGTTCAAACATTTGTAGTGTTTGTTTATTCTAATATAATTTTCAAAAGCTGACAATGAAGCTCTACACATGTGTAAAGAATGGAATAGTACGTACGTTCCATACATTAACGCATTTGAATCTATGAAAGTTTACCCTGCCGCATGCAAATAACTACAGAGAATCATGACCTTATTTCTAGAGAACATGTTTTGAGTCGGAGTAACTGATCTGTTACTCTAATCGTATTTGCTTCTGAAGAGAACGATTAGTTCCAATGAAATTTAAGTCTATTCATTAAGGGATTTACTGTTGTGAAAAAGTTCAGTGCCTATTTCTTTCTAGTACCAAGCACAAATCCTGATAATTTCGCACCCCTCATTTAGCCGCAGAAGATCAACAGATGATTTTCCTTCCTTCCTAAACAGCCACCAAAAAACACATTTTAATCCCCTAATAAAGCCGAATTCTCTCAAAATGCTAACAATAATTCTGCCTCAATATTTATATCTCACACACTCACATATTTGAATTGGGTGTTCTTTTCCTACTCAACATACCAATTCCGGAAATAATTACTTTCCGGTGGGGTTCTCTAAAGACCGTAGGTTAAACTACATATAATTTACCCAATTTGTACAACTTCAATACAAAGTACTAATTGTGTTGGCATCTCATTATGTAATAAACTTTGTGCATGGAATTCGATCCTCAGTGCGATTTGAATTGATCCCAGTTTTATGTTCCATCATTGCAACCAAGCGTAAGGGAAGGAACTGGACTGACTGTCAGATAGCCCTTTATTGATTAGAAACCAAGAATCAAACAGCGTTGTCAATAGACTGAAAGTGTTGAAATTTGCGAAACTAACTGTTTGTCCCATTCAAGGCTTCTCACTTTGATCTGGTCTGAGTTTTTTTCTTGTCTAATCACTGTTGTTCTCCACATCAAGAGAATACACATCTGTCATAGAAGTTTAATTCCAATTCCGTAAGTAGGTAGAGAAATGAGCAGCGAAATTATCAGTAAATGGGAAAATTTTCAACCACACGTGGTTCAGTTTTTACCTACATTATCTGATGACCAAAAGGCGAACTTAGTACAACAATTGGAAGAACTGCCATCACCAGAAACACTGATAGACGTTGCAGAAGAAGCAATTGTTCAATCACAATCAGCTGCTGCTATTTCACAATCTGACATAGGTGCCATTCCAAGCGAATTTTCTGCTTCCATTGCAAACTTCAGCAAAGAGGAAATTGAAGATCTAACTAAGCAAGGTCTCAAACTTATTGGCGAAAACAGTGTCGGCGTGATCCTTATGGCAGGTGGCCAAGGAACAAGATTAGGATCCTCTGCGCCTAAAGGATGTTATGACGTTGGATTGCCATCTCACAAAACATTATTTCAATTACAAGCTGAACGAATTTCACGATTACAACAATTGACCAACGGAATAATACCCTGGTATGTTATGACATCACGTCCAACAAGGGGTCCAACTGAAGAGTTCTTCAAGGCCAAAGGGTATTTCGGCTTGGATCCAAAGAATGTGATCTTCTTTGAACAAGGAGTCTTACCCTGTTTTTCTTTTGATGGTTCTCGTGTTATACTTGAGACTCCTGATAGAGTTGCTGTAGCTCCTGATGGTAATGGCGGTCTATATAAGGCATTAGACGTCAGTGGAGTACTTAAGGATATGCAGCAAAGAGGACTGAAACATTTACATGCTTACTGTGTAGATAACTGTTTAGTGAAAGTTGCTGATCCCCTGTTTATTGCTTATGCTGCCAAAAAGAACGTTGATATTGCTACAAAAGTAGTGAGAAAGAATATCCCCAACGAATCCGTTGGTCTGATTGTTATGAACAAATCTACTCGAAAGCCAATGGTCATTGAGTACTCAGAACTGTCTGATGATCTAGCTGCTAAGAAAGATCCAGAGGATGAATCTCTGTTAGCATTGCGTGCAGGCAATATTGTCAATCATTATTATTCTATAAAGTTCCTTGCTGGAATCCCAACTTGGGAAATGAGGAAGTATTTACCATTCCATATGGCTCATAAGAAGATTCCATATGTTGATGCAAAAACTGGGGAGATAGTGAAACCATCTGAACCAAATGGAATCAAATTGGAACAGTTTGTTTTTGATGTTTTCCCACAAGTACCTATTGAAAAGTTTGCTTTGTTGGAAGTGTTGAGAAGCGAAGAATTCTCACCGTTAAAAAACTCTGATAGTGCTGCCACCGATAATCCTACAACTTCTAGAAAAGATCTGTTGGCTCAAACTACCAAATGGTGTATCGAGGCTGGTGCGATTATACCTGAGGGAGCGGTTGTGGAAGTGAGTCCATTAACAAGTTATGGAGGAGAAGGATTAGAGTTTGTAAATGGTAAAGAATTAGCTGAGAAAACTGTTGTTTGAAGGAATGAAAAGGAGATCGTTTGGTTTTTGAGCGGCTTGAACTGCATTCCTATACATCGTTAATCATTTGACCATTCAGATTTGAATATGTATGACGATAAAATGATAAAGACAGTTATCAGTATTCTCTGGAACCTGTAACTGATTACTTCTACGAGAAACTTACTTCACTATTGTTGATTACTATTGAAAAAAGCATTCTATAAACTCAGTTCGCTTGATATCTATCTATATAGTAGAATATTTTGTTTGGATGTTTATGAATTGTAGTATTATATCTAATTTATCCCAAGCTTGAGTCACCTTTTGCTTCTAATAACATAAACCTAGAAAATGCGCTCATGTAGCCTTCTCCTTTTAAATTATTCTATCCCCCCTAATACTATAGTATACTATCCTACTATCATTTCATCTTCTCGTCTCCAAAATTGATGTCTACTGCAATAATATATAAACCAAGATAAAGATACTAACTAGAGGTTCACTCTAATCTATGATACTGAATACCAAGGCTCGATGTTGATGTGTTTGCTCGTAATACACTTTCAAGCTCATCAAGAAATTGACTGTTATCTGTTTCTAATATTGGCTCATTATCTTTAGATATCTTCCGTTTTTCCTGTCTAAAAGATTTTCTGTTATTGCTCACAGCATCGCTATTCCTACTATTATCATCTCTTTTTCTAGTAGCTTGTTCCAATGGTACTGCATTCATTATAAGTCTTGAATCCAAATCACGCTGAAATCTTTCAAGCTCCTCACTTCCCTTTTGATACAAATTCGTATCTGTTTCAATATCAGGATTTGGCTTATCTTCAAAATCAATTTCACCAATTAATGCCAGTTGAGTCTTTCTGATAGCTTCCCTTCGTTTCTTTAATTCTTCATTTTCATCTGATTCTTGTTCATCTTCATCATCAGTACCATGATAGAGATGTTCATCCTCATGTTCAGTGAGACCTGATCCAACATCGTGCGATATCGGTAAGGATATATTGAAAATATTGTCTGAAGAGCTCCATAAGTCAGACTTCCTATTAATGTTGTTACTATTGGTCGTTTTACTTAGTAGGGTCCTCTTTGATACTTTCCAACAGCCCATTAATGATTGTAGTTCTTGGCCTATTTGTTCAAACTGCTGATAGAATTCATCCGATCCTTCATCAATGTCGCATAATGCTCCTTTAATCATATGCATTCTGGTATCAAGAGCTTTCATTCTCACGGCAAGTCCGTTAACAGTTTTCACTCTAAGCTTCATTTCTTCAAGGTTTGGAGCAAACAATGAAGCATCTGTTGTTTCACCATCTAAAGCATCTTCTGGTTCTACAATGAAATCCTCACAAGCGTCTGCCAAGTCGTTCGAAAGAGCTTCAAAAGCCTTGCTGACTCTTTCTACATATTTGCTCACTTTGTACCATTTCTGAAAATCGTTAAACTTGGGTCTGCTTTTTGTTTTAGATGATTTACTACGTTGATTTATTGGACCTGACAATGCGTTGTTATCAAATGGTTCTGTTGGTTCAGAAGTATTGACGCGAACAGCTAATAGGCAGCAAATCATCAGTTTCCTCGCTAAATAAAACTTGTTTGAATAATATTGTAGTTGAGGCAAAGGAGTGTTAGCCCCAAACGTACCATGGAACTTATCTCTGTTGTCCTGTAGCATGTTAGATATGTTTTTCATGATATTTCGTGATGATATGCTGATTGATTCTCCAGTGATAGGAAATCCTTTAGAAAACTCCAATGGTGATCGAGATACGTTGGTTAACGGCAAAAGTAGTCTTGAGTTTCTTCTACTGGATTGAGGACTTTTTGTTAGCATAAAATCTTTCAATTTCACATCATTTCTATCATCTGATACACTTATGCTGGTATTATAATCAGAAAATGATAGATCACGTGGTGAGTCAGGAATTATCTGAGAATTTCGGAAACTCCTCCCCGAGAATGTAGAATTTCTTTTATTACGCATATCAAAGGAATCGTCGTCAACACTAATGTCATCATCCCAGAAAAAACTCAGATGATCTAGGTCTTCAAGCTTCAGTTCATAGATATCACAGTATTTTTCTAAGTCAAAGCCGTCGCAAATCTCTAATAATACCGTGACGGCTCCAAATATATTGGTCATTGCAAGATACAAACAGGCAGAAACAGAGGCTCTTAGATGTTTCAACCGTCTGATTTCTTTCTTATTCCTTTGAAAAGCCTGTTTCCCACCAGCAGCCAATATTGTTTCTAATTCCAAGCTCAAGCCTGGAAAATCTGTTCTTCCTTTACTCAGAACATCAGAGTTTCTAACTAAGTCAATAGCATTTGATAGGTAACTATCAAATCTATGGCTATGAGTTATAAATGTTCCTGTCCATTGCAGACTGTTAGTTCTGACGATTCTTATTCTCTGGCGTTGAGAGTGAGCAAACAGAAACACTGCAATTGAGATAGAAGCAACAAATACAACTGCAGCTCTTGTTGGATGTTTAACTATTGCATCAGTTACTGTTTCCGTCATTCCTTCAATAGTTGCTCCTGCTGAGTTGTGATAATGATAACCAGTTTTCCCTGTATCATTATGTAAAGTGGATGTCATTGCTTTTCGTGATGTCCCGTCAATAATCTTGCTTATAGTGTTATTCCTCGAAGTGGTCATTTTATCAGAGTTCTTAATAGCCCAGCTGAGTAGTAGACTAACTAGAATGATTGTCCCACTACCTAAACCTCCTTCCATGTAAAACTTTGACTCCAATTTCCTTATATTTGATGATATAAAAAAGTATCGTTTAGATGACTTCATTGGATCATTTAATCCTGTAACTCCTGTCGGGTTAAATTTCCTTAGAGCTATATGCATTGGTGATATATTATCTTCCAGTAATTGGCTAGTAACCAATATGTACCTAAACTGGTCAGTAAACTCGATAGATTCATCTCTTGTAGGAGAACTAGAAAGAATTCGAGAAAAGAAGGATGAGAACCTTTGAAATGTGAAGGGTGACCGCTTATGACTATGCATTTGCTGTTGTTTATTTAACGATTTAATGCTTTGAGATGCCCTTAATGTTAACCTCGATGTCTTCAGAGAGGGAGCACGATTGTATGTCGCCTCATCTATTGATTCTAGACTTGAGCCGTCTTTCATGTTCAAACCTGTTAAACCTGCTGACGCAGCAGAAGCTGCAGATACTGCAGAGACGGAATCAAATGCCTCTGATGGGATTAATGAGGGGGTTCGAAAATGACGCAGATATTCCAAACCGGGTGTTACTGATGCTGAATGAGAATGAATGCTAGAACTAACTGAAGAGTTTGACACGTTGATATTTTTAATGCTGTTGCTGGTATTGTTACTATTGAAAGGGATGAACTGTTCAGAAGAGCTCTTCAATGGAAATTGAAACTGTCCTGTTACCGGAGTTGAAGTCTGAGATGCAGAGGTGCTAAATTGATTAGGTGAATAATAGTTGTTATTGTAGTTATTGTTCATTAGATGGCAATTGCTGTTTGTATTGCTGAAATGTAGATTAGAATTGGAATTTGGATAAATGTCAGAAGGTGATATGGGAAATGCAAATGATTGTGAGTCTGAGCCAACAACTGTGGATCCTTGTGAGAACTTGCTGCTGTAATCTGACGTTGATGTTGACATAGGAGTGGTCATGTCCCGATACTTCAAATCAGTTGGCGGTTCAATACCCCAGTCAGAAGCGCGTAGATCTTTATCAACATTTGGGCCAGTACTAAAGTCAGTGATTGAACCATCGTTCTGTACAACTGTGTTGGTATCAGAGTCTGTATATCCTTCGTAAGCAGTTATTCCGGTTCCAGCATTTCTGCTGGGTTGAGAGAAAGTATCAGGTAATGTATCCATGTGGGGGATGGAGTGAGGAACCTTCTATTATCTCGAATGAACCAAAATTTGGTATCAAGATGCTTGTAATGAATATCCTGAGGTTTTATTTAATTTTTTTTTTTTTTTGCTCTAATCAAATTTATAGATGAACCAGTAACTAGATGTTGAAATAATGAGTTAAAATAATTGGTGGTCACTGATTTCGATTTGTCTGGCCTCAGTTGGTTTTAGTTCGTTCCCCTATTTATATTTGTAGCAAGTACTGATCAAAATTTAGTTTACCATTCAAAGAAATAACCAGATTTTTGATTTATCACAAGCTCAAAAACCATACAAAAGAATACAGATCATCTGGGGTGAAATAGACGCTTCAACGGCTATTCATCCAATGGTTATGCGAACTGGTATGTTCTCGTAGAACGTTAGATTGTAAAATGAGTGAATAAGTTAAATTCAGATCCTGCGACCAATGTTCTTGCACTTGATGAGCAGTCTGCTGGTTGGTCGCTTCTTGATCAAGTTGTTCAACTAGAATGTTTGGCCTTATTGTTATTAGCCTCTATTTACCTATTGATCCAATCATAAATGCTTGTTTGGTTATTGTACCTGCAATACAAACAGCTCAATATTATATACTAAAATATGCCCACGACAGAATATGTTTACTGAATCAATAGATACTCAATTCAACAATTGATCGCATAGTCAATAATATTAGTGTGCTGTTCCAACGTGCTTCTATGGTTTCTTTGCTAAGTAAATCTATCTATGTTTGATGGATCAATAACAATACAGATTTTTCTCGTTTATACACACTCATACACAAAACAAGATGAGATACTAAACAAGGAACGGGAATTAAGGGCTTGATTATTAACATGTATGTATTAATGAGTGGGGTGATACTGTATAGATATGTATTAGTGACGCATATTTAAAGTATGTTGGTGTATATTTGTTAGACTCTTTATGCATGTATGCATTAATGTGCATCGGAATGTTTGTTATGGTTTGCACCCAATCGAGATGGTTTGACTGAAATAGGCAAACGGTTGTAAAGGCAATGCGTTGCTTGCAATATGCTAATGCTTGAAAGTGCATGATTTACTGTGAWTATTCATGTATGGTTTGAGATTATGCATTAATCTTATATGCAATTCTATCTCCATAACAACGAGCAATAACAAAGAATGCTATTGGCACGTTCTAGAGTTAGAAAGAGAAGGAAAGTGTTATGCTTGAAGATATACAAATGCTAGCAGAGAATGATAGGCATTTATTGCAATAGCATCCAAATATGTTAGTAGTCTATCTGTGCATCATAATTTTTTGTTTAACACACTATGTAGAATTCGACTGTTCCGATAGCAAAGCTTACCCTCAGAGTTCAGTTTTCGGATTATGTCATCTTTAATATTATAAGGAAACCTTGGTATGGCGAGATAGAATAGCGAAACAATTACAAAATCAAAACATTGGGGCCTATTCATATTGTAAATTCTTGTTTCACGCAGCCATTGAAGGAAACATTGGAACACCAGTTAAAGGTATTTCCATCAGCATAATACCACCAGTTAAAACAGCTTCTTCTCCGTACTGGGCATTATCCAGCTTCAAGTCTATTTTCACGGGATTTCCTTTCTTGATCCGTTCTAACACTTTAACTTTGGTTTTTTCATCAGGAAACAAATTTAGATGACTAATTTCTTTCTCAAGACTTGTAATGTTTAAAACCCTTCGTCCAAATCGCTCTTCATTCTTATGTCCTTCACCAGTGTCCCAATACTTGAATCTAGGTAATATTCTACCTCCTATTATATAAAGCCTTGAATCAAAAGCAACAACGGTATGGTCCACAATAGCAAATTGTGAAAATGAGAATTGTTGAGGTCGATTGAGTAGTTGTAATGTTTTGGTTTCATAAGAGTATTGATAGAGTCCTTCGTCAATATCAACTACTGATGATCTATTATAGGCTTTCTCCTCATACTGGTCACTGTTCGTGACTTCGATTTCACTTTCGCATTTTGCGTTTTCATCAAGATCTTCATTTTGATTATAATCAACATGTTTCCTGAACTTGGTTTCTTGCTGAAGTAAGATTGTAGATGCAACATCCGTCTCGGAGGCTGTTTCACTGTATAGCTTTGTATCTCCATAGTAATCACTATCAGAAGGTATTTTCTGCTTAGGATTCACATGTGATAGATGTTGTTTAGTTCCAACCGGTTTTTCTGTCCCTAAACCATATCTATCTATAAATACTTCATCTAAATGATGGTAATATTTGAGTAGTACCCAGAACTGACTTTGAAGGTCAAATGCATGATATTGATGGAACAATTGACCTTTATGAGTGTTTCTCACGTTTTTCCCTATAAAATCTAAATCTTGTAACGTTCTTGCTGGTGATGAAAGCGATATTTGCGTTATGTCCACTGTATCACCCTCCTTTTCCTTTGTTTCATCAACTAGATTGAAGTCGGCTTCAATTGACCCTCCTATCAATAAAATGTATCTTTCTGATACTAATAGTTGATGGCCAGCTCGCTTAACTTCCATATTCAATAGCTCCATTTCTTCGGCATCTTTTAATTCATCTTCTAGTTTATTATTTTTGCCTAATAATTCCGCGAATCCAAATTGATCCAGAAGTGTCCATGTTTCTGCTTCGAAGTTAAACGACCAAAGATCTCCTAAAATCCTGTCTCCATTAGTGCCCCCGTGAAGAGCTAATGTATACCGAACTGTCGATATAGATCGTGAGCTATACGCTGATACGTTACCGGAGATAGACGGAGAGGGAGTATCGGTGGTGGATTCCACTTCGGTATCGGAATCTACCCGTTGACGGGGTTTCTTTGGGATATCTCGTAATAGAGAAGAGTATGAAGACTTGTAAGCCGATAAACCGGTTCGACGAGAAAAATCATGCCGAGTATCGGTTTTTGATCCCGTTTTACTCCGAGGTCTTAAGCCCTGCCGGATTTTTGGAATTGAACCTCGGCTTGATGATCCATCTCCATGTTCAAGCCTCCTATCAAATAATGTTGCACCTGCAAACGCTCTTGCTTCCGGCCATGCTTCTCCTGGCTTGCTTTCTTTATCACCAATTTTATATGCTGTACATCTAGATGAAAAGGTAAAGCTGCCACCTCTTCTGCTACTATGTTTTACCGGTATGACGATTCTCCACATATCAGACAGTGCATTATATTTATAATGGTTCGTTTGGCCTGGAATTTCGGCAGCTGAGTAACCCCCGAAAATGTAAACGATAGCATGGTTTCTTGCTGAATGAACGGAAAGTTCGGAAACTCGAGATGCGCTGTCTTCCGAACCACCGGAATCAATGGAAAGTATGCTTGACTCGGATTTAGATACTGAAAAGCTCGGAAAACTTGGCAAGCTTATATTTCCCGATCCATGGTGATCCGGATTCAGGCCTGGTCTTGGAGAGAAATAATCACCTTGACCGGAGAACACAGGAGAGAAATCGGTACCCGGATCGGAAATCTTATCGGCAAACTCGGATAAGCCGAGATCCAAGTCTGGGTCACCTAGATCACCGGGTTCAAACGGAAAACATACACAGGAATGCCCGAATCTAGCTTTGATGTTTTCGGTTCCCGAAGTTTTCCCGTTCTGAGATCTGTACGGTGTAATTTCTACTATAGTAAACTTCCCTGTTTCAGAATCAAAAATCCATCCCCGGCGGTTCGGAACTAACTCTTTCGAAAACCTAATAACAGTAGGCTTGCGTTTCTGAGATCTTCTCTCTCGTGTTAGAGATCTAAGCCGAAGGGGAATTGCATGAGTCATATTTGTCCGAAGCTCAAACCCTCCAAAGTAAAATATATGCTTCTCCGAAATTTTACATGCTGACGCATACAGAATATTGGGCGGGATATCTCCTGAGACTTTCATTTCTGTTAAAAGATTTGTCTGTGAGTTGAGAACTTCCATACCTTTATGAGGTTCGATATGAGAAGCCGAAATGATCCTAGTATTTAACGGTAAAGGAACATTAGAAGGACCATCATAAGCAGTTTCATAAATTTCAGAAGCAATGTGTTCGTGAGGGTACACAGGATGGAACCCTATTTGAGACGAGAAAAAGAACCGMTGATTCTTCTGCCGATGTCGACGAAGTCTTCTACTTCGGACACGAAAACTCGGACGAGTTTTTTCGGATGCTTTCACGTCTTCGACTCCTTTTAAGCCTCCAAATGTATAAATACAATTGCCGAGAAGTACAGAAGTATGAGCAAACACCGAGCTTGGCGGAGTGTTCCCGAACACAGGAGGCACATGGATATAGCTCAAGAAAGGAGATATGGMAGCTTCTGCTGGTCCGTTATCCCAGGATGGCCGGAAAAGTTTCTCGGCACTATTACCATAAAATGAGTTGTTTGAAGGTCGTTGAACTTGCGGTTTGAACAGATGTTTGGCTAATCTGTGAGTCATTTCTGGTTCCCCGAATTTAGCAGGTCCAGCTTCTTCTACAACAGTATGAATATAGCCTTCACATAGAGGATTTTTCACTGGTTCTTTCTCGGTGGAGTCTGCTAGAGGTGTGTTTGCAGGCCGTTGGGAAAAATCTGATTTCTCGTCACTATTAGTTCTGTAAAGCAGAGATATGCTTTCGTTGATCATAACAGTTGAGGTTAAAGCGTTCTGAGGATTCCCTTCCTGTGGGACATCTAGGGTTAAGTCACAGTATCTATGAAAAACAGAAACAGAAGCTGTAGGGTTCCAAATATTGTGATTTTGTAAGTACTGCAGAGACTCAATATTACGAGTATCCAGTTTATCAAAATAGTCTCTATACATTGAAGGAGAAGCAAATGGTAGAGAAATCTCGTTTGAATGAGGAAACTTGCTTGTAGAAACGTTCGCACCAGACATTTGAGACTGCCTATAAATATGAGACATTGGTGTCACGGCAAAAGCGTGACGTTGAACACTTCCGGCTGAATTGTTATTAGCAAGGTATAGTTGTGACCATGAATTGTCAACGACTATTCCATTGCTATTGGGTTTCCTTATAGTAGAGAATGAGGAATTAAGACCACAGAGATACTCTAAAAACTTGTATATTCGAATTTGAGAAGATTGTCTCAGATGCTTATGACCATGAGTCCCCGGACGGTATTCCCCTAGGGAATCTAATTCAGAATCAGATTCCGAGTCCGAGTCCGAGTCATCATCGTTGTCAGCAGATGAGTTTGAGTCGGACGAAGAGTGTGAATTGGATTGTCTGACTGAATTGGAATCGGAGCTTGAAACTACGAATTGAGGTAGTCCATGGGAGTTTTTGATTAGCTCAGTATCATCCCCTTCGAATTCTTGTTCTGAGCTTTGATTGGAAGACAGAGACAAATCTAATTCTGAGGGTACTTCTGGAGAGATTTTCAGTTTGTGAAGTTGTGTTGATACATGGGAATGAGTTTTGTGATTAGAAGAAAAGTAGTCAGAGATGTTATCGCTATCTTCTGGCCCAGACAATATATTGTCAATAGATGGCGAGTTACCTAGTAGTCTAGCTTTCAGGTTAGCTTGGGCCATCTTTTTCTAATAATATCAATTCAAATTGCTGGACGTGTTAACGTAAGAAGATGATGGTGACAAAACGTAGGATTTCCTATGGATTCAACTAATTACTTATTGTGTACGTTGATGTTGAAATTAGAAGTATGTGTTTTGTTTCTAATGGCCCCACAGAATGCGCTTCCTGAATGAAATAAAGCTCCTAAACGTTCTATTCAGTAAATGTATATTCCTTAAAGCATAGCTACTAATTTGCAAGGACCGATTGTAATTTTGTGCTATCAGMTTCGAGCTTTGGTGAATATATATGATAAACCAATTGACTGTATGACTAGTTGTTATACTAGTGGCTGTAAGGTCAATTTGGCTATCATAGAACTAATACCAGAAACACTAGTTATTTTGTCAAATGAATAGTTTAATTAGAGAATTAATTGTAGTGTTCATTTGTTTATAGCCTGCAATTTATTTGGTCTTCTAGTTGCTTATCCRGTAAACAAATAAACCAAAGAGGAGAGAAAGACGTCAGTTAAGCAAAGCTGGGGAGAAGGGATGATAACAAAGAGATCCGAAGGTCTAAATAGTTTCCGAAATTCATGGTGGGGGTGGACCAGGAGATGTTGTGGGGGAGGGGAATGATRAGGCATTGATTGAGACGTGAAATATAAGACAGTTATGAGGAAAGTATTAGACTCAAAGTGGAATCATTGTGGTAGTTTAGGGGTTCTTAAAGTTTATTATTTCTTTTTAGGCCAATTTAAGAGAAATATTAGTGAATTGTTGGACATTCCTAACTTTGGATTGACGGGAGCAAATAGTTGAAAGAAATATAATAATTTCCGATATTTGTGACAATGATATTTAAGGCTTTGTTGCGTCATATGTATGATACACTCTGACAAAACTTTAATATCCATTTGTCTAATAAGAAAGGAGCTTGAGATGGGACTTGTTTCCAAATACTACATAATTTGATAAATAAAGAGTAATGTATAATATAATAGCTTTGTTTTGCTAGTGTTGTTTGTTATATTAGTTTGAATATAGAAGTGAGAATTGAAATAAGGATTGAGTAGAACTCGAAGGTCTTGTTAAAGCCATCTCCAATTTTGGACAGCATATGCCAACAAAATTTACTAGTATGCTTCATCATAAACTTTGAGATAAATTGATGGCTAGTAAAAGGCGATGCATTCTTTCTAAAACTGGATTTTTATTTTATTTTAATATAAACTTAATGATCGTTCTATTATTTTGCTTTAGTTCTATGTTACAGATCGTTCAATCTACCATCAAACAACAACTACGAATTCTTCCGTCTCCTGTAACTTCATAAGCAGCGCGGGTGCTTGCTTTACATGCATAACTTTACATGTCATAACAGCTTTTCCTGATTTAAATATACCAGTTCAGAGTTAATCAATGAAGTTGACAACCGTAGTCTGTTAACGTACGGCCATGTAAGAATCAAGTTAAGGTTCTCTCCCGAAGTGAGCCGAGTCATGGTGATGAAAGCCTGACATATACCTGTTAATTGTGTCTAAGTCTGACACATAACGGTATGGTATGATTATTGTGAGTAGTGTGATTATCTGGACACACGTTGTGATGGGTAATGAAATACCACCAGGAATAATGGAGTTCTACCTTCAATTATCCCGACTACATGGAGTAGCAGAGTATAATAACAAGTTCGTTGGCAGTCTCAGTAAGACGTTTGCCTGAGCCACAAGAAGATGAAAGATTGAAGTAATGACATTCGTTCGAGTAGGATCGGTCTTTTACCTTGAGAGTAAAAGATCAACCTCTTGCATTCTATCAAACGTCAATTTCTTATAAACTCCAAATGATAGACCGTTATCTTTCAAATCATCAATCTCTGCAAACCTTTTATTTGGACTTCTCTGGTTGGTACTATCTAGTTTCGACTCTGCGGGTGGATTAATCCATAACACATCACGAATAGTTTCTGCTACATCTTTTGTTGAACCTTCGATAAAAGATGGACTGTAACTTTTCTTATAATGCTGAAATTGTTGAATGGCATTCAGAGCACTATCAAAATCCCGGAACACAACAACACAGGTACCTTTCTTGCTTTTTTGCTTCGATAGAACTAGCACGTCAATAGGGCCAAATTTACTGAAAACACTTATCAAAGCTTCCTGATTCACAACGACGTTGTTATCTTTAATTTTGAATTTTACTTTCAAAGCTCTATGCAAATGAGAGTCTTCAGCTTGAGCTTCAGGTTCTGGAGTTTGAGAGTGACTTTGTTCATCTGATGTAGTTTCAGATACCATTCCTTGTAAGGTATTATACATTTCAGTTTTTGACATTTCGCGCTTCTCTTTCTCCATTCTTAATTTATAGCCTTCATCTTTTAATCTTTCTAATTTCCTCAGAGAGTCTACTGTAGATTTCACATCAGATTTGACCTTATGAGAAATACCTATTCCTAGACCTCCAGTGTTATGGGAAAGATCTACGCCATACTTGATGGCGGCTTCTTTCTCACGTCGTTCTAAATCTTCTTTCCTTCTCTTTCTCTCTCTATCAAGCTTCTGGAGGTCTAATTGTTTCTGGAGTCTCGCTTTTTGAATACCATCGTATACTTTTCTCAGTTCTGAGTTAAGAAGTGTTTTCTGTGCTATTCCCAGTAACAGAAACTTCTCATCGTATAGCGAAACTTCAGTTTCAGATAGGTTCTTTTTACGAGAATCTGGATGATATTTCAGAGCTGTTTTCCTATAAGCTCTTTTTATTTCAGCATCAGTAGCTTCTGGCGTTAGATTCAATAGTTCATATAAATCTGTATCAGCCGTTATGGCAGGATCTAACCTTGAGTCCATCGAAAGATAAATGAACTAGACACTTCTAAAACGTATAAGCATATATCTCCAATGTTCTCATTGACCCATTTGTTCTTAGCTAATCGATGAACAAGCTTAACAAGATAAAGGACACAATACTGATATTCTGATTGTTTGAAGAACGTGTTAGAAAAGGCAAACAGTATTGAGTTCTTGCCCTATTTATTATTTTGATTCATGAAGCAGATGAAGTGTAATATGCATTTATATGCATGATATGCATAATGCTATGGGAATAATCCATTACATAATATTAAAGTGGATAATAATTAAGTAAGTGCGATAACAAATGACGATTAAATCTGTCTATTTATCAATCATTGTCATTTCTCTCTGGTATTGTTACCCCCAATACTTGACTTTGTTTAATATAATGAAACTAAGTAGGTTTGTCTTAGATAAGGCTAGCTATATATTAGTGACTTTGGAGTAGGACGGAACACTCAACACCTGGGAAGCCAGTCTCCCTTCTAAAGGGCACGAGAACTTACAAAATCTTAAGGTAGTGGGGAGAGATAATCACATAATCATTTATAATCCATGAAGCTTCAACGAGTTGGAAGTAATAGTTGCCTAATAATTGATTTAGACAAATGTGCCATACAGATAGGAAACTGTTTAATTGTGATAATCTCATTTTCTCTGTTGAAAATGAAGTTTCCCTTGTTGTACCTCTCGTTCAAAGAGGCGTAAAGAGAAATTTATACCTTTCATAAACAGCACATTAGTGTTATAAACATGCATTATTCATGCATAAGAGTTGGTTATAGTTTATGCATAATAGATGCATAAAGCTGCGTAAGGGCCCCCTTTGATTAGTAATATTCAATCTTCTGCATGACACTTGCAGTAACAGTGCATTTGACGCAATACCAGCCTTTTTCGATAAAGAACTATTTATCCCTTTTATAGATTGCTCATCATTTAAACAGTTATACACAATGATAGATGTATAAGAAAAAGGCCAAAAACGCAAGATATATACCAAGAGTGAAGATCAAGTATTTGAATGAGTATTTGGCCATACTGTGCAGATCTCCAGCTACTGATTCTTGTTTTTACTGAGCTTCTAAATTGAACCCACTTCGAAGTCAGATAGATCACTACCATTAACAATGACTGAACATCACTACAATTATAATGTTACTATGCACTGTGAAGGTAAGTTCAAGCTCACAAAGGGATGATAAGATCGGAGCTTATTTTATTGGTTTCAGAACTACTAACTTTACTATTAATAGGTTGCCAGAATGCGGTAAACAGAGTTCTCACCCGACTGAATGGTGTGAAGAAGGTTGATATCTCCTTGGACAAGCAAACCGTTGATGTCTTTGCTGATGACTCAGCTCCGTACGACAAAGTTCTTGAAACTATCAAGAAAACAGGTAAAGCTGTAAACAGTGGAACAGTTGTTGCCTAAAATACAAGTTTAAGCTTCTTATAGATCCTACAAATAAACGTCAGATGAACATCACATTGTAAACGAGTTCCCATTATCCCTTATCATTATCGTTACAACAAGATTCAAATCTATACCTTTCACCATGAAGTTTCTGCATTTACTACATTAATTTTCTCCTCAACACCTCCACCAACTTGTCTACTTATCTCATCACAGGCCTCAACTAAGTTTTCTTTTGACGGCGTGGACACTATACTACTTATAACTCTTGACTTATTTCTAATCATTCTTGATATCTTCTCAAATTCTTCTACCGATCCAGGATCATTTTTCATTGGCATATTATCTCCAAAGATTTCAATAGCAGATAAGTTTCTTTCCACCAGTTTACCTTCTTTTGCTTTCAAAATACCTGATGCTAAACCTGCTTTATAAACATCTGTTAGACCCAGAAGAATTCCAGTATTGACATATTTCTGAAAACCTGTTTGAATACCGAACTGTTTCCCTTCAACTAACGACTCATTTAATCCTTCCAAGTAGCCTTCATCAAATCCTTCTTGATAGAATCTGTAATAGAATTTCATGTTAATTGATATACTAAGATTCATTGATAATTATAGAAATACCATTTCAGATTCTTTCTGTTCCACAAATCAGCGTTTCACATACTGTTCTTCTAAATCTAATAACGACTCAAGGCAGTCTCCATCTTTTCTACTGGTCTTTTCTGGCATTTCGGCSTCGTTAACCATACTTATCTACAAAAGAACTGATCCAAAAAAGTCTCTTATACTGTCATTGTCCATACTCATTACAAATACAGCAGATCTACTATAATTAACTTCTTTCAGTAGTTGATCATTCAGTACACATGCTATCTTGACTTTCCTCTTTTTGTATGTTGATCCTCAATCAAATAATTTCCGCTATTATATGGAAACTTCAATATCGGAAACTATGTCAATTTCCTTTTGAATAGCGAACGTGATGATTATCATTGTGTGTCTTCTTTCTCTTATTACTTACTACATGACAAGACAATTCTTCTATTGTACTGCTGTTGCTATTATATTGTATGCTACTTAGTAGTGTTTATATAGGAAAATTGGATTGTTGGATTTAGTGTGAATTGGCTGAATATACAGAGTATAAAAATCTCCGGGTTAGACAAGAAAGAAAGAAGACGAACCAATAGACAGGACCACTTCTCTACATGCCTTACTCAATTCCAGACAGAAGTATTGATTGCAATGTCCAAACGTAGAGTAAGATTCAATGTATTGAATCCTCTTGAAGTGCCACAGGATATCAATGAGGATGAAAATAAGAGCGAGAATGAACAAACAGTTGAAAATCAACTTCTAGAAGAAGACCTCGAAGGTTCCAGGAACGATAAAAGGAACGAGATTAAATTAGCTTACTCTGATTCATCTTCGGAAGAAGAAGACGATGAAAATGAGGATGGTGAACTAATAAAAAAGAATTCTGAAAGTATAGAAAGTAGTAGAAAAGCAAATGGAAACTATGTTTCTGAGGGGGAGGATGATATGTTTGCTTCTGAGGATGACGATAATGAAAAGTCACGGAAAAATATAAGTAGTCAGAAGCAAAGCACGAAAAACAACCTTTTGAACATTGAGGAATTTGAGAAAGAATACGAATTGAATCAATACGATAAAGAAAATGAAAAGTATAACACCTCCGCACTACCGACAGAAATTCGGAAACGATTTGACTATCAAAGCTATGACAGAGATGGTCTGAAAGATGACCAAGCAGATTCTGATGAAGAACCATTAGATATCGGATACTATATTGATCCAACAGAAGAGAACATCGAAACAGATGCACTGCATAGAGTCAGAAGGGTTGAGCCGAAAATTGAGTCTTTTGATCTGAAAACAGATGCTGAAGAAGGAGTGTTTGATGCTAACATGAACTTCATAAAAAAGACTGATGAAAAGGAACATCAGGATAGCTGGTTGGAAGGCATCAAGAAGGCAGAAATACGTAAAGCCAAAGAAGCTGAAATAAAAAGACAAGAGCAAGAGTTGCGAGAAAATCCCATTGATAAATTGTCTATAGAAGAGCTGTTGACGATGTTGATTGACAATCTGACAGTAGCAGAAACGCCTACAGAAGCGTTACAACGAATATACGCTGAATCTCAGAAAGAAAAGACCAAAGGGAAAAAGAAACCTAGAACAAAAGCAAAGAAGTCTACAGACACCAACGGGAATGTTCTAACGTCAGCAGAAATCAAAGAGCAAGAACGAGATAAAGAACGGAAAATATTAATAGAGGATTTAACGACAGCCTCTGATTCTTTATTGCGGAAAGGAATGACGAATGTGTACGATACATCCCGGGAAATGCTGATGAGAATATATAAAAAGCAAACTGGAAAAGTTTATTTGAGTAGGTCAAGGACTAGTGATATTGTCGATGATGGTTTGGATGATAGTGACGGAAATGTTGTACCTTCAAAACGAAATATATCTGAAGCTGAAGAAGAAGAAGAACAAACGGAGACCACAGCAGACTATGATAATAATGAAATCAATAGACAGTTCTTAAAACAAGCGCAATATTTTGATGAAAGACCCAATGATGAGTGGGAATTTAAATGGGATGATAATGACGAAGTTCATGGACCTCATAGTTCTTTTGAGATGAGTTCTTGGGCTACTATGCATTTCCGACCAGGGGTTTTGGTTAGAAATATCACTGAACAAGGAGATTTTCTTCTGTTTGATGATTTATAATGATATGTAATAGTAACGAATATGAATAGGAAAATAAAAAGTAACGGACATATAAATAACACCTGTTCGTCCAATCATGTATACATCAATATGCTAACATGTCATCATAGTCAACATTACTATACACCTCATACAGTTACCTACATTTTGCCGACTATTAACATATAATGAAAACTTGTTCTCCTATCTATATGAAGTAATTATTTATTTTTAAGTTAATGTCATTTGCTACTTTATCAATCAACTCCCATGTCACATTGACCTTCCATTTAGTCTTTGATCCAAAAGGATCAGCATGTGCTGTCTTTGTTATCAACTTCAAAGATATTAATGTAGCTATCTGAACACTTATGTCAATAGTAGGTGCAATAGGTTCACCGGGAGTAATTGAATCGTTCATCCTTAAGTTACCAAAATGATGTAAATTATCACTTTCTTGGATAATTGCATGTAATATAGCCAACATTCTTTCTAGATCAAATGCTGAAGGTGCCAATGCTCTTGGATCAATCACAATATCTTTCCTCTTCGTTATTTCTTTTCGAAGACGCATTTCTTTAGCTTTAGAGAATAAGGCAAGGTCGAATTTCGCCGGTGAATAAGATGCAATGTAAGCAGCGCATAGTATATACTTTGAATGAATAGGAAGATCATGTCTGCTATCATTTTCAACAATAGTGAACGAATTGTTGGTACTAGCGGAGGTTGTGTTATTATTGGTATTGATAGGACCATCGTTATAATTCGAAAATCCTCCATCTGACTTCCTTCGCTTGAATTTCCTATCTTCTTCTTCATCAAGCAAAGTTTCACTTATATGTGTCTCGTTGTGGAACAAATCTTTATTCTGGCGATAGGTATTCAAGAAGTTCGTTGATTTGTTGATTGAAATCCCATTAGCTTCTAATCTCTGCATGAGCTTATTCCATAACTTCCTCGATATATCAAATGCCAAGCGAACATCAGAACCAATATAAACACCTAACGAATCAAGGAGAGTTTGGCAAAACTGGTTCCAGAAGTTAACAGTTTCTATACTGTCATTTGGGAATTCAACACTTGGGAATGTCTTTAATATAAGTGATACTTGATCTTTGGTGTATGCATCAAATCTCACTAAAGGAATGGCTCTTGTTATAATATTTTTGGGCTCTAAAGAGGAAATAATCATTACAACCGTAAGATTATTCAATTCTGATGTCATCTCTGTTATTCGAGAAAAACACGCATATAGTTCTGTGGGATTCTCTTTCAGTTCATCTAATCTGTCTAATACTAGTATATGTCCTTCTCTATAATCGGTCATACGCTGGAATTGCTCTAATCCAGCAATAAAAGCAACGAAGTTTTCGCAAATGACGTCAAATCCAACAACTTCCCCTGCTTTAATCATTGGTGCATTAGTTCTTGTTAATTCTCTTCCACTGTTACTTCTGATCGACTTTAGAGCTTTTTGCAAGAGGATTCTCGTCGTTACACATTTCTCACAATCGATCCATGAAAAATCGTATTTCACCGCTTTTAAATACGTTTTCAACGTGTGTGATTTCCCTGACGATTTCATTCCATTTATTAGAATTGAGGGTGGTCTTAAATGAACATCTGGTGATAATAGTATTGACAGTTGATGTAATTGGTTCTCACGACATACTACTTTAGGCTGGATAGTCTCAAGGGTTTTCCTGAGAAACTCATCACTATCAGCTGTCATTGTTTAAAGAGGATTGTAGGCAAGTGAGAGAGTATTATGAGAATGCTCTAAGTAATAATCTGATTTAAAGCAGTAATACAGATAAGTCGTTCTCATGAGTTAGCAATTGAGGCCGTTGATTAAATCAAGATTCTTCAGAGAAGAATATAGTCGTGTCTCTGTTTAGGGGCTGAAGCTAGGTCAAATGAAAAGCTGACAGCAGAATGGCCAGTTGAGCAGATGGGAAACTTTGTTGATTGAATCTGATGGTCTGAATGAACAAAAACTACCTATCAATATACTAGAAAAAAGATATCAATGAGCTATTATTTATAATAAAAGGATGTAAATCAAGCAAACAACAATTGATGAGAAATGTGACAATTCGTTAAATGACAATTCAGGAAATTTTCAATCAAGACCAAAACGCGTCAGGAGTCAGATTATTTTTCACAGAGAAAGCGGAAGAGATAACAAATTTAAGCTAAAAATAGTTAAGCAAGCATTTCTCAAGACTCAAGTAAGGTTTGAAATGTCAACGTTAATTTAAACTCTGCTCATAATTCCGGAAATGTTTCCTACTGGTTTTCAAKACATATTGTCTCCGGTATTGCCGTCTTACATCTTTTCTATGATCTTTATTCCATAAATTATGCTACAATTTATCCTACTGTTTCTTGATTGAGACCTCGTTATAACTCTCAATTAACTTATGCATTTATTAATTCATTAATTCCGCCTTATTCCACATATACACTAATCCCAATCATGATATATCAGCAACTAATGACTCCAAAAGCTTTAAATCATAATACATTGCTACTCGCTGATACTGATTAAGCGTACGAGTCAATGTCTTTCTATCTATAGTCTCAATATATTGCCCCGAGCACGAACAGTACTGTGACATATTGTCTTGTCTGATCTTATTACACTTCCCACATTTCAAATCTTGCGTGTAATAGCTGCGTAACAATCCATGAAGATACCCAATCAAATATTCCTCAATGGCAACTCTGCTGTATGATTTCCGGCATTGTTCACACTTCCATTCAACAGTAAACGTTGCTTGATTCTTATCACCTTCTTGCATAGAATTCATTGATATTCCTTCAGATGAACCTTGGAATATATTCTCATCCTGCGCGCATAAATCAAAATCGCATATATAATTACAGTATTCACATGTCAGCTGACTAACTTTCACGCTGAAACATGGATTCTTGAATATCCCTTCATTGCTGAACTCCTTAACATCGAATAGTTGATACAGATCTCTTCTTAAGGCTCTGACGTCAAGATTGATTTCCTTACACAGGGAGAAAACTGAGCATATAAACTTCACCAATTGAAAGGTTGGATTACTCAGTTTCAAATGTGATCCTGGCAGCAAGGGAAATTTAAACTCTTCGTCCAATTGAGCATGCAAAGCTGCTTCGTTTTGTCTTCTATACAGCATTTTAACTCTCTTAATCAATGGATTCCGCAGTTTCTCTAAAACATTGGTTCCCAATTCATAGTTATCAACGACATCTTCTCCGCTTTTATATTTCTTCAATACATGTCCAACTTGAGTGCTTCTTTGAGTCATATCATTCAACACTTCAATCTTGTTCTTTGATAGCAGTTGAATAAGTTCTTTCACCCATCGATCAAATTCTGGTTGTAGTAAATAAGGCAAATACTGTTTTATCTGCCAATTCATTTGAATATACATGTTCTGTTTATCCTGAGATATAATCTCATTACAGCATTCACCTCCATAGTTGAATTCGTCCATCCATAGTAACGTATCCCAATACTTCGTCAGCTTCAAATCCAGGAAATTAAACAATGGCCTAGATCTTACTGTCTTAATGATATATTCACCATAAGAATACGAATTGCCAACGTTAACTTTGTTAGTTTCAAGAATAAGCCTATTCTGACATCCATAGACGATTTTTGAGCCCAGTCTTCTGAATTCTCCAACTAATTGAGTAAAAGCTTTCCTAGACAGATTATGAATATGATAATGCAGCCTTTTGTTATACATCAGACAGCTTGGTTTGATAATCCAAGAAACGAGATTATCGATCATCAAATCGCCAATTGCATTCTCGTTCAATGCTTCGTCCCACCATTGTTTGACTAAAACTCGCAAAACGTTTAAAGCAGGCAGAGAAAACGAATCCTGGGCAAAGAGCTCAATTGAACCTTCATTGACATTTTCAATCGCGACATCAGCCAAATCAGCTCCTTCTGCTTGGTTGATCATTGTACTAGTGAGGATAGTATTCACAAGCAAATTTGATACCTTTATATCCAAACAGCTTGTTTGGTATAACTTGGAGTTATTTATCACTGGGAACTGGAAACTACTACAGTTGCCATTGCTGCTCCTACCATCAAAATCGAACATTGTAAATGAATTCTCACCTTCTTTCCCACCATTATCACATATAGGATTTCTTGACCACCAAAGAACATTTCCTGCTTTCACCAGCTTTCTAGCATACATTATATCAATAAGATATTTGACATCATCAGACTTCAGATTGCATAAAGGCACATTTGCGTAGTTCGATAAACCTATTAAATATGATATCCACGTACTTAGCGATAAAATGTGATTAATAATTCTTTTCACCACGATTAATTCCCATCCTAACGAGGGGAAAGAGAACTCTGTTGTTTTCAGTTCCAACACTGGGAACTCGCTAATAGCAGTAATGATTTTTCTAATCTTTGAGCTGAAAGGTGTTTGAATGATGAAGATCTTTCTATTCGAACTGACATCCTCTTTCATCTTCTTAATACAATGATTTAATTTACTATATAGCTTCCTCAAATCATCATAATAACTGACTGAGAATTCCACGTCTTCTTTATAATCCACGATAATTTTCAAATTGTCTAGCTTCCCTTTTTTTTTATGGAAAAGTTCTTGATATGTTCTATTGAATCCTTTCAAGGGTGGTGAATTACTTGATGGTCTAAGAACAAACATATTCACAGTATTTTCATTAGAGTCAAACACTGTGAATATTTCATATCGGTTAGAAAGAATGTGAAACAAGTAAATGTAATTGAACTGGCTTCTTTCTAAATAGCTCTTTGTTTCAACAGCTGATAATGAACTCATAGGAAATCCTTGTTCTAAACCCTTACCTAACAATCCTGCTTCTCTTTGCTGCAAACTGCAACATCTTCCAAGCTCCATAATAGCTCTATCAATACCTGTTATTTGGTTCTCGTAGATACCTTCAATGATTGAGCTCTTTAAAAAGCTTTCTGGTTTATTCAGCTCTTGTTGGAAGCTCCTCTCTTCTAAAGTCATCTTAAACAGATTCGGTGAGATTCTACCATCTGGTAAAAAATAGTTGACTTTCTCTACTTCACAGTTATTAATATTCATATCATCAGATGGCAGACATCCTGTTTTGAAGTTAACATATATTCTTTTAGGGATAATGAATCTGAATGTCTGAATGGCTTCACCAATTTGAACAAATACTTTCAATTCTCCTGGAATATTAGTTTCAATGTATTGAATAATTTTCCATGACGCATAAGCGTAAGTTTCAGTTCGTGACCGTAATTTATTAGTGATACTTGATTTTGATGCTGAAGAAGCTTTTTCACCAAATAATTGCTTTGTTTTTGATCGTTTAACTAATTGTTGTTTCCATTTCTGTTTTGCCAGTTCTAAGTATTTAGGATAGTCAGTAAAAGGAGTTGAGAGCGGTTCATTAGTGTCTATGTTGCCATTATTATCATCAACAACGCCACTGCAAATACTGTTATTATTGTTATTATTATTATCATCATCATCCATATCTGCTTGTTGTGTATTCTCAGTGTCCTTTGGCCGTTTCCTCTTTAAAACTCGCACAACAGCTTTCTTGGCAATACCAACTTTTCCAACGTTTCCAGCTTTCCTAGACATATTTCCAAGATCCTCAATGTCTATCTCAGTCAGAGCGTTCCCATCGATCTCCCGTAAAACACGCATAGCGTCTTTTGCAGTGTCCTTCTTCAAAAACTTGCTCAAACTGCCTTGCTTATACTTAGAATTCAACTCCATTACTTTCTTCTGTAGCCATTCAGGATGTGCAACTCTTGGAACAGGATTGTTGATGTGCTGTAAAGCAGCAGGAATAGTGATAATCTTCTGTACAACAGATGCTAACCGTTCCCAATAATAAGGCCAATCAATGATCAGTCTAACGTCGAATTCATCTAACGCTGGAGATTTCAACCATTTCCTCAAAAACTCTTGTTTTATCTCAATTGGCGAGGAGAAAACTGCAACAGGAATAGCCCGTTCTGTGACTGGAGACCCTAATGGTCGATTGGCTATAATGTACTTACATGCCAACCCTTTATCTTTAACCATTTCCATACCCAAAAGCTCACCTAATCGTTTAGCAGTAGTAATAGAAGTAGATTTCTGTCCTTCATATTCATCCAGTGTTTTTGACATACTTCTATTCTCACAAATCAATTCCATCAAATCCTCATCACGAAGAAATTTCCCCTTGGAATCCAAGACGTCCAACCATCGATTGGCAACCTGAGCAACGGATTGATAGCATTGTTCTAATGTTGAGCCTTCTAAGAACAGCTTGAAGATCTCCTGCTGAAAGTTTTTCACTAATTGCAATTCTCCACGACGTTTCAGTTCAAATCCTTTCAATTCTGCCAAAGTACCATCATCATTGAACACTGCATACCTCTTTTTCAATCCTTTACCTTCTTCCTTGGATGTGGGAAGGATCATAGCCCTATAAGGTCCATCGACCTCGAAAAAGATACTATTGTCACTAATAGTTTCATACTTTAGCTTTATAGGATCAACTAGTTTTTGATACTGGTGATTAGTAAATCTAGCATGAACTAGATGATTCAACATAACACAAGGATAAGATATAAAGATGCGTTTACCATTTGATAGCTTGAATGTGAAGTTTTCCGGGAAGGTTTTCGGGAGAATGCACCAAATACCGTCAGTGTCCAATTCAAGGGGTCTCCCTAGTCTTTCCACCAAAGCACGTGCCATTTGAATAATTGTGGCTCCAGTGTAGCACGTGACACCAGCCATCTCCAACGAATACCATCGAGAACCTTTTCTCATTACGTAACCATAAAATGAGTTCAAGATGACTTTATGTGCCAATTGCAATGAATCGTATAAAACAATGAGCTTTTTTGCATTTTCTTCCTCATGAACTTTGTCCTTTGGGATTTCCTGAAGGTTCTTTTTCCAAACTTTTTGTAATGTTTTGAATTCGTATCTTCTGTCTCTGAAGGATCGCACAGTGTCTACATAGAAAGGGTTCTCTCTTTGGCAGATCACTGCTTCTCTTTCTACTTCTTGAGTTTGCTTCACGCGATGATACACTTTTCTGGAGTAATCACTCAGTCTCTTCTTCAACAAGCTTACTTGTTCAGAATATGGGAGCTCATTGTATGATTTTAGATAGTTTTTGTTGCCTCTTACCGGGAAACTCTCATTCTGCAATGCACGCTTGATCATATTGTATTCGTTGGCTTCTGCGGGGAAATATTCTCCACGCCACATCCAGTTGAGCCTTCGATCGCAGTTTTTCCCTGGGATATTGAAATCGCATGCAGCACAATCTTGTTCTGTTTTCATAGAGTCAGGTTGTAGACGATTACTGGTCATAATGTTCGGATACATAGAAGCAACGTCCACATGGTATATCAAAGGCAATTGAGAACTTTTAGGCTTTTGCTTGAGAGCTAGCAGTTTACTCAGAATCTCCTGCTTGATTTCTTCATAATTTGTCACCAGATCCATTGAAGAATTTGCCTCTACTTCAATACTGAACTTCAAAGCTTGATCCAAATCACGAACCAGCTCGTCAATGGCTGTTGTGTCAATAGAGAAATCTGTCGGCAGATCGCTGCGGAAAACTCCAGCTTCCAAAGATTCTACATGACCACCAACGTAAGTTTCTGTTTCAAGCAAATGACCGTTGTAGAATCTTTCCAAGGGATCTTTATGTTTGTTTGGTAGCAGAATGTTCTTTTCGTAAGCTTGGACCATTAATAGCATTTCACACAGTGTTCCAGTACCTTTACGCAACACTTCATCAGGATTTAAAGGAATAATATTACATAGCGAGAAGATAAATGGATGAACATATTTGAAATAGAGATAATATGTTGCCACAGCATCGGAAACAGAGTATTCTGACAACAGCTGTGGATGCTCTCTTGCATAAGGATACATTAACTCAGGATCAAGCTCAATTGGATTATATCCAAGCTTAGCAGTTGTAACTGCTTTCAAACCTTGGGAACCTTGAGGTAAATAAGAATCTCGCTTCACCCAACGATAACAATCCATATGCGCACAGTATCTTGATTTATACTCATTCTCGTTGTCCTTCATGAACCCTATTTCATCATACATAGAAATGCCATGGATTTTGGCTCTGTCATCAATGAAAGGCCAATCGAAGAAATCACCATTGAATGTTGCAATAACAGTAGGCTGAGAATCTTGAATATGTTCAAAGAATCTTTCAACGACAGCTTTTTCATTGGGCTCGTTGAAAATGGTGAATAAACCTGGAAATTCAGGTTTAGGTGTGTACTCAAAATCATCAATATCTTGAGATATGATTTCCCTATTAGTGATAAGAAAACCCTCTCCATCGATCATATAAGATATCATCATAATCTGGTCGAATTTTGAGTCAGGGAACTTCAGAGGGGCTTTTGTCGTTTCAATATCAAATGCTAATACTACAGGATCAGCTCTCGTTACTCTTGTCTTATCTTCTTGCAGTTCAACCTTCCCATCGTTTGCATGAACATGATACCATTTACCAACTCTTATATCTAAGTCAATAGCAACTCTTACATGATAAGGAACGTCGTATTCTCTTATATCATCAATGAATTCAACTAGGTCTAATGATGCTTTATTGGCTTCAATGAATTCATCGTCTTCAACATTCAGGTTAGAATAAACGTCTGTTGCTTTTTGTCTTGCTTTGTTTGCTTCAATCAAAGGCATTAATGTTCTTCTAGCTGCTAGAAGCTCATTAATATTATGGAATGATAGTT
Organism: Sporopachydermia quercuum; assembly: GCA_001599295.1. Lineage (NCBI taxonomy): Eukaryota > Fungi > Ascomycota > Sporopachydermiomycetes > Sporopachydermiales > Sporopachydermiaceae > Sporopachydermia > Sporopachydermia quercuum. Next base: position 2,400,991 of record BCGN01000001.1, on the reverse strand, counting down.
TCAGCATAGTTCTTGTAAGACCTACTAGATGATTGGCCATACCCAAATCTTCCATCTCTATCTTTTCTATCCGTTTGATGTTCTTCTCAAACTTTCTTCTCAGAAACTCTTCAATTTCTGTTTCTAAACCGTGTTTACATGATATTAGAAAATAAGGATCAAAGGCAACAGTTCCTTTGAATCCTCCACCCTCAACATCAAGAAAATAATAATCAACACCAGCGATGCCTCCTATGGTGTCACCTGACGGAATTGTAGTTGTATGCATATTAATCAACCATCCTAACTTACTGGGTCCAGATTCAAACTTGTCGAATCCCATTTTCTTATCAATAGCGCTGAATTTTTTCACTGCTTCCATTCTGAAAGTTGTATCGGGAGAACCAAACATTGTTCCGTTAGCTGCTTCTGATCCGAATGCATTATTATTGGTGTTACTACTACTATTGTTTGTTCTATTACCTGTGAATGTTTTGTTGTTCATCGTGCRATAGTTATTTCGATCCTTGGTACTAGAATTAGCATCTCTCTGGTTTTTTACGAATCTGGCAGTTGAACTGCCTCGCGAGCTTGGAGCATTGACCATAGCCGCTGTTTAATCTGAAGTCTGGGGCTGGAATGGTGTGTAATGATGGTGGTGTGTTTTCTAATGTATGTTGAACGAATAGAATGGGAACTGATGAAAAAGAAAGGTAAAACCTGCAGAGTGATATAAAAACAATAGTTTGAAACCACTATTAGATACTGGTTTGATCCGATTATCAATACTCAATTACTATCAGTGAGGCACGTCACTTTGGTAGATTGACTATAATGCCGTGTATAGTTTGAATGTCAATAGTATAGCGATAGTATAAACTACTGATCAAATGCAATGAAGTGTTTCGTCGATATAAATGCAGTAAAAAGAAGCACAGCTTTCCCTATGGTTTATCAGCCTCAATTGGATTGTTTATAATAATATCAAACAAACAATAGTAATAACAGAACCCAAAATAAAAAGATAGAAAAATAGTCACAGAATGAGAATTGTATTGTTTGTGAGGCTTACCTGAACGCGTACAAACGCGTAAATTGACAATCACGCGCTTTGAAGGTTAGGTGAAGATAGAGCGAAAGCGGAGAAAATGAAGGGGGAAAGAGTGAGATAGAGTGATGAGTAGGAGAAGGGAGTATTAAGCATAAAGTATAACAGTATACTTTTCAAAAAACATCCAGCCATAATAGTAGTTTTAAAGAAAGGATACAGTAATAATACTGTATTATGTTTGCTTTATCTAGCTGAATTATGAAGAACTGCAAGCTCTTCTCTTCTACTCAAATCACTAATATCTCCGTACAGAGGCCTGAATTGCGGAGACAATTTAYAATCTGAGCACCATCAACATCAGTATCTACCCCCTGAATTGAGACGGAAAACATAACTTTGGAAGAGAGAACTTCTTCAACATTTAGGAAACAATAACATGAATCCTATCCGCTATTACGCAAAATACGGAAACAACATCAACTTCCACCATTATCATCCACCACATTTCCAGGCACTTGACAAAGATTATCAATCCATCACCGATCATAACCAAACAACCGACTATGAAATCCAAAGTTGAGTGTACTTTACCTGAAACTACTATACTACTTACAGCAACTAAAACGCTCCGTATCTGCTTTCTCTTCTTTAGTTTGAATCTCCTCCGGTCTGGTCTTATCATCAATTGCTTGTTCGAACTATTCATCTTCCACAAATCGTTAGATACTGCATCTCAGACATTTGACAAGCAGACTTGCCAGCAAGTATTCAGCAAATTTAGAAATAGTTGCTCTAAGTGTTTACAATAATATATTAACTACTACGTGGGTTTACTTAGGAAGCAACTCGTACTTCATCTCTTTTGTCTGATAATTATACACCACTGACCTGACAATGTATAACCAAGGGTACCCAACAGGAGCAATATCTCCACCATTGCATCATCCAGTGCCACAACATCCAATCCAATTGGATCAACAGCAGCAACAGTCTCATCAAACGCAGGTACAGCCGGGAAGATTGAATGCTCAGCAACAGTTCACAGGATACTCTGGCACAGGTGGGAATGTGCAAGGCGGTCATGCTAGAACTGCATCTTATGAAGCAGGAGGCAATCCTTATTTGGGCCTTTTCAATGACTCAACCACTCAAATGGGATTACAAGTAGGAAAAAATGCTGTTATGGCTGGTTCTGATTTTGTTGAACAACGAGTAAGTATTATTGTTGTGAAGTCATTTAGAATTGAAAATACTGCTAGCTACTGCTACATCCAACCAGAGTTTTTTCAGCTCTGTTTTTATTTTTTTTTATTTTTTTTTTCACTGAAGTATCATATGAACTTTCAACTAAACAACTCTTACTAACGTACCTATACAGATTCACAAATATGTCTCAGTGTCAGATTTGAAGCTATATTTCCAAGTGTCCAACTCTTACGTGATCAAAAAGCTATTCCTTATCTTATTTCCTTATAAACATAAATCATGGTCTAGAATTTCAAGAAGAGCCGACTCCAGTTCAAATGCTCCTGATATTTATGCTACACCAATTGAAGATGTCAATGCTCCTGATTTGTATATACCATTAATGGGAGCTGTGAGTCTTGTTGTTCTTTGGTCTTATTTAGCAGGGTTTCATGGCGATTTCAAAGCCGATGCTATAGTTAACAATTCGTCAAAGACAGCAGCTTATGGCTTATTGGATATTTTGATATTGAAGCTTGGATCTTATCTCTTATCGGCTGACAGTAAATTTCTTGATTTAGTTGCTTACAGTGGTTACAAGTTTGTTCCGTAAGTACATTGTGATACTATGATACTACACCTATGGTACCATATGCTTTATGGTTACATTATATCGATGTTTATATTGCCACCTATTTCTCCTCAAATTAGCACCTTACTAACTTATCATAGAATTATTATTTGTACATTAGCATCAACATTCATGGGATCTAAAATTCTTAATTTTCTAGTGTTCTTTTTGGTTTTCTTTGCATTAGCTTTCTTCATGCTAAGATCTCTAAGAACTATTGTTTTACCTCCTGCAACAGGAACTGCTCAAACATTCTCATCAGCTCAAAGAAAGAGAAAAATCCAGTTCCTCTTTCTATACTGTTTTGTTGTTCAGTTCTTTCTGATGTGGTTTATGGTTCTATAGGTGGAAGTGCCAAAGAAGGTGGTGATAATAGTGATGATGAAAACGATGAAGAAGAAGAGAAGCATGGCATGAACTCTATAATAGGTTTGATAGAATATGTTCTAATCACAGTAGTTTGATGTTGTAGAGCAAAATACATGAAGAGCATGTTATAACAGTGGTTAGTAAGGTACAACGTAGAATGCTTATCTTCAGAGTGGATTGAGAACTGAAGAGCATCTAGTACTCTCTTGTTTAATTGTAGCGAACCATCAATTTACAATGATTGTTCATTCAGACTCTTCTATTTGTCGATAAATAACATCAGTTCCACAATTGATCCAGTGACTGGTTGCCTATTCAATATATTCTTGGATGTCTACATCTATCTTCTACGTTTTATTGATTCTGTGTCACGATTTTGCTTTTGTTATCAACGGATAACTAAGAATACTATTGAAATTATGAGTATCCAATGCTCTATATATTACCAATTTATCAATACCGAATTAACATCTTTTTCATTTTCTTCCTCTAGTTTACTCATCGTTTAATCCAAATCTTTCCTTCCTACTTGCAATAAATTCCTTCTTCTTTCTATAGTCTTTTATCAGATTCCTAACTACTTCTTCATTAGAATATTCAATAGATTGGAAATCAGACTTTTCAGCTGTACTGGACACATCAGGTATCTCTACCAACATAAGAAAATCAAACCTTTCAATAGTATTCAAATTGAAATAACCAGCAAACAATGCCCATTTCTTTCTATAATACAAAATAGCTTTTGGTGTTAATTTAGGTGGTTTGCGCATTAGGCTTCTAATCGAAGACCAAAACATATTATACCATGAGTTAGCCGATGATAGCATTAGCACTATCACGGGATTAACATAAATAGGTTTAAAAGCAGGTTCAAGCTCAACGATGAATTTAAGAACTGCATCCCAGGTGACCATTTCAATAGCTGATTCAGTAGAGTTAGAATTCACCCCAGGATAAATCATTTGATTGGTCCCCTTGAGATCATCACGTTCAAGCAAAAGAAGCATTGATAACGAGACATCTTCGACATGAAGCAATGCAACAGGGTTTTTGCCGAAATAACTGGCCACTCTACCAAGATCAAGCGCCGGTTCAAATAAGTTATCATTCAAATGACCGGAAACAAATCCATATAACGAAAGAGCAACTGTTGATAACGGGAAGCTGTAGTTGGTCAATTTTGTATTATTGGAACATAATAATGAAGAAATTGAGTGATACTTCGTTTTTGCATAGTTGTTTATTATTCTATCAACAGAAACTGACGAAGAAACATTTGATAAACAAGCTAATGAGTCTGAATTGCCTATATTCCATATTTTGCTCCAAATGTACTTTTCCTTATAGACAATTGGATCAGCAAACGATGATAAGGTGATTGATTCAATACTAGAGTAATACTTCAATTGCCAGATACAATCAAGTAGATTTTCCATTCCTTTGATATTGACATCAGCAAGCGTTTCATAGCCCATTTTATCAGAATCCTGATATCTTTTAATGATAGCACAGTTAATAATTATCAAATCACCAATTGATTGATTCTCGTTGCATACACCCTCTAGTTGATTAACTAGATCTTCTTTATTACGAATATCAACAGCAAGATATTTTACATCTGTTCTTGCAATATCAGGAGGAGACTTGATTATATCAAAATTGTAAATATTGATAGTCAGCTGCTTGTCAAATCTGCATTGAAGCAATAACAAATGTCGAATAAGCCATGAACCAATAAACCCACTGCCACCAATGATCACATAGGTTTTACTTGAGTTGCTTCTGTTTTCATTGAACTTGAAAGTTTTGATCCTAGGGATTACTTTGTCCTCAATTTCCACTAGAACATTGTTATCAGCTTCCCCCTTTTTACTAAGCGATGGTAAGATTCTAACAGGTTTCTTTCCATCTCTGTTGTAATTTATATGCTGAGGGTATCTAGATAGCTGCCAGTCAATTAGCATATACAAGGCTAGAAACGGAGCTAGAATCAGTATTATAATATTCAAAAAAGACAGCATTTCGGGAGACGTTACAATAGAGGAAACTGAGCTGAAATCTGATGTTTACAAGCCGTTAAACGTCAATAGGAGTATTAACAATACATAATAAGAAGAAAAGAACGAAAATTGAATACTTTGATCGAAGCGAAAGATAAAGGAATTATGCAGGGAAACATTGGAATATGCATTATCGGATGTTATGCATAGTATGGCTCTAAATAAGATAGGAAGGTTAGACATATAGTACAAGATTATCTTGGTAATTGTTTGTTTGAAAAGTTATAAACCTATACAAACAATTATATGATGATTTGAGCTACAGTTTGTTCCGTTATCTGGAGAACTAGATTATATTTACTAAGAAATAGACTTATGATATAGCGGAAGAGAGATAAGCGTTGGTATGCAAATGCAGGTTCTATATATAATCACTGTATCGATAGTGAAATAGCCTCTRACCTTGATACTTCTGTAAGGGACTTATTATTACCTCGACTTTTCTAGTGGAAAATTACTTAAGTGCGGACAGATCTAATTATTTATTCGAAAGTATCAGAAACATGGTATAAATGTGATGATTTATTTCATTATCGTAAAGGCAACTTTATCAACGTTGAACAGCAATCTAGCCAAGTACAATGAAAATCTCATATGCATATTATGCATTATCCACGTAAATATGTATAGTGTATATACTTATACATTAATTGTGAGAACTTCACATGTACGTAATAAATSCTCTACTCTTTTGTCTGTGCTCTTTTCCATCTCTTCCTTTTCTTTCTCATATCACATCAATTCAAATAATAACCAGAGAACATCACGGAACTTAATTTTTCTTCAGCTATACGCATACAATTTGAATTCCAATTTGCTAAGCAGTCAGGGCGCTTAAAGTACTGTTTGTCGCAGCCTCCTTGGTCCTGATCCCTTCTCTTCTACACAATGGCTCCACGAGTGTATCTATACACCAAAGTGAAGAATAGACCAGAGATAACTGGAAGAATCATAATTGACTTAGAAAACGAATCATCGAAAGCTTCACAACACTTTTTACAGCTTATGAGAGAGAAAAAGTACAAGAAAACCAAGTTTCATAGACTTGTCTGTCCTGAATTTATTATAGAAGGAGGTTTCATACCAGGAAGAGAAGCAATTAGTATCATCAACAGTACAAAGGAAAGTGGACCAAATAGCGATGACTACTTGAATCAAAAGCCTGAGAAAGGCCAAGTTTGCCTGTGTGTTGATAATGATAAGTACGGAAGTGAATTTTACATCACAACAGCTGATCTAACAGCATATAACCTACCTGGGCTGCCTGTGGGTAGAGTTAGTGATGGATGGGAAGTACTTCAACAGCTTGAGACAATCCCTGTTGATAAAAACGATGAACCCGAAGAAGATGTGATAATATCAAAATGTGGTGAAATGCTCTTTGTTAATGATGACGAACATAAAGATAACCAGGTGGTAACTATTGGAGATGGGAAGAATATTGATAATGGTGATAACAGTAAAGAAAACAGAGAGACACCTATGGATTTAGAAAGCAATCGTGGAAGCTTGGTTGCTGAAAGTGAACCGAAGAATGAATTAGATAAGCTACAAGAAAATAGTTCAGCGTCAAAGGAACCTTCAGCTGGTGATATTCACCATAATAGCTCAGGATTCAGTAGTGAATACACTGATGAAAGAGAGCACTCAGACGACAGAAATAACCACGAAAATAGTAAACTATTGCGAAACGAATTGTATGATTCTTATAATGATGATAGGTCTATTAGAAAAGGCAAATTCAACCGACGTGACTTCAGGCATAGAGAAAGAGATAACGACAGATACTATAATGACGATCAACATAGTAGATACAGCGGATTCGACAAATACAACAGACGTGAAARATTTGACAGATATAACAAAAATGATGACTATCGAAGCAGTCCAAACAGATATAGAAGTAGATATCAAGATGATCGACATGATGACTGGAGCAATAGATACATCAATGCTAAATCAAATAGCAATGAACAACAAGATACGACTAACAATCAAGAATCACCGAAAATTGTATTCAAAGGAAGAGGAAATATGAAATATACTGAGCGTGGAAGATGATAGTGTAAATATGACTGTAAATATGTACAATTATGCTGTTCTGTAATATAATTTGAGAGTTCACTCAGTTCGTTAATACTGATGATGATGATGATGATGATGATGATATCCTGAAGATTGATGAATTTAGAACACTGGCAATCGGTGAAAAGTAAATGGAGCAAGAGATGCTGTAATGCTAATGATAGTAATACTGAAAATAATGATATAATAATAATACTGGCGCTAGAAAGCTTCGACGGAACGGTAATTATTTGGATTCCGTCATACAAGCGCTGTTACTCACAGCTATCACCAAACCAATTCAATCCATTAGTACTAAATTCGCAATTAAATCACGTTCCAGCTACTAACCAATCACCTATACATCGTGCCTTCCACGTAGGTGAAAATTGAGCTCATTCTACCCCTTAAGTTCTACCAATTTTAATGCAACTCAACTCCAACCATACTTTCCGTCATACATGCTCCTATATTCATTGTTCACCTCTGATATCCTTGATCTCGTTGATAGCTTCTGACCGTTTATGAGAATCAGCAAACAACGAAACAAAAACTGTTTCTAGTTCTTCAGTAGTATAATCATACAAATCACCATTGACAAACTTATTCATTATATCATCAATATGCGACGTCAATAACATAGCTAAAGTTGAGAACTTATGGTAATTATTCAGAATTTGATCTAATGGCAACTCAATTGTTCCCGGGAATGAAGTAAATACAACGGCTGCAAACTGATTGAACCATCCAGCGATGCATTCGGATTCCAATTCACTGATATCTCCCATTCTAAGTACTCTGGTAATCAGATTAGATAGAACGAAATCAACTATTGAAGCAAATGTTGTTTGCTTCGTTATAAATGATAAAACGCTGTCTGAAAAGATCTTTGATGACACCGATTTAACATGAGTGCAGAGGTTATCAAACAACAGTTGAGTTCTTCTATTCACATTTGCTTCATAGCAAGCATTGAATGTTACTGGCTTTAGAAACTCATAATAAATGAAGCTTTGCATTTTCCTGGTTATATTCATAAGGTAAGAAGTAGCAAAACTGTAGGTTGATAATAGTTCATTGTGAGTATCTGGTAAAGCAGATATCAATTCGCATAGATAGGTCAAGTCATTGTACGCTAGGAATTCAAACGTGTGACTAGGCTTATAGATTTCTGGAATGACGGAACAATATAAGCTGTAAAAAGATTGAAGCTGAGAATGGTAGATCGAACCGGCGACCGATATGAGTTTGAAATCTGTTGAGGAAGGAGGTAAAGATTGTAGGGCTTTCCCTTCGTTAAGAAACTCAGTGATGATATTTTGAATTTGCTGTGGAAGGTCTGTCGAGAAGTAAAAGTCTGTGGAAGGAGCTGTTGATTGATTAGAGCGTAAGTTGTTATTATGATTGCTATTGATATAATTTTTACTTGCAGTAGTTGTTGCGGTTTTTTTGTTAGAAATACTTCTAGTATCTTTATTGCCTCTACCATCCCTAGTATCATTATCATTATCATTATCCCAATTCCAATCATCTTCTTCCCCATCATCATTCCAATCCTCAGCATCATCATCATTATTTCTAATGTTCCCCTCAAGATTACCTTTAACATTGCCCTTAGAACCATCATCATTCTCATTATCATTAGTTTTATCTTCTRGCATATCCCAATCATCATCATTCCAATCATCAACCGCATCATTGTTCCAGCCATAATCCGATGCCTTTGTTAGTTTTCCTTCAATATCTTCTCCCTCCTCTTTTATTGGTGAATTTGTCTTATCACCTTTAGCGCTAGCAGGTATCCTTTTCAAAAGGAGTTTCCTAGATATATCGTGCTGAAAGCACACATCACGAATTTTATTAATATATGCCCTGATTCTGACATTGACCCATGCTTTAATAAAACTATCGCCTTCTGTCCAGGCCTCTAGCTGAGTCTTCGTTAATTTATATTTATGAAGCAAAGCACCCAACGATGAAATCTCTTTTAAATATAAATTCACGTTTGGTGATGAATAATCCAGTTCGTCAATGTATGAAGGTAATGTGATGTCAATTAGATCTTGGGTCAGCCTTGAAGAAATATAAGAGCTGATAGGAGCAAGCAGAATTGGCGGAAGTTGAGATAAATAATCGGCAGTTATTTTAAGCGATGTCAATGTGTCCTTGAATGGCRCAAGAGGAGAAGAGGATAAAGCTGTAAGTACTAGTTGTTGTGCTGAGTTATTGCTGTTATCAGAATTGTTCGTACTCTCGTTATTATTACCAATGTCTACTAGTTCTGCTTTCCATTTTCTAGAAACCAAAGGATCAAAAACAAGTCCATCAATGAACTGTTCCAGGGCATATAACACATTTTTCCTTGGGAGATAAGTCACCAAATTACCATAGATTTCTTCAATTGAAATAGAGGAAAGCTCAGTTTGAATAACAGGTCTAATAGTAATTCTTGCTTCCAAAGAACTCCCGCTGAAGTTCACTACTTTTTCCCATTGTTTTATTAATTTCTCTTCTGCTTTAGAATATAGCTTCTTGAGTCTTAATTCTAAATCAGTTATTAATGTACTGTTATCCGCTTCAGGAATCTCTTTACTGAAAGCTTTAAGTTTCGAGTCAGTATATTGCGCTTGAGCGTAGAAAGTATCAAAATCTTCAAATTCCAGGGAAGAATTCAGTTCAACAAATAGTCCTTTGATAATCCATAGTTTGTTGAGTACTTCTAGTATCATATCTGTTTGTACCAGCTCATTGTCAAGTTTATTGATAGTCTCTGCTCTTTGTTTCACTTGAAGCAGATTTCCATCTAAAAGAATAGACTCTGGGGTTATGCTGCTGATTCTTTCTTTCAAACTATTTATCGAAAGGTTAAGCCTTGAATTCAGTGAATCAGTTGCCTCGTTGATATATTGAGTTGCAGTGGCCGACGAGAACGCTTCCATATATGCTGGAGAGTCACTCTCCATTGAGAACTGTCCTGCTTGGATTTTTGTTATCAGTTTTTCCATTTTGAAAGTTTGGAGTTTAATTAACTACATGTATTAGTAGCTGATGTGATTCAATTGTGAGTTCAATAACAAATGAATGATTGAAATATATAATGATCCCTTTGCTATGAGCTTGATGAGTGTTGTTGTCCAAAGCTACGCTGATTGTAACTTCCACATAGTTTCTTATGGAACAGAAAGCAAAGATCAACAAGTCAATTGTGAGCAACAACAGAAGCAATTTCACAAGAAATTGCTGATCAATAAGACTATATGCGGACGAATTATTCATATTAATAACCAAGAATCTAATAGTAAGAAAGTGAACAAGAATGAAAAACGATTAACTCATCAAATGGCGATCGGAAAGAGAAATAGGGATTTGAATATTACATCATCAGAAAGTGATGAGATAAGGTTCTAGTGAAGTTCATTCAGCGATGATGTGATCATAGAGAATGATGGGCTATTGATAGATGGGATAGTTCGTGCAGGGAATGAAATAACAAAAGGTATCACAGGAAAAATCGAACAATAAAGTATTGAAGGAAGAAAGTWCGGCAGAAAACGTAAAGCTGAAAAATCGAGATTGTGGTGGGTGATAAGGATAACAACAGCATGGTCAAGTTGGATCTATGATCCATTCACACGGAGGGTAAAGACATACTCTGAGCACGTTCTGAGTTATACAATTTGGATATAATTCACCAATAGTAAGCTTCATTCTATAAAACTCATTTGTGAGGTTATTGATTCAATTCACTGTTGTTTTTATTGCCTGGTCGATTAATTCTAACAATTGTATCACATATAATGCCTGCTCCTACAAAACTTCCAGCTGTTTCATCTTAGAGCAACGTTTCACTCATCTACTAAAGCAAAAAATCTAGGGGATTTCAGACGCAAAACATCCACTCCTCATCTCATATTACGATCTATGCAACAATGATATTGGAACTATGGTGAATCATCAAGAGATAAGTCAATTATAAAATCTACACTATTCCATACAAACTATTATTACAAGTTAGTAACGTGATAACCTCGCAAAAAGAAATCACAATTGAATACAATCAACACAATTACTGCCAAGTAATCAAGTCAGATAAGATGAGTTGGATTAGGATAGGTTATCAGCACTGTATAAACTCTGAGTGAGCTGAGTAAACGTTTTCATCATCTGATCACCTAGCATTAGATGCGTGGATCATACCATATTGTATATAACCATTGGCACTTACTTTTCAAGAATTTACTATTTTCTAGTTGCTATGCTATCAATTGATCCGAATTACCGCAGAAAGCTCATGAAAAATGTCAAACGAATGGCCCTAGGTTCAGTAAATGTTGTAAACTAACGTCTAACCATCACAGAAGCCAGAATAGAAAGAACAACCGAATCAACGAAAAAACGGCTTTTGCAGAATAATTCTGCAAAAATCAACGAATGATATTTAAAACTGTTACCWTTATTTTTAACAGCAAATTCCATCCTTTCTCTCCATTGCTTACTAGTACACTACGACTATAAGAATAAGCTATCAAACAGCAGGAATCCTCAATTTAAATACCCAAAGAATTTTCCAAATTGCGTGTAAATTTTCCTTCCTCCGCGTAACTGTAATCACATTATATAGATCTTCTGTTATCCCCTCCAACACAAAACAAGTCTCCACTTTTCTATTCACATCATCTTAAATAATACCACTCCACTAATTTCCCTTTTCGTACAGAGAGCCACATTTCCTTTTCCTCACAATCCAAAATGAGGCTCGGCCCAGCTTTCCCACATCACATCACAACCCATCATCATATCACAAAGCATGTCTTGTGTAACCTACAGTTAAACCAGCCATCAGCAGACAGCCATTGTCGATGCTTTACTACTTTGAAAATAACAAAAATGGCTTGAAACTCTCCCTTGTGTTTTAATGTTATTAAAGATATCCTTTAATTAACATCAATTTGTTTGTTTAGTGTTCTGAATTAGCCTTATCGTAACCATCCTGTCCAGAAAGTTGCACTATCACGATAATACGTAACACCATTGAAAACAGAAGTAATAGATGCACACGATGGCTTCTGAAACCAAGAATGAAAACCTTGCTGTTGATTCAGGTTTGGGAAGTTCCTCTGTAGCTATTCCTAAAGTTCCTTTGATTAGAATGGTTTCTGTTACTTTGAAAGAAGCTGCGTTAGACTCTCCTTCTTTTAGAACTTATGCTACTAACTGCTCAGATCAAATTGAACGAATCGAACAATGGATTGAATCAACAGTTAAAATTCTTCGGAAAATACCACAGCAAGTATCTGAATTATCGGAGATAGCCTCTGCACTATCAGAACAGTTTCCAATTGATTTTTTTAACCATGGTTTATTTGATCAGAACTACACTGCTGTTGGTATGAGACAAACATCTCTAGCGGCTCAAGTATTCTCACAGGAACTCTTCACATTACTAAGCATCGATGAGACCAAAACCATTCTTCCGCTGATTTCACTGACCCGAAATGAGTTCCGGTTCTTCAAAGAAACCCGGAAACTATTCGAAGCAGCACAAGCAAAATATGACATGCAATTATCCCGTTTTGCAGCGCAATCAAAGAACAAAGAACCCTCAGCTTTAAGGGAAGACGCTTTCCGCTTATCCGAGGTTCGGAACCAATATATACAACTCTCGCTTGATCTATGCGTTTCAGTTTCGGATTTACAGAGAGCTCTGGATTCCTCTATATGTACTATTACTAGTTCTTTTTGGTCTAGACCTTCTATGAGATATTTTGCTCCAAAACACCCAGAAATACAGGCTGTAATCACAACAATGAAAAAACTACAAGCTTGGAATGAAGCAATGATGTCAAGTTCTGCTTCTGTTAGGGATGACATGCTGGCAGCTCGAAAACAGGTAGAAGAAACTACTCAACAAACGCATGCTCCAAGCAGAGAAATATCAGCTTATGGTCCTAGTGCTCTCCCCACAGCGATTTCTATAGTGGAAAAAGAACCAGAGACTTCTTTCCGAGAAAGGCATGGCTGGTTGTTTATGAAAACGTTTGTTGGTAAACCTTCCCATACCGTTTGGGTTCGGAGATGGGCATTTATTAAAAACGGCTTATTCGGACTTCTGGTTCCGTCTCCATCGGCAACTTATGTTCAGGAAACTGATAAAATTGGAGTTTTGCTTTGTTCTGCCGAGTTTGCTTCCGAGGAAGACCGCCGCTGCTGTTTTGCTTTGAAAACCATGGAGTCGACTGTTATATTCCAAGCAGAATCCCCTAGAGGTGTAGCTAGCTGGCTCCGATGTTTTGCTGAGGAGAAGAAAAGGGTTGTTGCTGATGGGGATGCCGTAACCGCCCACGGATTCAGCCGTCACCCACCGTTACTACAGGATTTTGCTGATTCAGTTAACTCTACTTCAGATACGGAGTTAACGGATGTTAAAACGACGATTGCTCGGCAGAACAAATGGATTAGTTCGGTTGTTCCGAACTCTTCTGCAACGACGACGTCTCCGTTGGCAACCATCATGAATTCCACAGCGGTTACCGCAGTTCATTCGACTTTGGAACCTATGTTTTCGGGTAGAATTGACGCCTCCCTTACCGGTCTCAGCGGCACTTTCGGAGGCGCTAATGCGGACATGGCACCCGATCCATCTGGCAACAATTCACAGTTTGACTCAATAGCAACTCCACGTTTCTCAACAGACTCTTTGTCAGGAGCCACAGTGCCAAATGCAGCAATTAGCTCAACTCCGGGTATAGAAACAACCATCCGAGCAGTGGCGCTCTCTACGCCTTTAAGAACGGCAATGAGTCAATCAGCAATTATTGCCCACCTTTTCTCCTCCCCGGGATCTATTCCGAACGCCCTGACCGCTAATATCTGGGGTTCCGTTAATTGGGGGCTTTTGTATGCTCTCACAGGGGCTCAAACGGATACCGAAGGTGTTTCGCACTATAAAAGATTTGATCCTGGGGAAGAAGACTTCCGAACCCCAGTTCCCCAGTTCCGTGAACCGATCCGCGAGTTGGTCACAATAACCTCAAGTGGAAAATCTTCCGCTCTAGACAAAATGTACGGTTCCTATTTTCCCGAATATTACCCAAGCTACCTTTGGCCATTAGACATCCAAATGAAGGCATTGTTTGAAAATTTGGTTGACGAAAGTGACGATGAATACACAATATTTGCCTTCCGGGGACTTTGGGCCCCCAATCCTAAACAGGAATTGGCATCGTTGTGCTTTGCCACAGTCACTAATTTGTATATTTACATGAACACCTGTGGCTTTGTGTCATTGCTTAAAAAGTCATTATCAGATGTAGTTAGTATTGAGGGATATGCGGAAGATAATTATGATGTACTGAAAATTTACGATATAAGAGGGGTAGTTTTGAGATGTCGGACGTTTTTGGATTCCGGAGAAGAGATTCAAAGAAAACTGAGTCTTCTAGTGGCTAATTCAGTGGCTCAGCCTCGGAAGGGTGTTGCCGAGATGATTTCTATTTTGGAAGGTTCAGTTAAAGGAGAAGTGTTGCCCGACAGCGGAAGATGGCATCCCAAATACTTTGATGTGAAAACAGAATCGGGCGGTCCTAATCAGGAAGCTGCTGTAGTAAATCGGTCCGGTAGTTCTCAAACAGGAAATGGCGAAAAATCTAACCCTAATTCGGCGAATGCAGAAGAAAACCAGGATAAAATCTCAACCGATTTCACTAAAACAATGGATCAGTTGTCATATTCACAATTATATGACATTCCAGCTAAAGCGTTATTCCATTTATTGTTCGGAGATAAATCACCTGTGTTCCAATCGGTTTTAGCTGCCAATTCCGATGTTAAGTATGAGCAAACACCATGGCAACCAAATAAAGCCGGTCAATTAGAACGGGTCTTAGCATATGAACTAGTTTCACAGCCTAAAGAGGGAACCTCGGTTAAAATCGGTGACAGTCGGAATACGCAAACCGTGGAAATCATACGAGAAAATTACGTGTACATAGTGAAAGATCGGCAAGTACCATGGCAACTTCCGGTAGGTGATACGTCGGAAACAACTACCCGATACGTTATCACCGCAATCGGTAAATTAAGCTGCCGATTTCAAATCTGGCATCAAATCTATTGGGGCGCAAACTCTTCCTCTTTGGTTAACGGGATCATTCATAAGGTTTTACTGAAACTATTAGAAAAGGATGCCAAAAAGTTAACTTCCGTAGTAGGAAGATTCTCTACCCGATTAGGGCTCCACGGTCGAACCTTAAGAGCGATCCGGTATTTTGGACATATCGGTAAGTCCGATATCGGGACATCCTCGGCCCCAATTGTTATTCCGTTCCAAGCATTTGTAATTACACAGCGTTGCGCTTTAAGAATAATCTTTGAGATTGCATACAGTTGGATTTTAAGTCTAGTCTCGGGAATTCTAATTCTAGGTGGAAAAGCTGCTTCGGCGATTTGGCAGTCCGTTAGTGCTAATGTTGTACTAATAGTACTTTTGGCGGTCTCGGTGATAATGAATGCCTATTTGGGAGGCCAAATGGTGTCGCAGCAACTCCGAGGTCGGAATTTGGTCAAAGCTGCAAGTCAATTTGGTAAACTTGAACCAGGAACAATGTCACGTGCTGTTCATATAGCCGATGCTAATGACTACTTAACATCGGTTCGGAATAAATCTTGGGAAAGCTATCTACCTACTTCGGAAAGCCCCGAGGATTCTTTATGTTACGCGAAATACCGGGAGGAGTCATTTGTTAGTGTTGTAGACTATTCCGATGGATCACTGACATCAGATTCTTGGAGTGGCTTTGCCGACGACCCAGCAGCAAGAGCAGTGGCGCAGCAACTCCGCCTCATGTATCACGAGCTTGGAATATCCAGAAACAGACTACTAACCGAGCTGGCCGTGCTCAACAAACTTGAAGAAGAGTTAGTGTACGGAGAATGGAAAAATTGGCTCTTAGCGGAAGTTCACCGGTGTAATTTTGTTAGATCAGAGCTTTTAGCTGGATTATCGGATAGCGAAGGCAAACAGCTAAATTCGAGCACCTTAACCGTTGATGGCTTTATTGGTAAAATAGATGAATTGTATCCTGGCAGTGAAAATCTGTTTAAATACTGCAGAACTTGTGATAATGAATATGACGGATTCATGAGAAGTTTACTATAAGGAACACTACGATTTTATGAAAGACTATTTCAAAGAAGGGAAATAGGAATGAAGTAGATACAAAATATACTATTACTGTTACCTTATAGTGATTATCATTCTAATTCATGTTCTTGCCATTGTCTTGTAACAACAGTGTAAGTGGTATACTTATTTCTACTATATCCTTTATGTTCTCCAGTAGAAAGAAATAGATAGAACGTATCAATCAAATGATTCCATCTTTGAGGGAAATGCGAGTATAGCGAAATAACAGAACCACCACAACTACCACCACTAGCTGAACTATTCAAGTGTTGCTCTCTATTATTACCATCATATTTACTATTATAAATTCTATCATTTGCCAGAAATCTATCAAATTGAATATCCCAGGTTGTAAATAGTAATTTTTCACAACCAAAATTCATCTCCAGGTACTTTAAACTTGTTGCCAAGCTTGCAAATGATTCACTACAAATGGAGTTCTCTCTTGCTTCATAATACAGAGTAGATAGATTGTGCAGTACCACAGCAGAGAGCTTAGCTGCACGTAATGAATGATGGTTAATAATAATAGCACTGTTGATATCAATCTCCTTAAAAGTTTTATATTTCGGTTCGTATATCGTTTCTAGCATTAATTGGTTGTTATTGGTTGTAGAAGATGAAAGCAAACTTCCAGCAGCAGTACGCTGTTTTACTTTCGTCATAGGTATTAATGATCTATCGGTTTCTTGTAGATAAAAGAAGCATTTATGATGGTCCTTTAGTTCTTTTGCTAGCATATATGAGGAGTATTTGATGATGTTGTTACCTGTGTTGTCTATAAGTTTCTTTAAGCTGTTTACATTGGAGAATGTTCTCCAACTTGATAAATAGTCCACGGATGGTGAATTGGCTATTTCATGTTGCTGTACAGGAGGTGAAAGAGAAAGRACTACAATATAACTCATACAACATTGTGTTAAATCCCATAGTAAACTTTCTGAAATGAGAAGTTCGTTCTCTGATGCGTTCAGTTTTATCTGATCATTGGTTTCTTGCTCTTTTGTCTCTGGTTGCTGTTCGACTACGATAAGAACGGTATTATCAATTGCACCATTTGATGCATCAACAATAGTTTGTTTTATAGCTAGTTTCAGCCTATCAATCAGCTTTAGTATCAATTGATAATACAAAGACAAAACTTCTTTTCTTCCCAATGTTTTATAAGAAATAAAATCCGCATATGACGTGTATTCCCATACATCCCGTAAACCCCATGAGAAGTCACAATCATAGATCATACATAATGAGCATTGAAGGAAATCAACTGATAATTGATATATTGAAGTAGAGTCATCAAGAGTTTTATCAGATGAACATATTTGAGATTTTATTACGGGAACAATGAACAAAAGGATTTCGTTCAGTAGATATTTATCACGATTGGGTTTGTTGGTAGTATCAGCTATCAACTGAGTGAATCTACTACTAGAAGATGACAATGAGTTTGAATGACAGGAGAGAGAAGGTCCATCGACAGCAGATTGTTCAAACTCACTAAATAACTGCCAGATCATGTTAGTTAAAAGGAATTGGAGATTCTTGGCATATTGTTAATGATCAGCACGCCCAACGAGGTGTTATATTGATCATTTAAAGGTTAAAAGGAGAAAGATACACGTACTGTCCATAGTTTCACTGAGCAAGGCTTATCATTGTTTTCCATAATGAGGACACATCATATCATTGAGAAAGGCGTTACAATTATAACATATGTTATTTCATAGTATATCTGGTGCCAATATATTCTTCTTAAGAGTTCTTATAGTGTATGATCCTGTCATAACCGTCTGTTTTTGATTTACGTGAAAAGGATAATAGAGAAGGAGTTGCTTGCAAGAGAAGGATTGTGGTAGATTCCGGTATAGAAGAGATCCGGAAACGATAAAGGTGAGATAATGTCCGCTATATTAAGTTACAATAAGCGAGTTCTCTCAAAGCTAAAAGGAGGTGGAAGGATAGTGTTTGCGGGGATTTAGTATAAAAATAACATAAGGTTTACAAAAAAAGTGATGGAACATTAACTTTAAATGATGAACCCTAGTAGCTTAATGGCTCAGGCTTCGTTCAGTGTATTCTTTGCATTTATAACATAGAACTACTATTAACAAATAGATTGTGTATCTTTATCTGTATTTAGCTTTCTGTTCTTGGCCTTTGTTAAGTCAAGAAACAAGGAAATATGAGAATATATGAAAGCAAGAACAACTGGTTCTTGATTGGGTGATAGTTTACATTCTATCCTTTCCAAACCAGTAAGTTATCATTGAGCAACCACAATCATGGGATAAAAGATATTAGACTACAACTCTGTATCTGTGAACCTGTTAGAGGAATCCACTGGACTGGCGACAATGATGAAACGACCTTTAACACCAATTTCTATCAACAGAAAGAAATCAAGGATAGAAAGAGACTTGGTTTCTTCAAATGATCCATTCTCGTCAAAATGTGGAGAAGATATTTTTCATTGTTCAAATGGTAAGGATTATAGAAATATGCTACTTTCTGTAGATCCAATTAAATATCCAGTCTTCGCTTTTAGTTTATCCCCAGGCTCAACTTCTTTCACTCATAGTCAAAATCAGATAAACAATGATCCAGAATTCAATACAAGTCACCAGTATAGCATTTCCAGCCATCAGATTGGTTTTACGCCAAACCATCAAAGCAGGCTCCTTCACATAATTAGGTATTTACAAATCAGTTGTGTCGACAATATAAACTTCTCTTGGAACTTGGAAGAAATAGATTTTTCTTACTATATTGAATTCTATTTCAGCTTGTCACCAAAGTCCAGTTTCAACGATTATTTTCCGCTTATACATCCTTTGTCAATAAAAAAAAATTGCAGCGATCTTCTATCCGAGGATTCCTGTATAGTAAATGCCAGAGATGTGAATATTGCCTTTCTTCTCATAGTACTTAGTCTTATTAGTTCAATGGAGTTTAAAGAGCAACAAATTATAACAAAATTAACTGAATTAGCCAACATGTTCAGTATCTATGTGCATAACAATAAAGAAAAGAAAAACAACACTTTTGATGCAGCAGAACTCCCTTTTCATCAGGCTAAGTTTCTTTATCAAACGTTGAAATGGACTAATATTTTTGGTAAAGAAGGTAGAAATTATGATAATTTTGATGCAATGATGATTGAAAGAAAAGTCAGGAAATTGTACGCCGAACCTACTAGAAATGCATCCTGGGACATTTGGTTGATAGAAGAGTCATATAGACGATTATTTTGGAGCTATATGCTATTAGAGAGAAGACGTTCTATAGTGTCGGGAGAGTCATACATGGGTTTCACAGGCAACTTCCATTTTTCGTTGCCTGACAAAGACGAAATTTGGAATGCAGAAACTGAGAAGGAATGGCTGAGAACTATAAAATTTCAATCTCCCAATCTTGTGTGTTATGACTCAGTAATGAACGAGATTTTGTTTAGTTCTCAAAAACCTTTATCTGAGATTAGATCTATTGAGAAAGACTCATCCTTTGCTTCTCATGTATTAACGCATGGGTTTATTTCATACCTCTTGGTAGTTCAACAGAATTACACTGAATGCACAATATATAATAAACCCAATGATCTAACAACAAGTATACTAGAGTCAATTTTTCCAGGGCTCTGCTTTTTCAGTAGAGATAGAACTGAAAACCATAGCTTTCAGAATGTCCTGGACAAATCCTCTTCTTTACTGATCTCGGCAATCAATCATCTAACGGGAATCGAAGTTCCTTACAATATGGTACCACTGGATCCCTTTACTGAGATAACAGCCCAAGATTTAGAGGTTTTCAAGGATTATATCAGACAAGAACAACAATTTGATCACGATTATATGATAGCAATGTGTGACTTATTGGTGAATGGTTCACAACAATATTATGATATTCATGTTACCAGTTTAGAAGCATCTGTGGCAACATTTCATAGAGTAATATTGGTCACCAAATGGTTACTTCATGTTGGAAGCAACGTATTAGAATCCAATGAAATCAACAAAGCTGAATTCCAAAAATTGATCAGTAACGAAAGTTCGGCAACGTATAATATAAGCTCTCAAGATATTGTAAAGTGTATTTTCAGTATTCTTGAAAAGTGGTCAGAAATACTGGGTCAAAGCTTTTGGTCGATTGGCGAGAAGCTGAAGAAGTTGATCATTGAATTAGCAAACATTTATTCACAATGGATCTACAACTGATACATGTTGTATCAAAAAGATGTTTGAAGACCCAAAATCATGTTCTTATTTACTAAAATTGAAAACAATTTTTTTTTTCCTTCTTTTTTTTTTTATATCTTTTTTTTTAAGAAAAGCCATGTCTGCAACTAATATAGTAACTGGCCTATAGGTAAAGAAAACTCATGCAAAGTGAAAGATTACAATAAACAAATCAATCTCAGGAAAACCCGCATCTCGAGTAAATCAAACAAAATAGCTGTTTTAGAGCGTCTCGTCTTTTCTCTCATAAACAGCTTTATCTTTTCTTTTCTCTTCCTTCCTTCTTTAGTAATTAGCAGCACCCCCAACACCAGCAGAGTATGCTAAGTACCATGTTTTACTAGCACCATCATCCAGCCACTTATTTTGGAATCCATCGGATGCAAAAAAGTTCCATGAGCCAACCGGATCAATCAGTGCTAAGTTTGACATTAGAATGCCTCTCCAACCACTGTCAACAGATCCTACAAGCCTGCTAATTCTTTCGTCCCATTCTTCTCTCACAAATTTTGGACCTCTAATCAATGAAGATACAGGAGTGATAGGGATCATATGTATCCCATGAATAAATTCAGGATTCAATCCAAAATATGTTGCATAATCTGCTTTGTTTTCAAATAGAATTCCAGTGACTTTATTCTTGATGAACTGAGGTGGGTGAATTTTGTTATCGTTACTCATTAACATGTAATTGTTCAAAGATCGTTTCAATACAGCTAACATCAAGTTTGATCTAGCTTCAAGTGACGAGTTTCCTGTAACATTACCCCAAAGCTTTAATCCATATGCAGAATGATAGTCCTCAGAGGATGATTCCTCATCTTTGCCATCGCCACTTACATATATCCCTTTAGCCCAACTATGTCCAACGTACCAATCGAATGAACGATTGACAGGGAAGAAAGGATCATTCCAAGAAGGATTAGCAACATCTCTTACGAGATTGTCTACCCAATTTCTTCTAGTAGCATTAAGCCAGTTTCCACCCAAGTCTTTATCGACTTTTCCAAGTAGGGCTGCGGCATGTATATGATAACCATAATGGAAATGATGATCATTATAGAATGTGTTACCGAAATCTAGATTTGGATCTTTTCCAAGTCCGGCACTCGAAATAATACCTTTCCATGTGCCATCGTATCTCAACGGATATATTTGTTTGTTATTGATAAATCTATCAAACGCTCTTACTAGTTTATCGCGAAGTTTTCGAGCAAGATTATTGTCCTTCACAACATACATTGTGACCCATAATATGTAAGCATACTTGTCTAATTTTTTACCTGCAAAGTACATAGAATCAAGATTGGTGAGATTCTCAACATCTTCTTCCACTTCAACCCTGGCAGCGGATACAATTTTAGCCTTAGCACGATCTGTGAAAGTAGGTCGCCAACCAGGAATAGACGACCAAGGCTCATACATAATATCTAAGGGTAGACGCTCTTTCAGCACAAGAGAATTGGAAATAAACCCAACTGCTGTACCTCTGACAGTTGTATTAAGATTTATTTTTGTTTGTTTTGATCTCATTGAATCGTGCAATGACTGAATATGATGAGGTAAGGCAAAAATCAGAGGTTGACCAGCATTATTTGCCCCTTGAGTAGCGTAGTTAATTTGATAATCAGCGTCAGCACCATTGAAATTGCTATATAACGAAGCTCCACTAATAAACATGCCACTTGTTCTATCATAATCAGACTCTCCGTTACTTGGATCAACGGCTATCTGAACAACCAAACTGTAAAGTGACGCACTTCCAATAATACTGTTATTGTTTTCTTGTCTGAATTGGATATTTGTACCTTCGGGCACAGTAACATACATAAGCCATTTGACACCATCATGTAAATAAATTATATACTTTTGAACTCCAGAACGTGGAGAGTTAACCTGCTGAAATGAGCGAAATCCAACGGCAGAGTTTATGCGAGGAACTAGATTGAAATAGACTCCTGTTGTAAAACCCATGCCTTGAGCCAATGGTGTCCACAACCAACCTCCAGAATTTGATCTCAAATTAGGTTGGGCTGTAAATTGGTCCATTGAATCTATGGTAATCCACATAGAAGAATCGAAAGCAGGAGATGAGTATACAATTGATTTGATTCCAGCAGGGTTAAAGTAGTATTGAACAGGGTTTGCGTTTGGATTTGGACCGAAAACCCTTTGCTCTGGCCTTATATACGATACAGCCATACCTTTAGACCCAGTCTCCTTAGACCACCACATCACATAAGGAGTGGGGAAAACAGGTAGTGTACGATCACCTAAGAGTATATTAGTGTAGAATTTGTTGGTTTCTACAGGGTTCAAAGGACCTTGGTAGAAACCCGTCGTCCCATCCGGAATTCGCTGGGGATGTGCAACTGTTCCAATGTTTGATAGGAATGGAGCCACATAGGAAATAGGAATTGCAAAAGGATTTCCTTGATAATTTTTTGCTTCTACTGGTGGTGGTAGCTTTTCATTTCCTTGCACTTTCGCTTCATATTCGGGGACGAGACCCTTCTTGAAAACAAATTGTTCCGTCATTGTAAGAGTTAAGAAGATTAGACAGATCTAGAAGGTGTTTATGTTTGAGAATTCTGGCTGCTATTTCAAAGTAGTTATGATTTAGAAAGCTAATCCAACTTAAGTTGACCAATAATTATCACCAGCGAAATGTGTTTGTTTCTCTTTCAATTGTTTGCTTTGATTTCGATTTTGTCTTCGACTAAACTCTAGTCACTTCTTTGCACTTTAGTAGACTCAAT
The DNA here is from genome assembly GCA_001599295.1 of Sporopachydermia quercuum. Classification (NCBI taxonomy): domain Eukaryota; kingdom Fungi; phylum Ascomycota; class Sporopachydermiomycetes; order Sporopachydermiales; family Sporopachydermiaceae; genus Sporopachydermia; species Sporopachydermia quercuum. The sequence continues at coordinate 2,377,477 of BCGN01000001.1, read as the reverse complement.
TGAAACAGTAGATGGCAAGCTAATGAAAGTATTATTGCAACTGAGAAGACACAATGCAATCGGACGATATGAGAGATTCTAAGCAATGTAAATAAGCAAAGCAATCAACCAGAGATTAGCCAAACGAAGATCAGTTAAAGTAATAGCACAAGGAAGTTAGTTACCTGAGGTTACTAATTGGCAAGCCACAGTAATAAGAAGAAGAAAAAAGAGTACAATAAAAGTGGGTGATCTTGCTGATTTAAATATTCATTCGCAAAAGCAAAAAAAAGCGATGAGGAGTATTTGTTCAAGTAATAACCACAAATCAAACAATGTTACTGGAATAGCAAATCCAGCAAAGGAAGAATCAAATCATGAATCTTGAACTTTATTTGAGTTAACTTTCCCATCAGATCAAATCAGAAACCTGGCTGGTAGATATTACTACTGAAAACCATATGAAAATGAATCTTATTGAAATAGAATATCTCGAGCACTGAGAGAGATGCATTTTGATCATTTGTCTCTTTAGCGTGACATTTTGATGCTAATATACTGATAGTGTAATAAATTACAGTATTAAACCCTATCCAGAGCGAACATGACCAGCTGGCTATTCAAACTTCCTGCAAAAAACAGCTAAGATGTAGGTCAGCAGAAGGAGTACTTGTTAGATAGTTGATGTGGCTGATTTTGATGTGATTCAAATGAAATTTGAACGACATAAATCAATTAAAAGAACCCGAACTGAAATTAAATATCGTGGTGAAATTGACTATAGTCCAAACGTGAACTAAATATTAAACTCACCACATCAAGTTCATTGCAGGATTTCAGCAATAGTTGACACCGGATTACTGTTACATACGGACAAATAATTTAATTGTGTGTGGGTAGTTTTGTATTATTATGTAATGATAAATGGAGCTGTAAATGTGTCATTTTGCAAAATAGTAGAGTTGTTGTTGGAAGCTTACAATGTATCTACGCGGAGGATCACGATTTTTAGGTTCATTGATCAGTAAAAGGAATAAGTCCCTACGTCAAACTCAAAAGCTTATTCCTCTCATTATGAAATTGGTTACAGTTGAAAGAAACTTGAGTAGAGTACATTGCTGTCTTTTGTTGTTTTGATGGTCTATTTTTTTGAGGTCTTCTAGCATACTACTTCTCAGGTGAAGATTTTATTGGGCGGGGTAGGGGCTCTCTAGTCCACACTCCTGGCTATTTTTTCAGATAAAGAAGAATAATTTAGTCTCGATTCACCCTAAAGCAATGCTTCATACCACATTCGTCACTGTCGCCTTGCTTTAAATATACTAAACTATAGTTTATCACTAGCTATTTATTGATGAAAACCACTAAAGAAACATTTAGAAATAGCTCTTAACCTGTAGCTGCATACTTGATCAAATATATCAATTCTTCTCTGCCTAATACTAATGAGCCGTCTTCTTTTACAATGGCAATTGACTCTCAAATAGAGTTAAGCTTTACTTATGTACATAATTAGTGCATATCTCGTAATCAAAACACTTGTTGACTCTACTCACGTTCAACATGAAAACAGGACAATTCAATTTATGCACAGTTTTTTGTTTCTACAGTCAATGATAGTTTATGTCACGTTTCAGAATTGTTGCATTTTCAATTGTAGTGTAATTCCCTTTCAACAATTAACCCATCAGAGAGTATACTATTTTTATGTTGATTCACCCTTTGTTTATGCTTTAGGGAACCACACACCATTTCTCGTTATGCTATTTTGTTACATGAGTTCATGATTTGATTGTTACATCATTGGATTCATTACATTTTAATCAATTGTTGAAAATGGCTTCATTAGGATTAAATAACACTGATAATGAAAACAACAATAACTCAACAGTTTCCAATAAAAGGCCTAAGAAAAGGCAGCGCCCAAATCCGGCAACGAGCATGTGCGCTGGCCCTGATGATGAGGTAGCTCGTAATACATCCGCTAGTGCTGAGAATCCTGAAACGCCTGGAAGTGATGAGAATTCAGTTCAAGAAACCAGTGCTAACGAGCTAACAATCAACTTTGAAGAGAATCCTGGGTCTCTGACCAGTAATAATAGAAATAGAAGGAAAACTGTTGGTCGTCCTGCTTCGAGCCTATGGAAACACTATGTGAAAGTTGGGATTAGAGCTCAGTGCAGTTTCTGTTAAACAATTGTCTCAGCAAGACCAACTAGTTCAATGATACCTCATCTGTTAGCTTGTGAAAAGGCGAAAGATGGAGGATTGGATCTAAAGAATATACAGCAACTGCGCCGTAATGACAAGTCTGAACATTCGGCCCCAAAGATACATGGCATTCGGCCACCGCAACCTGAACGACAACTTGTTGAACTGATCCTTTYAAGTCCAGTGCCATTTTCTATTCTTGATAATTCATTATTTGTGAATTTTGTCAAAAATTTGAATCCCTCTTTCAAACTTGTTTCTAGCTCTTCTTTCCTCACTAAATATTTACCTCAATATATAGGTATTATCAATGACAAGCTTGATAAAGAATTAAAAGAGCATTCGTTTACAACATTGAGTGTTGATCGCTGGTCAACGAAACCTGATGAATCTATACACGGTATAACGGTAATTGCACCAGATGGAACAGAATATGTCCATGATGCCATTCAATTAGATTCTTYCTCTGCAACGCCAGAAAGAATTTATGAACTACTGCAATCAGTCATGGACAAGCTTGGTGTGAAAAAGGTAGCGGCTGTAGTTACAGATGGATCATCCAAAATGAAAAGGTTAAGAAGGTTAGTTTCTTTGACTAATAGGCACTGCACTGGCGTTTATTGTATTGTAAATGCACTAAATGTGATTTCTTTAACACTCTTGAAAGACTCTTATGTTGCCAATACTCTCAAGGATGTTTCTCTTGTAATTGAAGCAATTAGCAGTTCAAAAGAAATATCATCTACACTACGGGAGAATAATATTATTATTGATCTTGAGGTCCCCAAAATCACCAGAATGGGAACAACAACTTTGGCATCATCTTATCTGTCACTTTCATCATTAGCAGATAACTGCAAAAGTTTGTCTCATTCTCTGAAATCTGGTAACATCACTCTCCCCACTGATATGAAAATTTTATCAGATCCAGAATTTGAGGAAAGACTGACGGCGGTTAAGAGTGTTCTCGAACCAATATATGATGCAATTAATGTTACAAAGTCTCCTACAGTAAACTTATCAGAAGTAAGCGGTGAATGCATCATTCTGACTTCTAAACTAATAACCATAGGACTACAAAATTCAACTCTTTTAACTTCCGATACTGTACAAATAATTTCAAAGAGTTACGATAGCTTAATTGAAAACTATTTGAATAATGATATTTACTATTTAGCACTGGTATTAGATGTCCGTTATAAATTCGCACTCTCGCAGATTAAAATGACGGCAGTGGAAAACAAACTAGAAGAATATGTTTTATGCTACGGTGGTAGTATTAATAACGCTCTGACAGTACTGGAGGAGTTTAAAACATTCTTGCGGAGAAGAAATGATTTTCCAACCCAAAATCCAATCAGCTTCTGGAGTAGTGACATTAATCTTCCAAACTTAGCACTAATTGCTATTCGCCTTTTTGGYATTACCAAAAGCGCAACGAGCTGCCAACGAGCCTTTTCTACAATTGGATGGATTAATTGTCAACGCAAGAGCAGTCTGCCACTACCGAAGATAGTTGCATGTGCCAAAGTTCATACATATATATCATCTAAAGGAGACGCACCAGGCACTACAAGCAATGACGAGAAATACGAAGACGTGTTTGACAAGGAGGAAATTGGATTCCAAAATACTCAATTGCTGTCTGAAGTCCCCGCAGATCCTGAAATTGGATTTGCTGAGGGTAAGACATTACTGGAAAGGGCTTTTGAACCGGCGAAAAGTCTTGGGGAGTTTGTTGTTAATTATTCTAAGCGTCGTATGGAAGGTTCAGCATATGCTGATAGCTCTYTAAACTCTTTGTTTCTATGACATGGAACAATAATGCTATTTTTCACTTTTACTTTTAGTTAAATGCTAATTGCTAATGTAGTATGTATATTGATAGTTTTTTGAAGGTTAAATGTGAAATAAGATTAAAATTAAGGTTAGAAAATGCTATCCAATTCGGAAGGTAGAACGCTCACTAGATATATTAAGTTCATGTAAGCGAGATCTCATTGATTARATATAAACCAACGGCCGATGGATTGTGTTGGTGATTTGGATTCAAAATCGATAACTCAAACAAAGTAACAAGAATAAATAGTGTGATAATTAAAACGGTATTACTCGTGTATTATCGTATGCATAGTTGAATTATGACTGCTTTCTTTGCCCTGTGCTGCTAAACTAAAATTAAACAAATCGCCTTTTTGTTTAAGCTTTTTATGTAGGTACATGAACTTGCATGTAAGAGTGCTGAGAATAGTACAATCTTATCTTAACAGTTTTTGTTGGCAGTTTTTCAGACCAAACAGACCACATCACCTAATTTTCCCCCTGTTTCTGAGTTCATCTCTTTATGAGATATTATTCAATAAAAAATTACTGTGATACCCTTCTCTCGGGTACTTTATTCAATTCAGAGAACCATAATATGGATTATGTAACCGTCAATGGCTAGTTTTAGGTTTACACTCTAGCTTTCCTGTGCATATACATTGCATATTTCACTGTCATATTTTTTTCCTGTCAACAGGGGGTTTTCATCTACACATCACATTATTGCTTACCATTTCCCATTGCAACAATATTTTATTTATTATAAGACTGCGTCATTCAAGATATTACCAATACGATTTGTACCCTTTAATTCATAGCCAGAGTTCACCATGACACCATGCTTAAAGCGTTGACCCGGGATAAAGTCACTGCTCTTGAGAAGGAGTATAAGTTGCTTCATTTAATTCACCACCGTAACAAGAATCAACATCATGTTGCTACGTGGTGGAAGTTTGAATCAATGCTGCATAGAAATGTTGCCAAAACATTACATCTGCTTTCGCTACTACACTTACCGTATACTCCTGATAAGGTAGCACTACCAGCAGAGCATCAATCAAAGGATAGAAAGCACGTTCCTTACCATAAACAAAGCATAGAATTTCAAATAGAAACAAATATAAGGTATATGATGAAGAAAATCATCCCTGGAGCTTTTAGAGCATTTCATGGTATAATAGCGTTAGGTCAATTTGTACCATTGGGATTAACGTTAATAGGTGTATTAAGTAAAATTTATAACTGTTTGATGTCTTTGATCGAATGGGATGCGTTGGATAAAAGCTTGATTAAAATACATTCTGAAGATATCTCGAAATTCAACACTGATAAGAGTTTTATTAAGCAATTAGGTCAAGATGGACTGGATCTTGGTGAATCTATAAAAAGAGATGAACCATATAGTCAATCGAGGAAGATGATTGTGAACGAAATAGATGAAACGTATAAAACTTTCCGAAAAGCCATTGAAAAGCGTTCGAGCGTGGAAATAAAAACAAAGAAGACCAGCTCTAAGTTGTCTTCTATCAAATCTAATTCCCATGGAAATGCCGATATGGATGGTATTTTTAGTTCTTTCGACTCAAAGACTACTTCTAAGACACCTGACAAATCTAACAAGAAAGTTAAGAAGACCGAGAAGAAAACAAAAGATAAAACAAAAGTTACCAGGAAGAAGAAGAAGCCAAAAAGCAACGCAATTGATGATATATTTGGCTTCTGAAAATTGAATAGCCTTCCTGCTATTTTAATCCTTCTCAACTCTACGGAAACTGCACTAACATTCAATATGTAAATCTATCTCTATCTCTTCTATTTACAAGGACACAAAATCTCTTGATCTTGAGACAATAGTAATACTATTCACAGCTTCTATTGAAACCTTGTAACTGTACCATCAGGCATTCTATTATTCCTTCGTTCAAATTATTCTGCATTCTCAATATACAATTTTGCCCATGTTGGCAAAACAAAACTGGCTTCATGTATTCTTGAATTATAATATTTCCAGAGTTCTCGCTCCTTTACGATAGGTAGAACTCGTTGAGGTTTGCTGAGATTGATATCAGGATTCTTTGCACATACAAAGAGACCTAACCGACCTGATGTATAAGTTGGTACTCCTACTTCAGCATATTCAACAACAGGAAAAGCTGCTTTGAATAGACCATACACCTTTTTTATGATATCTTGTTTTAACCAAATATTTTCAGCTAAAAAAAGATGTTCGATAATGTTAGTATATGCATTAAAATGGAAACCAGGTACCTTTAATTAAGAATAGAAATAACTTACACCCTTGATTCACAATGATTCCGTTCTCGGTTAAAGCTGATTTAAGCATTGAGAAGAATTCTGACGAAAACAAAACTTTTGCTGGTCCATCAGGATCTGATGAGTCTGTAATAATCACATCATATTTCTTATTTGCTTCTAACTGTTTCTTGAGGAATTGGAATCCATCATCGACATACACTTCAACCTTCGGATGATCAAATGCTGAAGCCATATCAGGTAAATGTAATTTTGCTGCTTTTATAACTACATCGTCTATTTCGCATAATTGAATAAATTCCACGCTTTCATCCTTTATTAATTCTCTCAAAACTCCTCCGTCGCCTCCTCCAATAACTAGTACATTTTTAGGATTCTTATGATTGAAAAGTCCAAGATTGGTGATCATTTCTTGATATGCAAATTCATCTCTTTCACTGGCTTGAATGATTCCATCAAGGACCAAAACATTCCCATAATCAGTGCTCTTGAATACAAGTACATCTTGGTATAGTGAACGCTCGTGGAACAGGATTTTCTCTACTCTCAGCATTAACGATTGACCCGGGAACTCATCTTCCGATATTTCATTAAACCAACCATCTCTAATGGTGGGATGTGTGAGTTCTTGTCCTTCTGCCATTGGGCTATTTTCTTACAATATACTGTCTAAGACCTTCTTCTAATGACATACCAAAATAGCCAATTCGAAGTAAAATAAACGTAAAATAGCTATCGTCTCCTAAGATTTCTTCCAGGATATAGATAATTACTTTGTCTTATCTGTCCTTTGCTCTCAGTTCTTGATGTATATATACTTCAGAGATCACTCAACAATACGGATCAATGTACAAAAGTTTCAGTCACAAAGAACCACCGTTGATATCATGAAATAATACTAATGTCACCACAATGTTAGCATCACTTTGGAATTAATATTGCAACAGTTTTCACAGATTTCTTTCTTTTTTGTTTCAAATAATCCATTCGCTACTCCTTTTTGATCAGAAAAGAAAACGTCGTTTGTCCTAAAAACTTGTTCGACTGAAAAGGGAAAATAGTACCTGAAAGACGAACTTAACATGTGAATTTAAAAAAGAATATAAGCTTATACATCAATCCATACATATGTATGCATAATTTGGTTCCTGAGGTTCGAGATAATGTTAGTTCTACAGGAGGTAACTATAGATCAGGAGGTCATTATTTCTAAATCCCGTTTGTAAAAAATTGATAGCTACTGATGAGCTAGCTGCTTGTTGTGTGCGGTATTCGATATTGAGACCGAATGAGTATTTGTCATTGAAAATAGACTGTTCATCAGAAGGGTGCATTAAGTCTAATAGTGAATGATCCATGTACCTGTCCTTTGAACCAAAGAGGCTTGGACAGATTACAACCAGCACAAATATAAAAAAAAAGTAACTTTTCTGGAAAGTGAAACTGAGAATACCTATCAAAGTCACGCTATCTTCTTCAATTCTATTATTGCCAGTGAATGAATCAAATCAGCAACTCAAACTGAAATTGACCTCCACCAGGTAATGCATTAATTCGCTTGCTTATGCAAATTCATGCAAAAAAGGCCAACAATGCATTATTTTGTAGAGAAGTTCCTTCCTATAGCTTAAATAAATCCTTAGTATGGAAAATTTTTCTAAGATCATTAGTATATTAGTATAACATTCTCGAAACGAGAAAGTAAGAGAGACATGCAACGATAAGAGCTATTGTAAACAAAAGATAGACAATTGATAAAAACTATTGTCTACTGATTTTGAATTCGTTCGCTTCTAATTAAATAAATCCAGGCTTGATCTATAGACAAACGTCATAAAAGTAACGTTTCTTTCGTACCACAGGTTTGAAAATTATACAGAGAGCATTAATATCAGACGATTGAGGATAGGTACAGTTATCAAAAACATTGCCATTCGTTAATATTGATTAGCAGCAGACATGGGGATGAAAGTACCAATTCATTTATTTGAGATAGATTATAATACTCAAGTAGTTTATCTTGCATTCAACAATACAATTCAGGCATTTGATCTGCAGCATGGGAACCAACTTGGATCATTTAGTACTTCAGAGATACAATTGCAGAAATCATCAGAGAAGAAAGCGACAACTAAGAATCAGAAGAAACCCGTTGAGAATATAATTCGTTGTTTAAAATTGAGTAGAAAGAACGAGTTTTTAGCATTAACTACGGATGATGATAAACTATTGATAGTACTAAAGTGTGGCTGGGTAACTGTTTCTGCAGAAAAGAAATTTACACTATCACTACATGGTTATCAGCGGTTGCCAAAAAGACCCTGTGCGATTTCCACTACCTATGATAAAGAATCAGAAAAGATTATTATTGGTGACAAGTTCGGTGATGTTTATTGTATCAACCCTCAGTTATCACTCAAGAACGAAAGTTTTGTTGAAACCAAAGATTCATCTACCTTGGTACCATTGCTGGGACATGTCTCCATGTTGGTCTTCCTAGAAGTAGCATTGCATAAGCAAACTGGTAAACAATATATTATAACTGCAGATAGAGACGAGCATATAAGAGTTACGCGATATCCTCAGCACTATGTCATTGCTAAATTTTTGTTTGGACATGCACAATTCGTTTCATCATTGTATCTACCTGGATGGTCCAATGAAGTTCTAATAAGTGGAAGTGGTGATAAGTACTTATGTTTATGGAAATGGACAACAGGAGAGCTAGTGAATAGGTTTAATATGAAGGATATGATCAAGGATTATTATACAGATGATCATCTAGTGCCGGAGAAGTTTAGAGGAAATAGCGATAAAGAAGATTTGCATGAAATTGCAGTACTGAAAATCAAGGGCGTATCCAATAAGTTCATTTTGGTGGTTATAGAGCAAATGAAGGCAATTTTTGTTTTGCAGTTAACTGGACATACCTTAACTCATAAGCAAACAATTGAAGTGAAACATAATATTCTGCATATAGCTTCTGAAAGTAGTTCTGATGAATTTTATATAACTGTTGACTCCCGTTCTGATGACAGTGAAGAAATCTCACCATTACTTCTTCACTACACTCAGAATAGTTCTTCTGGCGCTAAAGGTATTTTCGTCAACACTACTTCTGAAATATTGTCTTCTATCAACCAAAAGGCATCTGAATCACTAGTTGAAGGCGTTGAGAAAAACATAAATTTACTATACAATATGAAACATTTAAGAAAAAGAGGAGAATACTAATACGAATAGTTGATTATACATCAAGTCTTTTGGTTTTTAGTTTTCACTTTGGACCTCTTTTGAATAGGTCAGTCAGTTGAAATAGATATATATATATATATATATAAATCTTTAACCTTACTGAAAGATTTGGTCTCATTTAGCTTCACCAACAAGATTATACGATCCATCCGTAATACTCATGATAAACGTTTTCATTGATGTATATTTGAACATCTAATCATTCAACGGCTAATGCGTCTTGTTGATTCCCCCAAAAAAGTTATGAGACATCCTACATGATTAATAGGTTACGTAATAATTTAATATTCTTTCTGCCGTGTTGTAGTAATCAATACTGGACAAAGTAATGGACAACTTCCGTATATCTATTCGGTTTGTCCGGTTRGGGGACTTGATCGTTCATTGATCAACGCGTTTGTCTCAAATCTCCATTGGTGAAAAAACGGGGAAAACTTGTCATACTGCTTAATTCCTTAATTAAGATAATAAATAACCCATTAAGACTTCCAGAAAGTGTTATCTAACTTTAAGAACTTGATTCTCCTCTGAAATGGATATAATAATGCCCAACATTGTTGTTCAATATCGCCCTTTAGGTAAACTTCGACAGAAATTGCGTTACACAATGCGTAGCGAGTACAAACTCTTTTTAGTCTCGAAAAAGGTGTCGCACATAATTGTCTCATTCGGCACTAGTGCATAAACAACAACAATTTTTATAACTCTTCGTTGCATCAATTTTATCCTATCATAATTCAATAAATACAAAACGCTTCAAGTATGTAAAGCAACTATTTCCAATCTCGTTTCTTGTTAGCAACTATTGATTTTCTCCTATTCCTTTTTCTATAGCACGAACCAGTAATCATAAGTAACCCTATCTATGTACATTCATTTCTACTACCTCACAATGTCAGGTTGAGTAACCCTGACATTGTCCTTTTCCTTGAAAGAATTCACTAATATCCTTACGTATACCTCATGAACTCAGCCCTGAAGAACGATTTTTCACCTATTTGCCCATATTATTTTATCCCGCCAAATGAAACAAATGTAATGAAATAAATATAACGAAATAAAGAAAAAGAAAAAAAGAAAAAAAGAAAAAGGGAAATAGAACTGACCGACTTACCTATAATTATTGTTCACAACACGTAGGAAAGTGAATTGGTGGATAACATTGTTGTCTTTTATTTATCAAATTGACAATAAAATATATTATCGAGCCTGAAAAACGTAAAGTGTAGAGCGTGAGACGAGTGAATGAGTTAAGTGTGATAAATTCATTATCATTGTTTATTTGTTGGTGTGATCGAGTTGAATCATTCTCACGGAGTTATACAATCAATACATGACTGTACTGTCCCTTATTGATTGATTGTCTGTTCGAATCTGAGGGTGGAAAACTTGATTGGATAGAAGAAAAGAAGTTGTTTAGCCTTTCATTGTCTGAGTAGTGTCAGTTTCTTGAAGTTCGAGAAACGAGAAATTTGTGGAGTGTTGTTGATAGAGATCGAATACATCACGATAAGTAGAAAAACGCATTCGAAAAACTGCAGAAAAAGAGCAAGAACGTACTCAACAAAAAAATTCGATTGTGATTTGAAGTTTTGGTGATATTGAGGTTGTATCATTTTAGCGTCTTAGTTGTTCGATTAGTACTATACCGCATTAGCATAATTGAGATTGAAAGCTTCATCTTGCTAAATATACACATTCACACATTAACACATTGGCACCTTGAAACGAAATCTGTTTGTTAGAGTTGCATTCATTAGCAAATGCATTAAACAAAAACAAAAAAAGAAAAGAAAAGCTATATACAATGGTTAATCCAGCTACAAGTATCTTCGCACATTTAGCAGCAACAGCAGCTCATTTCCCGGTTCACTTTATTGTTTTAATATCATTGCTTACATCAGCTGCTTATCTTTCAGTGCTAGATTATTATACACCAGATTTAGAAAATGGTAGCGAAATCTCCTCTCCATCATCAACTGGAACGAATTACTTTTTACCAGGAGAAAATTATACCAACTGGACAAAAATAGATGATAGTGTTGGTTTCCCAACTGCCACGCATTTGGCATTGACTGGGTTAAAATTCAGTGGTAATAATGGTAATGATATTCCCGAGATCGAAGGGGCATTTTCCAGTGATGATGGATCCATTCGTTATTTGATTACGGATTTAGACGAAAGTGAAAAATTAGCCTCACTTTCAGAGCTCAAATTCAATGATCATATAGTTTGGAACATTAAAGCTTTGAAGAAATCATTTAGTATAGTTGAATGGGCCAAATATGCTTATGCTAAGACTGTCAAGGCTTTAGAAGGAGCTGAATCTTTTGATATTATAGCTGTGGGAATTGCTTATCTTGCTATGTATTATACATTTATTTCTTTATACATCTCAATGAGAGAAGTGAAATCTAAGTTCTGGTTAGCCACCACCATTTTACTCTCATCTGGTTTCAGCTTCTTGCTTGCTCTATTCACTGCTCAAAAACTTGGAATTGCTGTATCTTTAAGAAGCCTCTCAGAAGGGCTACCTTTCTTAGTCGTCACCATTGGGTTTGAAAACAAGATCAAACTTACAAAGGATATATTGAATGCCTATAATGCTCAAGAATCTCATCCAGATAAGAGCCACATTGGAAGCGTTAATGTTATTAGAAATTCGGTTAGAACTACAGGTGGTTCTATACTTCGAGATTATTTCCTTGAGATTGTTGTTTTCGCTTTGGGAGCTTACACTTTGCAAGTGAATCGTATTAAACAGTTCTTGCAATTAAGCATGATCATTCTAGCTTTTGACTGTTTTTTATTATTCACTTTCTATGCTGCTATTCTTGCAGTCAAGCTTGAAATTAGTAAAATCAAACGTACCACTGGTGTGAAAAATGCTTTAGAGGAAGATGGAGTTGCAAGTGAAGCTGCTGAAATTGCCGCTGCTAATGAAGAAAAACTACTTGAATCATCTGAAGATCCAAAAATATTTGGCACTATTGTCAGATCAAGTAGAATCAACGCTTTCAAGTATATTACATTCCTGGGATTCTTGGCACTAAATCTCATTTCAATGAAAACTGGCATTTCAATGGATTCATTACCCTTACCTGTTTCTCTGTTTTCATCAAAGGATTCTAGTGGGATTGAAAACAGTGGATCTTTACTATTAACATTTCCTGAAAATACTGTCTCTTTTGACATAAATTTCATCATTGAACATCTTCCTTCTTCAATAAGTAAAGGTCAAGATATTATTCTTACTGTTTATCCAATGAGAACATTTCAATATAAAAAAACAGTCGTTATTATTGAAGAAATATTATACGATGCCATGGAGATCGTGAATAAAGGGTTAACTGATCCTTACATTAGTAAAGGCCTTTTGGTTTTCTTTGCTGTTTCTGTTGGCTTAAATGCTTATTTCTTGAGTATTGCTCGTTCACAAGAATTTAGTACTTCTTCGTCATCAAAGAAAACTAAATCTCACAAGAGGACAGCTAGCGAAAATTCAGTTAAAAGTCCAGTCCAAATAGAAAGCTCTGGAGCTCTGGAAATAAATGTTCCATCTGGTTTATCTAGCTCTGTCATAAAAGTCATTACTGCTCGAACTGAATCGAATGGTCCAAAAGAATCAAATAACGAGAGAGACGATGGAAGTGATGATGGTGAAGGTGTAGAGGAAACTGCTAAACGATCCTATGAGGAAGTTGTGGAGCTTTATGAAAAAGGAATTGTGCAACAACTGCTGGACGAAGAACTTGTTGAATTGGTTGTAAGAGGTAAATTACCTTTATATGCATTAGAAAAGAAACTTGGTAATAATTTGCGAGCAGTTGTTATTAGACGTTTTGCAATTGCTGATATAGCTAAAGCCGATGTGTTGAAATCTGACCGCTTGCCTTACGCTCATTATGATTACGATCGGGTATTCGGAGCCTGTTGTGAAAACGTTATTGGTTATATTCCTTTACCTTTAGGCGTTGCAGGACCAGTAATAATTGATGGTAAACCATACCATATTCCTATGGCTACTACAGAAGGTTGCTTGGTAGCTTCAACTATGAGAGGTTGTAAAGCTATGAATGCTGGAGGAGGAGTCACAACTGTTTTGACGAATGATGGAATGACAAGAGGTCCTTGCGTTTCTTTCCCTAATTTAAAGAGAGCTGGTGCAGCAAAGATGTGGTTAGATTCAGAAGAAGGACAGGCTAAGCTCAAGAAAGCTTTCAATTCCACTTCCAGATTTGCAAGGTTGCAACATGTTAAGACAGCAATGGCTGGTACAATGTTATTCATTAGATTCAAAACAACTACTGGTGATGCCATGGGAATGAATATGATATCCAAAGGTGTAGAGTTTGCCTTAAAGTATATGACAGAACAATGTGGATTCAGTGACATGGAGGTCATTTCAGTGTCTGGTAATTATTGTATAGATAAGAAGCCCGGTGCTATTAACTGGATTGAAGGTAGAGGTAAAAGTGTAGTTGCTGAAGCTATTGTTCCTGGTGATGTTGTTAGAAAAGTCTTAAAATCTGACGTTGATGCCCTAGTGGAATTAAACGTTAGTAAAAACTTCATTGGAAGTGCAATGGCTGGAAGTATTGGCGGTTTCAATGCTCAAGCTGCTAACTTGGTTACCGCCATCTTCTTGGCAACTGGTCAAGATCCGGCCCAAAATGTTGAAAGTTCCAATTGTATTACAATTATGAAGAATGTCGATGGAAATCTCCATATTTCTGTCTCTATGCCTTGTATTGAAGTTGGTACCATTGGTGGTGGTACTATTTTAGAACCACAAGGTGCAATGTTAGAATTACTAGGTGTTAGAGGACCGCATCCTACAGAACCAGGTAGTAATGCTAGACAATTAGCCAGAATTATTGCTACTGGTGTTTTAGCCGCTGAGCTTTCACTGTGTGCAGCTCTAGCTGCTGGACACCTTGTTCAAAGTCACATGCAACATAATAGATCCGCTGCTCCTACACCGAAACCTGGTGCTAGTTCGGCTGATTTAGCTAGACTAACAGAAGGTTCAAAAATCTGTATTAAATCTTAGTTTGAAATACTCATGCCAATTATAATCAACAATTCATATTACCTTTGCATATATTTCTAGTATAATCTTTATCTCACTAATTCTTGAATGAAGTAGAATGTAGATGCGTTGAAGTTAACCTTACGCCATGGTGTGGCAACATAATTCTACAGAGAAAAGATGACTATAGACTAAATTCTGAGTGTAGTATAACAAATAGAAGAATATAAGAAAACCACTTTGTTGTTTATTGTTGTCAGGCGTCGATACAGGTAGTAATCACATAATTATTCCATCGTAAGTTGTAGATCAAGCTGAGCATCATCCATTTCAGATTATGTAATCAAAAGCTCTAAAGTTTACACCATATACGTTTCTGATAAACCTTATTTAGCGATATGACACAAATAGTATTAAGGTTTGACTAATTCTGAAATAACTTTCACAGGGTTGAATTGACAGCTTTCATTCTATTAATCAATTGTTGGGACTAGCTGGGAATCAATTCTGAAAATAAGAAGTGTCGTTAAGAGAAAACACTTACTTTTGTTATAGCTATCTATTAATATTGTTCAAAATTTCGTAGGTACCTACTTTCATTCAATCACTGGCTGACTAGTTCACTTTTCAGATAAGTCCCAAAATAAATTGTGTCATCGCATTATTTTTCCTTCTGTATGCATATGCATCTTTAGTTACCTAACTTAAAACACCTACTTTAAACAATTGCCTCGTTATATTGTTTCTTATCGGTTAATTGGTACTTTCGCTTTTCCCTTATCTCGCAGTCTCGAGGAAATGATCTAGAGCATGTGAGAATATATCAATTATATACAGAGTTCTGTAGATTTATTGTAGTAAGATGGCTGCCACATAGCTGTGTTTTCAAAAGCTATTACATGGTAAGCAGTGAATTTAGAAAAATCTGGTTATCATCAGAGTGAAACGTCTTGTACTAGCATTTCATTGATTTAACAGCATACCCGCAATACGGCAAATTCTCTCAGTTCTTCATTGCCAAACGTTATCTGAATTGCTCGAGATTGAATTTATCCATATACGTCATACTCAGATTAATCTCTTACTTTACCATACTTCTGTTAGCTCGGGATTTCCTACATGCTGTTTAAAGATTGAATACCATGTATAGTAATAACCCTTGGATGGAACTTGTCAAAATTATATATGCTCCTCAAAGAAACTTATGAATATTGGGAGCATTGACAAAGTAACCCAACCTGAGCGATATTTATAGCTAATCCTGACACAAGAAAAAAAGAATGGGAAAATAGCGAGCTATGTACTTTAAAAAAAAAAAAAATTAATTCAAAGAATGAGAAGAGATTACGAAAACAATAAAAAAGAAAACCCAATTGCTCTTTAACCAATCATACCATTTATAAACCGATAAAGCAAAATCCTAACCCACCGTACCCAATGACCAAATAAGCACCATTAACCAAACTGAGGATAATTCCAACTTAGACCCAACACCAAATAGAAAGTGCAGAATAATCACTATGAGAGCAAGCTCTGAATGTTTATCCTTGCTTTTGACTGAGGAGTTTCAGGGCTGGTAGGAGCTACCAAGGTACCCATGGAAATCGTCCTTGGAGTTGAAACAGGATCAATATTTATACTCCTATTCAAATCTTCCATTCCAGTAGTATTAACAACTTTCTCTGATGTACTAATACCTTGAATAACATCATTCAGCTTTGATCTGTTTCCTACCAGTTGCTGTTGCAAAAGATTAGGTATTGATTTATTTGTCGGATCAATAACTGCATTTGCTTTCTTTGATTTTCTAGCTTTCTTTCTGGGAGTTGTAGCTTTTAGAAATTCCTTTTGAGACAAAATTTCAATACTTCCTTCTCCATTCCAGTGCCAATAAACACCACCGAACTCAAACTGACCACCTAACTTCCCCTTATCAAACGTTTGCGATGTTGATAACTGTTGAAGTGATCTTCCTGCAGATAACATTGCAGCAAAATCTTGTCTTGATGCTAAAAACTGAGAAATAGCATTATCTGTAGATGTACCTGGTATATCAATATGATCGGGAATAGGAGGTGGGGTGACTGGCACAGCAATATAGTCAGGATACAATCCACTTCTATTGACAATACTTTTCTTACTGATACTTCCAATACCAGAAATAGGACTGGGAGCATCAAAATGCACCGTCTCATTTTCATCGTCAGAGCAAAAAACTGGTTTGTTCATTTTTGAAGAATCAAACGATACGAAGTAAGAAGAAGGTAATGAAGAGTTTCTTTTATGAATAGCGGCAAAGTCAAAAGTTTCTAGAGTTCCATTGGGAGACAAATTCTCACTTTTCCTTCTGCTTGCTGGACTCTTTTGAATTATCATTGCTTTGCTAATTGAGTCTCTATCTGACTTAGCAGAAATGCTTTTCCTCTTTCTTTTCCTGATTGGAATTCCATTACCAAGTCTTAATACTCCAAATCCAATATCACCGGGTTTGAGGCAGAGATTAGGGAAATCAGAACCAAACAATGGTACTAAAGCGTACCTTATAAAATAACAAGTACGAGCGGCAAGTTTCTTTGCAATGTCAAAAGGAATCCAGGTTCCCTGGATTTTCAAATAACCACCTCTTACTCTTTTCAAGCAATTTTCTAGTTCAGGGGCAGTATCAACTAACTTTACAATATCTGCTTTGGTATTTCCAATTGCTTTCCATAAACCAGTAAGATGAACATAGCCAGTGAAGTAATCCCAAATAATCCACTGGCTATTGATAGTATATTCATAAACAGTTAAATAGCTTCGATCATCAACAGATGTGGCATACTTCCTGGTGGCAATGTTAGAGATATCTGGTATGAGATGACGTTGCTCTGGAGGGATTTCTCTCTCTGTTTCTTTTGGGATTGGATGAATTGCGTAGTTTATTGGATGAAGTGGAGTAACGTTGAGCATCATATTAACAGTGTTGAGCTTCAATTTATTGAGGAGATATCTTTGAAAAGGTGTCTTTTGAAGTGAACCCTTCTCAATACTAATGAATACTATAAAGCCAGGATAGTATCGTTTCGATTAACAATACAGATTGATTCTTAATAGACAAATATTAAGATCAACGGAAAAAACCAGATCCCCGGAGATCTTTCTATGAAGTTCTAAAAGCTTTCCTGAACCAACAGACTAATGCAAATTATTTGTGTCTTTATTCGCCTTCGTCCCTAGTCAAACGACAAATCACTGTCCTTAGGTATTCCTTCAGGACACTATATAACAAGTCAAATTAAATCAAAACCTTTGATATCAAAAGTTTCCTATCAATCTAATAGTATCTATTAAGAAATAGTAACTAGAAACCAACAATAAGAATAAGATCAAAGGAACAGCAAATTGTTCGTGTCGGAAGAAGTATGAAATGACTAACAGTAAAATCTAAGCCAGAATTATACCCCAGGAGAAGGAAAAGGAGGAGTAAAGATGAAATCGAAGAGTAACCAGAAAAAAAAGATTACTATGGGAAAACTTAATTTTTTTAGTAATTTAAATAAGATTACAGAAGCTGTTTAATCTTATTACAATTCAATGAGCAGTAGGTTACGGATTAGCGCAAACGTTAAATTATGCGTATATAATGAACAATGTACAGTTCAAATGATGCATTTTCAATCAAATTCAATCTTATCAGTGATGATTGATTGTATCAAGGAGTAAATGAACATATTCTAAGTAGAAGTAGGGATGAGTTTAGAAGAGAAGTCTTGTTGTTGAAAGAATAGCTATTAATAGGGGAAAATAGTTACTCTCAAAACAATTCTGGAATCTAATAGGAAATATTCGTGAATTGCCTCCTAATCGTAAGAGCTGGTCTCCTATTCTCCTTCGGCTAATTTCTATTCAGTCAGTCTAATTAATAATGCGAATTCAGGAGGTAATATAAACCCCCAAAGAGACAATGTAAGAATCAAAGGATGGATGAGATTATGGCGGTAGATCATTTCAAATAGCACATATTTGTATGCATTCTTATATCACATATGCAAGAGATGCGATGCCGTCTCGAAATGTTTCTTGTATCCCATTCGGGTATATTTTCTGATATCGTAAGCCATGTAAATAAACCAATCTGGTAGGACTACGGCGCAGTGTTTGAAGGCTAGAACAAGAACCAAGAAGATGTTTGTTGATGTAATCATATATTTTAATACAAGTACATTTTGAGAGGATGAAAATGCTGGATGGTAGGGTTGTCAATTTCTTTTATGCGAGCTTCTGGTTGGACCGTTATCTATACATTTTATTGTTGAGCTTATCAATGTTGTTTGCTATTGAAATCTTTATTTGTTTACATAATCATGTGAAAACATCGGATAAAAGATGGATCCAATAAATAAAACAAATAATACTGTTAATAATAATAGTGTCAATAATATGTCAATAATAATAATGTTAATATTGGTAATGTTAATTATAGTAATAAAGCTTTTTAAACGATTGATTTGTTAGTTTAATAAAGAAGAGAAGAATAAGATGTCTTCAATACTCGCTATAGGTTTCAGAATCTACAATATTACGTCTTAGAGAAGCTTAGAACCCGTAGTATACAACTTGAAAATCAATAGCTGTTTACAACCCATTAGAACAATAAATACATCGTAAACAAAGTGATCATTATAACTATCTAACTTATAGAGTAAGATACAATCAAACAAAACAAATTTATCATAACCGAAAAGCCATTTTTTCTCATTTTCTATTCTTATGTAATAAAAATCTATAACCATATATATACAACCAACCATTATTAATGGTGTTCATCAACCCCTGCTGCTAAAGTAATATATTCCTTCTCAAATTCATCGACAGGTACTTCAATTACTTTCAGCAAACCTGTTCCCACATCGTAAACAACACCATGTACTTCTACTTGCCCTCTTGAGAGTGCTTCAACTACTGATTCATGTCGACGAATGTTATGCACTTGTGCAATCACGTTTAATTCGACAAGCTTATCAGCCTTCTCTTTTGGATCTTCTATAGCGTCTAATATCTTCTTATTTCTTGCTTTCACATCACGAACGTTTCTTAACCAGTGATCTAACACACCACCAACTCTTCTTGTAGCTAATGATGCCCATACACCACCACAATCTAAATGGCCACATACGACAATCTTTGACACGCCTAAAACTTCAACCGCAAATTGTATAACTGACAGCGAAGAGAGATCTCCGAACGGCGCTAAGTTTGCAATATTCCTATGAACAAAAATCTCACCAGGATTGACATCCACAATCGTCTCACCGGCTCTCGAATCCGAGCATCCTAGCCATAATGTATGAGGAGACTGTCCCCGGCCATTCGTAGGAAATAACGTTGGATACTCAATTCTCATTTGTTCTGCCCAAGCAGCATTGCGAGCTAGTAGATCTGTAATGCTACAATGTTTATCCAGATGAAATGGATATTCCGGTGTCATTTTGCCGTTAGGTGTGCTCACAGTCATATTATTCAGATTCTCACGGTTTCTTTTCACACGATTCGGCGTAGGTAGCAGTGGAATAGCAGACAGGGTAATCGATTTACTTGAAAACACTCTAGTGAAGGCAACCTTACGACAGCTATTCAACCCAGTATTAATTGACTTCAACTTGAATATATTTGGAGATGTCCGCCAATTTTTACGAATCCCACTTTCGATTTCCACCAGTAAATTCAAATGCCGAAAGTAGTGAGGGTTGTTTCAACGTGGTCTAATTAGTACATGCAAAAAATCGAATCCTTGATTGCTGGTGATCAAAGGAAGGCGACTAAAACTGACATAAAACTGACTCAATATCTTGAAAATATGCGTAATAATTTTCAGGATAACTAAATGTTCTGTATAAAGTAGGAATTGAGGTTTGCGTTGTTTTCATCAATCTTTTGTGTCCAGTTTCCACTTTAAAGAACACTGAAGGAAGCCAGATAAGTATCAATATTGGTGTCGCAGAAATTCAATAATGATGCAATAAGGTAGAGCTGTTACAGATATTTCTGATAAACAGCCAAAACCACATAATCCGTTGTGTCAATACTTTTCAACTGATGAATAACCAGATGATAACCACTGCAAATAGCTAGCTATTGGGCGAACACTTGTGAAGAACAATTTCTCCGAATAAAACAGTGTAGGAAACTATCTTCGTATGTTCTTATCAAGTATTATTAATTAAAGCACACCCTTGCTGTAGTTTCTTGATCAATTCAATAGAACATTCGTTGTTTCTCTGAAGTCATAGAAATAAATACAAACTATTACAGAGAAGGAAGAAGAAAAGTTATTTATATGTTGCCTTTCACTACAAAATATTCTAATTGCCGATAGTCTTTTTGCTGCTTTTTTCTTTCTTTTCTTCAGCAAATAAGGTTTTGCACTTGTTACGACAAGTCGAGTGTTGAGTAATTTCTATGCATTCATATGTGCAATTTATATGGTAAATATGCAACATAATCGTAAACCTAGGTACATCCTACCTAGTTTGTTGGTACTCGGCCTTTGGGCTGAATGCCGATATCAAAGTTTAATTAATAGAAGACCTTAAATTTTTAATTTGAAAAAAACTTACAGAAAGCGGAAGAATACAGTAAGATCGAGGAATGAAATAGAAAAATTCGAGCGTTGGTAGATCAGATTGATCTAGAAAATGTGATTTCTGAAATATGAGTCAATACTAGATGAAATTTCGGAATAAAGCCCTTATTGGAAGATTAAGAAGTTGCCAAAACGGTAGACTATACTTCCTTCAAATTCCTTCGAGCTTGTTTATTTAATTAGCTCATCACATGATATGTGCTCAACAAATTATAATAGTAAAATCATGAGCACTTGGAATTACGAGAATTATTGTTGACATACTGAATAAACAGAGTAAGTTTTGACAGTAGATTGTTCATTTCTAAGTATTTCTTTCAGATGTATGTAAGTGCTGTTGGTGGTTGAAGGATTCTTTCCATCAAATTGGTGAGTGCTCGGCATTTGAATATTCCATTCGTTCCCCTGTATTTCAATTTAAGTTCAACAGAAAGTGCCTTTTAATCAACTTGCCTTCTCCATCGGCATTTCATCGTAATTGATGCCCCAAAATCATTAGATGAAAGTGTAATTAAATCTCGCGGTTCGTGGTTTTATTACGAAGTTATGATTTCGTATATGTCACGTGGTTATTCGATGAAAGGAAAGAAGGAAAAACGGTACTTCCTCATATTTTAATGCATGCAAGAGTCAAAGCGTTATAAGATAAATACTAGAGGAAGACTATAAGCAAAACGCGATTCAGTACTCTATCTCACTTGTATTCTGAATCGCGAATAACCGTAATAATCGTTCTTCTGATAAGAAACAGTTGCCCCACCAATGATTAGGTGTTTGCAGTCCCTTTAATATATTCAACTTTCACGCTTTTCGGACATTCAAAGTATCAGAGACAGAAAAATGTGGTTCTGGCCAAAATTTGATTTGAGACTCAAGATGCAACAAAACCTAAAGAGTTGAAGCCATCAAGTAGTTTTGATAACCATAATCTAGACATGCCATAAAGAGAATACCCCAGTTGATCATCAATGGTATTTGTAATAACTCCTTTGTTTCTGAAATCGCGTATGGAAAAGCTTCGCATTATCAGGGACTCTTAGAAACCTAATCAATGGAGTGTATATTTTGTTTTCACCTAAAGGGAGTAAAATATTTGTTTCTCAAATACATAATATTGAACCTACTTAATCAAGCTTATTTAGGCTAGTCCAGAGCCACCACTGGAAAAGTAAGCAAACAGCTAGCATCATTGAACCTTACTCATTTGAGAGAACAAACTTACAATATGGACAATGGGATTCTTCTATATTGCTTTACCCCGCATTCTTGGAGTCACTCATCCTACAAAAGAGTGCGGGTCCATTTGGAATATTTAATTCATCGAATGAACCTCAATGACATTTCATCTCCATGATTCAATTGACTTGGGTATTGTTTTGATTTCTCCCTAGCACAATTGATGCAATCTTGTTAAACCCTGTTCGGGGTCCTCGCTAGACATGGAGTGTGAAAATTAAAAGTAAACAAATCTAAATCGGTGACAGATCAAATATGGCATTCCATTCTGAATACTGGCTTGCTGATATTGCATTCTTTGTGGAGTCCCGATGATTGGAACTCTCCTACTTAGCCAACCAACATCAACTATCATCAGGATAGATAGGCTACGAGGTAATCAAATCATTGTGTTACTAAAAATTCTCTGATGTGTATCCAAGATGATCTCTTTTTTTTTCTGAAGATGATCAGCGACACCCTTTTTGACAATGTTTTTAAGTCATTGAAAGATTCAAGGATTATTGGGCTATTCCTTTTCTCACTTTTCTGTTTTCCTTTTTTGGTGGAGTTCTCAAACATCTGGACCACCATCAAACCTTATCTACCACCTTAATCTGAAAAATGATGCTCTAAACTTTATTTGGTAGGAACTCAGCGAACTTTAAAATGAGAAAAACTTACTCTTTTTTCTCTTCACTCGTGACTTGAGGGCTAAACTTAAATCCACGAAACCTTATGTTTCTTACTAAAACCCCAGATTTCTTGAAACAGGAGCTAGACGAGCCTACAAGCCACATTTTAAATAATGACTTCACTACCAACGGATAAATCAGGAAAAAGAAAGTAAAAAGGATTAATCCGAGTATCATAACTCACCAAGGCAGATAACATTGTGTTTTTCTCTTTATATATTGGCAAAATATTAAACATTAACGTTCTAAAAAGCTGACATTTATCAAATGCTGGTTGTTTGAAAGAACGGCTTAAAATTCTTAGTAGTACTCACCAGTGAATGAAGATAATTTCGAATTTCTTATGACTCAACACTCAACGAACTCCGCCTAAAATTACGCTATCCGAACTAGTGTTGACATTAAGAATTACATAAACAGATTACTGCTCTTCAGATAAGGAAGGACTCGCCCAGTAAACTTCTAGCAATAAGTTTAACTGCTTCTTCTCTATTCGATGGGATATAGAAATTAAAGATACGTACTTTATATAATAAATAATTGACCGTCAATTACCTGCTTAGCACTTAAAATGAATATGATTAAAAGTAAAATCATTCTAATGATCCTTTCTAAGCTTTCAATTATCTATCGTTGTTATCAGAAACTGGCTACTTTCCATAAAATCTGTTGACACATGAAAATTTTTACTAGATATTTTAAGGTTTTGGAGATATGCTCAAATTTCATGCAGATGGAACTTTACATAAGTTAAAGTTTGTGTCAATACATAGGAAACAAAAACAGAATCATCGGTGGAAAACAGGGGAGAAAATTCTTCTCCAGTGACAAACTTGACCTCAGTATAAAGGTTGATCCTTCCTGTTAAATCAACATTGATGACTTACTGTTATCTCCAAAGAACAGAAGTTCATGAAATATAGGTAAAAGACTTATATATATAATGCTAGCTTGTTAGCAACCTGAAAATACTGCTTGAGTCTGACTCACAAACTAGAAAAATATCTGTGA
Source organism: Sporopachydermia quercuum (assembly GCA_001599295.1). Lineage (NCBI taxonomy): Eukaryota > Fungi > Ascomycota > Sporopachydermiomycetes > Sporopachydermiales > Sporopachydermiaceae > Sporopachydermia > Sporopachydermia quercuum. The sequence goes on along the minus strand of BCGN01000001.1, from coordinate 2,353,359 downwards.
TCTCACATTTGATCACCATAAATCAAAGATCATCTTGATCAGATAGAAAAGACATACAAGAATATAAATATAGATCATTATCGCAATAGCTTCTTTAAGTCTAGAAGTCTTATTTGCTCGTTCATTTCAGAATATAAACTAATCAAAAGTTCAAAGCAAAATTCTATTGAGAATCATTTTTGCAATAGACTCATCACTGCATTAGACATTCCCGACTACATAGACCATATCGATAACTCACCTTTTGAGAACACGTTACATTGATAACATCAAAACTGGTTTGAATTGGAATAATTTATTACATAAAATGCGACTATCTCAACTGTTATTTACGACAGTCCTGTTTTTATCATTAGAGCCGTCTTCGATAGGTTCTTTAGCTTCACCTGTCCCCATATCTGTGATAACTAATTTTAAGAACGCAGTGGGTAGGTCGTTAGATAGCTTTTTACCTTCTTTATCAGATTCCTCAACGGTGCAGCAGGTTCTTTCAAAAACCAAAACAACAGATGAAGATGAAGTCGGAACATTTGCATCATTGATCCCTTTGCCTGAATATGAGAGGTGGATCAATTCACAAGCCAATTTGTCATTTGAACGGATCATTGAAAATATTGCAGGTTATGGTCCCAATGCCCCTGATGGAATTCCTGGTACTGTTATTGCTTCTCCTTCCAGAAAATACCCTGATTACTACTACCAATGGGTTAGGGACGCTGCTATCACTATGGAATCGATAGTTCTCAGATTTGATGACGGAAAAGCTCAGAACAAAACATTAGAATCTATAATCGAGAGCTACTTAAATGCATCCAAAACTATTCAACGGGAAGATAATCCATCTGGTTCATTTAGTGATTATTTATCAGGACTTGGAGAACCGAAGTTTCATGTTAATGGTACAGCTTTCACTGGTAATTGGGGTAGACCTCAAAGGGATGGTCCTCCACTTAGAGCAATTACAGCCATTTCTTACGTCAACTCTCTTGTCAAACATAGAAAGACCAAATATCTAGATTATTCTGATTTATATTATTCAGTAATAAAACCAGATTTAGAATACACTGCTAGGTATTGGAGATACAATGGATTTGATTTGTGGGAGGAGCTTGATGGATTACATTTTTTCACTTCCATGGTTCAACTAAAAGCTTTATTGTACGGGGTTGACTTGGCTAATGAGATGGATGACGTTTATGCTGCCGATTGGTATCGCGTGCAAGTCAATGAGTTGAAAGACTTTATTGATAATAAATATTGGAGTAGTGAGAAGCAGCATATTGTTGAAACACCGGAATACAGTTCAAGAAGTGGTTTAGACAGTGCAATTTTCCTTGCAACTATTCACACCACAGACTTGTTTACTTGGAATAAAGAAGWTGATAAAGATAAAATGATCAGTTATAGACCATATTCACCTGAAATTATTTCGTCGTTGTATCACTATCTTACAGCTATGAAATTCCGGTACCCAATTAATGTTAAAAGAATTGAAGAGTTTCAAAAACGACTTCCTATCCAACCGCCTACTCCTTCTCCAGTTAGACCTAGTGCCGTAGGATGGGGCCTTGGACGATACCCTGAAGATGTTTATAATGGTTATGGTACTTCTTTGGGAAATCCTTGGTTTTTATGTACATCTACTGTCGCACATAATTTATATCTCTTGGCAGATTACTATCTTACTAGACCAGATGACTATATGTTGGAAATTGACAGTCTCATTCAACCGTTTTTCAACTTAGTGTTAGATTTGGACTTACTTGAGCAGTCTGGTAGCACTTCTCCTTCTGGCTCTTATATTTCAATACCTGCCAATTCGCCATTGTTTCAAACCACAATCAAGGCAATCATCGATTTTGCGGACTCATTCTTAGATGTGATCCGTGAACATAAAGACGGCGAAGGAAGAATGAGTGAACAGTTTGATCGTAATGATGGCTTTATGAGAGGTGCTCGAGATCTAACCTGGAGTTACGGTTCATTCTGGGGAGCTGTTAGACAAAGAGAATTAGTTTTAGCAAGATTGAATTCCAGACGTTACTAACTCTTTTAATGAGTTAATGAGATGATTTTATGACCCTTACGATACCTTACTGGCCAATTTCATATTACAGTATTTTTTCTTTTATATTAATTCATAGAACTTAATTATATATACTATATCATATACCATAGTTTAGAGATTGAAGTAACAATGAAATTTGCCAGAGCTTTATCTATAACACGTAATTTTCCAGTTTACCCGGTTTCTAAGGACTCAAGAAGCATCTTGATCGCTATTTATAGTGGCTGCCAATCGTTTTCGGTTCACTTCGTTGGTTGTTGAACTGTACTAATTGTATATACAAGAATGAAAGATGTTAATGATATGCTCATAGTCTTTTATACCTTAATCTTCAGGAACCTCTAGACCAACTCTTTTTGCTGTTAATCTGATATTTTCCTTTTGATCATATCTAGCTCCTGGATTATATCGTTCTAATAAAACTTGATATCTTCTTTGATGTTTTAGAAACTGAATAATCTCATCCCCATGTTTGCTGTCAACTTTTCCTTCTTGGAATAAAGCTTTCAATATACTGGTGTCGTACCGTTTTTTCTCCTTATCTTGCTTCATTAAGCTTGCAAAATCAATTCCACTTTTCCCATTGCCTACCTGCGCTTGCATTGCTTTATATTTCGTCAGTGCTTGTAGACGCTTGTTATCTTGGCTGCCATGTTCTTTAGAAGCGCGAGCAAAGTCTCGATACAGCTCTCGAACTAGTGCTCGATACTGCTTATGAGCCAGACTCATCTTGCTACTTGATTATTTATTTTGAGTACCAGAAACTATAAACTATGGCTTTCTATATCTTAGTATCTATCAATAGCTTCTCCTATTTAATGAGTTCTTTCTTTTGACTATATTCAACTTAACATAATATTTTTATTTCATTAGCTCGGCTTTCTATTTTGAGCTTGTTACACACACGTGACCAACGGGTGTGAAGGTGTGAGATGACATAAGCTAACTTCCTGATTATATAATCTTGAAACTTCTATCGGTGAGTTCATTATCACTGATCAGGTTTGCAAAGAGTATTATAGATGCCGATGTAGGAGTACAGACCATAATCACGAATAGAAGAAGTTGCTAAGAGATCTGATAAGAATCTATAAATGATTGTTTAGTGCTTATTAGTTTAGTCAACGTATTTTTCCGTAAGATAATAAGAAAAGCACCGTAGAATTCTTTTTGCGATTCTCAATTATAGTACTCTAACAAGATTAGGAACCTTACAGAAGAGATGTGATGTCCATAACGAGTATTGCGAACGCTTAATGGCCATCACTCAGAGAGGGATAGTAACTTCATTGTCGTTCTTTCCGTCCTTTCTTTGCTCCATTAAATTTCCTTGAATTCATCCTTACCATACTTAGAAGTTCTTTCAATCCCATCAAAGTTGGCACTAATAGCCTCGAGTCACTTAAATCGAAGAAAGCTAATGGCTTCGAATTGGTTTCTACAAACAGACGTCAATACTGAGTTCATGCCCAAAAATATAGTGAAAGAGTTATTTAATTTTATTAGTGAACCAATAGTATCCTCATAACAAGCCACAGGCTATGAATGTTTCATAAAACTGATATGATACTTTGGTAATTTTGATATCACGAAATTATTATTTATCTGCCCAATTCAGAAAGAATGGAGTTAGACCAGTTACTGAGTAGTTGTTTTGGTGTCATATTTTGCTGATAGTAATAACTGAGGAATGACTTGACAATTCCTTTTTCATTTGCGGTTATTTATTTTGCTGGCAGGTTGGAATTGGGTTTTCATTTTGAGGTTTCGATAGTCTCAGGTAAATGATAAACAATTATCAGCTATTCTAGTAGTTATTTTCTTCACAGCCAGTTGATTAACTTGTTGTGAAGATTTACATGGATGGGGATTGATTTTTGATTCGAACTTACATAGGCAATTAATACTGTAAATATACATTTTAACTATCAAATTCCACTGACCATGAACTATTCTGGTTCGATTCCTATTGGGAACTGACGAGATTATTATTATTAAAATCATTTTATGATACTATATAATAAATTATTATTTCTATTATTAGTTAGTTAAATATAACTGTATCTATGAATTATATTATTATATCAATTGATTCTATAGATCTGAGACCATATAGATAGATACATGTAATATTGGTTCGATCCTTACATGGCAATTCATATAATAATTTAGCAGCAATAGACTCTACGACCTGAGGCTAAATGGGCTGTTAATCTAAACTATCCTTTTATTTAAACTGTCAAATAGTATCTTCGTCATTTGAGATTCAGTCTCAACTCAGTCAAATCTATAATCCTCGGATTGAATTGCCATTCATCAGCGATTATTAACTGGATAATTGGAAAAACTCATACTTTCAGATCAGCACTTTAATCTTAGCTGAAAACACTCACAAATACTTTTGAGTTTCTTGTTTTTGATTCTTGAGAACATTCGGGTTCTCATTCAATCCTTTGTTCATTTACTTCAAAAACCTGCTAACAATTCATTTGACGGACACTCTGCTAATCTCGCTCTCTCTTCTGTACATTACAGTTTTCAACGGTTCTATACATAGAAGGCAAATAAGGTTTTAGTTTTGGTTAATTACATATTATCTCGCAAACTTTAAATATTTTGAAGTCTAACTGGAGGGATTATAATTGGTGGACAACTATTATAGTAATGTCAATGATCGACATTCAGCCGATGCTCTCTACAAAAAACCTTTTGAGAAACTGTAAGTTCATGATAACTTGTAGAATTATTTATTATTAGGAAAAGCTGCTCAATGTCAGATTATTAAACTCTCAATTCAGCAGAATGCATAAGTGAAAACAGAAACGTTCGATATTAGTTTTCCCAACAATGGATAATTCTACAGATGTGAGTTGCTTTGCTGTGTATATACATACGTACGAATGGATTGATATATTTCTTAACGTCTCATTTTTGAGTTTGAATTTCCCCAAAGACTTCGAACGACATGAGAAAACAGAGTGCGAACTCAATTGACAGATCTTATTTTCAAGTATCGTCAATAGAGCAAAGAATGCATAGTGGTTTGTATTCTGTAAACAACTACGATTCAAAATTAGATGAACAAGTTTGTTAAAGAGACTACATTTTGGCTTTGACTGAGAAAGATCGATATTCTGTCCAATACTTGAAAGGGAATTTCAGAAAGGTAAATGGGCTACTATGTTTTCCAAGAAAGAATACAAATTCTTGCCAAAAAAAACTAGACGAGCTTTTGCCAAGGGTTAGATGATCAATTTAATTTGTGAAAGTCTATTGAAATTGAGATCAAAAAAATCATCACATAAACAGAAGCCATTCGCCATTGAAAGCAAAAAGGTGGAAGTATTTAAGGTAACAAATGTTCGAGAGTTTTTGAACCAAAAGCTTTTAAGATTAAGGATCAACTAAACTTTTTCTTGCGCTATAAATCTTCTTTAAAATAGTGTATCATATAGTAAGCAATTATTCTAAGCTTTATCGCAATTGAGCCATACGTWACTTGGAGTTGAAAAGCTATCCTGCAAACAGTTTTGTCGWCACTTACGAAAACACTATTGCAAAACACCTCCACTCCCATGCACAGCATAAACATCAAACACTGAAAGGCTTCACTGATGAAAGGTTTGAGAGAGCTTAAATGGCGCTTGAAATAGTTTAGGGGCGATAATTCAACTAGTTGAAACAACTCGCTTAAAATTAACTCCTAGAGCTTAGAATCTGCCTAGCTTGTTATTATGAACTAATGCCCAAACTCATCTATTACTRYTGGCAAGAGCTGGATAGAAAAGAAAGAAGTAAAAAAAGAAAACTAAACTATTTATTGCGAAGCTTCTCGAAGCCAATACTATAGATCCATCATTTGAATTTATAATCAGATCAAAACCAAGCAGTTGAATATTTCCTTCTAATCACTTCTGCTATGTTTCAGATAGCCTCCCTCTCTCAAAAGCATTGAATGTTGTTAGGGGACGTAGACCTTGCTAATACAGTCTTTCGGGAATTTATGATACCTGAATTTACCAGAACAAGGAACTAATTGTTTGAAGTAAACATGTTGCAGTTGGTGACCCTCTAAGTGAATTGCGTTCTGGTATATCAACATATTAACTTCTGTTGTAAATATTGTTTCAATATGAGTTATCCTCGTAGTTGGCCAGAGTTACTAGAATCCCTCTTGAACTATCATTTTGGCTGCTTCATTATGAATTGCTTGGGAATAAGAGTAAATTAATAATTAATGACTTGTTAACTCGATATGATAGGCCTTTGAATATCAAAATCAAATGACAACTTTACCCTCACAAGACAACTTAACCACAGTTTACAGCTGACTGATCTATTTATGCACTCTCCATCTTTCATTTTCAATATTCAGATAGCCAAAAGCGCAGATTKTAAATGACTATGAAAAACAATAAATCTCACTTCAGTCTCCTTAATTTGAATTCTCCAACTTTGAAGTTTCGCTTCGAGAAAACTTTAAAGGTATTGTATTGGCTCTCCCGATATGGGACTAAAAATTTACCGTAATCGCATTATGACTTCGATCTTGAAATTGAGGTCCTGTAGTAATTCATAATTTCCGATCTCCGGGATTTCAGTGGATTGTTCGGATCATGAATGAGACATATAATAATAGCTCAAGCACAGGTAAGTAAGAGTGAAGAGGGGCGATAGGAGAATAAAGAAGAAAAGGCATTTCAAAAACTATACCAACTGTATAAAAATTGAGTGATAAAACCTGCATTAGTAGCTTAGGATGAGCATGGAAGGAACAAATGTACATACAGTTGTGGAACATGACAATCAACAGAAAAAAATAAAGATCAATTGAGAATGATGGAGATATGTTTCGCTCCAGTTGCTGATAAAGACCGAAGAACTAGTTTAAGTTATTTTTCAATTATTCATTTATTTATCTTCTTCATTATCTTCAATAATCAATTGAATTTCCTTCACTGTCCATCAATACACTTACTTGTATCCTTAAGCCGGTGTCGGCCATGGTAACGTGTAAGTATGTAAACTATAGAACCAGCCAAAGTTCAAGGAGTTACTTCTAGTTTTATTCGCGTTGAGATTTAACTCTTCTGAAAACTATAATAGCTATCAGCAACGGTTTTTACTTTTYTATTGAATCTCAAATTGTTTTTCCGAGACTCATAATGAATTGAAAGGTTTTTATTARTGAGCTTATGATCTACTCTACAGAGATAGATTCACCAGGTGATCACGGAGTCTCGATACTACATACATAGATAGCTACGCTAGTTGCCATTCCTTTCTGACATAACAGTACATTAAACTAACACCTGTTTTGCATGCTATGCTTGCCGTATTATGTTCATTTTCTGTCTTATTATCTTACTCAATCATTCATAAAGCCCCAATATATCCGGTAACCGGGCAYCGGAAATACCCTTTATTCACCTGATTTCAACTGTATACATGAATATTGCACTGTACTGCATACGCATACAGCGATATTTAGTCTACTATCACTTCTTCATCTATTGTTATGCCATTGATTATTGTAATAACATATTAATCACAAACTTCACCCCAAATATCTAATTTCARCCGTTTTCTGTCTACGAGAACGTTTAACCATCTATTATCCTCACTTCCAAATATATTTCATAGCTTTTCCATTATTCACTCAAGTCAGAAATTTACTCACCCATCCCTAGTCCATCTGCATCTTCATCTAAACTTGCATTTCGTATACATTCTCAACCTCGTTTGTTCTTGCACATGGTATTCTCCCTCTTACTTGCAATAGAACTCATCACCAAATGTCTTTATACTACCCCCTTTTCATCGGACAGTACGGAACCTATATACACCAATTAAGTTTATCATACCTCGAAACTTTATTCCCGTGACATCCTCAATTGGTTGTCCGTCTTGTAATGGATGTTTTCCCTCAACTATGAGGTTTCATTCTCCTTTACAAACAGTTCTTTCTCTTTATAACTCGAGATAGGGGAAAAACAAAGATGAAAGACTACAAGAAAAAAAATATATTGAAGTATATCTCTYGATGAATTGTTTGGAATTTGCTTACTAAGTATAGTGAATCCTTGTAGCTTGTATTGATATCGTCGAATACCTTTGATTCTGATTATATACAAGACATTTCGTTGTCCCAGTTGATATAATTGATACTATGTTGAGAACTGTTTTGACTAAGGTATGTATGAAAAGAAGTGTTGATTATGATGGACGCTCGGCGAAAATGAATTCGATTTCAACTTGGAAATCAGAGTGGCAGATGAGGTTGAGGTTGATATGATTTTGATTGGAGGAACACAAAATAAGAGTCGGGATGAATTTGTATCAGAATGTTAAGGGGGATCAAATGTTAAGGAGACTACGATTTAGAAAACTATAAAATTTCTTGATCTCGAGGCTCAATCATTGCTATTGGTTATAGATGTGGTATTAATAAAGTACTGGATATGCGAGTGATGTGTATTTAATTGATTAATGATTGGATCAACTGTGATCTGTTTGATACCTACCCTATTATCAAGGATTGATCGTTGTTTCCGAATTTTCCGATCAAACAGGAGGAGTCGATCAGAAACAATCAACTAAACACTCAAGCGTTTTGCACAACGTAATTTTCAATCAATTGTTGATGGATCAATGAAAACTTATTGAAATTCAATACTGTCATCGTTCTCTGCTGTGTCATGTTATCAACAGATTTCTGAATCCTATTTGTAGAAACTCATTGAACCTTGCAATCAAGTCTTGAAGCTGCAAACTATTTAGAATATTTAATTGATGCTCATGTTAAATTTTACTAACATAATCCCATAGACCTCTGTTAGATCTTTCCCTTTGGCTAGAAGATCAATGGCCACTGCCACTGSTACTGATGTTTTCGAACCAAAAAAGTATGGTGGCAGATACACTGTTACTTTGATTCCTGGTGATGGTATTGGTGCTGAAATTACTGATTCCGTCAAGACTTTATTCAAAGCTGAAAATATTCCAATTGATTTTGAACAACACGACGTTTCCGGTTTCGAAGAGGACGTCGAAAAGATTAACAACGCTATCTTGTCATTAAAGAGAAACAAGGTTGGTTTAAAGGGTATTTTACATACCCCTGTGGAAAAAGCCGGCCATGTTTCATTCAACGTTGCTTTGAGAAAGCAATTGGACATCTTTGCCTCATTGGTTTTAATTAAGAACATTCCTGGTGTCAAGACTCGTTTGAACGATATTGATATGGTTTTGATCAGAGAAAACACTGAAGGTGAATACTCCGGTTTAGAACATCAATCAGTCAAAGGTGTTGTTGAATCATTAAAGATCATCACTAAGTACAAGTCTGAAAGAATTGCCAAGTTTGCCTTTGATTTTGCTTTAAAGAACAACAGAAAGAAGGTTACTGCCATTCACAAGGCCAACATTATGAAGTTAGCTGATGGTTTATTCAGATCTACCATTAAGGAAGTTGGTCAAGACTATCCCGGTATCGATGTTAATGATATGATTGTTGATAACGCTTCTATGCAAGCTGTCTCATGGCCTCAACAATTTGACGTTTTAGTTACACCTAACTTGTACGGTACTATTTTATCTAACATTGGTGCTGGTTTAGTTGGTGGACCTGGTTTAGTTCCTGGTGTAAACATTGGACGTGAACACGCTGTTTTCGAACCTGGTTGCAGACACGTTGGTTTGGACATTGAAGGTAAAGGTAGTGCTAACCCTACTGCTATGATTTTATCTTCTTCTATGATGTTGCGTCACTTGGGTCTTGACGAATATGCTGATAGACTCTCTAAGTCCGTTTACAAGGTAATTGCTGATGGTAAAGTCAGAACCCCTGATTTGGGTGGTAGCTCCTCTACTCAACAATTCACCAAGGCTATTTTGGATGAATTAGAAAAGTTGTAAGTATATCAATCAGATTCATCAGTGATTGGTTGATCTATTTACTAAAGTCTACTATATTATGTGCCTTTCCAATTATTTATTATTTCTAAATGGCGTATGTTCGGCTATCTCATTTCTTTTATTGACTCTTATCTTGAGTACTTGTTAAATTTATCACCGATTAAAACTCTCTGCATTATATGGTGGTGTCTATAGGCAGGTAGATAGTTAAGTGTGTGTTATCGTATGATTATGCTAAATGCTGGACTTTGGATATAGTTGATCAGCTTATTTAGATATTATTTATTATAGCTTATTTATTGTCGTTCTACTGAAGGTATTTGTATATTCACAGGAGATTAAAAGATAATTCAGTATATAGTTACAGTGTTCTGGTTCAAACTACTATRTTGTACATGTAAACACATCTGCATAAGAGGTGCATGAACTACTGGCACTTTAACAGGCAAATGAACTTAAGTCGGGTATTCCATTCTGTAATTCATTTTGGTTATTTGATAAGAGATGAACAACAAACTTTTGAAGGTATCGCTCTATATCTTAATAGCACTGATAATCAACTATAAGCTTATTTACGCGTATGGTTTTCTCATCTAATGCTATTCAGCGAAACTATACGTTATATAGTTTGTCAGCACTTTTCCCATTAAAATCCCACGCCAGCGTAATAGAGTTAACTGGTACCTGTATAGTTCCTGTAAGCGAACTTAACAAAAGGGTATAGTATTCAGATAAAACATAATGAGACAACATCCCTATATGAAATCATACAAAAAACAGCCGTAAACGTACTTGTCTATATTATCGCAATTTCACACTAGTTTCTCTCTTCGCTTTTTTAATACACTAGATCTATCATCATTACGTTCCAGATATCCTTTCACATCCTTTTATTATGTTTTCAATGCATGTTTAACGCATATTCCTGTACCTACATTAAAGCTTAACCACAGGCTCACCAAACTTATGCATAAACTATCATTCAACACGGAAAAAGTGTAAATATACCACGATWGCTTACACTATTCTACTTCTTAACCATCAATTATAATAATTGTACTTCACCTGAAATTCTAATTAATTGTGATATCCCACCTCTTTTCTCTATTTCACTTTTTTGGGTTGGTTTCTGTAGTGCTCCTATGGAATAGTTCGTAAAATGACTACAGAAACTGGAGGCTATACTGATCTGGCATCAGTGCCATTGGATGCCATGACTTTGGTGGAACCAAATGAGCCTGCCACAAGATCCAATACTAACACATCTAACCAAATAGACATAACATTTACTGGTACAGCAACGCGATTGTCCTCTCAAATTATGCAGACTAAAATCACCAATGTTTTAGTCAACACTTATATGGATGCAAGCATAAGAAGAACGTTAGAAGCAGTTGATGAGAGAATTGATTCAAACACCCCGGTCGCAAGGAGAACTTTACGCTCCAAAATTGAAAAAGAGGTACTGGATCAAAACGGTGAGACTATCAAAGGTTTCCATGGTATTGTCGAGAAGCTGGAGACTCTGGGTGATCAAGTGCAAGCTATTAATGYTGATTATATAARAATGAAGGAGGACATCAGTCAATCGCATGAACTATTAAAACCTTTGGTTGAGAAAAGCAAGAAACTAAATCAACAGAGAGATCTGATAATAGTGAAAAATGCCCTATTCCAAGCTTTCAAAACAAAATTTACCTTGAGTGATCATGATAAACAAGTTCTAATACTTTCAGASACTGGTACTACTAGTATCCATGATGCGGCATATAACAACGAAACCTCTTATGAAGAGTTCCTAGATGTTTTCAAAAAGGCAAAAGAAATAAGAGGGAACTGTCAAGTACTCTTATCATTAGACAATCCTACATTTGCTCTAGAAACAATCTCTGAAGTTAATAATTACATTGATCTTTCATTTGATAAACTAGTAGCCTCTATTCAAAGAGGTCTTGACTCAATGGCCAATGGTGTAGCAACGCCTGAAACCTCCAAGCTAATACGAAGAAACCTCTCAATCTTATCAGAGAACCCAACATATTTCAACAGAGCTCTTGAAAAAATCTCAAAAGTAAGATCGCATCAGATATATCTTGATTTTATCTCARCTTTGACTGAAGAAAGCAAAGAAGGTGCCAGTCCCATTGATTTATACTCATATGATTCTTTGAGATATATTGGCGATATGCTTGCATGGATTCATTCTGCTGTTGCTAATGAGAAAGAAAGCATTGAAGCTATTTTCCTTGATGATAGCTTTAAAGATGATGCTGAACTCGATACTGAGGGAATAATTGTATTTGATGAAAAGCAAGCATTGCATGAAATCCTTGACAAAATCTTGTCCAGCATAATCAAACCATTTAAAAGCAGAGTTGAACAAGTTATTATGTCCTTTGATAGTAATGACTATTCAAAATTATCAACATTGTTTCAAGTATATAATTTGCTTGATTTCTACAAATCAATGATTGGCAAACACCTAACAAGAGGTCAACAATTGGAAGGAAATGTTGGTAATGATAAAAACTACAATTATAGCAAAAGTAACTCTAATATCAATAGCACTGCATCTGGTGATGGTAGTGTTAATAGMAGTACTGATAAGGATGGGCCAAAAGAATTCACATTTTCTGTTCTCAAAACCATTGAAGAGTTAAGAAATGACGCATTTGATAAATTCACTGACCTCTTGAAAGAGAAAACAAAAATTGAGAAAGATTCCTATTCCAATTACTTTGACACCGCAACCCAAACTACTCTGTCAGATCTTCTTATCACACAAGGCATTGATGTCCCACCTGACTTTTTGATTGATCATCTATCAACAGTGAAGTCTATTCTAACCACATACTCACAATCGGTATCTTTTCCTGATGTTCCTACTGAGGATAAAAAGTCATTCGTTAATCTACTATTAGATAATTACATTCAGCTATGTGTAGAACTAGGCGATAAGCTTGAACAGATAGTCAAGAAATCAACACCTGCAGCTGCAACAAATATAAACAAACAGGATAAACCGGCTGAAAGTTCCAGCAAGAAAGCTGATAAGGATGAAACAAGCCGTAGTAACTTGCAGTCTTATCTACACAACGAAGAAAGTCTTTATAACCATGATAAAGAAATATTTCTATGCAACTGCTTTGATACCATCAAGAGCAAAATTCAACTATACTCTTTTACTGCCTTCAAAGTAGAAGAACTGCAAACAGCAATTGAAGGTTATCGAAAGATACTTCTATCGGGTCTCACCAGTTTGATGATGGATTATTCTGGTCTCCAAGAATCTATTCAGCAGTATAATGACATCAACGATCATTCTACCGTTATACCTCAAGAATTGGTATCTAATTTACTTGAATCTTTAAATGAATTCCTTCCCAATGCCTTATTACATGCTCAGAATTATTTATTCCAGTTGTCACTACCAAAGCTAGCTGATGAGCTGACTCGTGRGGCATGTAATAACTTCTATTTATCTTTTGTTTCCTTTAGAGCTGACTTGTTCCAATGGTTCAGCAAAACATGGAATCCTGCTGATGATCCAGATGGTTATCAGGACGTACAACTGGCATTCACTCATTTCTTCCCAAGAACAGAGATAGAGGTCCGTGTATTGTTAGGATTGGAATCAGCTTAAAAATGGCGTAATAAGCATTCTAATAGTCTCGGCATATAGTAAAGATGGCGTATTGCATAGTGCCGTTGAATTATATTCTGTTGTTGGTTTGTTGTAGTATAATGGTATTAAATATCCTTGTCTCTATTATTCGATCATTCATGAATATCAATAGAAGTAGATAATGTTTAATTCACTATCATACTATCTTTATTACTATGGTTATGCACTATAGCTAGAGTTATTACGATTATCTTCTATACTATGACTTTACCATTTTATTCATCGCTTTGCTTTTTTCTATCGTTTACCTTATATTTTCCTTATCATAACCTTCCTTTACTCATACATAATAAAATAACTCATCCCATCCGATTATTACCAACCTCTCTTGCTTTTCCTGTTTATGTCTCTGCTTTAATTTTCATACTATGATGATCAGGCACTCTTCCTCTGCCATAGCCATTAGTAGAATAATAGTCCATAGGATAACAATTCTCATCAAACATCTCATCCTCTTGAACCATCACCATTGCTTCATAGGGTGTCAGCAAAGGCTTATTGAAAGCATAGCCCCAATCAATTGACAGTCTTGGGCATGCTACTTGAACAAATACATCAATATCTTCGAACGTTGCAAGCTTCGATGGGAATATCTCTGATAGCAATATCGTCACCACATTGAATCCTTTGCCTTGTAATGTTTTCTTCAGATTATCTAATGTTATGCTGTTGCCTTGTCTTCCTAATGTTCCCAGAATTAACCCAATGTTCTTACCTCCTTGCCTAGCAGTTAAAATAGCATCTTTCCTAACTGTTTCCAACTCCTTTTGATCATAGTACTCTCTGGTAAATTTCCTTGAATACGGATCATATCTATAAGCAGGAATAAAAGGATTATGTATCATAGCAGACTCCAAATGAAACCTGCCATCGCCAAGATAAACCATAGCATCTATATCTTTACGGTCGAGTTTGGCCGATGTACAACCAAGAACTTCACCTTTTGATAAGGGCATAGCTTGTGGTGCTGATATGAACAATGTATCTGCATATTCAGAATTATCCATTACAAGGCTTCCTTTGTCTTTCTCTTGAAACTTTGCTCTGACTGAATGAATACTTGGGTTGAATTGAATAGTACCAAACATAGCTATACGACTATTATTTGGGAAATTACGTTGAAGTGTTTTTATTAAATGTGTTTCGTCAATCCTTATAGTAACAAAAATGTATAAAACTTTCATTTCTGTTACTGTTATAGGGACTAAGCAAGAATGAGCATAATGGATAAGAAAATCGCAGTCTAAAGCTCTTGCAGTGAAATCATCAACACAACAGGCACCATAAGTGACATCTCCCATCACAATAGTTTCCACTTTACAGAATCTATTAGATGTTAGTAAAAAAGACTGTACGTTTTATTTCCAAATATTTCGCAATATTCTTGAAGGAAAAATACTTACTGTTCAAGAATATCTGTGATTATCAACGAATAGATCAGAAGACCTTCAGGCATCTGTAGAGCAACTGTTGAAATGTTAATATGACAGAATGAATGAACTGAGGCCACACAATAAATAATACTACACAGCTCTGTTGCTCACAAGCCTTCCTGCATGAGCTTTTCTTCGCATCGTAGTAAACATACCTCTTTTCGCATTGGCTTTCTTTATATTCCAAACTGTTTTATGTATCTCAAAATTGTAGTTTGACGGTAAAAGCTTGATTGCTTCGTTCAATTCTTCATTCTGCAGAATTTCATCAGGTATTTGATTTAGTACTCTAGTAGTTCTTCTTCTACCAGCTATGGTCAAAGAAAGTGAACGTTAGTATACTGCTTGAAGCTGGCTATATATCCGCTAAGCCCAATAAGCTATTAGCCATCTCTATGTTCAAACATACCATGAACTAGTGATTCGGTTTGAATCCCATCGTTGTTGGTCTTTCTTCCAACAAATCTTCTTCGTGGTTCCTTGGTCGTTGTTTGTGTGCTCATATTGGTAGATAGCAGCTAGTAAAATGACCCACAAGCTTCTATTTTATCAGAACCAAATATTGAAGCCCATCTATACTTGTGAATTATAAAATTCAGTTGTAGATACTGATATAGTAATGTTTTCCTGTGTGTTTCTCTTATCGTCAAATCGGTGCAGAGGAGAAATGAAAATTAAATTTTTTGTATGGAGAAATCTTTTCTAGAGGTCTGCAGAAGATTTCCTTTCGGGTAAGGATACTTGAGGTGTGTGGTGATGAAGATGAATGACACGAAGGTATTCTAAGAGCTGCAGACTATTGATGTTTGTGAAAGCTAGTTGTTCTGAATAATTCTCAGGCTCTGCGAAAAGGAAAAAAAATAGATATATATGATAAGATGTCAAACAAAGATATAGTTAGTGTCTTGTATGATGATACGTTGATGAGAGAGTAAAGGGAAACTGAGAAAACTCCTGTTGCAGATCATGTGACTTGGTACAGAATTAGGAGTTCGGATAACAGCAATATTGGGTTCTTTGAACTCATAGTAATATTTCTTTCTGTATTTCATCACGTGGTCTAATACGCATTCTCTCCAAAGCACAAGAACAGCAGGTATAATATACATTATCATCTCCTTATCATCGATGATATATGTCTGTAAATATATATTTTGAAAGCTCTAATATATATGATACTTAACGGGTATATAATCCAAAGAGATGAATATCTAGAAACAAATGAAGCATCCGGTTAGATTTTGATAAGCTTTTCGTATCTAATTCACTCTGACAGCACAAGTGAAAAGTCTTTCGCAAACAAATACAAGTGAATACACTATTGAATCAACACTCTAAGTGATTTATACCAGCAGGCTCCAAAACTCACAATATATAAAACTTGTATTGGGAGACAGCACCCCTGTCAAAAACTGAGCCAATTTGGTTAACTGTACCTTGCAATGCTTACCCCGAGATTCGAAATTCACCAGGATCATGATAACGTAACATTCGAAATCAAATTACCTCACATAAGATTCTCGCAGCAGAACCTACAGATACACATTGACTATAATGTGTTTATTCTATCAGCTTCTCCTTATTACTTAAGGCTTCAGATTCCCGGTGCCTTGAAGACAGAAGACGAAACTGATGTAGATGCTCCTACTTATGCCTCATCGTACAATCCAGATAATCAAGTGCTAACAGTGAAGATACCAAAGCTAACACCTGGAGAAGAGTTTCCTGATTTAGACCTGCCAACGAAGCTTTTAACCCAACCGAAGCTTCCCCCAAGAGGCCCTTTGATCCAGGATATAACGGATAATGCTATCACTGTTACAGACACTGCACCAGAGGATATTTCCTTCGATTGGGAAACAGAACCTTTACTGTATGCCCCGGAATCCAATATAAATGTTCCCTTAGATGCAAAATATGGTTTTGAAAACGGTCACAGTGACATAATTGGTGTTTCTTTAATGAATGGTAATGATATATGTGATGAAAATCTAGTAGAAGGAATGTCGGCATATGCCAGATTCGAAGCAAGAACTAAACTGGAAAATGAAAAGTTTGACCCACTATATTATATTGGAGATTTTATAAGCTCTATGACTGTTGATGACCCCATTCAGGATATTTTGAAATGGCAATATTCTACTAGTCCTAGTTCTTCTTTTTCTGAGGAAGAGAAACAGCGAATGCTAACTCTGCCATTGAAGGAAGCATTAGTGGACGATCATAAACGTGTTTATCTTTCGGTACTATCAGTTCTACTTGCTTCTGCCTACGATATAAGAACTAATCTAGGTGAACATACTGTTGAATCTGCATGGACTATTGGTAAACTGATTCCTCAAATAAGCTCTTTAGACAATTCTGTTGCCGAGAAAACAGTGAAACATGTTGTATTATCATTTTTTAGAAGGATGCTTGTCTTTCCTTTGTACAGAAATGAAGCCATTGGTGAGCTATGCATACAAGATGTTCAGAAGATGCTTCAAGGTGGTAAAACTGAGATTCTGAAGATTTTTCTTGACGTGAGGGAATTGTTTAGAACTCACGATGTATATTATGTTTACTGCAAAATCTTTTTCGATGAAATGTGTGTTTGGCTTCAATCGGCTAGTAGCATTGTTTTATTGAGTTTAGCACAAGAGTTGGGTAAATTCACTTTAGATAGTAGTGAGATTGATTTGCTCGATCCTGAAGGAGATGTGATTAATTTCTCAAGACTGAAAGAGATGGCTAGGAACAACATGAATGAGACTTGAAAGAAGGAAAATGTGAAGTAGCTGACGCTTATGTTTCTTATTTTGAGGTAGATATATTTGATCATATATAATGGCACGAAATAATATTATGTACTATATAAAGAATATGACGATGACAAGTTCTGCTTGGGCTTCATGATGTAAGAAAACAATTAATAATGGATGTATTTTGAACGTAGGCGTTAAGAGCTGTTGAATGAAGATGATTTATATCATTTTCAATAGCTTTACTTGTATGAACGTTTGTATTGTTTCGAAATACAAGCCTATATTCATGCTGTATTCTCCATCTAATACAGTCGATATCATTTTACCACTTGGAGATCTGCACTAAGTTCCATGATGTGGAACATGGATTCCTCATGCATTGGTACCAAATATGACACCATAGTAACATAATGGCCTATTGGAAATATGTTACTTACCAAATAATACAATTACACTTATAGAAGCTCAGTCACAGTAGAAATTTGGCTATCAATTCATTGTTGTCTCAGATATTAAATCTCTTTATTTCTCTCTCTCCGTAAAGACATTCTATCCAGCATATCTATAGCTAGTGTATCCTAATTTGTTCATGGTGTCGATCAGACAACTTACAGTACTACAGACTATCACATACATTAAAGATATTAACAGTGTCTCGTTTGATTATGGATTGTACTCTTGTTTATATTTCGACATTGGACTTCAATAGTTAATAAAATTTATGATATAATAACGATAAGTCTATTTCGCTACCTACCAAGTAGTACTCTCTGAATCATTATCTTCTGGCTTTATTATTTATTTTTCAGTACCTTATTGTGGTTCGCTTGTTGGTTTAGACTCTTCTTTATCCTTGTCCTTACTTTTATCCTTACCTTTTGATTTTCCTTTCTCTTTTTCTTTACGAGAAAAAGCCTGAGCAGCCGCATCTGCAAGAACATGAAATGCACTCCTGTTGCTTCGTGTATCTCTATCTTTCTCACGTTCTGGTGACTTGTTCCTCCTTACGGAGATCTCAGAATAATGTCTAGCATGGCCTTTCTTAGATGAATTATCGGTATTAGAACTGGGTGCCATAGTCAAACTAGTACTGGAAGCAGTAGCCATTAGAGATCTGCGCCTCTTATGGCCATATTGTGGTTCGGAAATGCCAGAAGAGCTTCCTATACTACCATTGATGTTAGTGCTGGCTGTGGATGTTGCACTACTTTCAGGGCTTTCGGGTTGCCAATGATGGAACTGAATTATATGTTGTAAGGAGTTGGGTAGATTTATCATTGACGATGGTGGCGGCGGTGCACTACCTGTCAAAGAGGACGTGCTGCTTGTTGGTGTTCTTTCTGATGCAGTTGGAAGTTTTCCCGGCGATTGGGTGGCCTTCTGCAATCTTTCGCTTGATAATCCAACATTTCTATCCATGCTGGGATCATAGCTTCGTTTGCGAGAATGCTTGGCAATTGGCGAAGAATAACTCTCCTGAGTGGTCGACAAACCGATATTTGAATGTGACAACGGTAATTGACGTGTTGGCGATGGAATTCTTTGTGGTGTAATATGTGGTGAGCCTTGCTGAGACGATACTGATAAGCGAGATTGTCTTGGGCTAGTAATTGGTATTGGTATTGGTATTGGCGTTTCAGCTGAAGGACCAGCAGGGGTCAAGCTTGGTTGAGGGTAGACAAAATTTCGTGGAGTTGAGTACGACTGGCTGGGTATTGTTGATGATTTACTTGGGCTGGAAGGTTGTGTTGCAGTTGATGTTAGAGCACTAGTATCTCTTGGCGGTATGAAAGGTATATTGCCAGGTGTCCCTAGAGTTGAGCCTGAGGCTACTGGAACTGAAGCGGGACCTAGACCTGGAGCTAGACCTGAGGCTGGAGCAGTTGAGGTAGCTGAATTATATGCAGCTGCAACTTCGGTGGCTGTTTTTATTGGTTGCGTCCTTAGCAGTTCGTTGATAACAGTCCGATCGATATTATTCGCTGCTTCACCAAATATGGTAGGAATCATCTCGTGTGGAATAGAATAGCTGATTGCCAATCGTAATAGCTCTAAAGACTTCATTCTAAGCTCTAGACGGTAATATTCCTGTTTTGTTCGTTCTTGCTCTGTTTTTAATTTCAAGGCATCTCGAAATGCAGCTTCCGAATATGGCCAAGTGACTACATCACGCCCTAATAGTGATGCTATATCTGACGGTATTCTGTCTGAACTTCCAATTCCTGGTGGTGATTCCCTTTCTACTTCTTTAGGTCTTTCTTGTTCTCGCTCCCGCTCCCGCTCTTGTTCACTTTCTCTTCTTCCTCCTCCTGCACTAGGAAGCTGATAACTGGTCATCTTATTTTGGTTCATCCGGAGTAAAATCGCGCTTCTCCTCTTATATATGCATGTCGACTTCAAGCTTTCAATGATGGTTTATTGGTGAGACCAAGATGTAGAATGAATATCTATGGAATATTCACAGGGTGATGGTTGTTTATGTGAGATTAGTCTCGCAGTGTCAGTAGATCCTGTGAAATTATACTGCGATTAGGTCAGTTTGATTTGATGTGTCCATGTATTTGAATAGGTTGATGGCAGTAACTGATTAGAACTTGAGAGCTTGAAACTTTTCTGAATATAAGCTCATTGTTCTGATTGGTAATGAAGAAAGGTGTAATATAATATGAACTACAGTATGAATCTTTTATAGAACTTGTTGGTGAATGCACTGCAAGACTCGACTATTTAATGTTCGATAATTTACAACGACAACACAAAACAGTTGAAGACTAGTACTCGTAGAAACTCGTTGATTTGGTAGAAAATCTCAGTTTAACTTTACTATTGAAAGCCTTCAAGTTGCTTCTCCAAATGGTTGAAATTATTTATATTTAATAACAACGYTTAGATATCCTGTTTCTTAGCTAAAAGCGATATTACTATCAAGCTGACTTCCTCTTCAGTTCTTATTTGACGTTCTCGAGTAATTGCGTAGCTATCTTTTGTTCGCAACCGCAAATACAGTAAGGAGTTGTATATCTCTCTATATCGTATCTCCCTATATAATAAATCCAAAGTCCTTTCCAATGAATATTCTATGATGTTGATTCGATTTTCAGTCGATTCGCGGCTCTTAATGGTAGTTGAAAAACGGCCAACAAGTTTGATCTTCGCTTGTGTTCTCAGGCAATGGATTTGCGCCGTCGGAGTACCCGCGAGAAAGGAGAAAAAGACGGTAGCTGACAATTGCTTTGCTATACAAAACAACTAATTAGTGTTGCAGTCGAATAATACAAAGCGTATTAAATAATTGATTCTCGTAGTTACCTTGATTGAATCTTCAACAGTAAATGAATTAACTCGTCAGTTTAGATGTTTGAATGTTGAGGCTAGGCTAGGCTGTTTGGATGATTCATTAATTAGATGAAAAGACAACCAGTTGGAATTTTTTCCCCTTCAAATAAAAAGTTATGTTTGTGAACTTCTGACAATAAATTAAGGTGTACGGAAGAAGTTAAAAATTATTTTTAGACACAGTGTGAAAACTAAGGTTTAGGTAATGAACGTTATTTGAGATTGGATGGGAAGGTTGAGAGATCAATTGATTAATGCGATTAATGGTTGTAATGGTAAGCGGGTTGAGATGAGATGAGTAAGAAAGACAAGCGTAGTGATATTAAAACAAACAGAAGCAGAAACTGAGAAACTATGAGAACAAAGAAGGTTCATGTTGGGTTTAGTGAGTTAGGGACTTCACTGGGTGTGAAAGAAAAGCACTGAAACAAAGAATGTTGGAAGTGAATGGGTAGACTTGATGTTCTTAGTTGTAAAGTGAATACTGAATACTTAAGATGACCTTGATTGTTAAATTGGCAATGCAATATGGAGAATGTCATATTTCTATTGAATGAAAATTGCATGTGTAAAATTAGTAGTGGTACCACTATTTGATTGATCTTTATAATCTTCTAGTAGGCACAATTTGGTTAAGATCTTTCAGAACTGCGGGTATCAGATCTTCGATGAAACTCCTTCTAGTGTAAGTCAGTTGACTCTAGGATGTGTGCCTACTTTACATAAATTATTTTTGATTACAAATAGGAGAGGTCAAAACTCTTCTTCTATATTTCTGAACTATATTCAAAGCTTCCAGTTGATTCTTATGAACAACGACGACTCATGCCTTCTGCATTAAAGTTTCATTCTATTGGATCACAGCGAGAACTAAGAATCCAACTCTTCAATCTCCAAGAGCAAGCAAAAATTAAGAGATCAACAAAGCATCACAATGCGTATCTTGCAATATCCTCCTATTTTTCCCCAAATCKTCCAGCGAAATCGCTAAACCAGTACCATATAACTCACGATTTGTTATTGTACAGGTAATTCGGTTCTTCGTTCCTGAACAACCACTTCCAGTATGCATCTACATGTACCTTAAACTTTAAAGTTGCAACGTTAACCTTATTCCTGATAGGGAGGGATCTGGCCTCAGAAAACATCAAATACGTTTCCTTATATGAATATGAATGAAATGCGAAAATCAATCAGTTGATTTCCAATTGCATGAAGGAAAAGAATGAAATGTGGGAAAATAGTTGCTTGCTTTGGAACCGAAATTAGACTCGAAATATACAAGGCCAAATTTACTCAATATTTTTTCGCAGGAAGAGCTGACAAGAGTAATTCAATGATGGTGACATTMGCTCTACTTCAATAGAGTCAGTTCCCGGGGATCTTTTACTCAAAGTGACTAAGCTTTCATTCTATGCATGCATTGCGCAAATTGAAAAATTACATAATTCCTCTGTAAGCTATACCACTTTTAGGCTTTGTAAATTGAATTCGCAATTGTTGAGTATTTTAATGAACGTGCATAAGCCAGGGTTCAGTTTCCCATGCCAGTACCAGCTGGAAGAAGAAAAGGCATGTAGTTGTTCAACCAAGTATATAAAAAATAGTGTGATGTAAACGTCATGGTAAAAAGCACTCTCGCTATATTGCAGTTATGGATGGTAGCACATAAACTACTCAAATCTCTGGAATCCTAATCTCAAATCTTCAAATCAGGTACACACCTTCCTTATAAGTATATATGAAGAGCAAAAACGGTAGAGGGACCGTTGGAATAGAAGGATAGATTGGTCTCTTCATATGAGTATTCAATCCAATCAACTTGTTGAAGGTTGTATTGTAATGTTCATTGGAGACATAGCATTCGTATATTTMTTAGTACAATATACCCAAGCAATTAAGGTTTATATTGAGATTAAAGTTGCTATACATGGAACACTCTATGGTCATTAAGGATTACCTCATCATTGAACTGGAGATTGGAATGAATGGTTGTGTGAGGATATGGCAGCCGATTAATTACGAGAATGTAAGATGCTTTCCTCGCAATACTGAAAAAGATATCCTAACRCTTGGTTACTGTCAAACTAAAGAGTCGGAGCCAAGAATTACTGCCTGAGATCTCTGGATTTCAAAAAAAAAAAAGGGTATCGGTTGAAGATAAGAACAATACAAAAAGGTTCAGCTTCGAACAGAGGTGCTTGGAGACTACACTGGATGTTATGTGACATGTGATGTTTCTAGAATAATAACTGTCTATATCTTTCCAGTCAACATAAGCCCATTTCCAATAAGTAATTGCTTTCTATTCTCTGTAAATTTGAAATTTACTTGTTGCGTGTTCTGTCACTGCCTATCCAGCTAGCTGCCTTGAGTTTATCTGTACAAGCTTTTTCCACAAAACATTATGTTGTTGTGTCCCATAATAAGGCCTCTCATACATTATGCTATACCCAGGCTTTGCAAATCTGCCACTACCAACGATAGCTTACCTCTCTTGTGTAGCTTTCATAGCTTTGAGCACCCTTTTCTCTATATTAAATCACCTTTTCCACGACTATAGTCATGTAAATCCACATTCGGTAAACTTCTATCCCAATAAGGAAATTTCCACTATGATTTCCTGATTCAAACAATAAGGTTAAAACTGTTATAAATTTAAGTTTGGACCTCTGACTTCTTAACCTTAATCTTATTGAAATCTTATTGTTCTACATTGGGAATTTTTCATGGGCCTTTCACGACCTACGTTTGCTTCCTGTATAATAACGATCAAACGGTTAGACATATACTCCTACGCTGGTGTTTAATATAGGATATAGCAGTTTTTTTTCCCTTTTCTTTTTCCATATATGTGCCAGTTGCGTATTTCATATGTTTCTCGCAATTCATGCAATTGTGTCAGCACTTCAGTGCACTTGGTTTCTCCAAGTAAAAGAAACTCGCTCCACATAACGGTATCTTCATTGATTGATACCAACTACAGGAGCGTTCTACCCAACATGTCTTTCACTTATCAGCCATCAGTGGACGGAAGACAATTAAATATTTTACATTGGGCATACAATGCGATGAAAATAGTCTAACCATTGAAACTATGAACTAAAAACAAATAGTTGGCAGAACAGCTGGGGAGCTTGCCAATTAAAACTAAGTAAGTAAAACCAGTGGAAAAAAAACTCATAAACCTTTCAAAGACAGAAAATATGAAAAAAAAAATTCTAAATAAAGAAGAACTGAAACAATATTTTTGAAGATAATTCTAGTATAAATAACAATAAGATAATAAATAAATAAAAGGCATTTGTTGTAGAATAAGTAAWACAACGAGTACAATCTTGATTGCATTTCAGAAAAGACAACTGAAGAAATGTTACTAATTCTCATGAGTTGCTATGGCTTGGGTCAGAAAACCCTTATTTTCTCTTTCTTCTTCTTTCTTGCCTATATCATATTTTGTTCTTGGATTTATGAATTCCGGTAAATTCATCCAAACTTTGGTCGACTTCTATGGTTCCCCAATCTTCGAAATGTTCTGAAATTTCTGAAAATCTAGCAATCTCTGAATTTGTTGGGCATTTGGACATTTTTCCAGCTATGTCATTCTTTGCGGAAGTTTCTAAGTCTTTTGATTCGTCTCTCCCCATTGTGGCTTTTTTTTCTTTTCTTAATCGTTCTTTCTTGACTTCTTCGGTGGACCTTCTTGTCCAAGCTAACTTATTTCGACAATTTGTTGAACCAAATACATATCCAAGCTTAACTATTGGCAGTGGTTTTTCTCTATAATCCTCACCAAGATATATCTCATGATCATACACAACGCTAACCAAACCATGACCTCTTTTTAAGAATGTAAGACGTTTCTTTTCACAGGCTGGACAGCCTTTAACGCATATCTGTTTATTCTTTTTAGCTGAGATGTTCTTTTCCAATTTATTCACTTTTGATTTTCTACTTTCTGGAGAGGAAGACTTTTTTGCTCTTCTTTCTTCCGTCTTTTTTTTAATGTTGAGTTCATTTGCAAGGTTTTGATGTTCAGCATGTTGGCATTGACAAATTCCATTATTAAAACATGGGGAACCCTTGACAGTCTCTTTCTTTATTTTACAAAAATGTCTTCCGCATATGCATGTAAGTGGCTGTGCTACTTCAGACTCATCTTCTAAAGCTTCTGCCAATTTATCAATATCAGTGGGTTGCAATGCAAAGTTGAACCAATCATCGTGACAAACTTCGAATAGAATTCCACTTCCAATGAATAGGCCATTCTTTCGTTCTTCTTGTCTTAGCTTCATCATTTCATGGTTACTTTGTTCACTCAAGCTTTTTGTCTCGAATGATACTGCCGGATCCACAGTTTCAATTTGTTGATTTGCTGCGGATAGTGTTCTGGAATCTCTACCAGCCGTCTCTCCTTTTTCTTCTTTTGTCTCATTTAATTCAACAATTGTTGCACCACTTCTAACTCTATTTACGATAACACAACTGTCACTGTTACTGCGTTTCTGACTTGATACTTGATTCATAGAACTGCTTGCAAGAGCTTGAAGATTTCGTTGATAGCTGTTATTAATTGTTTTTCCCAATTCAATAATATTCTCAGTCGACAATGAATCTTCCGAAAGATTGCTTGAATCAAAACTTCCAAGTCTAATATCTCTCGTTATATCAGGAGATGCTGTTGAACTTTTGTTACTGTTAGGACTGATTGTTCTTCTTGATATTGGTAGCAATTTTCCAATTTGCATTCTAGTTGAGCGTGTACTATGATTGTTTATATATTGGTCTCTGTTTGCAAARGCAATTACCTTATGCTTCCGTTGGTTATTATAACTCTGTTGAAACTCTTGCGTTCTCAGTACATTTTGAAAGTTTGTTTTCCTGGTTACTTCAGGTGAGAATGTATCAATTTCGAGTATTGTATCTTGAGAGCTTCCAATTCTCGGAGTTACATAACCAGTATGTGATTCTGCTTCTTGTATAGTATGACTTCTTAGATTGTTTTCTTCCATACTAAGATCTTCTAAATTATAATGAGTATTTGCATCATATCCAGGAYAGGAATTCAAGAAGGCACTTTGATCAATAGATAAACCATAACCATTGACATTGTTTGGTTGGCGGTCTGCAAATTGGTTTTCTGAACCCTGGATATTGTTAAACTCATTTCTAATGTTTGACGTGGGAGAATACCGTTCTTGAAAACTCTGGATATTGGTAGACATTTCTTGGTTTTGTTGATACGACTCAGCTTCTTGAGGATTTATATAGTTGGTATTTGTTGCTCTCATGTATAAACTATCTTCTAAGGAGGAAGTTCTAAACACGTTCTGATGTGTTTCATAGACATTTCTAGTTGTATCATTTGAATTGAAATTTTGGCCATCCATATGTGAACTATAACCAAGAGAATAGTTTAAAACTTCATCGTTTCTGGTGATTGAAACATTGTTGTGTATCTCAGTGATATTTCCAGACTCTGTTTGATAGTGGATTGCATCTAGAAAAGGTACTGCATTTGGTGAGGAACCATCAATTTCCATTGAAATCTCCACAGAATTTCCCATGGGATTTCCGGTCATATTTCTTCCTCCAACTTCATTTTCTGATCCGTATTCTTTGAATCCATTGTGGTTACTATTTTCTTCACATCTGCTAATTTCATCTTGCAATCCAACATCTTCTTCAATAGCAAGGCCATTACTAGTATACTCTGAATTAGCACATCCAGAGGAACCGTAATAAACTTCTTGGTTCCCTAGCAAATCCATACTTGAGAAATATATTTCAAACTTGTCAAAAGCTGTATAAAAGTATATTAGGTCTTTCATCATAGTACAAAAAGAAAGAGAAAAAAACGAAAGGAGAAAAAAGAGAGAAAAAAGGAAATAGAAATAATACCAAAACTTATAAGATTCAGAGGAAACAGCAAAAGGGAAAATAGCAGAACTCTCTTGTTATAAGAAATTTGAGAGTTACAAACTCTTGTTACAAACAAAAAACAATTCACTCCAGAAACCTTTGCATTCTTTACCATTCTCCAGAACAAAATCTATGAAAGAACAATAAAGAGCTCAACGGTTATTTAAAATTTTTGATAAAGGTTTTATCGAAATAATACCTATTGCAAGAAATTGTAATRCTGAATTGTGCCGGAAACAAAGCCTAATCCTTGGTAATCAACTGATATTAGATGAGAAGCTGAAAGTTTTTTATGATTATGTCAATAGAGGAGAGAAACTGCTGTTGGAATTTCTGAAAACTGTTGCAGCTTGAAGATWAAGTATTTGGTGTGTGACTATACTAACCAACCTCTTCTCATATACATGAATAAACAATGGAGAAGCAAAAAATAGAAGTTGCAAGATTAGTAAGACAATAAAAAATACTTGAAAAGAGAACAATGGTAAATTTGTGGAATGGTTATGATGATTGTGATGAGATAGTGACAATATTAATTTAGGGAGGGAGGCAGTTGGAGTAAACTTGGTCGTAGCTATCTACGAGACATTCAAAAACGACCAATTCTTTTATTCATTATTTGACTAAATGTTGAAACAACTGAAGTAAATTTTTTATGAGGATTTGCTGTGGCTTTAATAATAAAAAGCTAAACAAGTTAGCCTCTCTGGATGAGAGAATATATTCAAAGAAAATATTGAGATATGCTTGTTGAGATTAGGTTTGTGTTAACTCGTAAATAAATAACGTTCTTAACAATTTAATGCTTGTGAAGATGAAAGAAACTTCGCTTAAATTATAATATAAAGTTCGACACACTTTGTGGCTTTCAGCTAAAATATCACTATAAACCTTAATTGTTGACTTTAACTAAGTCACATGTAAGATTCTAGCATTCTGTTCGTTTGGAAATGTTAAAACAAGAATAAATATTTACTTACTACTGGAAAAAATTGCAGAAAGGTTTTTCATTTGAAAAGTGAAATAAAATAGAAGAATGTGATTTCGACAGTTGCAAGTGGGGACTTTCATTAGAATTTGAACGTAGTAAGAAGATGCTTTCGACTTCGGTACTGAAAGATAAGAGCAATCTAATCGAACAAGAGAATAACAGTAAGCTAGTGATAAGATCCTAAGCAAATTTGTTTAAAGTTAGTCAATTAGAACTAGTTTATATTAACGTAATCAAGAACCAATATTAAAAATGAATAGCCCTACTAGTTTTATGCCTGAGCCCTAAATTAATAAACTTCGATGAGCATCAAGCTTCAGAGTGATTGGTATGCCTGAAGACGAATAAACGGTAACTTTGAGAACATCAACCAAAGGTTACTTGAAAATAAACTATCATATTAATATAGCAGAATAATATGTGACAGAGAAAACCCTCGTGAATGCCATCTCTTGGTATTTCTGAAGTTTTTGCTTTATGAGAACCTGTACTGTTGAAAACTTAAGTGATTCATTTCTGATATCACTTAGGCGCTTGACTTCTTTACAGTCAAGAATCTAGAATCAGTTTCTTCACTTTTCGTTGTGAATTGAATTGATAAGTTCCCCAGGTATTGACATTGTCAATTTTAAAAGCAAAAGGCATTTGATTGTCTAGTGAAGTGGCTAATACTAAGTTCCAATCATCCGCTCGAAATAGTCAATATAGTCAATAACAGTTAAACTACTCAATAACGTGTGCTAAAGTATATTCAGCTTATTTATGAGTTGCGAAACGGCAAACTTTGAGTAGACAAAGTTTAGATTGTAAAGGATTATGAGGTCACATKAAAAGTCGAAGAATGATTATATATCTTAGTCTGAAATACGTACATAAATTAGCAAAAGTTTTGAGCGGAATAATTACTATCTTTTACAAATCTTATCACTTATTAGAGCAAAAGCTATATCATCTGATTAATTTGAGTACCATTAGTGCATATTGTTTCAATTATATTTTTGTTTGGTGGGCAACTTATTCCCATATCCTGAACTTTTTTCTCATAGCCTATTCAGTAGGGCAATATCTAGTGATTTGTATTGTTGGTAAAGAAGTTATTTGAAGATAATGGAATAGCTTGTTTGACTTCCAAATTTTTGAAACGGATGAACCCAGGAAAACCAATTGCTTATTGACTTTATCCGAGCGTTAGGTTGTTAAGGAAGAAAACATAGGTCTCCAAGCAATTTAGAACAAATACTACTCTTATCATAGTTTCTGTTTGAGTCCTTTTCAAAAGTTATTATCTCATAGCTCCAAGTTCAATGGGAGAATTGAATTCTCAGATGGTGTGTCTCGTAGTAAAACTGCAGTCTTTTTTAATGGGTTCTCTTTTAATCATTCTTTGTAGGGCCGAATTATTGATTTGATTCGTACCATGCTGCAAAAAAGGGATTTATTTTTATGGAACGGCCATTAATAAATAGATAGATTGATGATTTAAATGTCTCGTTTAGTACCTAAATTCACTTTCCCTTTTAGAATTGTAACTTTAATTTAATGTCCTTCAGAATGAGGTATCTCTCAAACTTCAACTTTAATTATTATTCTTGCTCGCTTTATTCGAGCATACTCCTATATTCAATGTGTAATCCATTCCTCTGATGGCTTCTCAAACCCAAAAAATAAATAAATAAAATAGGAAAAAAATAGAAAAATAGAAAAATAGAAAAAAGATAAAACATTATGTTGGTTACTATGTATTATTGAAGCAAATTGCATAACAACTGAAAGTTGGTTCAAGTCGGGAGCATTAGCTCATCTAGAGGTTCCATCTTTGAGAACTTCTCCTTAAATAAAAGGTTTTGATCATAGAGTTATCAATTTAAGGGAATTGGACTCAAACTAAAAGGTTTGGCTTTTGAGTATTATGTTAAATTTTACCCTGGTTCACTAAATAATCTCCGATTAAGAACTCTAGACTTCAGTCTCAGGTTGAGTAACTCGACAAATCTAAACCTTATGACACTAACCATGTTCTTTACATAAGTCTGGAATCCATTAATCTAATTTTATTGCACCAAATGATAAGATTTACTTATCATGGCCTTTCTAAGTTCCTTTGAATGTTATTCAATTCTAGTCTTCGAACGTAACTATGATTTCACCAAAGGTATTCTCTATCATCCGATATATTAAGTTATTTCATCTGCTCCTGATATTCTTTCAAACTCAATATTAGATTCCAATCCTTAGAACAAAGTTCAACCAAAGCTTTTTCGAATTAAAACCATTTTTTATATTATTTGACTATTTGTTGCTCTTACTTGGTAGACTGATTAGTCTTACTAAACTGTCGTTGTCAACATTGAGTCTCGTCTGTGCTCTAAAGCGCTGTTGTCCAAAAGGTGTCCGTGATAGTATAGTGTTGAACATACACTTGGCAAATATCGGACATTTTGGCGCAGATATCGGACAATCAATTGTAAAGTTAATAAAAGCTCTGTGATCAACGCGTCAATTATTTTATAACAATCAATCCACTCAAAGCACAAATCAAAAATCATTGATCCATTGAATAGGAATGTATCATCTTCTGTTTTGATCCTAGTACTATTTGGCATCCTATAAAACCATTGTTCTTCTTTTCACATATTGTTACTCGTAAATACACTCTCATTGAAATGTCCATCGTTTCTTTACTAGGGATAAAGGTCCTCAATAATCCAGCAAAATTTACTGATCCATATGAATTCGAAATCACATTTGAATGCCTGGAGCCTCTTCAAGATGGTATGAAAATATTAAACTATTGCTCTATTGAAGAAAAATTGATCCTTAACTTGTTGGATTTACTGCTTATTTCATTTGTTGGTATCATCTACTAACAGTCCATAGATCTCGAATGGAAATTGGTTTACGTGGGGTCGTCTACATCGTAAGTTACGACAAAGATTTTGAGAACAAAGTCTGAATACGATTTCGGAAATCTGTGCTAACAAATATCTCTATCTAATAGATTTGATCACGATCAAGAATTAGACTCCATATTAGTTGGACCTGTGCCGGTAGGTGTCAATAAGTTCCTATTTACAGCTGATCCACCATCACCGGAACTCATTCCAGCTTCAGAATTAGTATCAGTAACGGTAATTCTCCTTTCTTGTGCATACTCTGGTCGAGAGTTTGTTAGAGTTGGTTACTATGTAAATAATGAATATGATTCAGAAGAATTACGGGAAAAGCCACCGGCAAAAGTACAAGTAGAACATGTTGTTCGAAGCATCCTCGCTGAGAAACCTCGAGTCACTCGATTCAATATAGCATGGGATAACGAACCAGCTGATGAGTACCCACCAGAACAACCGGAAGTGGACGAGGAGGAAGAAGATGAAGATGAATATGGCAAAGATGAAGAGGACGACGAAGCTGACGATGAAGATGATGATGTCGAAGGCGAAGATGAAGGTGAAAATGTTAATTTGAATGAGAATGAAAATGAAAATGAAAATGAAAATGAAAATGAAAATGAAAATGAAAATACAGAAGATGTGCTGAAACCAAAGTCTGCAAACCCTAAGGAGAAACCAAAAACGACGGAGAGCGAGAAAACAAAAACGACGGACGAGAAAAATGAAGCCCAACCAGAAGCGACAAAAAAAGCAGCCCAAGTGGAGGACGAAGAAATAGACATTGAAGAGGATGAAGAAATAGATATTGAGGGGGAAGATGACGACGATGATGATGACGATGATGATGACGATGAAGCTGACGACGACGACGACGATGATGACGATGGTAATAGGGATGATGAAGCTGACGAAGAGGAAGGTGAAAACGAAGGAGAAAACCATCTTCAAGTTGCAGAACCCCAAGAGAATTCACAAGAGCAAGGGGAAATGCAACAGAACAAAAGGAGGAAAACGGATTCTACCGCATAATCATTGTAGACTGCATTTTAGATAGACGGAAAGTATATGTAACATATTGTTTAATAAAATTTATAATAGTATATGTATGATTTCTGATACATCGAAAGTTTGTAAAAACTCTTAATCAATGGTATAGAATGTATGAGAACCAATCCAAGGGTAAAAATATAGAGATCTTAGTTAAGGGATATAAGTAAACAGTATAATAACTAATCATGAAAGTTTGAGAAAACTAAATCCAGGGAATCCAAAGTAAAGCAAGCCGAGATCAACTCGAAACGAAATAAAAAACTAAACCAGCCCAATTTATGATATATTTGATAACAAAAAGCATTTGAATAATCATTTAAATGTTGATCTAGTAAAGAACAAATTTACCTTTACCCGAGGTAACAGTAACAGTGCAACCATTGGCACCACCAGAATATTCACCGTTTTCATACTTGCAATCACCATTGATAACACCATCACCATCAGCGACAATCTTGATGTTGTAATTACAAGGAGAAAGGTTATTAGGGTTAGGACTCAAAGATAAGTAGGTCAAACCATTGGTGTGACCAGCTCCAAAGATGATTGGGGCCCAGTTACCGACCTTAGAATCAGCAGATCCCCACACACAGCCTTCAGACGCTCCAATACCGGCATTGTTGACATAGTATTGAGCTGATGTCAATTTTCCTTGCCATTTGAAATAGTTGTCACTATCAACAACAGTAATAATGTTTGAAGTGCCTCCTTCAACAACAGTTGGAATATCCATATTTTCATCACCTGGGTAATCGGTTCGGCAAATGGCAACAACATCATCAATTTCAGATTCAACAGTAGCAGCTTCAACGCCCCATTCGCATAAGTAGTCAGTATCAGTATTTGTTCTGTATAAGAAACCATCTTTACAGACAAGTCCACCCAAGGAAGCGCCAGAACCGGGTTGAGTAGAAGGCCATTGGGTCTTAGACATACCAGGCTGACAAGCATAAGAGCAGTAAGCACCTTCGGAACAAGTTGAATAGCCGCCATTAGCATCAGGACCGAGAATGGAAGACCATCCACCTAGTCCAACCCAGTCAATAGGAATAACGCCCTGTCCAGAAGGAAATTCAGAACAAGGGATAGTTCCATCAGCGAATTTCTCAGAAGGAGATTGAAAAGGAGATAAAAAACCAGAAGAAGAGGTGGCTGAGGTATCGGATGACTTGACTGCAGACTTAGTTGCAGCACTAGCAGAGGCAACGGGAGCAGTAGCAGTTGCAGAAGCAACGGGGGCCGAGGTTTCCTCAGGGGAAGTAGAACCATCAGCATAAACAGTAACTGTCACAACAGCTCTTTTTTCACGATGAGCATGATGGACATGATGAGGTTCTTCAGCAAGGACACTAGTGACACCTAGTGACAAGAAAGCCAAAGCCAATTTATGAATTTGCATCTATTCAGTTTGTTAGTATTGCTTGTGAGAAATTGTATTTACTCAACTAGTAGAACTTAATGTTCATATTTTTATGATTATATTATGCTAATCAGAAGGAAATTTAAGATTACGTCATCTTGAATTGAGTGTTTGATAATGGAATTGTTGGCGACGATAAGTACAAGCTTGTCCTAATGTCGATTTTGCTGGTTTGAGAAGACTTTACTATACCACAAACCATGATATTCACCAGTAGATAGTCAATTTATATAGATAACCTATAGCAAATCTTCAAAACAATTTCAATGTTTTCACACACCATGTTCCAGAAATCACAAGACCGAACTCAAACTAGCCATCTAACAATCAAGCTTTCTAGTTGGTAGAGATTATATCACACAGTCAAAAGTACTTACTTTGAATTGGTATATAAATGAATGACTGAGTTAAACAAAAGTTCAATTATTCTAAGAACTTTTATTTTCGGTTGATTTGACTTGATTTGAAAAAGTAAGGAGAGACAGAAGTTGGTAAATCAAGTGTTATGAAATCCTTGCAAATCAGACAAATGAGAGACAGACCAAACAACTAAATGGGTCGGATAATATCTGATAGAAAGTGTTGCATAAAAGAATGTCAAACAATGATTTATTTGTAATTATTTCATTAGAAGAAACGAATAAAAAGCCAGATTTGAATAACTTCAACAGAAATAAAAGGAAAAGAAGAGTTATGTAGGAGTAAATAAGATACTTAAATTCATCATAGAAATGGATCAGGATCCATTGTTGATTTCTGTCCCGGTAACGAACACATTTTCATATTTGTTGTCCAGTAGGTAAAAACACAACAAATATGCAAACGTATTTCATTCATTCTCTTGAATGAATGAAATGCATTCATAATAATATGAGTTGCACCATACAATTTATCTCTGAAACTATGTTGACATTTGACTATTCCATGTGAAAATACTTTCAGATCTGAATAACCGGACATTTATATGCATATTGCCAAATTGTCCCGATTATCATATAGTTTCAAAGTATAAAATCTTTTCATGAGTTAATCATGCATTATGAAACATAGATACTTCAAAAAAGTTTGGAGAAAGATAATATATCAAAGAATTGAACGGGAATCAATTGACAGTAATCTTTTCAAAACTGGGATTACATGGTTGACCTTATTTCTTATACCATTGCTTTGGTATGTTTTTTTTGCTCCCAATAATTGCACTGTTTACGTGACATTCATGGCATCTTCAGAAAAAGAAGGAAAAAAGTTGAATCCACTAATATCTGTCCGAAAGTGGTTTAAATTAGCCTATCCGGAAACTCAATAACTATACCCTTATAGGAAATTTTCATTTAATAATACCCATTTAACGATAAACGCACTTCTGGTCCATCAAAGGAGCGATTTGAAGGATAAACTCCAATAAAAAAGCTATTTTGGTTTCGGCAAGTTTGTAGTTGCCAAAAGTAGCTTTTCCTACTTTGAGAACTGCAAAAGGTTTCCTGCTGCTAAAGTAAGTGTTCGATAGGTTACTTGAGACTGTCAGAAGTGCTCCATATGGCCCTCATTAAGGGCATTCTCAACAGAAATACTCTATCAACATATTGATATTATTTTTCCCATCGCACTTTTACCATTTGATAAAAATAAATATAGGCTTACAAATTTTTCAATAGGTGCCCTTTTTCATTGATTCCCAAAATAAACCTATCGGCTTTTCGTTTTCATATCCTGAGAGCTCATTCTGGTGAGTAATCACTCTTCCTCTTACCACAATTGTCACAATTTTTCAACTGGTATGAGGCTACGTGCTATATTATTATATCTATCCTGCTAAATTTCTCTTCAATTGATTGATTTTCGCTTTCCCAGAGGGTAAATATCATACTGGCGATCATAGGTGGTGTCTTATTGGCTTTTGTTTTTGGTCTGGTCTAGAACTCGACCGGACAGTCTCCGATAATGATAAGCGGACAGGATAATTATTTTTGTTTTATTTGGTAAAATCTTCACTCATCAAAGCAATGAAAAATTAAATCGACAGATGGATCAATTACGAGTCTTGTGATACGAATATACCCGCTATAAATCATTTAATGGTGGTACCAGATTAAGCTGATGAAAATATATAATATATATTTATGAGAATAAAAGAATAATTGAACTTCAAATTTGCAAGGAGTAAGCAAGTAACAAAAGCGATGGTAGAGGGATCACGACCATTAACAGCGTAGTATATAATACGGTAAGTAAACGCACAGTCAGTACAACCAAAAAACAATAGTAAAAGTAACGTGAAATCATTTGTCATTAATTATTCTTTCACTTCGTTGTGTAATCAGAACTTTTAAGCGGATAAGAGTAATTGTTGATTGGAGCAAAGTTCTGGTGATTGCGTGGATCACTACCTGAAGTCACTTCATGAAGTGGTGGGAGAATTAATGGATTCTGTGTTGGGAGTTGATGTTGTTGATACTGAACATTCAATAAATTTGTTCCAACTGAATTTGCCCTAATTTCTGCCATACGATTATGGGAAATATCTTTTGTTCCTAAAATATATGATCTGTCCGTAGGTAGATGCTGGGGAGTCGTAGAAATCTGAGATGCTGTGCAGCCGCAAGATGGAGAGATATTAGGATTCACGGTAACATCTTGAAATCTTTCTTTCACACGTCTATCAACTGGATGATTCAGTTGCGATTTTTGATCCTTTGCACTTTCAGTTACTGAAGGAGGAGGAGAAGCAATTCCATCTGAGAGATTTGCATTATTGGATTTCCTCGGGGTTTCTTTTCTCAATCGAACTCTCACTCCTTGGTTACTGATAAGACGAATTAAGGATGTCGATGGTAATGATCCGGGATAGCGTTTAGCAGCGTAAACTTGAAATGGTTGAGATAATGTAGCAGCTCTTCTTCTTGCTTGATTATTGCGAATTTCAATTAAGTCAAATTCAAGTTGGAAAGACCCCAAGCTTAACATACTTAAATCTCCAAATACAAAAATTAATTCCAAATTTCCATTTCGCTGAATCTTGTAGCAAGAAGATACTCTAACTCCTATCAAAGAGCTCACATCAGAATGGCAGGAATTGATAGCAGGATCAGATTGATGTTTTCTGTTCGCACTAGCACCTTTGCCATTCGATTCTCGGTGAGCTGTGGTTGATTTGAGCCCATCTGGATCGGCTTTCCTGTATTTTGCTGTGACTATAAATTCACTCATCAAAACCCAGTTTGGTAAAGATTTTACTTCTTTCCAAACGTTTTCTGATTCTCCTGTACTCCTAGTTAAAACTAGTTTCACTACTGGTGGAGGAGCAATGGTCCGTCGACCGGATAGTCCACCTTTATCAACCGCGGACGTTATTTTGCATTGTTTGGGCTGTTGTATTACTTCCAATCCAAAATAATGGCTTTGCAGATGTTTTCTTATTTCTTGTGCAGACTTGAAAATTGGTATCTCATCGCGGTTAGTTATGACGTTAGAAGAGTCCGCGTTAGATGATTCTGCCTCGTGACTGACTTTTTTTTTTTTATTCCTCCCTTGGGGTTCCGGTTTTGATTCATTTTCTCCTAGCTTTATTTGATACATTTGTTGTTGTTGTTGTTGTTGTTGTTGTTGTTGTTGTTGTTGTTGTTGTTGCTGTTGTTGCTGTGGATTTATTGAATGATTCTCGCGAAGTAGAGGGACAGTGTTGCCGAAAATTCCTCGTCCTGCTAAACTAGCGTTCACATGAAACGGAGGCAGGGGAATAACAGATTGTTGGATCAGAGGATTATCTCGTGGAATAAACGTCAGATGAATCGGCATAGTAGGTGGTTGAGTTATGCTGGAATTGTTCAAATCTGGCAGAGCTGATGTGGGTGATTGATGCATAGATGTTATCTGTGGTGATATAGGTACAGGCAGTGAGAGTTGTGGATTGTTTAGAGGAGCTGGCCCAAGATTTATTCTTCTTATCCCTGGGTCATTAGCTGTCGTAGTTCCAGAAGCTGTGGGGAAAGGATCTCTAGGTGAATACATTTGTACTGTTGATGGTGACCCATTGAGGGCCATTGATAGTGATGGCAGGGTTAAGGTAGGATGGTTTGATTCATTGATATGAATGTCAGAGATATTGCTGGTTAGGTTGTTTCTCTCGTCCATTTTGAGAGTATGCAGAACGTCTCTATATCTGACTTGATAGCAATGCCTATTAAACTAATTATTAAAATATAGTTCTAGCACGAATAGATAGGACAACGGCATAACATTTGTAACTGTCTAACGTAGAGTTTAAAAGTTTCTTTCCTATTATCATTTGAATCTTTGGCTGAATATATAAATGGTAGAAATGAAGTGTTCAGAAGTTTTTCGTTGATTGTTGGTTGTCAATTTTCTAACTATGCAATTTCTATGACTTTACGCTGGTATAGTGAGTTCTATGTTTTTTCCTTTTCTCAACTAATGATAGTTATCTCTGAATGATGAAGTAGATCATGGAACTTCATAAACATAAAGCAAAATAGCTGCTCTTTGGCGTATATAAAAGCTCGATAAACTCTCTAAGTTTCGATAAAGTCTTGATGGAAAACGAAAAACGGAAAACGAAAAAGAAGAAAGGAAAATCAAACGTAGAAAAAGAAAAGGGTTCTTCCTTGGTGTAGATGAAAAGATGAGATATCCCCAACTCTCTTAGACTCTCTTCTTTACCTCTTGACGTAAAGGTAAACAGTAATTCTACTACTGTTCGCAATACAAATAAATAGAAGGCTGTACGTAAAACAAAAAAATCAATTATAGTTACTATGTACGAGACGATATAATATTTTACTAAGTATAAACTCAAGGGGCTTATCTTATTCCTTAACAAGAATGTCATTACATTGATCTGTCGTAGGTTGAAAGTGGTGGTTTTGGTTGAATTGACTACCATGCAAAACAGTGCTAAATGTTGAAGGATGAATAGAGTTAGATTGATAAGTTTCAGGTTAAAATATAAAATAACGTTCTCCGTACAGCAGTAACTTTATTAAGAGTAGAATGAATTTTGGGTAATAATTAAACTTCTGTTTGAACTTCAAATATATTTCATTATACTAAAATATCAAACCCACTTAGGACCTATTTCAAAGCCAGTTTTAAATCTGGGTAGAAAGAATAGCAAAGCGAAAGAATCCACAGTAGAGTGAGACGATAATAAACTTGGATGGCTTACATTCTTTAGTAGCAAGAAGTCAGCTGTATTATCAAAATATACAATTTCTGATCTCAATAAATAATTTGATCGTTTTCCTCAACTCTTTTAAGTATTAGGTAATGTGATGTCTTATATCGTATAAATTTCTTGTTCGCTAGATTCCCATTTTAACTTGTCTAAAGGGATGAGTTCTAAAGTAAGCCAGTCCAAGTAATCTAGTGACATGTTGGTATAGTTAGCAAAATGTTTGATTGACGTATGCTTGACGTATACGGCAGTTCTTGACGCGAACGAGAATGAACAAGAATGGCATTAAAGTCAGACCCCTTGCGAGTCCAAATGCTGATATTGTATACGATATCTTTCCTAACAAAGTTAGTTTTAACTTCAATCTTGCGATTCTTGTATGTTATTATTAATTTTCTTATTAGTCTTGCATTCGCTTGTTTTCCAAGAAGTAAATTGCTGTTAGTTATAAACCATTGTCAACTTAGAAGACGCATAAAGCACGCGTGAGAAGGGGAAGTCTTAAAAACTAAGGCTTACGAAAGAAAATACGCACATATAAATAAACAACGGTTGGCCTGTTGAAACATGCATGATGTTCATCATATCATGACGAGACAAGAACGAAGTACCTATTATTCGGTTATCACTCTTGTAGAAATATGATTAAAACATTGATTAATGATTATTGACGATTGATGATGATAAGGTCTCCTACAATCAACTTCAATAACTTTTTTCTTTTTTTCAAAGCAGGAGAACAGAAGATGAGAAACCAGACTATTGTTTGGATTGGATTGTTTGGGATTTCATCATTTTTCTCGACTGTTTAAACTTTTGTCATTTTCTTCTATGCACAGAGGCATGCATGAACTAAGTGGAAAACAAATGTAAATCACTGATGATGATAGAGTCAAATCTCTGGGATGCATTATGGATCGAAACAGAGTTTCGTATATGGTTATGTACATTATTTATGATAGTATTCGCATGATAAATGATTTTGGTACCTTTGAGCATACCATTTCAGACAGGTGAGATCAAATTGAAATTGAATAAATTAATCTACAATGAGAAAAAGATCTGATGATGGTAGAATAAAACCGTGGGGAATTATTTTGGAGAGTTCTTCTTGTTCACATTCTTCTTTCTCAAAAAAGTACCTCTTTTTCTTAGTAAATAGATTCTCTGTTAATGCTAACATTTCCATCAATGTATATAAGTTTGCTTTCAAACTTAGCAGGACCCCCTTGCTATTTCTTTTTGTAGTGGATTACGTTTCCATCTCTCCTGCTTCTGTTTGTTTGTTCTTTGTTTTTACTATCCGCAGGAGTAATTACCCCTTGAAATTCTGAGGGGTTTTCGCTCCTTTCTCCAGCTACCTCCCTCGTTATCTTGTATTGCGTGTAGTAAACCAGTGTTACACGATTTAATTAGTCTCAAGTTCTTAACTGTTGAACACCTATCTCTATGATTGATACCCTTCCTTCCATTCTTGGATTATCTGTTTTAGTTCGCATAGGACTTAAACTTCATTGACTCACGTTAAAACATATGGGCATAAGATATCGTCAACAAAACAATAGGATGGGTATTCCGCAAATCCAAAAGTAGGATGAGGAAAATATTCATCAGAGCGTGCGACTATCAATCAATGGTTACCACCAGAAACCTGGCTCGATGCTTGAATTTGAGGTTCCCTACAAAACGTTTAGTATTTTGTTGTTGGCTCATTAGGCTTCAAGTGCATTCTTTTCCTGGAAAACGAAAGAAGGTGCAATCAAAGCAGTGGTTTTACATAATTCACTTGCATAATCCGCTGAAGTAAGCAAACAGTGTACATATAAAGTTGTTACTGTTTTTTTCCTTTGCGTTTTTTTCTCCTCAACGGAAGAGAAAACAACGCGATCAGGAGAAATTAGGATAAAATAACCACCTTGGATTATGAAACAAAAGGTGCATAAAAATAAAAAAAAAAAGCAAGGATACTATTGGAATGCTATCTCGTATTATAGCAGCAAGCATCTTTCATTAATGAATCAATCCCATTGTACTACTGAGGAGACGTTGTCCTTAATAATTCTAAGTTTAATAATTTGTATACAAATATAAAATAAAGCCTTAGTTTCTGTATTAGTCTTTTAGCTATATAAAATTTAGAGTCCTTTCAATCGCTTTACAACCACTTCCTCCTATTTGAATACTTTCTTGTCTGGACTAACATGATCAATAGAATACTATAGATCTTTCTCTAGCCACAGATACTACTTTTGTGTTATCATCTTTCTTCTTTCTTGTTATATAATGAATGATAATCATATCTTCAACACATTTGGGTGTATCTTTATTCCATCATTTAGACTTTATAACTTTTCATGCACGTAGATTCAACCTTAACCTAATATTGCATATATTATCTGATAACATCATCCTGATAATATGTAACTTCATGTAGTTTCCTGTTCATCCTACATAAGGTATGAACTTAACATATTATTATTAAAATTCGAGATAGAAACTTTATTACAATTGTTACACCCATCTGTAATCTTTCAGCATATTGATGAAAATAACAAATTAATACATCAGATTTTATACGGAACTGCAGCTCAAGAAGTCATCATTTCCGTAATTATCTAGCCGAAATGACGAGGAATGACTACATTCAAATCCTTCGAATTATATCTGGTGACATCAAACTCTTCCATAAAAACGAATAAGCACCAATTGCATATCAGATACAATTACATCAATCGATTTCCACTTTTGTTCTCTTATGGAACATTACAATGCATATTGAACCTCTGTTTTAAGTAATTAGTTAAGTTTAACTTTGAAAGCTTACTTTTAAGTTGGGATTTTGTGTGTTACTTCTTGATTCAATTTGAAATTATAATGTTTTCTCCTTCCAATTATATATTAGGCTGCATATAACCTACATTCTGCTTTCTGAAGTAGTCAAGCCGTAAATTTTGAAAGAAGCTATCTATGTCTTAAAAAAAACCTAGACCACATCTAATGTCTTACATGTGAAGTTTTGGGATCAAATAGATAAAAATAATGGCTCAGAATCTTGGGTTGGTATGTAGCTGGACCAATGCAACTGGCTCTTGGTGGATTGGGTTTTACATTACAAATGCATTAACCACTCTCATAGTTCATCATTACTGGAGTACTTACTGAAATAGTGGATGATGAAGAAAGTTAAAGTTTTCAGTACACTGATACGAAGTAGGTAATTTAGTCCTTTTCAGGGTTACTTCTTTCTTCATGATTTTCAATTGTGAACAGGAAATTTGGATCAGTGGCAGGGGTTGATTTGTTGATTGGTTCGGATTTCGATTACCCAAATTGCTGTAGTACGTACCTACAGATACTCTGATCAAAGCCTAATGTTCTCACGGCTACAATAAAGCGGTGATCACCTCGAGAGTTGGTCTGACAATTGAACTATTCAATCGCAAAATTCCAAACTTGGTTCTATACCGATCTTTTCGAGTATTCTGAGCTTTTAAGTTGTGGAAGTTTCATCCACCAATGCAGAATGAATTAATTCTGATTGTTTGAATTTCTTTCGATTTTCATAATTCTGCAAGCAAACGCTCACAGTAAATTATTATATAGAAGTTTCGGACCACTCTTGTTACTATTTCGTACGGCGTCTTCCTCTACGCCCGTACCGTACCATATTATTTACAACAGCAACATCTACACTTTACCAATCAATCTTGGCTTATCGAGCTGAAGTTGACACACTGTGCTATTCTGACAATTTATTTTGGCTCTTGCTTCCAAAATCGAATAGTTATATATAATGCTATAATATTCTTACTATTAGATTGAAAGCGATATCATTCACTCGCTCCCTATCTTCCAATTGCTCCACAGAGTAAACTTCCACTTGCGTCAGTCCTTCCATTCATTTGTGCCACTTAAGGTTTCAAACTTTCTGAAAATGAAGCTTTCAACTAACCTTAATAAGATGTTGTGGATCACGATACTCTATTTTAGTTCCCACTGGTGAGGACTAAAAAGATTACCGAATTTATGGTTTGTTTGTAAAAAGAAGGTCTTCTTTGATACTTTGGGGAAAAGCGCTTGTCCACATTTGCAAAAGATCATTACCTTTGTACAAGTTCACTTCTAGGATTTCGGATTCTTAATGAATCAGATACCGATAATGGGTTAAAAGGATTTTGCAATGTCTTTGAAATCTAATAAATAAATTGATGAATCAATGAGACTCATTATTGTACAAGAATAACACTTTAACGATAGCATTTACGAAATCATTGAGTGCATTAGATGCGCAGGCTCTGCTGTTCTAGATAAAAGAAAGCAATGACTCAAGAAGTTCCATTTTATTTGAACTAGACCGTCGCATTGGGATGGTTTTGAATTAATTTGCTTGATTGATTTAAATTGAGTATATACATTATCAAGAAAAGAAGTCTGTGAGTAATTAAGCAAACGAGTTTTAGGAGTCAAGTTTTGACAAATAATGAGCGATTGTAATGTAGTTGACCGAATTCTAGGAAAAACATAATCAGACCTGGAAGGTCCAGATCAAAAACTGTTGATTCGGATCATAATGAATATTTCAAATGGGTTGTCTAGTCAATGCTGTGAAACTCAAGGTTATGAACTGAAACTTTCGTTTGTAAGGCCCGTTCCCTACCGATGGGTTGAATCAATACTGAGTGAGGCCTTGTTCCAGGGTCTAGTGTATATTTTTCCTAGTTGTGTATGATTATTTTATTTCTGTATTTCAAACAAACACTACGTATATAAATACATATGCTCTTAACATTTCACTGATTTCTCTTGAGAAACGATGACTTTAAGATTTGGAAGTTGAATCCTTTTTATGCATATAAGCTTCATATGCATCGATTTGCAGACAAACTTAGAGCTAAATTAGATCGAGGTCAAAGTTTAAAGCGATGTTCATCAAGAAACTGAATGAGGATAAATAGTCTAAATTCCTTCTCCAAATGTTCGATTACTGTGATTTTCTTCAGGAGGTTAGATTTAAAAATAATTTTATACAGTAACTTGTCTATTTAACTTGTATATATAAGTTGCATATATAACGCTAAAATTCTGTAATTTTGTGGGCAGAAAGGCATGTGAAAGAATTATGCTTTCTTATTAAATGTAAATAAAGTGCTTTACTATAACTGAGACAGAGCAAGTAAGAATTGAGATAAAAGGGGTATTGAATCTCTGTTTCACCTAATGAATTTTATTTCATTTTCATACTTAGTATTTTCATTATTTTGCTGACAACATAAAGAATCCAAGGATAAGTTCGATGTTTCTTTTGGTTACGGTACAATGATAATAGTTTGCATCATCTAAACTACCTAGAAGCTAGATTTGCTGGGCTAGAGCTTATTCACTAGACAGTTAACTAATATTTTACTTCACACTCAATAATTCTTAGCAGAGAGCCATAGAAATCCTTTACTGCTCTACTGTCAGTACTTTCTCGTAAGTTTTCACACCTCTTGATATTTTAATTTCTAGCTTCCACTCATTCATATATCAAATAATTCCTTGTA
Source organism: Sporopachydermia quercuum (assembly GCA_001599295.1). Taxonomy (NCBI): domain Eukaryota; kingdom Fungi; phylum Ascomycota; class Sporopachydermiomycetes; order Sporopachydermiales; family Sporopachydermiaceae; genus Sporopachydermia; species Sporopachydermia quercuum. Next base: position 2,309,168 of record BCGN01000001.1, on the reverse strand, counting down.
TATAGCTACTTTATGATTTACTCCTGTTCTTATCTCCATTTCGAAGGTTAAACTTCTCACCTAGTTTCTCGGAGACACAGCACTCTGCATAAAAAGCTTTATGTACATACAACTTTAATATATTTTATGCTACACAATTCCAGCTAATCATTAAAATTTAAACTCTACTGGATCAAATCCGGAAAAGATGATGAGAGCGTTATCTCCCTTAGTCCCTACGATTGCCAAAGGCGGTACAAATCAAACATCGAGCCTCCTTTTCTACTGATATTGTTGCGCACCACAAGCCAATAACAAGCCTATAGAAAAATTGAATGGAATATAGCATACCAGGAGTCTAAGTAATAGATTTAATTGTAATTGAAAAGGGTTCTTTATCATAGCGGAAGTAGGAAGCTAATAATAACAAATTGAAGACTGATTTAGTTCATTCATAGGAGAAGCAAATAGGTACAAGAGGGTTAAGATACATACTATTAGGTCTTGTGAAATACATGGTTATAGAGAACCCCGAAAGATTATACATTTCAGCTCTCAGAAATGAGTTATAAAATCAACAAAATTTATTATTTGTTCGGTTTTTGTTTCCTATGTTTTACTGTTGCTGGATTTGAAATTCCAGGGTATCCTACTCTGCAGTCTTGGTTCGGGATAAGCGAAGTCAAGATACTTGAATTGAGTCAATTGGTTGAGGAAGAACGTGAATACTCAGATTCGAATCCACCTCCCTTTATACCATCGAGAAAGAGGGTAGTCAGCTCAACAATTGAACATCCTCGTCCTATTTATGGCAGGTTCCTTCATGTAACTGATTTCCATCCTGACCCTTACTACAAGAAAGGGACATCACCAGATGAGGAGTGCCATTCCGGATCAGGAGAAGCAGGCAAGTTTGGTACTGCTTTGTCAGACTGTGATTCACCTTTTCAACTTGTCGACAACACTATAAAGTGGATACATGATGTCCTCGGAGATAGCATAGACTTCATTGTCTGGACAGGTGATAATATTAGACATGATAATGATCGTCGATATCCTAGAACAGAGATGAAAATCTTTGACATGAACGAAATTATGGCCAACAGATTGATTGATCAGTTTAGAGTCGATGATCCTTATAATTTCGAATTAGAATTACCTATTGTGCCTGCTATCGGTAACAATGATGTATTTCCTCATAATGTCTTCTCAGAAGGTCCCACATTGCAAACGAGAGAGTTTTATCGCATATGGAGACATTTTATTCCTGAAGAACAACTCCATATCTTTCAAAGAGGTGTGAGTTATTTCAATGTTATAATACCTAACAAACTTGCTGTGATCTCAGTTAACACCTTGTATTTGTTTAAATCTAATCCATTAGTTGATAACTGTGATTCTAGAAAGTCATCAGGATATAAATTGTTTGAATGGCTAGGATCAATGTTGAACATAATGAGAGCAAGAGGAATGAAAGTCTGGCTGGCTGGTCATGTAGTTCCGTTGACAATGACGTATGATTATTCTTGTGTCCGAAAATTCGCTGTTTGGGAATACGAGTATCGGGACGTGGTCATTGGCAGCTTATTTGGTCACCAGAATACAGATTACTTTGCTCCTTTAGACGCTGTAAAAGCCTACAGAAGTTTGATCAAACAACTAGAAGTTGAAGGTAACCAAAACACTGCTGATCAAATCAGAGAATATGTTTATAACGAGTTTGAAGATCATCCTGAAATTAATGATATGAAAAATGGTATCGATTTAGACTCCATTTTTCAAGAATATGAGGAAGAGTATAGGAAATTGAAATATTTTGGGGGTTTTCACAATCTTGACAACGATTATGAAACTGAAGATGGTGAAGTTTCAACCCAGAAGGTGCCTGGAAAACTGACTTATATGAATAATGTTAGAAAGAGCTATTATAGTAAAATGAAGTTAAGAAAGTCTGACAAGCTAGGCGAGAGATATTCTATTTCCAACGTCGGAAGTAGTATTTTACCTACATATTTACCTGGATTTAGAATATATGAGTACAACACAACTGGATTAGATGGACTAAAAATTTCAAGAAGACAGAATACCGAATCTGGCAAATGGGAGAGAATGCTTGTGAACGAATTGAATGAGCCCGTAGAGGCTTCCGTGTATGATAAGGATTGGGAGTCCATTTTTGAAGAATTTGAAGAGTTCTACGCCCAGGAACATGCTAATGATGACTTGATTGATGATGAAACATTTCAAATTGGATTGGTTCATTCTTCTGATGGTTCCATTAATGGAGGTGGTGAGGATAAATCTTGGCCAACGATTATGCCTAATGGAACCAAACTAGGACCTGCTTTTGTTCCTCAAACTTTCACTCCTACTAAATACATACAGTACGTATGCAATCTCACTGTGGTAAACTCTGGAGAATCTGAATTTAGATACGAGGTTGAGTACAATTCGGATGATGCTCCTTATACCTTACCAGACCTGACGGTGAAAAGCTATATAGAGTTTGCTAATCGTCTATCATTACCTTTGAAACTAGAGGCCAAACTAAAAGAGCTGGGAATTGATCCTATAAAGATTGGTGATCTTCCAGAAGGAACATCATTAGAAGATTTCGAGATTACATCAAAGGACTCAGAGATAATAAAGAAATTAGAAGCAGCTGATCATGAAACTATCAGATTCGGCAATGCTGAGCTCGAAGTAATTGAGAAACTAAAGCGATTATGGAGATTATTTATAAAGCGGTCTTTTATTAGCTCTGGATTAGAAGATGGGTATATATAAATACATCAACATGAAGGGAAAAGACTAGGAACTCACAAAAAAAAGCACCACTATATGAAATGGAGAAGAACATAGTAACTCATCATAACATTCATAGAAAGATGGTTCCAGGAGCCGTTCTGCTACTGATAGAAGTGGAAACAAATTTAGTTAGCGGGGAGAAGGTAGTTGATATCAACGATACATGGTGTATTGGGTGGTTTTCAGGTTTCCGGATGGACATTGATATATATAAAAAGTCGCGACTTACATCAATAAACAGCAAAAAAAACATACTATCTTCTTCTCACAAAGTTTTGGGTTTTATAAATTATGAACCCTTACGGTTTAATTTTGAGGATCTTGTATATTATAATGTATGTATGATACCGTATATTTGCGATATATACTTATGTCTTGAATGTATTTAACTCCGAAATATAATTATATAATAAAAATTATTTATTTATTCATTAATATTAAAATGACATGATAGTAGGTCCAAAGGATCTCGGTATACATACTTTCAGTTTTATGAGCAATTCATAGGATAATACAACAACGTAATTCTCTATGTGATTTATCCAATTGCTGTATCCATGTTTAACGAGAATGAACTAAGCAACCATCTAGGAATAGTAAAAGAAACGGAATCTAAATAACAATATCCCTAAATTTTCACCCGGAATCTGCATGATCTTATCCATATCAGAAGAATTTGCATATCCTCATGATCATCCTTTTCAGTGTTTGTTAGTATATTAGTTGACCTATATTATTAATACCTTATTAATATACACCAGGTTACACCCTACAATCGCGCAGCAACAAATTCTGCAATCTCATGATCAATATTCATCCATAAATCATCAATATTTCTTAATGCTGTATAAATTTTAATATGAAGAAAAGGAATCATATATACAAGTTTCAAACATATGCCACAACTCTCTGGATTTGAATGTACATAACCCAAAAGTTCCCTCCATTAATAAAGCCAAAGCAATATATTCAATTTCCCATAAATCAATCATTTATTCAGCTTTCTTCTAAGTGCTTTCTGTGCCTTTCTTCTCTTTTTTAGCTTATGCTTCTTCATCTTCTTTCTTCTTTTTCTTAGTACACTGTCAAGTTCATATTTCAGATTTGATTCAGGTTCCACCATTGTCGACTCTGCAGAATATTTCTTTCCATTATTGAACATTCCAACTACAGGGAAAGCTCCAAAACAACTCAGATCTTGTCCAATCTTATTTACTGTAGTTGCATACTTTCTTGATAGCAGAGTACTTGACTTCACGAGACTACTAGCTGTTGGTTTTCCACCTACATGAATGCTTAGTCTAGTGAAGCTTCTCGTTAAAGCCTCTGATATACGAATTGCACTCATTATGGTTTCGATTTTTTAGTTGCACGCTAGTCTATACTACTTCAGGGAAGTTGGGATAACCCAGTTATCAAATTTGTAGACTTCTATGATTAATTCACCTTCACTCCTTCAATAGTAAACTAATTCCTAAATCATGCAATCCTCAATAACACCAAGAATGAATTGACTACCTCAAACTTCAAACCAAACCAGTGGAAATTTTGGCTATCGAACAACGCCAAAACACTGATTTCTAGTGACAAGGACAGTTACACAGTTTTCAACTTATAAGACTGATCTGACGATATATATTTTATACCTTTTCGTATCCTATAGTATTATCATCATTGTATATTATATTAGTCTTCTTCGAAGGTCCAATACTTCGTCTGACAAAAATTTCAGAAATGGTTACCCGGAAAAAGAGTTCACAAGCTCCAGATTACATAATCATACCTCAAAGAACACTTGAATATTTATTCAATGCATTTGATGCATGATCATGCAAGGCGATCGCTTGCAATAAAGCCTATCATTCAATTATTACGTGATCGTAATACATATTATAAGTAAATATAGGGAGGGTCTCGCTCGAGAAACAGAAAAAAGGGTCTCCGTATCTATCTTTATCTCCATACATAAAGCTATTGTTACTTGGTCTTTCTTGCTGATGATTATTTCTAGCTGAAAACTATTATAAATAAGCTATATATCAACCTGCACTTTAGTTTTTCAATCAAATTAACCCAATCTCTGCTAAGACTTGCAGACTAGGCTGGTTCTATTAGGGAGTATTGTCGTTGTTACGCGTAGTTATCAGTGTCATACATCTACGAGTTCTTGTGAATTCGACAATCATGAATAATGTATCATTTATACAATATCTTCTAACAATTCATACTAAAAAATAAAGCTCAGTGCAGATGACAATCATAAATCTTGTTTATCTTGTCTCGACATTTCTTTCATTTCCATAAATCAAGCTTCGAAGTTCTCAATCAATACTTGATTCATCTCTCTTGCGACTTGTAAAGCAAATTCTTGATTATTATTTAGAGCCTGGAAAAATTCGTTTCTCTTCTTAGTAGATTCCTCGTCTTGACCATGAAGTCTCAGTTTGTTTTCAATACTAGATGGACAAGTATAAGACAACCAAGCTTCGCGTCGAACAGCAGCATACTCTTCTAAGAGTTTATCTGGGTTTGGTTCATTCTTTGTAAATATTCTGATGAAACAGTTACCAAGGGCGGCAGCATCTAGCAAACCAGTTGTTAATCCTAAACCACCAATTGGATTATTTGAGTGAGCAGCATCGCCACATAATACTACATTACCCTGTTTATAAGTCTTAGCACATCGTTGATGAGCCCAGTAAGGTTGGCAAGAGAGCAACTTGTACTCAGGTAAAGGTCTTGGTCCTGGCAACAATCTCTCGTATTTGGCTTGAACTGTGTTAATAATTTCATCATCAGGAATATCAGTTGGTACACCATATGCAATTCTCCAAATGTTTTCTTCTTCAACTGAAGTTCTAGCAATTACAGCCCAATCGTTTTCGTGAACAATCATATTGATAGGTCCGTAACCATGTTCAGCAAAAGGATAAATCACGTTTGTAGCAACAAATCTGAAATCACCCCATGTGAAGCCTTCAAATGGAATCACCAGTGATTTTCTGACACCAGAACCGGCTCCGTCAGCTCCAACAACGTAATCAGCTTTATAGAACACTTCGCCTCTCTTAGTGGTAGTAACAAGTTCAACAGTACCATCATCAGCGTTTCTAACACCAGCAACTCTTTCTCCATATCTCAATTCAAAGTTAGAATACGTTTGAGCATGTTCAAGAATTAATTCAGCTAGTTTGTCTTGACCAGTGTGTAAGCCCACGCATCCAAACTTGACTTCATTCTTGGGAAGAAGAAGTTCTTTTAGATTGGCTAAGATCGTATCACCGTCAGCATATGGAGTTCTGAAAATAAAACCAGTGTTGTTGGTAGCAGAGATTTTTCTTAAAGGTTCGAGTAAACCAACCTTGTTCATTTCATTAAGAACAATTGGCATATAAACAATGGCTCTTGGTGATTTAGCGATTTCTTGTTCAGCCTCAAGAACGAGAACATCAACTCCTTCTCTAAGAAGCTTGTAAGCAAGGAACAAACCAGTGGGTCCTGCACCCACAATGATGATCCTCTTTCTGAGGAACTCAGCAGTTTTGAATTCTGGTACTCTTTCATAAGCAGTAGGCATTGTCAATGACTAATTCTATGATATGTTAAAAGTATAGTATTGGTTTCCCTAGTTGAATAAGATAGTGATTATTGAAAACTAATAGTCAGTGCTTCGACACAATGGTACTTGAATGAAGAATCAACAAAGAAGACTGATGAAAACGAAGAGATTCTTCTCAATTTATATAAGAGGGACCTGTCATATTCTTGCATTTCATAAACTGTCAACCCCGATTGTAACTGAATTGGTCATCAGCTTGCTGATGGTAGAGGAATTTTGTTTCCCCATCAAAGCTGCCTTGTAATAAATACACAAACATACGAAAATAGTAAACCTAAATCATTTCTTATCCTCTATTCTAATATTTTAGTATCATTTAAATATCAGTAATTGTTAGAGTTTAAGAAATAGCGTGCAAGTCGAATAAAGAAAACATGTTGTTTACTAAAATGATGATAGTTTCTTTGAAAAGAGGATGAAATCCTCTTCGTATAAACTTAAGGTTGTATTATAAGTAAAGTTACCAGTACTATAACTTAAACTTCTTCCTTTCTTCAGCGTTCATTCAAGCAGTTACTTGACAATGGAACTATTAAATAACAATTTCTTTGAGGAATCTCATAACATGATATAACAAACAAAAACTGAGGTTTATATTATTTCACAATCCAATTCATCAAGCGCATTCCTTTTTTCATACTCTCAAAAAACTCCCAACTTTCATCCTAGTACGCCATTCAAACCAACAATAAAATAAAGTTATCTCCGTACACAATAATTGTCCCGCACTCTCAAATTTGTGCCGAAATTGTATGGGGAACTCAACTACCTATTTAGTAGGCTGTTTGTTGCCTTTGATTAGAGTTGAGATGGAGATCAAAGTAATTCTTATAGACGAAGAACAGGTGAACATGTAGGCCTTTTTAACCTATGGAAGTCGATAATGGACAAAATCTGGGGTAAAGTTTCTTCCAATAGTATGCGATATTCGCGGTGATTCACAGTGGTTTGTATACGAAATAACCGAACGGAACTACTTCAGATTGAGTAAGATCTCGGGGTATGTTCCGTTCAATGCATTGATTGCTATTTTATTGCTATAGACCTCACTATTGTAAGGCTTAATATTTAGGATTAGAGAAGAGCAGCATTTGTTAGAGCAAATACAAGTAAAAGATTGCTTGCTTATTGATGGGGGCAGAGCTTTTAGCTTACAAGCGTTGAAGTGATTTACATATTATAGAGATTTGCTTGTTAGTCAGATCAATATACTGTTGAGCAAGATCGAATCTCTTTGAACGTTGAACCGAAAACATGTTCAGATGCCATTAGTGTTTCTTCCAAAATCCTTTAAATAGAGTTTGAAATTCCCAGTAGTTAGTATTCTTGATAGAATCAGCGCTGTTGTTGTAGGCACAGCATAGATTCAGCTCATCAGTTGAAGATATCACTCTGCTGCCAATGCTTGAGATATTGAAATATGATCCATATAGATGCATTCTTCTTTTAATTTTTAATTTTTAATTTATTTTATTTTACTTATTTTAATTCTAAAATTTTAATTTTTTTTCATAATGCTTCAACAAAGGTAAAATAGCACCAATTTTGTTTGGCTTTAGTGCATGCATTCAACTATTCAGGTACCGTTACTTTTAGAGTTGAAACCATCAAAAGTCATGTTTTCCCAGCAGTCAGATCAGACCAAAGTTTCGAAAAGTAAACCCCATGCAAATGTTTCCTTCATAGAACTTCATAGAATGGACTAAACATACCTGTAAACTGCGGGACGATTTTAGAGAAGATAGGTAAATACAATGCGCTGTCAATGGTTGGCCTGAATATTAATCAAAACCAGTTTTACGCTAGAGAGTAGTGTGTAAAACAGATTTAGTTTTGAACTTAAGTTTGTGGGGACCTCATTAATCTCTATTTGGCAAGTAAACTTTATATATTATAAATCTCATCATGTCTTTTTGTTAACATCTCATCCTTTTACTTCACCGTTTCATAGCTACGAATTAAAACTAAGCTCATGATTACCGATTGATTAACTCTTCGACTTGCTTTTATTTGACTGAATATTGGAGAATCTTCCCTATTCAATCAAACAACGGCTTCGCTTATGCGAAACCGTTTTTGACCAACTTAATAAAGCTAGTTCAATGATGAGAAGCAATCTTTGTCTTGACTGACATTATATTATTTAACATCAGTACGGGTTTACTCTGCTATTAGTAGAATAAGGTCTAGTGAAATAAACCTTTAAAATGATTCAGTGTAATAGCTGGTTAGTTATTCCACTTAAAGAGTCCGATGTCTCTTTTTATAGATTGGAAATGTATGTGAAGTAGTTATAGGTACACCTAATTATTCGTTAATTTATCGTTCTGTTGTCTAATTGATGTTTATGTTTATGTATACAAGAAGAGCTAGAGGTTTCCCAGAATCATATTAATCAGTGAAGACATCTTTTGCTAAGCCGGCTTTCAGAATTACCTAGTATTACCTGGTATTGTGTTGATCTTATACGTTACTCCTATTCATTATGGTGTGCCGAAAACTGTTCTTTCATTATCACACTTTTCTTCAGACACTACGACCGCGATGTAACCACATTCTGTAGAAATACAAGGAGTAGTACTATTATCTTTTAACCATCAACACTATATACATTAATCCATAATCAGCTATTAAACACTGAAACGACGGTCAATAGCTTAGAGATCATGACAATAGAGAATCCATTTGGGGAACTGTATTGCATCATTGAAATCAACAAAATAAAAACATATGGTAGATGGAAGACATCTAGGAAGTTTTTCGAATAAAGCCGATAAAAGAATTGATGATCTGGATTGCTATAATGCATAAAAAACAGTTTAACCATGAATCAACAGCACCCTCAATGCTATATTTGACAAAGAGAAAAGAGTAAGAGTAATAATCATACTATAGTATCATTTTGTTGACATCATCAGCTAATTATACAATACAGTCTTCTCAAACAATTGCCTGATAGAACAAAACAATCTCCCTCTTCACATGTTCCCATTTATGTGGATCAAAGAAAATATACACTCCTCTTTCACTCTGAGGCGATTGTTGTATAGGTTCATTATTAACATCTTTGGTAAGCCATAGTTTGAACTCTTTATGGAATCTCCAATTTCGAGTCACTAGCTCCCTGGCTGCTAACTCTTGTAGTAGATCTCTTGGCATTGTATAGAAGATGTAAAACAACGTTTCGTCACTGAATACATTCATTCGGGCTTCGGATGCTGGAACTACGTTTGGAACTTCGTAGCATGCTGGTACTCTAAATCTTGGAGCTACATCTCCCGCATCAGTTTCTACCCATGGCGATGTGAACGCTCGAGATAATGGTGCTTGCGTAGGTTGCATGTTTAAGCCAATTTTGCTTAGATCGTTCCCTATAGCAAAGGCATTTTCATTGTTTTGGTCCATACGCACCATCCCCATTAGTCCTTGCAATCCAAATCGGTCTAAATCGGTGTTGCTTTGGTTACTACTGCTGTTCTGTTGCGGTTGATGACTTGATGGTTGTGTGTTGTTGGCTTTTTGAGACTTCTATGCAAACACTTGTTAGAATATGTAAATTGCGTGGATCAACACCTATGAAATCATTTCGTTCATCTCCCTTAATTTTACTTACTTTGCTTTGTAGAGCAGGAAAGGCATCTTGGGTGAAATCAGGTTTTTGCTCACTAGCTAGTCCTGGTGGTAATATCCGTGGTGACTAAATATTGTTAATATGTATTTTTTTACTTTGCTTTGAATTAACTTGTTCCGATCCGATTTGTTTGATTGCTTAATTATATAGCTCGCTATAACATACATTGTTGTACCCACTCTGACTATAGGTTCGACCTAAAGCTGGGAAATCAGAACTGTCCAAGCTTGATATCTTGTTGCCAATATGAGCTCCAGAACTATTTCTACTACCTGTAGAAGCTGCCACTTGAGCAAATGAAGCCCCTGGCTTATTTATTGGGTTTATCTGACCAGAATGCATGTTGTATTACTACCAAAAGTGCAATGGTTGAATGATGAATTAAAAATGAGGTAGTCAAATTCAATCCTAAGAGAAAGAATTGATTGTTAGTTTCACGTGGATTTGAAGTATTCTGCAGTTTAGCTATGAAAAAAGTTGCTCGTGTTACAATGTTTGAAAGGAAAGCTGCTAGTGACGAATGAAGGCATTGCATTGAATAATTTATAATGTATAGCAATTTGAGTTACACATGCCGGAAATGATAGTCTATTCAATTCAATTCAATTCAGTTCAACTTTTCAAGGGAATAATTCTTTTCTCTCTTGTTATAACATATTGCTTATTTTTCAGTTGCTGTTGTTGTTGTTGTTGTTGTTGTTAACTTTTCTTCATTCCTATCAAAAAATGCTATTCTTAGTGTATAATGATGAGTGCTCCAGAACCGCACAGTATTCTCTTAAACCATTGCGGTGATATCTCCAATAATTCCATTTTATCTCTTATAGTGGTTTGTTCTTTATAATCAGTTATCATACAGCTTATAAAACTCATCCATCTGCTCGTTCAGACTATTCAACAGTAAGTGCAACTCTCAAACAGTCATCCATTCATCATTTTTCACTTTTTATCAATACCATCATCACCACTATTCCTTACCTTCCATTATCTACATACGAACAGTTCAAACAAACCCCAATTCGTAATCTTTTCCAACTTACCTTAACTCAAACATACACAATGCTCTTGAGCTTATAATATTTTCAAATATGTTTATTACGTTCACCTTCTTCCAGTATTTACCCTCTATCTTTCTATCATCAAGGACACAGAACAAAATCCTCAAAACTTGTACCTAGTTAAGCTGGTGATACTAAGTCATGTACCATACAAAAAGTTACCCGGTATTTTTTTTTTCCCTTTTATTATTGGGGGCATAAGAGAGACTTTTGGTCGGAGGTTGTTTTCTCTGTGAGGGTTCTTCTAAAGACTACGGATTAATTACTAGGAGACCGGACAACCTGAGTGAGTGATAGTGGAAACTATAAAATGTGTGTAGCATTGTAAGCACAAGATATTGCACTGTTTGGTTGAGTGTAGTAAGTAAGGGTTACCGTAAGACCGGACAAGATTTATCAAGTCTCACTTCAATTGCGATGAACAAAATTTTTAGTTAGTGCGAAAAGGCTTGCTTGGTTGATATTGTACTATTGATCTTACATAAAAATATGCTATGCTAATGAGTAGAAGAGCAGAGTGTCATGAGCTTATGTTTGTATTATAACAATAAAATATAGTAACGCTCTTTATTGACTATTCAGGGTTATTAGAATAAGCGGTAGCCTTTTGATAGGGTTTAATTCTGGAAGAACCATAGGTCACTACTATCAGATCATACCCTTAGTATACAAGTATCAAATATCAAAGATCATATATACACATATCATATCATATATCATCTATAACATCAAATACAATGGGAATTGCAAGAAATCTACCGAATATCATCATAACTGGTACACCGGGATCAGGAAAATCAAGCCATTCACAACTTGTAACTGACAGCATACCAGGAATGAGAGTTTTCTCCATCAGCGACGTTGCTAGAGAAAGAAAATGTTTTGACGGCTATGATGAAGTGAGGCAATGCCATATAGTAGATGAAGATAAACTATTGGACGCTATCGAAGAAGATTTGGATCAAGGTGGAGTAATTATTGATTGGCATGTAAGCGAAATATTTCCTGAACGATTAATCGATCTAGTCGTGGTTCTTCGAGTAGATAACTCTATTCTATATGATAGATTGAAGAAAAGGGAGTATCCAGAGTCTAAAATCCAAGAGAATCTTGATGTTGAGATCATGGAAGTTATTGCCCAAGAAGCAAGAGATTCATATGCTCCTCAAATTGTTGTTGAGCTAGAGAGCAACAATGCTGACGAGATGGAATCAAACGTTGAAAGAATTACCCAGTGGTATAATCAATGGAAAGAAGATCATCCAGAAGGAGTTATAGATGCTAGAATAGAAAACAATAATCAGGATGAAGACGGCGAAGGAGACAATAATGACAGTTAAACGTTTATGTTTATTCCGTTTGTCGGATGTATTTTAATGATATTTATTCTTTAGACTTCTAGATATGTATAATAATTACAGAATAATATTCTTTGATGGTTTCTTTCCATGTCTATTAGTTTTCCAATAGATAAGACCTCAATTTGTCAAGTGCTCTATATCTATGACTCATTGTATTTTTCAGTTCTTTATCCATCTCTCCGTATCTGAATATTTGTTAGTTCTTATGAAGGTACTTATCAGTGGATAAGAAAATTCTTCCAATTACTCACGTCAAATCATATCCCCTTGGTTGGAAAACAGGATCCCAACCAAAATCAAGTGATCCTCTAGGTGGAACAATCGAGCCCTAAAACCATATTAGTTATAATCCACGCATTAAGCATCAATATGTATAATGTTGTTCACTTCAATAATCTCTATTTTATACATACTTCAGTTATTCCTTGGAACAGCTTGACTTCCCTATCAGGCCCTTCACAGTATCCGAAGGTACATATGGCTTCAGCACTTTTATCCTCAAACCCAGCAAGCATCTTGTTAAGACCTTCAAGACCAACAGACTCCAAAAACCATTTGCTGAAACAAAAGCATTAGTAAAAACTCGCTTTATCTTCAGATTAATAAAAATAAAAGAATCAAAAATCTGCAGATTTCTACTTACATATATGGACCTGGAAGACCGTTATAAGCATTGAATACTAAGCAAGTATCCTCAACGAGAACTGGACCATGGATCTAATAAATAATTAGTGATCAAATCAGTAAATAATAAAACTTCTGTATACCGCAGAGAAATCATAAAATTATACTTACTAAACGAGCAGCTGTCTGAGCCTTCTTAATGGTTACTTCCTCTACAGTGCCTTGAAGTTCTTCAAGATCCAAACTTCGATTAACAATTGTATGACTTCCAACTTGTGAGGCTCCCTGACCTTGGGCGAGGATAGCTACAACTTCTTTCAGCTTATTTTTGTTTCCTATTCGTTTAAAAATGTGTCAGTAGGAAAATTTTCATGCTCAATGATCCTTATGGTGGTATCAACAAGAATTGATCACAGATGTAGATCTTAGAGCTCAATTTACTATTAATAATCAAGGCGCTCACATACCAGTAACGAAAGTAATTGTGCTCATCTTGAATAATGGAGAGATCAACTAGTAAAGAGGGTGCAATGTATTCTGTTGATAGTAACAACCATATGAAGTACTGAAGTCAATGAATACATTTAATTCAGTTTTATTATAGATTTCATTGAAGTTATAATGGCATAGACTGAGATAGATAAAAAAGAGTCTCTAAGAACTTCATGTAATGAGGAATAATTGGAAAAGTAGATTAAGATTCAAGATTCATGCATGATCAAGAAGTATGCATAGAAATTTACCTTATGTTACATACTAATAATAGTTACCATCGAACAGTGCTAACTTTGTGATTAAAATGACAAATGAGAAGTGCTTGTATAATAAATATCTAACAAAACTTCTGATTGGTAGCTTTGAACTCGGATTGCTGCAAATAAGCAATATACATATATATATCTAATGAACATCCTTAACACCCTTGGATGAAGCATCACCATGCATAAGAGACCATTGTGCATAGGGGCGCATGAAGCAACTGATCACCAACCTACCACTAGTACCTTACTTTACAACGATGGCTCGCATCCAATAAAACATATATATTACTAATGTAATTATTTAATAAACTCATATTACTTATCATTTACCAATTATCCAAACTGTTAACAGTCCGGCGAACCAACCTACCTGAAGAAGCGACCGAAGTTAAAGTCGCATCAGGATCACCGTGAAGATCCTCCATTTCCATCATAAGTATATCTTGGCCATCAAAGCCGACCCAAGGACCATCTAAAGATTTTGTTAGATATGGGTATTTATAACGTTGAAACTGTTCTCGCGTCTCATCCAATGTCATCTTTCTCTTCCTTTTTCTTATACCACTAGAACTTTCAGGAGGGGGAAATTCTATCCAATTCATCATAGCATCATCTTCATCGTTATCCGCTAGTCCAGCACTATAGATTGAAGGAATTTCCATATTGGACCAAGGGTCATTTCTTATAGATCTCAGAGCAATGAAATATGATAGAGGAAGATAATCCTTTTCGAATCTATACATGGTGATACCTGTCATCCATAGTAAAGGAATCATTAAAAAGGATAAAACAAAAGCTTTCCTTAAAGCAAACGTTCCAGCCATTGCTAATTGAAACAAAATTAAGCCAATACAAACCCGTCGAAATATCAATGGCCAGGCTTGTCCTGTTGAATGCTGAGGATTTTGCATAGAATATACCAATTGATATTTATATACAAAGTAGCCAAGAGCAAAATATGCCAACCCGGAGCACACAACTTTTGTCGAAAGCACTGAGTAGATGACAGTAATTATCAGTATCAGGATATGCTGCGGCAAAATTAACCCAAAGTTGAACACTGGTGCAGTAAAAAACAAATCATAATAGTCTCTTGCTGTATAGCAGAATATCTTACAAAAGGACACGATGAAAGTATCACCAATCTGCAAAAGCCTTAGAGGCATCAAACCAATGCCCTGTAATAATATAAGATCTACATAAAACAATGCCAGATTCTTAATAGCTGCAGCCAGAAGGTAAGCGATCTTAGTAGAGTCAGTAATCAAAGCTGTATAATTACTAGCAGTACCTGCCATCGTGAATACGAAAAACAGATTGAAGAATATGAAGAAATAGTTTTTGCTCACAACAGAGATCTCCTTCTCTCCACTTGAAACGTATCCCTGGAAATTAGCCAGCCACTCATAGAAATAAGGAACACATATAGACAGAAGAGTGAACAAATAAGGTGGCAGAATACCACATATCAGAGTATCAGCCCACTTATTACCAGCAATTGCATTGCCTAAAGCAGGCCAAAGTTTTTTCAGTGTTTTCACGTTCAACAACGCAGCAATTGATGAAACAGGGAAAACCCACGCAACAGTAGAAAACACAATAATAATTGTTATGGAATATTCTCTTAGAAATCTGCTTATTCGATTAAAATACAGGTTGTCCCATAATACATCACTAGGTGCTGGTGCTAAAGTAGCAATAAGCTTATTCACTCGGGGGTCTAGTACTGCTTGAGCAATCATTTGGGCCGATGCCACTGAATCCATTGTTATGAATGCTTCATGAATAGGGGCATACTCCTGTTCTCTTGCCCTCAGAATTTTCCCATCTAGACGATGTAGTTCATTGGTATAATGTTCTATCGCATCAACCTTTGTCCCAAACAGATTGAGAAAACCTGTTCGGATAGTGGGTCTAGGGTGAGATTTTTTGTTCTGCTGAAATAACTCATCATAAGATTTCGTCGACGAGGCATCGTTTAAAGAACGAATACCACTATTATTATCTCCCTCAGTTCTTCTTTCATTGGTACCATAACTGGAATAAGCATTGTTACCCAAACGACTTTCTTCTCCAGAAAAAGGGTCTATTGCTGATGATGATCCATCTCGAGGAATGTTGGTATCATCATCCTGATGTCTATTGTTCCCAAGACCAGCTAAAATATTAATTCCATTATTTTCTTCCGTTTCATTATTCATATACGTTGGTGTCCAAGCGTTATCATCCAAAAACCTCAAATTGGGAGCTTCGATAATATTGATGGGACTAGCATCAATCTCCTTGGGTATATATTTAGGTCTAGCTCTAGGCTCTCTTGCATCATGAGTTTGGAGCAAATTGACGCCTAAATATTGAGCCAAATAATACTCTAGCTTACGTAGAATATTATCTCTTTCAATAAACAGCTTTTTCAAATGGTCCCATTCACAACAAAGGGTAACTGAGCTTACTTTCCCTATTTTGAATGATTCAATATGGTCCTGTAGAACATTTGCATTCCGTAGTTCTGGTGGAATGCCGCTCATTCTAATTGTTCTATCAGTGATAGTGGACTGATTTCCCAAATACTTTTGCCTTACTTTCAGCACAGTGGTTGTTTGGTCTAATAAAAGATAGATAGCTAATCCTGAGAATAGATAGACAAATATACCATACATCCAGAAATACTCAGGATAAGGCCCATCGCTTCCATCAGGATCATCTACTAAAGTTCCGGATGCCCTGGTTGATATCAGAGTTGAGATTATGTATTTGGGTACCGTAAGCAACGAATCCCCAGTTGGATCATCAGGGTCAATGCTACCTGTATAGTAATATCTTATAGGTGAGATGAATACTATGGAAAATATACTGTAGTAAGCCAATAGTTTGATCGACATTCTGAAAAATCCAAGAAACACATAAGCATCCAAACCAGAGAATTCTAGAACCTGTTCATCTGAAATATGCCAAATAATAGGTATCCATCCAAATAAACTGTTTGGTATCTTAGGCAGTTCCTTATTGTGTATAGTTCTCATTGAGTAGAATGAAGGCCACTTCTTTCTTACAATACAGAAAAGGAGAAAACAGGATACACCTAACAGTGATACAATTGCTAGTTGAGCTTTGAAAACTCGCAGTGGTTGCCTGCGAGAGTCCAGGTCGGGTATCATTGGGTTGTGATCCATCCTAACTCCATTGATGTATGTCCCAGAGGTAACAGACAGCGATAAATGGCTGACTACTCAATAGAAGTAGTAGATAATCTTGGACGACAAACACTGTTGTTGTAGCTTTAGCAATGTATTAAAGTAATGATATTCCGCTTTTACAGGGAAAAAGCGGAATATCATTTGCTGTTAGTCGTAGATGTGTTTTGTTGTTTGATTCCAATGGTTGATTGTTGATTGTTGAAAGTTAATAGCGTATTTTCCCTTCTTAGCAGGCGAACTTGGTATAATTTCCGATATCTTGAATTGTGAGAAGGAAAAAGGAAATGATTAAGGCAATGCTCAGGCAGCAATTGAGAAAGATTCTTAAGAATTTTCCAGGAACCTCTAAAATAAAAAAATAGGAAAGTGTAATTAAACAAGAGTAATTATCATAAATTATTGAATTTAGAAGCAGATTTTTTTATTGTTAATATATTTTTTCATTGATCTATTCATAGTATCAACATCATATCCGGAATTTAGTGTTTCTGCTTGTGATGCCATATCTTCAGAATGTCCCACTGTCTCTGGAGACAAAACTGAGACGCCAGGTTAGTCTTAGAAACGAAATCAAATGCCCGCATCAAATACAAGCAAAACCCAGATAGCCTCTGATTTTTGTAAGCAAGTAATCTCTCACTAATCACAACAATAAACCATAATTTGACCAATTTTGAAATACAATATTCTCCCCAATCCAACAGCTGACAAATCAAACCAGCTTCAGCCACCAACCATTTCGCACTACTCTAATAAATCATCAGAAATATTATATCACGTAATAATCTAACACAGAAAAGAGTCTCTTCATATATTACGCCTTTAGACCCCCTCAAAAGACCCGACACAAGAGTCTATCTATTTCCCCATTCGAATTGAAAATTTTCGCTTTTAGTTAAGAAAGACAACTTTATTATCACTTTTCCACACGTCTTTCATAATAAAATTTTTCATTGCAAAAGGGTACCAAAACATGTCAAGATGAAGTAAGACCTATTACATATCGTCGCTTAAAACAAATTGTGACACTGTAAAAAATATATAAAAACTGCTTTTACACCGTGCGACTCGGGATTATTTTCTCACGTTCGTTTTCACGGTAAACAACTGTTCACCTTCTAAAGGGACTAAGAGGTTTAATAGCTCCACAACTAGTTCTCCAAGCAGTTCAAGTAATAGTTCTTCGTGTATTGTGATTTCTGTTAAAAGATCTTCCAATCTATTGGTTCTGTTTGAAGGTACCAGTTCTGCTTTTTTCATCGTCAAGTGTTGGTTTTTCTCTGGTATAGGAAACTGCGTTCTCCAGGTAGATTTGATGGAAATATCTGACTTTGTGTACGTTATAACTACCACATAATTATCCATACGATAAGGCATAGGGAATCCTGTCCAACAAGTGTTTCTATGCACAGATCAACAACAGGTTTCTAATTGCCCATCATCTGCATATCATTATCAGTRAGAAGACASTTATTGAATCCGAGAGTTTAGTTATTCAAAAGTGTCTACTACAAAGAGACCTCGTTGAAGCAATACTATACCAAATACAACCATGGCTATAGATACATATGTGGTTATCCACATTTCAACCACCTGTGACGAGCACGGTGTCTACGTGACGAAAGACTCAGCAGAAACGATAGAAATCGCCTGGATTGTCTTAGACGCAACCTCACTAGAAGAACTACACTCTGATTCAGTTCTTGTGCGTCCTGTGAATACTCCAATCACACCTTTATGCACCAGCTTAACCACCTTATCTTGGGAACATGTCCGCACTGCAGGATCATTCAAGGACGCCATCAACAAGTTAGAGACTTTTGCAAAAACCCATTTGAAGAGCAAAGAATTCGTATTTGTTACTTTCAGCGCTTGGGACCTTCGTGTTCAAATCCCACGTGAAGCAAGAGATAAGTCTGTTGTTCTGCCTTCTTACCTACAACATCCAAAAGCTTTTGAGCTGAAAACAGAATTCAGAAAATGGCAGTCTTTCCATCCAGAAACTTTATCATATAACTCATCTTCGTTGTCAAACATTTGTGCTGCTTTGAAAGTAGACCCTGTTCAAACTTCAGCTCCTATCAAACATAACTTACCATTGCACTTACAATCATTAGCTACTCCTACTCCCAGAAGAGCTATGGAAGAAGCTGTCACTTTAGCAAGAGTTCTCAAATCTTTAATCTATCAGTGCACTCCAGAAGATTTCCAAGAGGTTTTGGTCCATCCTTTGGACGCTCAAGCTGATACTCGTGCTTTCCTTGCTGAAAGATCAAAAGTTCTCCATATGTCAAACCTACCTCATGACACAACCCAAACAGAATTGGAATCCTGGTTCACTCAGTATGGAGGCCGTCCAGTTGCTTTCTGGACATTGAAGACACCTGATTCTCATAAATCTCTAGGAACTGGCTTTGCTGTCTTCTCCTCTCACGAGGAAGCCTTAGAATCGCTAGCTATGAACGGTAGAGCATTGAATGATCGGGCTATTGAAGTGTCACCCTCATCTTCACGCGTTCTAGATCGAGCACAGGAGATTTTATCCCCATTTCCTCCATCCAAGAACAGGCCACGACCTGGTGATTGGACATGCCCATCATGTGGGTTTTCTAATTTCCAAAGACGAACTGCATGTTTCCGTTGTTCATTCCCTGCTAGTTCTGCTCAAGCTGTACAAGACTCTATGTATCATGGTACGCCAAACTCTGTAGGAAACGGTTCAGGATATTCACACTATCATCGAACTTCTGTTCCTTTCAGAGCTGGCGATTGGAAATGTGGTAACGAAGGATGTGCATATCATAACTTTGCTAAGAATGTATGTTGTCTTCGATGTGGGGCTCCCAGGCCTCAAATGGCTAATGGGAATGTGCCCCAGGTCACAGGACCGTTGCCATTACCTCAGGGACAGTTACCGCCAATCGCTAATCATTCACATTCGCATCAGCACCAGCACCAGCAGCAACATCAACAAGTTCAAGCTGTGAGATCTGTTCAACAGCTTCAACAGCAACAACAGAATCAGCCAGCAACTTTACCACAGCCTCCTCATGTCCAGCCCTCACAATCCTCACAGCCACAACAATCTCAGCCTAAATCCCAGCATCAACAACCACAACAACAGACTGTAGCAGACCTTCAGCTACCTCAAGTACCAGTCCAAAGCTCAACAGCCACCCCACCGCCATATCAGTCCAATAGGAGCCCAAACTTGAATTACTATGAGAAAGAAGACGTTAACTCTTTGACAAATAAATTAGGATCTATTGCAATTGATGAACATTCTAGTGTCTCTGCTTAGAAAGAGAAAGATCCTATAAGTAGTGTGAACGGAAGTTCTCAATGGTGAATAGTTGTATGGATTAAAGTATAAGATGATAAAATAAAGGTGGAGTGTTAGTAGGATTATAAGTATTATAAGTATTATCATGAAGAAAAAGAAGTTTTATAATTTCAGTTTAAGAAGAGAATAGTAATGTTGTGTATAATTCAAACAAAAAAAGAAAAGGAGGAAAGAAATATTAGGGAAATCTGAAGGTATAAAAGGTAATAAAGACTATAATTACTATTACTATTACTATTRTACTCCTCGTATATTTAAATTAACCCGTATTTGCTATACTAGAACTCCTCGAGCGTCCAACACTTTCTCAACTTCTCCTACAAACTTCGCAAACGTCTTCTTACCTTTCTCACATGCAAATATAGCCCGACTTCCCTCACCACAGTCTTCAATCAAAATACTAAACTTTGTAGTCCTCAACTTCAATTCGTTCTCACGAGAAATAACCCCATGAATACTCTTGGCTTGTTCATCAACTGCTATTGATGCTGAAGGCCAAGCATGGAATGACGATGCCAATGAATATAGAAGATTCTGGGAATCCAATGATGAGTTCAAAATTAAAGGATCAGTGGGACCAGAAGAAGATATCATTTTCTGGAACCATGATTTTTTCCCTGGGTTATTTGAGGATGGAATTGTTTTCTTTCTTTCAGGGAAGAATGATTTTCTTTTATTTTGATCAACTGCCTGTAAAGGTGCCCTTTCTGCTTGATATCTCTGTTTCTGCTGTTGCTGCTGCTGCTGTTGTTGCATACTGTTTCGTTTGACTACCGGAGGCTTCCTTGGTTGTAAGGGAGGAGTCACATTGGCACTGTATCCTTTGATTGCTGAATAATTCGTATTGGTTGGCTCAACAGTCATAGTTGAATCTCTGAATACCGAAACCCGTTTTGCCGCATATGCATTATTTGATTTGCCTACTGATTTACCTGCTGGAGTATACGAAGTAGATAGCGGTGATTTTTCATCTGGTGATTCCGGTGCTGTTACTATGCCTAAGCCCAATAGCGTCTCACTACCTGCCAGATCACTGTTCAAAGAGGATGATGATTGACGGTTTCCCTTGAAATCAGATCCACTATTCTTCGACCCATCAAGAGGCATTTGGTTCTCTTTATCACTGCTATGACGGCTGATGTTATTGTTGTCATTTTCATTGATATTTGACTCAGAGTCTAACCGGAAATCAGTATCAATGATTCTTGATAAACGAGCACTGTCAAGACCGAAATGGCTATTGAGATCTCTCTCTAGTAGAGAAGCAAACGCGTCCTGGCTGTCATCTTCTTCAAAGATTTTTTCCAATGGCATTTCTGGTCGTGGATTCTGTTTGCTCGAGGTGGTAATGATAGTTTGATTGGCTGTATTGAAAGTGTTTTGTCCCTTTCTGTTGGAATTCTTGCTACTGGTTCCACTTGAGACGTGTTCTGCTTCTTCTTGAATAGTGAAAAAGCTTTTAGGCAGAGGATTCGACGCTGCACGTCTTTTGGGATCTAAGGATCGAAGGCTATTGCTATCCAGGTTGCTATTGGTATTATTAGCGATGTCTCTGCTGTTGCTGTTGCTGTTAGTATTATTTTCACTTCTTGAGTAGTTCAATGCCATGGAATCAGAAACAATTCTACTTGACCTCAAGTGTTCCTTCCTTTCTAAATTAGACGCAAATAAATCAGAATTCACAGCAAAGAGGTGATCGCAGAATGATGCAAATCTTTGAGGATTCTCGATATCCATAAACTCCCAATCTGGATCCTGACTCGAAGTAAGCGTATTACCATTCGCAATAATACTCGGTCTTTTAGGTACCATTAAAGAAGAATGGCGAGACAATGAGTGTGGAATTGAACCATTGGAATTATTGGTAGCAGCAATAATAATACTGTTGGTATTACTATTGTTACCCATAGTAGTATTGTTGTTTATACTAGGATTGTTATTATTGTTGCCAATAGTAGAAGAGTTCGTACCATAGTTAGAATTATTAACTCTGAGCGAAGTAAAAGACCCAGTATTAGCTCTAGCAAGTCCCTTAGCCATATCATGAGCACTGAATTCTTTCCATAGCAACTCCTTCGGAATTGGAGGCGGTGAATTAAGAACAAATTGACGTCCTGSAATAGACAATTGAGATTTGGAACTAGTAGTACATTTTAAAGAGGCAGCATCGGAGTGAACGGAATTAACTGATCGATTTCTTCGTTTCACCTGGGAAAATGATACTCCTCTTTTATGAGAAGAAGACGCTGAGATTCCAGCTCGGCTTCTAGATCTTCTAGTAGGTGTATATGAGCCTTTTGCCGTTGATGCAGAAGTAGAGGCCGATCCTGAACCAGAACCCGAATTCGAACCCGAGGCTGCATTGGGTGCCGTAGGACCAGGAGATTGTTTCCTGGGCTCTTCGGAATCATCTTCAGACGATGCCATATGATCTTCTCTATATTTCATTAGCAGGCGGTAGAACGTCTTTTGAGAGTTCGGTTCAGGAGATAGTAGCTGGTCGATGATAACTTCTAATGATTCGCCGTGCCATAATGTCTGCAAATTATCCAAAATTTCAGAATCGATCTCTTCTCGACGAGAAACAGGAGCTTTCAGCAGCTCATCGGGAATCGGGTCAATTGTTCTAGATGAATCCAATTCCTGTTCTTCATCAGAATACTTGGTGATCAATGGATGATTAAGTATATCAGGCATTGTTATTCTATCTTCAGGGTTAACTCTAAGCATTTTACGGATCAAATCTTTTGCCTCTGGTGACAGATTTGCAGGCATTGAAAATCTTCCTGCTTGAACTTTCAATAATAGATGTCTGATATTCTCATCATCAAATGGTAAATGGCCTGTGAGCAAAGCAAATAAAATAATACCACATGACCATATATCTGAAGGAGAGCCATGATAGATCTTTCCTGAGACAATCTCAGGAGATGCATAATGAGGAGAACCACATGAAGTCTCCAACAATTTGCCAGAGAGTTCCAGAGCAGCCATACCAAAATCTGCTATTTTAATATTACGATGCTGATCCAGCAGCAAGTTTTCTGGTTTTAAATCTCTATGGCAAATATTGAACCTATGACAATAATCAACTCCAGAGATGATTTGTTGGAAGTATTCAACAGCTTCTCGTTCATCTAATTTGCCATGTTTTAATAGATAATCAAATAGTTCTCCCCCTTCAATGTACTCAAGAACCAAATATAATTCTCCTTTATTTTCCCAAACATCGTATAAAGCCATTACATTTGGATGGTTGATCAATTTCATGATAATTATTTCGCGTTCTATCCCATAAGGAAGATTTCCCGTGTTATTGTTTGAA
Organism: Sporopachydermia quercuum; assembly: GCA_001599295.1. Taxonomy (NCBI): domain Eukaryota; kingdom Fungi; phylum Ascomycota; class Sporopachydermiomycetes; order Sporopachydermiales; family Sporopachydermiaceae; genus Sporopachydermia; species Sporopachydermia quercuum. The sequence continues at coordinate 2,285,462 of BCGN01000001.1, read as the reverse complement.
GAAGATGAGGATCCTTGAGAAGAGGCGAAAACACTCTTGGGGACAATTTTCACTGCTGCTAATTGACCTGTTAAAGCGTGTTTAGCCAATCGAACGCGACCAGTTGATCCTTTACCAAGAGTTCTGCCTAGTTTCCATGGTCCAATATGATTTTTTGATTTCCTTCGTGCTGATGAATTTGTGGTAACAGAAGCTGATGACAATCTTTTAGCTGCTGTGTTAGCCATCGTTTCAGAGTTTGGACGAGTTGAATCTGTTGAAATAGGCTCAGGAACTGGTGACATTGGGACGTGTGCTGTCACAGGTCTTGTTAAAGGCCTCGGTGGCATGGTGAATATTCAACTGATTATTTAGAAGTACTAATGTCTCTTTGGTGAACGGTGATCTTTCAATAAGTTTCAACTTTTTGTTTGAATATTCTGACAATTGAACAAGCGCTGAAATTCGTGTAAATGAGCGACAAGGAATGATTGTTTCCTGAATGAATTTCAAATGCTTTGATGCTTAAAAGTGTATAATACAATACTTAATGAACAACTGAGTGAACATCTGAATGAACCTGATAGCTTGATGAAAAGAAACAAGAATAAAATAAAAGAAAATGCAAACAGTCTTTCTGATTCTTGATGCTCAAATCGATAGTCAGTAAGAAAAGAAAAGGATATACCAGGAATAACTCAAAGTTCGCTTCCCACTACCATTACTTCTCATTCTACCTTTCAGGCTTAACTTTTCCCAGTAGGAAATTCCTTAAAAGATCAAGGAAGAGAAAGTTTTCGCCAGCTAAAGTTATTAGGTTAAGTGAATTATGCAGCAATTTAGTCGAGAGCGATTTGATTTTAGCCCTTAATGGAACTTTCCACCAAGTGTTTCTCAAAAAATGGATATTCAGTCCCTGAAAGGAATCAAGCTATCTCTCGATGAGAACAAAATTTGCCAATTAGGATGAAATGGTATGAAATGCGTGCTTGAGGATAATTTCTAAATGCAATCTATGTTATCGGTCACCGCGTTTAAATTGTGGCCCATCGATATAGGTTGATTGTACTGCTTCCTTAACTAGAGAATGGTGATGGGAAAATTCCAAATTCTGCTGAGACGGGTCGAAGACGCGAAAGTAGCCAACTATGAACGCCAATTCTTAGTGGGAACCAGAATGGGACGCGTTTGGAATGCGCTAAAATGGGAAACTCTATAATGTGGAGTGAGAAGTTGGGTGAGCAAGAGGGAAAATAATGATCGATTTCGAAGGGAAAATTATGATTTAGGGACTCTTGAAAGGCAAGAAGTTATAAATTTAGAAACTACTATTTCCAGCCTGAGTTCAGTTGGATTGTAGATGTTTTCTTGAAGGAGAACTGGGCAGTAAAAGTAAATTGACGATTGAAAATCATGAATTGGTGAATGGGATGTTATTTTTCGATTATGTAATCTAAGGAAARGTTTCTTGTATAATAAGGTTATGTATATCGAGATGTATGCGAGTGAACAATAGAACATAAAAAGTTTAACTTTATGATAATAGGGACAGAGAACAGGTATATTTTGGATTCTAATGATTATCATAGTAATACTTCTCTGATGATAGTAACAGTATAAGATTAAATCATTCATGTTATTCTTGGAAAATCTTATCGTAGTTGCCTTCACTATCCCTAAAACTTATAGCGAGTCCTCAATTCTCAATGTGTTATATTTCCGTTACTTACTTGCACTCGGGGTTTTCGGTATACCCTAGTAGATATTCTCTACATAAACTATCAAGAATTCACCCTTGCAAGTTACAGAAAATTCTTTCTCCTTTATCAATCCCGTAAATTACAGCCAAAACCTCATTATTTGTATTCCAGTCCTTACCCTTTTCCTTCCCACCTTGCACTGCCTGCCAAATCCATGATAAACCGTTCACGTCATCAGAAATTACTTTGTTGCCTGCCTCCGAACGGCAAATTTTGTGGCTTCCCATAAAGTATCTCTAAAATGGAACGAAATAGATAGGTTATTTTCTCCTGTTCAACTGTACACGACGTTAACTTGCCTGCAGATAAATTGATAGAATCTTAGCTCTCGCTATAAAATTAATACCAGGCAGCAATTATAGTTGTAGAAAATGTTGTTATCTTGACTTTTGGATTGCAACTTGCATAGCATTTATTCAGCTGTCCAATAACATACAGACCAGAATTCTAGTAAGAGGAGTGGCTGTTTGTTATCCTCTATTGATATACTTATCAAACCCCAGATAAACATAGATCCTAGTGCTGAAGCTATCAGGAGGATTGCGTGGCAATCAAAATACAAGGTACTCTATTTGACTTGTAGTGCAATAAGCTCAAAGATAATAAGAAATTTTTTCCAATCATGATGTCCTCTTGGAAGCTTACGAAAAGTAAGTATAATAAGAATGATCTGAATGTGGTATCGTCAAAACAATGATGGCCTCTATTTTGTTACCGTCAGATAATTTRTTTTACTAACAAGCGACTATTAGAGCTCCAAGACACACATTTATCACCATTCAAATCATCTAAAAAGAACTCTCCCGATACTAATAATGAGGAACATGATAATTCAGACCTTAGTTCTTCTAAATCTAACACTTCTTCTTTAACTGACGTGGAAACTGGGCCATCTACTTCTGGCACAATCACTGCAGGTAATGCAGCAGCCGGCAAACATTCAAGTGCTATAGTAAGTGTCCCTGTTAGTCCTATAGATGAAACACCTTCTAGAAAGACAATCACGAAGGCGGATACTCTAAATGAAGTCAATCATGAGAGTGAAAGCAGTCTGTTGACAGTTGATAAGTCAAAAGGATCATCAGATGCTCAATCGGTTTATTCTCAAGCTTCAACATCGACAACGTCAACTACCGTAAGTCCAGTAGTGGAACCAATTAGACCTGGGCTTTTGATCCTCAAGATTTACAATTCATCAGATTTGGAACTCCCGTTCAAACCGGTAGTAAATTCCAATTCAGCGTTTGCTAAAATGATTTCTGGTTCATCAGTGACTAATTCTAACAAAGCAACTGGTACYAATGCAGGGGGATCTTCCGCTGAAGCAGAACCAACATATTTACTACCGTCAAGTATTCCAGCAGTTATTACTATCCCTTCCTCAGGGCACAAGCATTCTCTGGTTTATGCAGTAATTGAATTTGATAAGACTGTTGTTGTTGCTGAAGCTGTTGGAGGCTCGGTTGAGGCACCTGTTTTTTCGACTGCTTTTTCGTTTGATATCTCACGTGTAGATGCATTGTCTATTCAGGTGTTTGCTTGCATCCCTATGTCACTTTACCCTCAGAGTGAGATCAACCAATATATTGCAGCAGGGAAGAAACCTCCAGATATCTTTTTGGGATCAATCAAAGCAACCCCAGAGATACCTTTAGCAGCGCAACTCAAAGGTAGTACTAGTCTCATTAGGTTACATAACCATGAATGGTTTGCCTTATCGCCACAAGCCAATTCCAGAATCAATATCACAATCGATTATCAACCAAACAAAGGTAAATCCCTCACTATTGATGATTTTGTTTTACTGAAAGTTATTGGAAAAGGTTCTTTTGGTAAAGTCATGCAGGTCAAGAAGAAAGACACTCAACAGATCTATGCTATGAAGACCTTACGTAAGGCACATATAGTTTCTCGAAGTGAAGTCACTCATACATTAGCTGAGAGAACAGTGCTTGCTCGTATCAACAATCCTTTTATTGTTCCCTTGAAGTTTTCTTTCCAATCCCCTGAAAAGCTTTATTTAGTTCTAACTTTCATCAATGGTGGTGAACTATTCCATCATCTACAAAGAGAAGGCAGGTTTGATCTCAACAGATCCCGATTTTACACTGCTGAACTGCTGTGTGCTTTAGAATGCTTACATGGGTTCAATGTTATTTATAGAGATCTCAAACCAGAAAACATTCTTTTAGATTATACAGGACATATCGCTCTGTGTGACTTTGGACTATGCAAGTTGAATATGAAAGACGAAGAGAAAACCAATACATTCTGCGGAACGCCTGAATATTTGGCGCCTGAATTGTTACTATCTCAAGGGTATACAAAAGTAGTTGATTGGTGGACATTAGGTGTGTTATTATACGAAATGCTTACCGGACTTCCACCTTTCTACGATGAAAATGTCGAAACGATGTATAAGAAGATTCTACAAGAGAAGCTAAGGTTCCCAGAGTCCATGGATAAAGATGCTAAGTCTATTCTTGAAGGTCTTTTGAACAGAGATCCTAAGCATAGGCTTGGTGTTAATGGAGCAAAGGAAATCAAAGCACACCCGTTTTTCAGATCTATTGACTGGCATAGGCTGATGATGAAAGGATACACACCTCCTTTCAAACCACCAGTGAATGGAGCTCTTGATACTAGTAATTTCGATATCGAATTTACTAGTGAAGCACCTGCAGATTCTGTGGTCGATGATTTCCTTTCTGAAAGTGTTCAGAAGCAATTTGGTGGTTGGACTTATATTGGAAGTGATAAGAAGATAGCCGATGCTATGAAAGAAGAAAATTAGTTGATTGGAAGCTCCTACAAATTTGTTCGTGCTGCTTGCCTGTAGAGAAAACAGTTCCAGTACTTTATGAATATTAGATTAAATATTCTTATATTAATACATATTATCCTTATTTAATCGTTAGTATACCCTGTTATATCATTCAGATGACAATCCCTCCCGTCTCATTACCCATATCACACAGATAGCTTAATGTCCCATGTCTCATAATATTTTCTGAAATTTCGAACTTCATGTCTCATTTTGAATCTATCGATCTTACTTACCCTATTCTTCATATAAAGGCAAATGTAAACAAATATAACTCCACATGAASCATTTCCTATGTAGAAATCATCACTAACAAAACCATCATCTTTTCAAGCCTTTAACTGAAATTTATTTGCTTGATAGTCTAAGCTATGATGTTTGATGTGTAAAGCAAAACCGTGATGATTGATATAGATATATGAGAATATATGAACATTTCCGATGCGTCTAAATATTGAAATTGATTGCAGTTTACTAATATTGTCTGATCCACCAGTATACTTATTCAGATCATCAAATCAGGAAGGTTGTAACTGATCATCGATTCAGATATTGATCAACATAGACAACAAGGAATATCGAAAATGGCTAATGAATCAAGGAAAGAACTCATTCGATGGCTCAATGAGACCTTGAATTTGAACTACCAAAAAGTAGACGAGTGTGGCACAGGGGCTGCTTATTGCCAGCTCTTTGATTCAGTACATGGAGATGTACCCATGACACGAGTTAAGTTTGATGCTACAACTGAGTATCAATTTCTCAATAACTTCAAAATTCTACAGTCTGCTTTTGCAAAGCATAGAATTTCCAAATCCATTCCAGTAGAAAGGCTGGTGAAATGCAGGTTTCAAGACAACCTAGAGTTTTTACAATGGATGAGAAAATACTGGTTAGATAATAAAGACGGCTCTGATTATGATGCAACAGCAAGAAGAAAAGGTGGTGTAGCTCCTAGTAGAGCAGCCAGTGGCAGCAGACCCGCAGCTTCTACAGCATCAGCTTCACACTCAAGACCTGTTATGCGCGGTGCTACAGGTACCACAGGCAGTAGAACTGTTTCTGCCTCGTCTCACGATAGTTCTGTCAATGGTGGGCATAGCAAGAGAGTTTCTTCTGCTGGAGCAGGTGCGGCAAATTCTGTAGCTTTACAAAACGCACAAGCCAAGATCCGACAGTTAGAAAGTGAAAAAGAAGAGCTGAATGGATTAGCTGAGAATTTAGAAACCGAACGTAATTTCTATTTCAATAAATTACGAGAAATTGAAGTGTTGCTACAGAGTTTAACCGACGAGTTGGCAGTGCGACAAAATGAAAATCCATCGATTGCCTTGGTTGATCTGCTTACAACAGATGATGCTGTGAAACAAGTACAGGATATTTTGTACTCTACAGAAGAAGGGTTCCAGCTGCCAGTAGACGAAGATGACGCTATGGGAGAAAGTTATCAACAAGGTGTAATTATTGATGAGGAGACTTTTTGAATGTTTGGTATAATGATTGGGTGAATCAGAAGAGAGAGAAAAGGAACGAGARAATAGTATGACTGGAAGAATTGAATTAACRTGATYATTTAATATGGATTGGTAGTCAAGAATACCCTTGAAAGTGAGCTCAACTTGTACCAATAATTGGTTATGATCGAGAAACAGATATCTAGCAATGATATTGATGTAGTTATTGGATATCTAGTGAGAATGTTAGTTTGTTTTAATAGTATGGTATATAAGTATGATGTTTATTGGTTAGATGATGCTAGAATATACTGTATTTTAGGATAATACAAGGCGCCTCAAAGCCTTATTTATGAAGGATAAAATAACCCACAAGCGGCATTGAGATGATGAATTAATGCTTTTCCATTTAGTTTTCATATTCTTTATTCACATGCCGTCCTAATATTACGTAATGGTTGCTGATCAATTGATGTTCTTTCCAACAAGCAAAGTACAATTCGTTCGTTCGCTTATTCATTATTTACTTTTAGAGAACTTATTACTCCCTCTTCTGGCATTCCCGTCGGTTTAATGATCGTCATAGCTTACAATTTTCACTATAAAATCGCATCAATTTATTTACAAGCGTTAACAATGATAAAAGAAAAATATATATATAAACCCATTAGTAATTTAAATCTCGATTTAGATTATGGATACAACAGATGAATGATATCTAGTACCGATAGTATAGAAAACGAACTAGTCCATCCTACCAGCAGTGACAAAGATAAAATCATCAATAGTATACGAGCACCATAAGAATACTCCAATTTTTTCAAGGACAGCGAACTTCCCATACTAATCTACAGTACGCATCAATCAAAAGTCCAATCTCAATCTTAATCACAGCCACTCAGTGATCAAGGACTTGTTCCTGTTTCTTCAGGTGGCGGTGGTGGTGCACTTTTTCCAACATTCAAATACTTATCAAACGCATCATTTCGCTCAGGGAATGGTCTAGCGCCCAACAATCGAATCATATCTTCTCTTGTRATAACCTCCTTAGACAATAACTCTTTGGCCACTTTATCTACTTCATCAATCTTCTCAGTTAAAAGTTTCTTACAAGCATCATGTGCCTCAGCGACAATTCTCTTGACTTCTAAATCAATCTTTCTAGCTGTTACTTCAGAAAATGGTTTGGAGAAGGTCTGACCATCATCATCATAACATACTTGTCCTAATATTGGAGACATACCAAGTTTAGCAACCATAGCTTGAGCCATTTGAGTAACTTTCTTGAAATCATCAGAAGCACCAGATGTAACAGATGGGAAATGCAATTCTTCGGAAACACGTCCTCCTAATGCCATGATCATTCTATCTCTAAATTGTTCTTGACTGATTAGATATTGATCATCAGGAAGATATTGAGCATAACCAAGAGCTCCCTGGCCTCTTGGAATGATAGATACTTTCAATAGAGGATCAGCATATTTTAAATACCAACCGCAAATAGCATGGCCAGCTTCATGATAGGCCACTGTTTTCTTTTCTGGAGGACTCAAAACACGAGATTTCTTTTCCAAACCAGCAATGACACGTTCAATGGCTTGTTCAAAATGAATCAACTCAACAGAATCAGCGTTGCCACGAGCAGCTATTAAAGCAGCTTCGTTCGTACAGTTGGCTATATCAGCACCCGAAAAACCAGGCGTTAAAGCTGCAAGTCTGCCAGCTAACTGCAATTTATCTAAATTTGTTACAATCTTGGACAAATGTACTTGAAAAATAGCTTTACGACCTTCCACATCAGGTCTATCAATAGAAATGTGACGATCAAATCTGCCAGGACGCAATAAAGCAGGATCTAGAATATCTGGTCTATTGGTACCGGCTAAAACAACAACATGATCAGATGTATCGAATCCATCTAGTTCAACTAGCAATTGATTCAAAGTACTTTCTCTTTCATCGTTACCAAAATTTTTCGATCTTTCTTTTCCAATAGCGTCGATTTCATCAACAAAGATAATGCTTGGGGCCATTTTTCTAGCAGTCTGGAATAAGTCGCGGACTCTGCTGGCACCAACACCAACGAACATTTCAATGAATTCAGAGCCTGAAACAGATAAAAACGGAACACCTGCTTCACCAGCRGTAGCTTTTGCTAAAAGAGTTTTACCTGTACCTGGGGGACCTGATAAAATAGCACCCCTGGGAATTTTAGCACCTAACTTCTCATATTTTTCCGGTTCTTTCAAAAACTTCACAAATTCCATGATTTCTTCTTTAGCTTCATCACAACCAGCAACATCTTTGAACTTGACTTTCACATCAGTCTCCTGGTTGAAAAGCTTAGCTTTCGATTTGCCTACACCAAATATACCACCAAATCCTCCCCCACCAGAACCTGGGCCCGATCCTGGTAATCCTTTACCACGGCGAGGTTTGGCAAGCCAATACAATCCACCAAGAAGTAATACAGTAGGAAGTAAATTGATCAAAACTTTGGTCAAGCCGCCACGTTCTACATACACAACTGGGATTCTTTCGTTAGAAGGGATGCCTAACTGTTGTTGGACTTCATCCATTTGTCTTTCAAATGAATCAACCGATCCAATAGTAAATGCAACAATTCTAGGGGCAAATGCAAGTTCTCCTTGAACTGGAGCTTGAGGTAATAAAATGGCCTCTGCAAGTCCTTTATTAACAACAATCACTTTTTGAACTAATCCTTTTTCTAAATACTGTACTTTGAAATCTTGCCATGTTAATTCGTTGCCTGAATCTCCAAACATGAAATAATAGAACAATATTGATGTAATAAAACTTCCCATTGTCAACATAAAAAATTTCCCGCTATTTTGAATAGGATTCATGTTGTTGAATTGATTATTATTAAAGAATCCATTATCTTTCTTAATATCCTTGTTATTCTTAGAATCATCTTTCTCTTTCTCCGAATCTTTACTGGCCTTGTCATTCTTGTTCTCTCCATTGAATTTGATAGAGCAGGAAGAGAACATTCGGACAGTCGAATAACTGAGTAATTTATCAAAGTTCACTGCATTTGGTGAATTCTTCCTTGGAACCAAGTTGATTGAACAGTTAGTTATATTTTGGTACTGATTTTCACGTTGACTTTGACGTTGACTTTGACGTTGACTTTGACTCAGCTGGTTCATTCCTTGCAACGGGTGTAACTGAGAGTACAGACGGTTCAACGATATCCTGCCTTCAGCGCCAATAGAAATCTTTGCAAAATTAAAGCCTGTTTTAGATGCATTTGAGACAAGACCAAGAGGTCCACCAGCTCCTCCTGCCGCTGAAAATATTCGTACGCCAGATGCAAACATCCCTTGGTTTAGTATCCTTAAAATTGTGGAGTCCAATCCTCTGAGACGTACAAAATTCTCGCTTGTTTTATAATACTAAGAGGCCAGCGGTTCCAAATATTACCTCAATAAGGTATTATCAACAGATTCTATATAAGCAATTAATATAGAAAAACAAAAAAGTGTTCAATATGAATGGATATTTGATTGCCTGTGTGCTCAATGAACAATTTACTATGAGTACCCGATACTATAATGGACTTCTACTGTAGCGATGTGTTTGTGTTAGTAGTGGCGGTTGTTTGAAAGTTCGAGAGGATGGGGGTATTCTGGAGTTTTTAACCCGGGAGAAAATTATTGTTCGGTATATGTGATATGGGACGCTGGCGGTTTTAATAATGATATTGTTRTTAACGAAAGGATGAATTGATTGTACTTACAGTAAAGTGAGCAGGAAGGGTAAACATGGGTAAGTTGGGAATGGTTGACTGGATATAGAAAGTGGAGAGAAGTAGAAAAAGATGTTCTGATAGTTACATTGATATCAGGGCAACCTGAAACTTGCTGGCAAGCGTATAGAATATGATCGTTGCGATTGGAAGTCGATAGGAAGTAGATAACAATATATGAAAGGATTATCTGTGAGAGAATAAAATTGGGATCTAGTTGAAATAGTATGTTTGCAGTCTTGCTACCAGGCAATGATGAAACTTCTAATCCGGCTAGGTCGAGTTTCAACCTTAATACATAGCTGATGCGATAGCATCAGCCTTAACCGGTCAATTCGGTTTTTTATAAGAATACTTGTATTTTTAAAAGATATTAACCATGAAATGCATACTGAATTGTTGACTCGATCACTATGTGTATTGTTGAGGTGAATGAAACTTAATTTTCGCTGYATGTTTTGCTGTGGTTATGCTGAACAGAAACGGAATTACTACTGTTGTATGATCTGTTGAACATCCACTCATTTCTTTCAACTAACGTTAAACGATTGCTGATTCGACCTGATTTGTTTCTATTTTTTGATGTCTATTGAGGTGAATCTTCAGGAGGAATTTCATTGATCCAATGACTGCCAATCACAGGAATCTTTTGGAGAATAACTCTTTGAACCTTAGGAATACCTTCAGCAAAGGTAAGAACAGCTGCACCAGCAGCAGCTCCCCACAAAGCAAGAGGGAAAGCCCTGTTTATGTTGTTAGTAAAACGTCCTTCCCTTCTTCTCTAATGAAACGAATCATAGCATTTTCATGGGATYGAAATCTTGACTCACCACTTGGCACCAACCACCTTAAGGAAAGGTACGTGAACGTATTTAGGTCCTCTGATATAGTTAACCATTTTGAACAATCGAAATAATTATACGTAATGATTAATCAAGAATATGATTCTCTATGTTAATCAATATAATAATTACAATATCACGCAAGTTATTGTCGAAAAATATTCATCAATATAGTGAATCTTTCTATATCACATAAGTGGTGTTAAAAAATGAGCATCAGTCAATCAATCAATCATAGATTGTATAATGTCATGACAGTAAATGTGACAATGAACTGATTTGATAGCAAACGCTCTCAATAATGCTATTTACTTGTACAATGAATCAGCTGTGTCTTATGTCTTACAGACTGTCATACTAATGCATTTATCTAATGCCAATTGGTTGAAATAAGTGATGAAAATTACGCGTGATCTGAGTATTATTTAATTAGGTAATCATTAATCGAAGGCACAGCTGGTAGAATGAAGTATAGCATACAACGTATTTCCTTTTCTGAATACGTTTAAAATAATTCATAAACTATTATAGGTAGGTTCAAGGTACTAGGCTTTGAATGGTGTATCAAAATATATTCATATATACATATAGAAGCTCATCATCTGCAGGTCGACTCATCCCGTTATCATGTGGACTATGGACAATCATTAACCATCAGAAGTCTCACCTCATTTACGAATTACGAATTATTTAAGGTTTRTTTGTTGCATGTTGTTGCAGTATCAACTGCACATCTACATACTTCCCATTCCGATTTTCGGCTTCATTTGTTTGGCTCCTTCTGTCCTAACTTTATAAAATTCATCTACTATCATCATTCCTATGTTTTCCTTATCTCATTAAACAAATCTGATGAATAATTCGATTAATTAGTGATATCAAGAAAATTGCTCTGGTAAGTGGAGTGGGAAATTTCTTAAATCTTAGCTCTGTATTTATATATAACGGGCTCTTGTCACTTGGTTTGCTTATTATTGTCTATCTCACTCAGACTGCACATTGGACCCTCTTATCGCAACTAGGTGTATTATATCTACGTATTTGTTGGTGATCCAGTGTATGTCAGATATAACGCAAATATTGATACTTGGTAGGCTATATCATAGCAATATTCCTATCAAGCCATTGTTGACTCTTACTAACGAGCAGAATAGCCTTGTTCTCTGTTATCAGCTGTGTATCCATGGTGTTAATGGTGGCAGATAAAAGGGTTGAATAGAGAACAACTATTGGATAAGTGGAATGATTAAGGTCTCATGTACCAATAATATTCCGCTCTAGTGGACTTGTTTCTAGTTTTTTTAACAAAGTTAGCAACACTTCTTTTTGTTTATTGAATCGAATATGCCTTCAACTAAACCTTTCTTAACTTATTTACTGGGAACGATCTCGTCTATGGTACCTCCAGCCACTGCGTCAGCTACAAGTACTGCATCATCTGGTCATACAACACCTCAACCTTCAATAGCTCCCGAATCAAACGGACAAAATTCTCAGCTTTCAGAATCATTCTCACAAGTTACTCAACCGTTGCCTGTCCCTCAGTCTCAATTTGACTTCTTCCAGAAATCATCCCGCGTGTTATCTTCCTCGCCCAGCTCTTCTACCGCATTACCTTTCTCAGGAAATAGTAACAGCAACTCTTCAAGCGGATCATCTTCATTTTCAGATTCTTCTATCAATTCCATTTCCACAACGTCTTCAAACTCGCATTCCAATGTTATAGCACCAAATAGTGGATCCTTGCAACCAATAAGCTCTTCATCCAGCTCACCTTCGTTACAAGGTGTTGCGGGAGCTGGGAACAATCTCAACTCTGAAAGATGGTGGATTGGTGGGAAAACTTCTGATGGGCAAGAACGCTTTTATTTACTACAGCCAAGTCGTCGGTTATCTAGTGATCGTGTTTCGATTGACCAGCTCTCCATCTAGATAGTGGTTTTTTACTATATAGTATATGGTGTGCTTGTTACTTGATGCAAAGGTACTGATTAAAACCAGCTCAAATACTTTGAGACTTTTATATGTATAGAATTATTAAGAATGTCAAGGGCTGGTACCTTGGAGGTTTATAGTATTGATTTGATTAATCGACAAGATATCACTGTTAATGGTGATCACTTTGTTCTGTTAATAATTGATAAGTTTTGTTTTGAAGATTTCTGTTATGGTTAATATGAAGGAGAGAAATGGGTTATTACGTTCAATGTCATTTGTTTATCACTTATTATTATGAGATTATGTATTCTCACTTGAATTTTTATATGATTTGATCTAACTAACTCAATGGGAATATATGTTACGTTACATACATTTACTCGAATAACATGAGCTGATATCGTAAGGTTTGTCCAATACATCAGACCAAAGATCAACAGTTATATAGAGAGAAACTACAATTCAGCTTAATCATTGGATCAACTGCGTCCTATTTTTCTTATAAGTCATTCATTTCTTTGCCCTTCTTTACGTGCGAATTGTATAGTAGTCAAAGCGAAAGAAAGATATAGTATTTCTTTTATCCAAATGATTGGTGACAAGAAGCACTCAAGATAAATGATTACGTATGGCGTAATCAAAAAGGGTAAATGTCATCAAGTAGATCATAGGAGTGCAATACATGACAAGCCATCTATTAATTGTTGGTGACTGTAAACGTTCTAATTRTTTGTTTATTAATAAAGAAAAACAGCTTGAGTCAATTTCACAATATCTTTTCTATAATTTCCATTATAAATCTGTTGGAGTTGTTCGTTGGCAGTTCTTTTCTACTTTGTTCAGCCTTCACCTACGCAGACCAACGCAGGGGCAGCTCGAGACATCACGTGCTCCGTTCTATATCCTGTCAACTATTGATACAAGAAGTATTTCAAATATGTTTTGATCTATCATTGATTATAAAGAAAAGAACAGGTTGAAAAAAGAAGTAAAGAAAAGAAAGAGGGATCAATTGTTTGAACCAATTGCTTGAACCCAGTAGAAATAGTCCTAAATAGTTTATACAGAAGAATCATAATGTCACGGTTTAGTAAAGGCAACTTCAAAAAGAGGGCCTATATCAACAAAGAGCAAACTACAGAAACGTTTGAAGCATCAACTAATGATGCTGTGTTTGATGTACGTGAATGCCGTTGAATTTTGCATCAATTACCCATCAATTGACTGTTTTTGTGAGCATGAGTTGTTTCTAACAAGATTTATAGCTGGGAAAGAACAAACGAGTTACTGTGAGAAAGTTCAATGATATCAACCTAGTAGATATTAGAGAGTTCTATAAGGATTATAAAACCCAAGAACTGAAGCCCACAAAAAAGGTATGGAAAAATGAGCTGTTGAGAATCATATTTACTTATTGAATACTAACAATAATAGGGTATATCATTAACTGAGGAAGTTTGGTTAGAGTTGTTGGCGCATAAGAATGCTATTAACGGAGCATTGAGTGATTTGAACCCCGAATCACAACCTAAGAAGGCAAAAACAGAGAAACCTGAGAGTAGTGCTACAGAAGAGAAAAAACAAACATCAGGAAAGAAACCTGTTGAACCTTCTAAATTGGAATCAACTGAATCAAAGGACGATGATGGTTATGGAGCCAGCGATCATTCTTATGAAGAGTCAGAGATAACTATTGATGAAAGTGGAGCCACTGGGGCTCCTAGGGTAAAACAAGAAGAGAACAAAGATGATGATGAATCAGAAGAAGAGTAGCTAAAATCAATTTGTATTTCTATGTTTCCGTTATGTAAAATGCTCTAATATGATTTTCTTGGTAAATGTTTAAAATAAAAGGCAATCAATCGGTAATTGTGAGTTAATTGTAGATAGCGAGCGTTGCAGTGAAAGTATACCTCATTGGAACGGAACAAGCACACCTTATACTTCGAATTAATCTACCATGAATAGGTATATTTATAAGAGCTTGGTAATGATCTTTGCTTCATATTTTATTACGTTGTTCTCCAGAATACACAATCAATTCGATTGATATTCAAACTTATTACTTTTGCTTGAGTTAACCTTCCATTTGCTAAATTATATGGTACTGCTATGAAACTTATCCATGCATATGCACAGTGAGAAGTTCACAATGCGAAAAACTCAAAAAAAATCTTCTGGTGCTTTTCTTCTTCCTTTCTATTGTTAATGTCGTGTTTCAACTAATACTCAAAATATAATCAACGAATAATCCATCAAAAAATGAATCTAATAATACCGCTTGATCATTGATATTCAATACTAGTGAATAATTTTAATAATCAAAAATAATAATTGATAAATGTACTGAAATTTATCTTGACAACAATGTAAATGCAATCGACACAGGTACAGTGCTGTTCTGTAAGGCCAATATATAGTAAGAAAATGGGCATTCGAAACTTCCTTCTTGTTGAAAACTCTACATTCATAAGTTACCCACTGCAAACCGTTTTGGTAAGCACGGGTGAAAAGGAGGTACTTCACGGTTGATTTTGTCGATTGTTAAGAATGCTAGAATGAAGTCATAACATGTGCATCATAGTACGTCTTAGATCATCAATTGATGGTTCTATATCTAAGGTGTCTCCAAGAACACATACATTCCATTACACTGTTCATGCTTACTAGGTTTCTATGAATGCTATGAATCGAATGAAAAAAATACTAGGAAAAATGTAGGATAATACAAATTAAATTTATTATTCATTACTCGTTATGCTTAACTTTCGTACATGATAAAATGACTAGTATATTAGTGATGTAGGAATGCGACTATTAGGTATTTAAAGGTAATATCCCACATAAACTTCATGAGAATGTTCATGTGATCTGAGATTATGGTAATGAAAGATATGAGAATTATGACATCAGCTAAGCAAAAAAGAATCATAGAATCGGAAATGCAGGTTTGATAGCATAGTACAAATCATCATGATAACAACCATAGACACAGATAGCATTATCAGTTAGCGGCAACAGCCTTTCTTTGCTTGAAAGACGATACAGCATTGGTAGACTCATTAGCAGATTTGAGAGATTTGGAATGTCCATTACCATTTTCATGCTTGTTAGATAATGATTTCTCATCATCCTTTTTTCTGTAGTTTTTCCTGAATGGTTTACTATTGGTATTACTGGTATTATTGCTTTTGTTTACTGGTTTTCTATGACGAGATGGGGCTGGAATAAATCCATTCTCATCAGGTTCAGGCGCTTTTGGTTTTTTGTTTCTTTGACTCTTCTTATCATTTCCGGACTTATTTTCTGGGGAAGGAGATCTTTCTTTCTTACTTTTTGGTGACCCCTGTTTAGTTGCAGAAACTTCTGATTCTGTTGTGGCTCTAACTCCTTCAGATTTGATATTTTCAGGAGTAACAACTTCACTACTTTCAACCTTTTGTTCGACTTCATTTGTGACTTCTTCCGACTTTTCATCTTTCTTTGGTTCTTCTTCAATAACCTTTTCTCCAGTTTTTTCTTCTATATTCTCATCTACCTTTTCTCCATTTTCCTTCTGTTGTTTCTCTTCACTATTCTCACTATTTTCCTCTTGTTTTGAAGCTTTCTCATCCACTTCCTCAACAACAGGAGAAACCTTAACTTTCTCATAAAACGCAACCAATTCTTCAGGGTCTTTCAAACAAAGTGTTTTAACAAGATGATAACTAATATTGTCTTCAATAATATCGTTCTCAGAACCCTTAAACAACTTCTCAACAATCTCTAAAGATTGTCCATCACTAGCATAAATCCCTGTCAGTAGTTTGGTTAAGGCATTATCCAAACTAGTGGGATTAGAATCATCCTTGATATGTGTGATCCAACTAACAGTACGTAAAAACTTAGTAATTAAATCAATTTTTGAAACAGATTCGGCAGCAAGTTCTTTTCTTACTGATTCAACTGATTCTTTCAATCGATTTTCAGCACCTTCTTTGATCTTGCTGATTTCTTCTTCTCTTTTTACAAGTTCAACTTGATACAAGTAGTGAACATCASTAAGTTCCTTCAAAGGAGCTTCAACAGATTCCTTATGCTGTAAAGCTTCGTACTGATCTTTATTCAAACCATGATTTTCTTCACCATTCTTTTCAACCTGTTCAGCGTATTTATCGAGCTTCTGTTTCCTCTTTTGTAGATTTCTGATCCTTTTGCCTATAAGATCTGCAAGTTCAGTTTTGCTTGATCCGTTCTTTACTTCCTGATCTGCAATAGGAGTAGATTCCTTTGAAACATCAACTTTTTCTTCTTTATGTGGCATTTCGTTCAGATATCTTAGACCTTCTTTATTTTATTTTTAGTACTTCAATTATCAAGTTTTCGGCACTCTTATAGATCACCTGTTGYCMATAAGTTAGAAGCAGCTCGAAAAGTCACAATCATTACTTCACATATAAATCAAATAAAACGGCAGAAGATCAAATATGTGAATCCGTATTCGCTTCCCCGACAACTGAATTACCATTCAATTAAAGTAAACTATTCACTTACAATGACTTTCTTAGAAGTACGATCAAGGTCTGGAATAAAATAAATTCACACTGTGCTAAAATCTCATATACTAATAGATAGTGCCCGTCTGTCTGTCTCGCGGGTTTATTGAGCAATMAGTCTTTTAATACTAAAGAAAGATATTGCGATCCTCGTATTCTTTCAATACAACCCTTTATATACGATTATATAAATACACGTATTCCAATACCAGTATGATCCAAAGAAAAAATTCCTATAACTTGTTGATACCTCGCCGCTTGCTCTTTTCTAAGGGCAGAAATCAACTCGGAAGGGAAAAATCGAACAACAGTAGCCCAACTTTAAATCCCTGACACTGAAATTTTTCACTATTTTTTGTTGATATGAAAACTTACTTATTCGAAGGGTGTGGAAAAAAAATAAAGTTCTTGATAATTAAAGTGTATWATACGAGCTGAGACGTTATGCTGTAGAGAATGGGGAACGGGGTATTTGAAGTCATGATTTATTCATGATTTGGAGCCTAAAAGAAGAAAGAGGAGTTTGTAGGAGATCAGTACAATATGGTTAATTTCGGGATCAACTAAATGTTGAAATTGGAATATTTGTCAGGGAAGATTGGATTGGGCAAAATGGTTCGTTGGAGTCTGATAAATCCAGGGTAGTTAGTTCGTTGATAGATCGTAGCCTAGTTAGTGTTGGGCTAGCAATTGGATGGGAGGTATGCAGGAGAGAAATATACCTTTTATGATGAAATATATCCATGCAGTAATTATGAGACTGAATTTGTTTAGTAACAACACAACCACCACAAAYGATTAGGCGATTGAGCTATAAAATCCTCTTTCWTTCTTCTTCCTTATGTGGTTCCTATGCTTTGATTATTGATAACATTATGAAGCGTAGAAAGAAGTTCACGAGTAGGATGACTTGTTGTTTAATACGTTGTAATCAAACTGAAAAATTACAAATCGTAAAACAAAATGTAAAAAAATGTAAGTTTATCTTTTATTCCTGGAAACACTATGGAACCTGAATGAGATAAAATGATGATCATAAARCAAGTTGGGAATCTCTCTGACTAATTATCATGGAAGAAAACACATTTTACTTGGTAGCTGATATTTATCTATTCAAAACTATTTTATTTCTATTGCGATATGTTTTATATTTCAGCAAGGAATAAAGTACTAATTAGTTATTATAGGTAGTTCGTTTTATCATACCCACCTATAACATAATCAATAGATTTGTCATATATATACGAAAATCTTCCGTATCATGTATTCAGTGCTACAAAATTTTTCAGAAAACTGTTCCATCACTGATTAGRTCTATAGGTGGACCTTTTGTTTCAGGTCTTTTTTGAGCAGCAATTTCTCTACCGGCCTTCCAAGTTCCAGCCTCTAATAATTGCGGTAATGACAATTCGTCGGATGTTCCAGTGAGACCTAGTTTCTCGTTAACCAATGGTAGAAGATAGTCTAAAAAGCCAACGGTACATGCCCTCCATTCAGTTATAACATCGTCATCAGGTGTAAAAGCAGGGACGCCTTTATTCAAAGGTTGGGTTAAACCTCGTGAAAACACTTCAGGTTTCAATTTCAACACTTCAAAATCAACAAGCAATCCACCATTTCTATATTCAGGTAAACCTGTTTGTAACGTTTCGTTTTCAATTTTCCATCCAAGGACTTTTTTCATTGGTACTAGCAAGGAGTAGCATAACCATTGTGTCAGCTTGTGGAAGGGAACTATGACTTCAGGTGTAGTTTCTTTTCCATTATAGCCGAGAACTTTAATAGGCCAAGCGTCCCCCACCGACACACCATCGACYTTAGTTCTTCCTTCAGGCCATATAGTTGAAAAACCTTTCATTAAAACTTCCCATATCGTTTCCAATTGCACAATTGTGTTATCATTCTCAGTTTTCGAAGAATAATGCGTTTTCAAATAATTAATCATATTTCCCGGTCTTCCATCTTCACCAAAATATATAGTATTATGAGCCAAAGCTTTACCTAAACCTTTAATCAATTGTGATCTCCCACAGACTCCTTCCAGCGGGTTAGTTTCACTTACTTGAAAGCCAGTTTTGAAGTCATCTTCTGTGAAATTGACCAATTTTGAGCCATTCACTTGGCATTTGTCAGAACCTACTGAATAGGAAGAAAAGAACCCATCTTCAAACATGTGTAAAGATGCGACAGCGATGCCTTCCGATCTATTTATCTGTTGCCCTGTGCTTTCTTCTGTGTACACCCAAAAGTTTCCTGCACCTGCATCTAAAAGAACCGATACGACAAACAGGTCCACTAATTTTCTAGTAATTTCTTCCTTATCAATTCCTTCCTTTTCCCATTTAGCAATTAGATTTCCAAGCCTTTCACTTCCAACTTCAAAATGCTGCCATCTTCCATGTGGTGGTATGCTTGAGTAATCAGTGCCATAATCACGAGCAATCAGTTCAACAATGAAATCAACAGCTGACGGTAAACGTGTCAAATCAACGTCAAAATTCTCTAATTTATTGGMTTTCGCCTTATTAAAAACCTCAGTACTTCTAGCTCTAACGGATGGAATTGTTAGAAGATATTCTGCTGTGATTACCGGTTTATCTGTTGTCATTGTAAGCAGTCTTATCAATCTACGCTATTATATCAATTAAACCCAGTTTGGTTGCCCACAATCTTGCCAATTGAAAGAACTACTGAAAACACATATTAAATCGGAATATAAGGAATTACTCTTCAAGTATGTATCAAATACTTTCTCTGTAAAGATTGGACATCTCGTCTTATATACAAATCTATCAAGAGCTCTTATCTTTTATTCTCATTAACTTTGTAACACACCATCAAAACATCATCCGATGGAATCCGACGGGAAGTTTCTTAATCTGCACTTTTGTTTGTCCGGTAACGTTTTGGGACAAAGTACTTATGAGCCACAGTGCTCTTCTAAAAKGAATACTTTGCGTGGGGCGCAAACTTTAAGGCATAGTCAAGTGTAATTTTGTCAACACTGATAACGGCGATAGGCAGTTCCTTCAGTATTATAACAGAGAAAGAACATCGTATTTTATAGTTTATATCATTATTCTTGAGCGCTAAGTATTTGCTTGGTTGTCTGAATTTTAATATGCTAAGTAAAGCGGCTTATAGCTAGTTATAATTCCTAACAATAGTTGGGCTAATAAGAACGAGTAAGTATATCTCCTTACCAGACCAAGCGCCATATTACCCAATTAGTGTTACCCGTATACATCAATCAGAGTAAATGAGTAATCGTTGCGGAATTATTTATGTATGGAGCAAACCAAAAGTACTATTTTTGTTGGAATACTTGTTGCAATCATCTGCATTACTGGACCAATTGATAGTGGTGGAAGAATAATAGTAGGCTGAAGGTTATTTACATCGCTGAAACAAAATATTTGAAGATTGGAGTAGTTCTATTGCAGAGTTTTATTTTCACTTTAGAAAGCGACTTGAGATAACAAGTCTAACTGCTTTTTGCTGTTACTATTCAAAAGCCATGACAAACACAAATTTGACGATTGGAGTTCTTGCACTGCAAGGGGCATTCAAAGAACACATCACATGTTTGGAAAAACTATTGAAAGATGATGAATTGAATGAAATACTGAAAAGTAAAGGTGTGAAACGAACTTTTATAAAAGAAATCCGAACGACGGAACAGTTAAGTGAGTGCGATGCATTGATTATTCCAGGAGGAGAAAGCACAGCGATCTCGCTGGTTGCAGAAAGAACTGGATTGCTTGAGCCTTTGAGAAGCTTCGTTAAGTTTGAAAGGAAACCGACATGGGGAACATGTGCCGGAATGATTTTATTAGCCGAAGAGGCAGATCGTGTTAAAAGAGGAGGCCAAGAGTTAATCGGAGGTTTAGATGTCTGTGTAGAGCGAAATCATTTTGGTCGTCAAACGGAATCATTCTCGCAGGCTATAGAATTGAGGTTTTTACCGAAACCATTTCCTGGCGTTTTTATCCGAGCTCCCATTGTGAAGTCAATACTAAGTAATGCTGTTACAGAGGATATGAACGATGATAAAAATGTGGTTGCACCATCCGTTAAACCAAGAAACGAAAACTATCACATTGAAGAGGTGGAAATTCTAGGCAAGAAAGATGAAAAGATTGTCGCTGTTAAACAAGGTAACGTCTTCGGCATTAGTTTTCATCCAGAATTGACAGATGACATACGAGTACACAAGTGGTGGGTTCAGGAATGTGTCTTTCCAACTATCTAATAGCTTTACATAGAATAGAAGACCAATTGATGTTACTAGATTGTGTATACTGTATTCTTTTGTCTCCTGTTGATGTAGTATTCTTTGTTACAAAATGCTTGGACAGTTGAATGGCAATATGCATTCTACAATGAATATCTACGAATTGCGGTCATTTCTTTAAATTTTATATTATAAGTATGAAAGAATTCATAAATAGAAATCAGGCAAGAGTGTAATATATTGACAATTAGAGATACAGTGGGTAATTAACAAGCAAGGATTGCTAAACTATCCTATCTCTGTTCCTGGTAAAATCATGACACCACTAATGTCAACTTCACAATTGAAAACCCAAAAAGCGAGAGTTAAACAAGAGAACATCGAAAGAAAAGAGTGCTATCCTTAATTTAAACATACGCGTCATACACTTTAAATCAAGCCCAAAATCCAAAAACTCATTCTCACATTAAAAGAGACCGATACCACACAATATAACACAATCATACCGTTTATTCGAAAAATACAAGACATGAAACGATTGAAACTAAATTAATTGCATGTTGAATAATGCCAGATTCAAATGTTCTTGAAACGTTTAAGCATTTTCAGCCATAGTGACTTCGATATCCACACCAGGTTCAATGGTGAATCTGGTGAGCTTTTGAACAGCAGCAGCAGGAGCTTGTAAAATGATGATTCTCTTGTGAATTCTCATTTCATAAGTATCCCAGGTCTTGGAACCTTCACCATTAGGGGTCTTTCTGGTGGTGATCTTTAAAACTCTGGTTGGTAATCTGGTAAGACCCTTTCTGTAGAACTTGAGTTCATCAGCAGTCTTCAAAATGTTGGCAGCGACTATATTAACCGTTAGTATTTCTTACATTCCTCGACTATCCTCTAATGAAGCATCTAGAATGTACATACCATTTTCYAGCTTCTTCACCTTGGTGGAAGTCAAAGAGATCTTGATCTTGTGGACGGGGGCAGAGACGTCCTCGACCTTCGAGTCCTTTTCGTTGTTGTAGCTCATCTTGAATATTATTCTTGTTGATTATATGAAAGACAACAATTATTATGATCACAATCTCCAACAATGATATCTGAATAATTGTGTTGTAATGGACTCAGTTTATAGATAGTGTAATAGGCTACTTACTACGCTTATAATGAGTGTGCTTCCTACCTTCCCATGTGGAAAGTTAGGACATTCCTGAACCTAGTCTCATTGCGTGGGTTTGCTGGTCATCCATTAGATAAGTTAATCTGAGATTATTGAAAACTTCCTAATTAAACCAACAGTATTTACCCTATAATATGACACGTGATTTATCAGTGCTGTAGACTGAAAGCCTTTTTTCCAGTATTTGTCTCTTGGTGGTGTTTGTGAAATTGGACAAACTGGACATACTGGACAAAACGTGACAAGCAAACGTAAAAGAAGCCAGCCAGTCAAAGAACAGGAATTCAAATTTGACAGCAAAGAAACAACAGACTTTGAGTATCCTTGACGTACAATTCGAAGAACTAAAACGAGGGCAAATGAACAAGTTAATAACTGATGAGTGGTAGTAGAGAAAAGACTAACGAATTAACTGTAATAGACAATAACACATTTCATGAAATAAATACAAACAGTAGTGTTTTGTTCCATAGTTTTACGCAACTATGATACTAACTACCAGCTTTATTTATAATACTATAGTAGCCTCCCTGTGTAGAATATATATATAATGATAAGTTCAAATGGTATTACTCCATTGTATGCAATAAGCAAGTCAATGATGAATTAAAATGCTTGTAATGTCGGTCCTTCTTTCAGTAATGATCAACAGATCATATTCTTGAACCAATTTGTTGTATGAATTAGATACTTCAGTAACATGACTCTACCCAGAGCCAACCGCTCTCCATGGAGGTCAATCCTACGAAGTCAACCCTACTCTTCCTTATGCTTCTGTCTTCTTATTCTTATAACACTTCATTTTGAATCAACTATGACAATGTTCTTTCCACTCCATTCACTTACAGGTTCCTCACTAGATCTGAAGTTTGCTAAGGAGCACACCCTTGATAGAAGTAGCGAACCTAGCTCTGATTGACATCCTAGTTCTTCCTCCAATTCTCTTCTTAGCTGAACCTTTTCACTACGTCGTAATTTCGTTCGAACACCCTTTTCTTTTGAATCATTATCGAGATTCTGTGAAACAGGGCAGGGGAATAGATGGGAAACTGATACTGTTGCTAATGCAATAATGAATGTTGTCGAAAACAAAGAGCTTGTTAATCGATTCCTCGTTGCTGCTTTAATAAACATGTTATATATTTGATTTAGACTATTGTTGATTGTAGGTTCAAGACTTGTCTTACCCCAGCTTGCGAATCGTTGTCTTCGTTGTCTTCGTTGTTTTATGAATTGCTKACGAATTGTAAACTCGAGGAAAACACTCCAACCACACCAATTAGATGAACGGAGACGCACAAGAATAGAAAGTACCGCACAGAATGCAAACACAATCAAGGATGATTGAATATATGGTGAATGACAACGAAATAATATGATACCAAGTAAAAGTGTAACGTCTGGCGTATAACGTAAGTGTAAACAAGGATCCTCCCAGAGCTCGAGACAAGAGTTAAAGTGCGAATAAGTGGTGTGGTTATTTGGAGTTCTTTCATTTTTGAGATGAACCACTCAATTCATTTTGAAAATTTCTATTATGGAAGATGCGAACTTTAATCACATAATAGGAAAGTGGCGCAATGCTAAGCCACAGAGCCTTAAGATTTTCATGGGTTTGTCATAATTACTCAGACATGATTGGCTGTAAATAGTTCTCTTTGTCATGCAACACAAACTTTTCTGCCTGCTTATTGACAATCATTTTTAACACTCGGAATCCGTATTGTCTCTGACAAAAGAATGCAGAGGTATYTGAGACAATACAAGACATTTTGTCTGATTATTTTTGCAGTGTYTTACATGATTTCCGATATTCTCTTATCGAGACGCAGAGACTAATAAGCTGAATTACCATTATTCTTTTATGGTGCTTCATAATCAATTGAATAAATATAACGATCCTTATACATTCATACATATTAAATTTTATTTGAATAATCCTTTCATTTCATAAGATTCTTTGTGTCGTTCATCTGTTTAAACATAGGAATCTCATTGCATCATTCATTCGAGTGTTTTTATCTCTTTCATAATCTAGAACGACCACCACTACACTTTTCATATTATCTACTACTTGCCCTACAAACCTTCTTTCTTAAAATAAAAATACACAGCTTCAACCAAGAACGGCTTAGTCGTGCCATCCTCTGGCAATGCATAATTTATCTGGAGCCAAGTTTTCAGTGTTTTCGCAGTCAGTTTATTCACTGCATGCGCCTTGGCTTTTTCTCTCATTTCATCAATTGATGGAATATCAACTGGAGCAGCAATAGTCTTAGTCTTTTTGTCGCTTTTGAGCTTCGAGTTTTTCTCATCTTCAACAACCAGTTGTCTTTGCAATTCTAACTCTCCTTCCAATAGCTTATTGTAAGTCACAATTTGCTTTCCTGCCCTAGACATAATTTTTGAATATTTAGGGATTGTCTTATCGACAATGTCATCTACATCAGGCACACTTTCATTAAGGGCCAAACTCTCGAGGATCTTGTTATGCCACTGTAGAGTTGGGTTGCTATAACTATTAGGATCAAAAGGAGAAGGGACATGCAGTTGCTTAACTATAGCCTCAAATTGATCTTTCAACTCTTTACTTGCTTCTACGTTATACTGGTTCTGAGGAGATGATCTTATATCATCAGCAAACGGTAACGTGATAAGGAAGAAACCTTCTGGCATCTTCTTATCAAGCTTAGAGAGTCTTTTTGCTTTCTGCTTCCCATTCCCTTCTCCTTGTTCTTCCTGAGAGTAAGAGATTGCTTTAGTTCTGCTTGGGAGTAATGCATACATTGTAGCATTAGAGTTGAATCTCATTTTACCCCATACTATAGCCAGTCTGTTCTTATTGAACATAGATTGGTATAGTGCTGAAAAAACACGGTATGAATTAGTAAATACATCATCAGATGGGTATAAAAACACAGATTGCCGCACATTTTGATAGAGCAAGTTCGCTCTATCTATATCTCTGAACCCAATAATACGCAACGAAGGTTCTACGCTGTCTATGTTTCTAATTTTGTTCATTTGTGCTTTGGTGAACGAAATATACTGACCACCAAAATTATATGCTCGTATGACAGTTGAAGAGTCTACCAATTCGCCTGTTGATGCATTGAATAGCTGAGTAACAGCTTCCGCTTCTTGATTACGGTAGAGATCTTCGTTATCAGTATCAATCATGGCTTTTGTATCCAAGTTATCATCAAGATTTGTTGGTGTTTGTCCAGTGAAAACAAACCTGAATCTTTTGGGCTTTTCCCTTGTTAGAACAGAATATCCCTTTACGCCAATTTGTAGTTTCTTACTGCTTTCGCCATTAGGACATATTTCCAGAGTATTTTGAAAGAGTGTCCTTTTCAGTGTTTTCTTATCCATGATCATTCCTTTGATATCTCGTACATTTATCGCCCTAATCAAAGGCCCATCAAATATATCTTCTAACTCAGATGTCTCAGCTGTTGGATTTTGATCAAGCATAAATATGTCTTCGTAAAATACACTAGGGTCAAACGGTTTGCTTTCACTGCCTATAAAAAAAGGTATAACTCCAATTCTAGAGTCGATGATATCCTTGGTGATATTGTGTGCAGTTTGACTGAGAATTGCTCTTTTCTCTACAGGTTCATGGATATGTGGATTATCATCATCGGTAAAGAAAAACAGTCTTTTAATCAGGACTTTGCCCGCTTTATCTTGGAAATCCACTTTTACTTTTGATAGGACTGTTGAAACTGGTGTTTTCACACTGCTAGGCTTGATTCTATTTTCTAATTCCCCCTCATCTATAATGTAAAGMATAGCAGCGTCGTTAGAATTAAATTCGTGATATGTCTTACTACTATCAACTCACCACCCCAACAAAGTCTGAGCATTTCACACTTACCATCCAATAGGATCTTTAGTCTTTTAAGACCATACGAGTCCAATTCGTCTAATTCCAGGAAATCAAACATATCATCTGAACCAGTAGATCTGCTATCATTATCATCATTACCAGAGTAAGTACTGTTATAGAAAGTTATACCTGCTAAGTTATCTGGTGAAGTAATTACAGATATTCTCATGAGCTCTAAGATAGATTCTAAGATCAGTCTCACCGGCGATTGTCCCAGTTCCGGAGACTCTGTCATCATCGATGATGATCCATCAATGACAAATAAAAAGGCTTCTTTCGTTTCGAATTCCTGGAGTAGAACTACGTTAGATCTGCTTCTCGCTAATCATACTTAAATAGGCGTTAACGAAAGGAGTACAATTACTTGGAGCATAGGAACAAAACCCAACCTCCAATTTTCTTTCGACCTACCCATGAAATAGACTTACAACATCACCGACAACCTGCTCATCGTCGTCTTCTTCATAATTATACCTATCTGTCATCTTTGTTCCTTCTAACTATGATTATGCTTCCATGGCGCACCGTTCCTTTGACCTCTTCAAGACTAACACCAAAATCTTCTAAAACCTACCAAAAAGTAACCCTGCTAGCAACAGAGCCTGAGAACGCATATAGCTCCCATAAAATCTAGTCTTTCCTACTTCAAACTTAGATCCTCATGTTTAACATTAGCAATTGCAATAACAGTTCATCATATCAATCAATATTACAATTGACCCTTTCAAATAACAATACCCCTTCCAGCCTTAAATACTACTCTCATATACTATATTACGTAATCAAAAATACATGATCAGTCAAGTTCCTTTTCCTGAAACCAGACTCAAACAATCTTCGGTATCCCCCAAAATACTTGTATTTTTATTTATTGATAACGTAACAATCGAGTTCTATATGCAAAAAGCGGGTAACCTCTCCGGTAACAAAATGAAAACTCAACCACAAGCATTATTGATTGTTTGAAGGCAGTTGGTTCAAGAAGTGTCTACTATGTGTGCTATGGTTATGTATGAGGATATTGACTGTATGACGTATACGTATATTTGGAAACAGGGTAATTCAATAGGAAGGAGAAAATAATCAACGGACAAATTTTCAGATTTTGTTAGTTGGATTAACATTATACAATCCGCATCAGTTGTTCACAGTTGTTCGGCTTAAGCTATCTATTGGCGCTCTGTACGATTATGACATATGCGTGATAAATAATAGCATAGATCAATCCGAGACAAAGAAACAAAAACTCCTGGGATAAATAACAAATAACAGGGAATCCTACACCATAAAACAGCTAGAATTCTGTCAATCCTAACTAAGTAATCTATCTAATCTAGCCCATTCAAAATGAGCGCTCACAAACTTTTCTACAAAATAACTCAGATAAGATCTACGATAGGTTTGCCCGATTCTTATGACAAAGTTCTCAATTCTCTGGGTCTATTCAAAAGAGGAAGAATTGTATATAGACCAGTGACGCCATCTGTCGCTGGTCAGATTCTCAAAGTGAAGAATTTAGTTGATGTCGAAGTATCGTCAGAGTATAAGAACATTCAACAAATCCGTGCCGAGAGAAAGCCAGTCAAGGGGTACACTGTGGAAAAAAGGTCAGTGTAGTGAATTTAGGGAGGAGATTGATGCTTTCGCGACGATGAAGGTGCCAGTTAAGGCATGATTTGTACATAGAATTTCACCATTACATCACGTTGAATACAATATGAAGAGGCTGATGCTGCAGTTATAATTATTATTTCCAATTATATGCTCGTACATGCGGAATAATGTAAATAACAAGAAAAAATGATCCCTCTCTAACTATTTTAATACTTTCTTGACTCATTATTCCCCCATTTCCTAAAGCCAGATGCTTGTCGTGATCCTGGTCCGGGACTAGGAATTGGCACTGATCCAGAACCAGAAGCAAGTCTTTTGACTGGTCTATAGTGTCCATAATGTTGCCCAAAATTATTTCCATTCATCATATAAGGACTATTGATCTCCTCCATATATTCTTGACTCATACTCAGCTCTATTTCACGTGCTCTCTTCTGAGCACTTCCAGGTGTACTGTATGCCACTTCATTCGCCCACCTTGAGTCTGTAGTTCTTCTGATATAAGGCGTAGAGAATCTTCCTGGTTCATCATCGTTGAAGAAATCATTGTTATTATGATGGTTATTGCTGCTAGCGCTGCTATTGGTACTATTGGTATTCCATATACTGTTATTTTTACCTCCTGCCATGATAGGACCTGGAGCACTGTCATACGCAGGTCTATTGGGTAGAAAATCGTCTTGAGATATAATCATTTGATTGGGAATCCTATGAGAGTTGTCGGGACGGAAGTTATTTTTCTGCCCTAGTAAATGATCGTTGTTCTGTTGTAGATAGTAAAGATCATTATTAGGTCTGTTTCCACGTTTATAATTAGGAATAGAGCCATATCCTGTAGCTTTATTATGTTCAACTACACCGGGCGAGGTAAACGGCCGATTTTTAGGTATTCCCATTGCTCTTTCCTTGTCGCTATACCAAGAAGTGAAAGCAAAACCACGATCATGATCATTCATCAAGGTACTGGGACCAGCGGCAGCACCAGCAGATAAAAAACCTGAAGTCCTTTCTCGGAATCCGTTGGATTCATTCAGTCTACCAAAATGAGTGTTCTGATTGTTCCGTCTATTAAGAACAAATGCTTTAGGTCCTTTAGGTGCTGAATCCAAAAATTCTTCATCATTGCCTTTATAATGCTCTCCGACTGGGTTGGAGAGCATACTGGCATCAGCTTGATCATTTTCATCATCATCGTCTCCATCTACCAGTGAGGAGTCAACCATCCTTAGGACTGCTTCAGGAGCAACAGTTCTTGCTCTATGAATAGCACTGTCATCGTGATCAGACTGTTCAGACTCTTGATCTTCATCTTCGCCTTCATTTCTTGCCAGAGTATCTCCTCCGATTTCACCATTAATGCCATTACCTTCTTCATGTCTAGCTAGGCTTTGTTGAATTTCCTGTAGTTTATTTTTGATTGGATCTTCAAAAACATATAATGATTCATTTTCTAGATCTATTATCTCATCGCCTAAACGTAATGTGATCTTACTATGGATCTTAGTTTTCCAAGCTTCGTACACACCGGGGTCAATGCTTCCTCTAATGGCTTTTAACTCTTGCAAAGACACAGGTATTTTCATGTCATTACCATCACTTCTTTTAGACGCTGATCGTGCTACCTTAGATCCTGTAGGTTTACTGTGCTCAGTATCGACAAATGTTGGTCCTAGTGCTATATTTAAGCTGTATAGAGGTCTTTCAGCTGTACTTTTGTTAGTATATGCAATATGCTCACTAAATCACCAAAAACTTCATTAATTTAAGTTGAAATTCCAAAACTCACGTAAAGATGGTAAAGGCTTATCATTAGATTCTTCCTTGTCAATAGGTTTGGCTCTCTCCACTATTCCGTAATCTAGCGGAGCAAATGCTTTTGAAGGTTCAGCGTCAAAGACAGTGTTGATGTTTTTCACTTCCAGAGCTTGCAGTTTTCTATTGTCCCGTGAATACGGCCGATTTGATCGGTTATTTCGATTTCCATGCTGTGGCCTTTTATTATAGCTCATTATGTTTGTATGAGAAGATAGAACTATCAGATAGTATCCAATAGCCAACCTCTACTTTATGTATCCCCAAAGATGCTCTTCATCTGCTAGTACACTATCTAAAAGTTTTCTCAGCTGAAAAAAATAAAATTTCAAGAATGATTGTATTTCACGAGGTAGAATTAATATATTTTCGGTATCAAAACAGTAGCTTTGCTGAAGAGGTCTTTGTTTATTTTATCAATACTTTCTACCCTGATAGATCAGCTTGCCCTGGTCAACCAGATACTTAAAGAGGGATAAAGTTTTGGTTTGTCTCCTATAAGAAGCAGTTAAATGATTACGTGATCTGGAGAGTACATATGCTAATACCCATGATAGAGAGCCTTTGGTTAATGAAGAGAAGCTTTCCAATAGAAGGAAAATGGAACAAATGAAGATTGAGCAATCAAGAGCATAAATCTATTCTATTATTATTCATTTTACATTTGTGCCTCTTTGTTATTTAAGTGGTAACAGTAATTGCGTGCGATACAGTATTCAATAGAATTGTATGGTCTCCGTAATTCTACTCAGTAATCTCCGAAATATTCCTTATCAAATGTCCCATCATTTCCGAAGTTTTCTCCATACCAGCAAAAAAACTATCATTGTTCTGTTTTCTCTCTTTTTATCTACACACTCACTATCAACACTTATTAGTGATGAAAGCAATTCAAAAAGCAAAAGAGATACCGCCAATACTATTTTATATTCAAACCAACGTTAAATTTATTTAGATTCATTTTACTCTTCTCTGTAGACTTACAGGTCTGCTCGTTTTCATGGTATCTCTTCCCTTCCGCAGATCATCAATATATGTATACTAACGTACTCAATGACACATCAACCAAACACTGAGAATGGATAATGAAGACTTGCTGCCAAGCAGCAGCAAGGTTATAGAACTCCACGACCAGTTACTTCAAATTCTTGAAAACCCAGCAACAATAAAGCAATTCCAAGCCATTCTAGACACATTTAGCGTCTGTCCTCAATTGCTAGATCCAATCATCACCAGACTTGTATCTACAGCATCCGAAAAGTACCTACTAACAAAAAACAAAGATTACGCTATTGCTCTTTACTTACTTTGCAAAGTGAGAGGTGTGAAAACAGTCTCTACCCTTTTCCAGTCAGAAGTCAATCTTTTGCCTAAGCTATTAAGTATCATATCCTCTGAAGAGAATCAACAGAATCTATCATGGGAAGAGAGGTATATCATATTGTTATGGCTTTCAATAGTAGTGTTAGTTCCATTTGCTTTAGTTTCTATTGATAAAAATATAAACCAACAAATTTTCAATTTAGCTTTATTTTTCATTGAAAAGCCTGGGAAAGAAAGAGAAGGTGCTGCCTGGTTAATGGCTAGGTTCCTAGCGCGAGCTGATACTGTATCATTCTTAGACCAATTCTACGAATATGTATTACAGCAAGTAAGAACCGACAGAATAACTGTCTTTGCAAAACTGGGCTATTTGGAATGTCTGGCTAAACTCTTGATAGTAGCAAGAACGTCCCTGCTGAAACGTACATTGGCAAAGCATTATGAAATCATAGAACTATCCGACAATAGCAACAACAACAGTGATGAGATGAAACTTATCATCAAGAACTTATCAAAGCTTTGTCTGATTTATATAAGAGCTACAAATGAATTAGAAGAACAAGATATGTTGGAATTGGCTGTCGATACTAATGGTGATGGCGGAACTGACCTGAGCAGTGTTATAGAACAAATCATTGGCCAAGTAATGACCAACATGGGTCATAAGGATACTCTAATACGTCAAGCAGTGTCAAAGGCTTTGGCACGAATAGCACAGGCTCTTCAAGACGGAGATTTAGCACTAGAGATAWTTTTCCAGACGCTTCAAGAGCTTGAAATACCTGATTTTGATCCTTCTGATTTTGAACATATCCATCTCACTCATAGTATAGACTTCAATATAGTATCAGCAAACAAATGGCATACTGTTATGCTGACCATTGGTGAATTCTTCCTCAAACAACTGATTCCAGATAATGTATTGCCAATGGTGATCAGCATTCTAAGCAACGCTTTAACTTTTGAGCAAGAGCGAATCACATATGCCGTGGGAGCCAATGTGCGTGATTCTGCTTGTTTTGCTATATGGGCAATGGTTAGGAACAAACATAGCAAAACCTTGGAAAACACCAACATTGAAACTATTATTAAGAAACTTGTCTCCGTTGCTTGCTTTGATCGAGAAATCAATGTCAGAAGAGCTGCTGCTGCAACGACTCAAGAGGCTATTGGTAGACATAACAGTATCATGGGTTTCTCATCAGATGATAGCAATATCAATACTACTATTAATAACACTACTGTTAATAACCATCAAATGGAAATYAAACATTTATTAGGTGTTGTACAAGCGCTGGACTTTGTTTCAATCGGTAGAATCAATCAATCATATTTAACTGTTGCATTCAACATTGATACCACTTGCAGTTGGTTCCAATCTTCTATGATTGACTATCTCATCAACAATTCTCTAACATCTTGGGACCCTAAAGTAAGAAAGCTTTCTAGTGAAGCAATCGGCAGATTCTACAGTAGATTAGGTATCAACAAACGTAGAGAACTAATATGTTCTTTGCTGGAAAGACAAGGACATACATATGGCATCAGTTATGGTTTAGCAGAATGTTTAACTRCAGAGACTTCTATGGCGTACGAAAATAGGAAACTAAAGAAAGTAGCTCACCAGCAGTTTTCATTAACACCGAAGGAAGTTCACCAACTCTCTCAATGGCTGGTTGATAATGGAAAAACAATTGATAATGTCAGAGATCCTACATATAAGGCTGAAGAGTTTCTTACGTTGTATCATTCACTACTTAGCTACAGGTCAATTGTGAGTGAGGATGTTTGTACTACTAACGCTAATGTGAATGATAAAACTGATAATATCAACAATCCATCTACTATTATTGAACAGCTCGACGATAATTTGAAAGCTTGCCACCAATTCCTTCTGATTATATTGAGAAGAAACGATAAGAGTCTTAGAACTCAATTCCAAGCTATTTCTGAGTTGTTATCATTCTTAGAAGAAACATCAATCGATCGCTGGATAAATCTAATAGAATATGGTAGCGTGAATACTTCATATGCTTTATTTTATTTACCAATGTTTCAATTGGCTAAAGATGATTCTAATAATCTTACTAATAGTATTCCCCACTTTCATAAGGTAATGGAATTGATGCTCAGTGGGAAATTAGCTCCTGAACAAACTGCTGGTCTACTTTATGGCTTATCTCACATACTAAACAACTTTGATATCACAGCAATTGGTACTACTAGCCCTATCACCAATCTTATTAATCAATTGATGGCAACTATTTGCATACTATTAAACGATTACCGAGTAACAGAACAAGGAGATGTTGGATCAATCACACGAGAAGCAGTAATGCAAGCGGTTTTCAGCAATTGGGTGTTTTTTGACTGTTATTTCAAGAGGTCTGCTGTTGGCGATGTTATCAAAACTAGTATCATAAAAGGTCTTTTAAGGTGTACGTTTGATGCAATTGATCGATTGAGGATGAAAGCTTTGCTAGTGCTGATTACGTTGGATGTTCAGTTTGTAAAGGATATTCTGACTGAAAACGAACTAGGAGGTGTGGTAAAAGAAGTATTTGATAATAGGCAAACCTATATCATAGGTGATAGAAATAGCGGCATAAGCGATAGTAATAACAGTTCTAGTTCTATGAATACTAATAGTATTAACACTACTACTGGCATTGCTATTGCTATCGAAAACACGAACAATATACCGGAATCATCAACATTAGAGCAAATGAGCAAGACATCTGCATTCACTTCATTGCAACAGTTTTTCCACATAATCCTAAAGATATTCCAGTTTACAGTGAAAACATCAGAACACCTCAACCAAGTAGAAACAGCAGCAGCAGAAGATCAAAAATTGTATGATGAAATGAACTCCTTTTATACAGAACTTACAAGAGGATTAGTTTACTGTGCTGGTGCAATTACAATAAGTGATTCTAGTAAAGCAGCTATCTATAGCACATATATTGATTTCTTCTCGAAAAGCGATGATGCAATAAAGTCAAGCTTACTAAGAAGACTGATTTACGTTCTGAAGTTTCCTATGGATAATGGAGACGAGCTGATATCAATAATCAATAAGAATTGCACTGCTAATACTGGCAATAACGATACTTCTCTTCCCAATATCAATATCAACTTCTCCTTGTTTACTAGGGAGAAAGAGAAGAAAACCGTTACAACTTGTCTTAATGTGATAATGTCTACTTTAGAATCAGGAATTCCAATACCAGATTTTAACCAGAATACACTTTTCATAAGAGCTTTCAATCTACATTTAGGATCTATTAATCATTGGAGAATGAGTAGTTGCATTAGGATTTTCTCGTGGCTGGCTATCAACTCTTATGATGAGAATATTAGGAGGAAAGCGAACAAGGAACTGTTGAGACTTGTCATTGAATACAAAGTAAATAGTGTGAGAAGAGTAGCTGCAGAAGGCCTTGTTGATGTATTAACAGAGATGTTAAATAAGGTAGAAGAAGAGGCACCGCAGAAGGTTGAGATAGCAGAAGAAACATTGATACTACTTGAGGAGACTGATTGGTCAAGCTTTGACAGACCCGTTGATAGATTAAAAGAGTTGATGAGTCAATTGTAAWGAAGGAATAGATGAAAGAAATGCTCTGTATGGCTATGAAAGTCATATCAGAAGAGAGCTAGTTAAACGGTTTAACATAAGGAACTAAACATATCACCAATTAAGTATTAGTATTCTCCATTAGGACACTCCTTTAATCCTTAGAATCCCCTTGTTCATTGGGCACTTGTCAATCATACCAAACGTCGATGAACATAACAGTCAAGAGTATTGTGATAGATATCACTGATCCATTGCCACTCGTTGTTAGTATTAGTTATCTTGATAAGAAGAGAATTATAGAAAGTTATAGCAAAGCTCTGTCTATAGTTAATTGACTAACTATAGGAACCATCAGCACCAGTGGATTTATTTATAAACGCAGCTTTATCCAAATTCATTCAGCCTCATTCAATTGATTGTATTTTTCTTCCCGTACTTTCCGATGACAAAGCATTCACTATTTGCTATTTGCTAGTGAATTAATGATCACCAGTCTCTTGCAGTTACTACTGCGGATTTGCTTAGCTGAACTACTTTGTGTAGATAATCCAGGTTCTGCTGATAATCTGTTGTTTTCTATACTAGATGAGCAATAAAGCAACGATCAATTAGAATCAACAGCAATAACTATAATTATAGCAGTTCAATCCTGGACGGTCCAGAGACTGCACGCACCATACCTGACAGCTCGGGGTAGTCCTGAAATAACCGTAGCCTTGTCACGATTGCTGTTCTGAATGGTAAGATAGAGCTTCAAGGGGACTTTGTATGGCAATGTATTGGATTTAATGTGTCAATGATTAACAATAAAGATGTCTTCTTATAGAGATGCAATGAGCTGCAAATGAGCTTCTGGATATTTTTGTTCTATTCTTACAAAGGGAAAAAGAGGATAGCCAACTGAATCATCAGCATTTAATAGCTGTTTAATTAAGAACGTTGGTTGTAGAAGTGGCTGAAAATATGCGTTGGACGATGAGATTTGTAGGACGATGATGAAACTCAGACCAAAAAGCTATTTCCTTCTGAAAGCGCTATTCAATTGGATTCTTCAACGAACTCAGCTTAACATATATAATTATAGATTGAAAACATTATTGATTGTATACAGCAGATAAGCAACATTTTGAGTATTACTTTCGATACCACTTTCAAACAATGAGAGTACCGACGATACATTGGAAGAAGATTAAAGAATTTACCTGTTTATTATTTGAAGAGTCCGTGGTGATGCTTCTACTGGTCAGAGATATTTGTCTTGATTGCTAGGAGCAAATGAACTCAAAATCAATGACGTTGACTATCGAATAAAAATTGTTGCATCAACAAGCTGTCAAAATCAACAATCTAATGCTGAGATTTCCTACCAGTGAGTCATATTTGGTTTCAAAAGAGCAATCGGTC
The DNA here is from genome assembly GCA_001599295.1 of Sporopachydermia quercuum. Classification (NCBI taxonomy): domain Eukaryota; kingdom Fungi; phylum Ascomycota; class Sporopachydermiomycetes; order Sporopachydermiales; family Sporopachydermiaceae; genus Sporopachydermia; species Sporopachydermia quercuum. The sequence continues at coordinate 2,249,313 of BCGN01000001.1, read as the reverse complement.
CGTTGCTTCTACGACTCTACGAAGGTCTACAAATGCTGCTTCTAGAAGCCTGTTACCAGAATAGCTCTATGATGAGAGAATCTAAATAGAACYTGCTGAACATGATTATACTTTATTGACTTCCTGTTAGTGATAGCATTTATTGTTCAGGTGACTATAAATGCAGTGAAGTATAAAGTTTAAAATGCACCTGGTTTAAATTAGGTTGTTTAAACCCTCTGGCCCATAATWCTTAACATATAATACGAATCTACTTGGTGTCCTGAATGAATCTTTGTATTGTTTCTATGTACATATTTATCTCCCTAATCCAGCTTCAGAATATCTTTCAAATTGATCTCGCCAGTTCCCCTTTCTAAAGGTTTTGGCTGATTGGCACTTTGCTTCCAACCGATCATAAATATAAACCTGAAAGTTGCAGGRATAGAATCGCCTTCTCCATGCATTTGCTCATAAATAGCATTAGCCGCTAGTAACACATCTCTTGGGATACTTGCTTGTCTTTTTAAAACAGCATTGCTTTCACCCATTGACTGTAAATCTTCCATCAACGCTAGCATGTTTGGATATGATACTACGATATCTTCAACATCAACAGTTAGTAGATTGAACTTCGCCTTATTCATTAGCCCACCGATATCATTCACATCAGCAAGTGGTGACATTCGAGGTGAAAGACCCCCTTTTCTTTCCATTTCCGCTAATTGTAGTGACGTCCGTAATTCATACAGTGAATCACCTCCAATCATGCTTGCCATGAACATTCCATCTGGTTTCAACAGGCGATTAATTCTACTCAGAACTCCTGGCAGATCATTGATCCAATGCATACTCATATTGGAAATACAGGCATCAAATGAGTTTTCTGCAAATAATTCATCATTTACTGTTTCTTCATCTCCAACAACTCTTTCAATATTGATTTCTTTATTGAACGGAAACTCTTTACTATCACTGTCTCTAAAAAGCAGTTCTTTACAGCTGTCAAACATAACGATTTCTCCCAGCATGTCTCTCACTTTCTTGATATCCTCTTCACTGTTTCTACCATCATTTCCTTTGCTTGTCAGCATATCCTCTAGGGTTCCGGCGCCTGATCCGAAATCAAGAACTTTAGGAAATTTTCGCGTAATGAAAGCTAATCTCTCGATTGTTCTTCCACATATCTCTCTTCTCAAGTACTCTACAGTCCTATTTGCTTCTGGGTTTAAAGCTGCTCTTGCCTTCTGGGCTCTTTTGACATTTTTATCAAACACCTCATAAGGATCACTAGGTGGAACCGTTGAATATCTCTTGATTGATTTAATAGGCTTGAATCCGAATGATAATGGCAATGGTGAAGATGACGCAGTAGTGACGATGGAAAGATACCTGTTGGTTTGAGGCTTAAAACAGTTGCTTGCTATTTGTAGCATTTTTTGTTTCGTATATGCAGGATGAAGGCGTTCTTAAACAAAGGGTTGTAGCATGGGAATTTTGTTTTGAGGTAGCAGGCAAAACCTGCAGAAAGGTTACATCTAGTAGATTAAAGAAAGAGTGAAAGAAGCGAAATTTGAAGTAAGTGGAAATGAGAATCATATGTTTACTTGTACATGTGAAACTTTATTTTAAGTGTGAGTAAATGCATATAGAGGCATAMTATTTGTAAGTGGAAGCTCGTAAATATTAAACCTTAATTAAACTCTGCATTTATGATTAAGGCTTGCATGAAAAACCTTAGCTTCACAATGCATAATGTTGCAGAAATTGTAGAACTTTACTCCGTTATCAATGGTCAATTGTTTGCTAGTTATTGAGAACTTCATTTAACTACAAAGCTATTATTATTATGACAAATTCATTCTTCTATTATTTACATGAAAATCTATCTTCTACTAGGGAAAGAACTTTTGAAAAGCACTTTTCGATTGAATCCGTCATCATACCGTCCTGAAAACCATTGGATCTAATCATGTAGTTCCGTCAATCGATGAACCTAACCAATCACCCAAGGCTTCTCTGGGTATGAAACCTGCTAAATCGCTGCCAATATATCGCAGAGATTTCTTTTCCGCTTGTACTTTTAAGTGCCTAAATAGCGATTCAATCTCAAATCCTTCAAACTGTAAACCTTTTGCTCCGTGCAGCTTCAAATTAATCAAATAACCTCTGTCTACGGTGAGAATCACCTTGAAGTCAAGTTCAGGATGAGTTAACGTATGTGTGAATAAAGGAGTGTTCCCAAACTTCCAACTCCAGGATTTTAGCTGTTCAATCTTCTTTGCTAATACTCTATTGCTTTTCGCTTCTGTATCATCCACCTCTATTATTTCTGAAGTCTTACTAACATTAGAATCATCGATGAAGTCAACACTATCATCAGTGTAGGCAGTTTGAAAAACCTTCAAGCCTAGTAGGTCATCATCATAATCAGTAGCACTTATTTCATTATTGATACTTACTACTCCATTTTCAGCTCCCGAGACGCCAAATCGTTTTCCAAATGCCGTGAAACAGCATTCTATGAAAACATTCTTATCCAAGCCAACATTGGTTACTGGGCTCTTCACACTATCAATACCTCTTCCTTCAACTGTGCCAAGCACTGCCTCATCACGATGCAACAAAGTTCGTAATATGTCTAGTCTCGAATCCAATAACATCGTGCCATGATGATAAGACTTATGCTTCACTATTTTGTAAGCTGATCCTGACACTTTCTCGCCTGATTCTTCGTCAACCATATCAAATCTTTCATTCAAAGCCAGTCGAAGTTGAGGACCAGAAACATTATGCAAAACTCCATTTTCGTTACTTCTTGTTATGCTTTGACCCAATGGAAACTTATTTACTTCTTCTACAAGCAAAGAAGAAAAGTGGTCCCTGGTGAAATCATCCTTACTAGTCATGAAACTGAAATTAACATTCCCTGTATCATGAACAACAGCTCCCCCTCCAGATTTCCTTCTCAAAAAAGGTATTCGTAGAGATGACAATACAGGTAGATTAACTTCCCTCCAGGGATTTTGATTTTTTCCTATGACCACGCAAGGTGAATTAACATACAGCACCAATCTATTATTCGCGACCTTTTTATTCATCCGATCCAACGGAAAATTGTCAAAAATATAATCTTCTAATGCTAAATTGAAGTATGGATCTTCTGACGTTGAAATGAATACCCTAGGTCCTAACTCTTTCACTTCAGCTTCTAAATTCATTGATTTTCTTCTACTTGGCTTCTTTTTGGYGCTATCCAATGCTGATACTAATTCTGTATTAGCATCCTGGTTATTCATTGGTCTCAGCGTAGTAGGATCAACGGTATAGAAATCAGCCAATTCGTCTTTGAATATATCCTCTCCTTCCGTCAAATCATCACTGAAAGGAGCTTTGGAGTAGTTTCTTCGAAACTGGCTATTTCCATGATTCAACTTAGCAGTTGATACCAGTTTATCAGCATTAAACAAAGCCACTTTCAGCCTATTCACTGACACTGTAGTTTTATGTTTATACAAGAAACTTCGACTCCACATTGTTCCCAATAGTGCATAGGTTAATACTTATATCAGTGTTCAGAAGAGAATCTCTACTAACACAATGCCAAGTTCTTCACCATCTATCTTTTCAGACAGTTGTTTCGCTAGAAGATGTCTATTTATCAAGCGCACACCTCCTCTCATTGTTCAACTATTTTTTGAACCATGAACCAGTCAAATAAACAATCTTTTTTCTTCTGTCTTTCTTTCATTCAAATCAGCATATGACATAGAAAAAGGTTGATTTCTTTTTTTATACGACCAATACGACATAAAGGGCCGGGAGTCTGAGGAACTTTTACCTTATAGGGCAAGGACAAATTAGGGTCTCGTATTTTTCTGATAGCTTGTGATTTGAGAGGAAAGTGAACTATCTAGGCAAATGAAAAATATGATATGAACTGTTGAACTGTTTATTATATGTTAATACAGTTGTTTACTATATGAGCGTAGTGTATATATTCATGGATCAATGGAGTACTGATTTTGGCTTTTGAAGATCTAATTTCTGGATTTGAAGAAATTCTGGGTTCTTCATTACAATTCAAATGAGAGGTAACTCATTAATATGACGAACACTTTGATACATAAATGCCTCCATTGTAGCAATGGAAGACATGTGAAAGCAATTGGAAACCACAGACAAATTTTATCATTGTCATCAAGTACATATAGATCTCTCTCGCTTGTGTCACCGTCATGGGGTAATCATCTACGATTGAAAGGTCATCGCAAGCTTAGTATCTCAGCCGACACTACGGCACCAGCTAACACAACAGGTTTACCAGAATCAGTGAAGAAACGACTAAAGCAGCTTTCAAAAGTTCAAATAACGAAAAGTGGGAAAACAAGAGCACTGAGTGAAGCTTGGACGAAGCTGATTGCAGAATTACAGTATCTAGAAGATGGCGAAAGGTACGAAGAATTGTTTCACACATTGACTGCAATGCTATATGGAGAAGTGCCATGGGTAGCAAAAGCCTATGCTCAGTTTCTTTCTGCAGTTCAGTTATCTGATGACAACAAGGTTGCAAACACTATGGCTCTGCATATTATAGAAATGGCATGTTCCATAGACCCTGAGCTTCAACTGTCAAAAAGGGGGCTTCTTATTTTAAGGAATATTGTAACTATTAATAAAGACCTAGTACTACGGTACAGGTTTAAAGTACTCCTAGAGAGGATGATTGGAAACACGTATTCTAAAGAATACGCCTTGACTCTAAAATCAACACTTGTGTCAAGTTCATACGAATATCCTTATGAACTTGAATCAGGATTGGACCTTCTGGATAAAGTTATTGCTGATATAATAGATCAACATGATTCTGTAGAGCAGAAGAAACTTATATCATATTTTCTATCCTCACTTAACCGTGAGAAGTTTTTTGTCACGTTGTTCAGAGAAGAAGCCCTGCATGCTGCACTGTCCCTCTACCAGTTGAATAAAGAGTACGATGTACCTAACCTGATTACTTTGAAAATATATGTATTATCGCAGTTTATTGCTTATGGCTTTTCTGCTGGTGTAACATGTGTAATTGAAGATTTGATTGCTCACACTCAACTGAAAGATGTATCTGATTCTATTTTGAAAAATGCCCTGTCATATTTAGGCGACTCTGGCGAAACTGAATATGTTTTGAAAGTAGCTGAAGAACTTGCCTTTCGTACTACGGAAATGATGTTTAAAAAGGATCCTGATATTGCAAGAGCTGTTATATCATCTTACTGTGAAGCTGAAATGAATCATTTTATTATTTGGCAAGTAGTTAACACTTTTGTAAAAAACAATGTCGAACTAGATTATCGTGATTTGAATGGGCCTGCTAAACACTTAGCTCTTCCTGACAACCTTCCAATAGTTACAGATCATCAAGTTACTGASGATTTCGTCAGAAAGTGCGTTGAAGCTGGTTTCGAAAATCGTACCATGATCCTTTTAACTAATACAATACTAAGGGTCTGTGTGCATGAACGAAAAACTGAAGGTCTGCTGACATTATATGTATTCCTTGAAGATAAACTGGGCTTCACGAAAAATAACTGGTTTGATAAAACTTCTTATGAAATCATTCTTAGAACCCTTGCGATAGCAACTTCTTCTAAGCTGATTCTTCATGAGATGTACCACCGTTATAAATTTATATGTTTCCAGAATGAATGGGACTTGCGTCTTCCAGTGAAAATATGCAAGCTGATACTAATGAACTGCTTCCGTGGTCCCAACTTTCACCCTGTTTATTATTATTTATTTGAATTCTGGGAATGGAATATGGAGTTGCCTCCTTCAGTTCTAAATCAAGTGGTTGATTTATCCAAACGGTTTTCACGATACCAAGACAATACGTTGGAAAAATTAGTGACCCTCTACCGCATTAATAATAGTCAGGAAGAGAATAACCGGCAATCTTTGAGATCATTGTTTCGATTTTATTCACAAAAATACCATGAGCCAGCTCGACTTTTTCCAAGAGATCGTACTGTTCTTGGTGTGAGACCTTCAGAAGTCAAGTCTGTTGATCCTACAAATAATCCTCACCATTATTCTCCTTCTAAGGACTTGTCTTGGACGCTTGTTTTACGGCATRTATTTAGAAAAGATGCTAATTGGATGGAATCACGTTCTGTTCAATCGTTAGATATAACTGACGACGATTATCTCTCCCAAAAGGCCTTGGAGGAACTGCATAGTATGCGAGAGTCTTTCGCACGTTCAGAAGGAGAGAGGAGCAGCATTTAGAAGAGGGGAATAAACCTAGAAGGAAGAAACAATTATATTGCTTAATAACTAGCATAGACTGTATAATTTGCAGTATTCACGAGTATTCACTCGTTATAGAACCGGTTGATTAATTGTACTAGATAGCTRCTAGACTATCAGGCGGGCTGCCTATCAATTATTACGAGCATTTTGCACTATACATTATGTACTATGMGCTATACATCATACATCACGGTAGAGTATTATGTCTTAGTTTATCTTTCTCTCTTTCCTTACTATATATAGTTATTCAGCAAAAACGTGCATAATGGTCTTTAAGTTATTACACTAACTGCTTTTTTCTTCAGTAACTATCATGAACAAATACAATCTCCATTCTACTTTCTACCAATAGCCCACAATTTCTTTTTCAAAGCATTGTAATCTTTTCAATACGTTTCTCATATTGATCTACGAATTCAGATATCTCTTATCATTACCAAGAGCTCAAACCTTCAAACCTGCGCAATTGTCGAGCAACCTTTCATAGTTGAGTTGGCTGAGTATCAGAATAGTAGCAGAATAGTTTCTTCTGGTCTTTGTAAGGTATGATTACCAAACTGGATAGATATCGTAAGAATACATAAATTGTTTACACTTCTCTTACAACATAAGCAACAYGATTATTATTTCGACATAACTTGGTGAAAAAGAATCTACCCATTACGTTCTGTTTGTTATGTCATTTTTGCATTATTTACATTACTGCACATTAGCACTTTACTTTCATCTCTTTGTACATTATTCTATTCTTATTATCACATGCTCTGGTTCAAATGACGTTGACATAATCAAGAAAGCTACAATTGTCCCATAACAAGGCGTAAGATTGAATGTTTTATTGGCGTCTCCAGAGTGCCCACCCACCCGTTTAGGATATCGAATAAACAAACCTTCATTGTTATGATATTTGTGAAGCAGGAATTTTTGTGAAGCTACAAAAAAATGGGGCTTTGTCGTGAGAGTGCTATGCTTAATAATAAAGAAGACATTATAATACGGAAATAATAATTGATAATACTGGATTGAAGAGCCTTGCATAGTTAGCGTGCGGAYCTCCGGTTGATTGAGACAGACAAGTTGCAGAAAGCTTATAAGTATTTCCTGTTTACTAAGAAAAAGCACTGCATTATCTATTGTATACAATTGCCAGCTTGGATAGCAAATTTCTGAATGTTAACATCTATGCTAATCCGAGAATAACCGTAGTATGATTAGAAATACTAAAAGCGTTGATATTATACATAAAACGGTTTCGTTTCAAAAACATCAACTTGGTCTAAAGATCAACTAACTCATTGAAATTTGATCTACAACTTTGAATCACCATCGACTCGACCTTGTATCAACACAGGATATTTCTATCTCATCAAAATGGACTACACATCACCACAATATTTGTTAGAGAACCTGACAAATCAAACAGACATTGAAACCCAGAAAGCTGCAGTTGCTGGTTTTAAAAGCCACGTGAAACGCGATCTGGTTCATTTGCCATACATAAACAGCTACTTTGAAGCATTAGGTGTAGTGGTTTTCTCGGACGATTTGACCCTCAGCTCAACCTCCTTTTCTGCTATTTGCCATCTAATAAAACGAGTAAGTATCCAAGACGGTCAATGTTTACACGAGCCAGCTTCTTTCGTCCTTCCAATTCTCATCAGTAAACTTGGCGATGCCAAACATTCAGTTAGAGCAACATGCAAAAGAGCTCTACAGGACTACTGGTTTTCTTGTCCAACAGATGTAGAACAAGCAATTAGAGATTTTGGCYTCAGTTACACTGATATGCTGGTTAGGTTAGAATGCGTTCTTTGGCTTTCAAGTGTTATTGAATTGACACCTAATTTTGCCTTTAGATCGTTCACTGCTTCTATAGTGTACTTGTTGAGGGATCGAGAAAATAAAGTGAAAGATGCAGCCAAGAGTCTATTGATTCAGTTTTTTTCTACAGCTAAAATTGCTGCCAAAAAWGATCTTTCAAGGGAATTAAAACGTCAGAAAGTCAATCCAATTCTAGTCAGTGAAATTCTAAGTAAAGTGTCTGGTGATGATATCTCAACAAGCGATCCATTTAGTGCTACCAATGAGAGAGAACAAGCCAACAGCGATGGCTTGAAATCTAACAGAAATGATGCTGAACCAACTAAATTTGATAGTAAACCTACATTGACTGTCAATACCAATCTGGGTGCACCATCAGGGTTGCCAACCCAGATCCCTCCTGAGCCACCACGGCCAAAGAAGTCTATTAGAGTAGTTCTTGATAAGCTGAAGAACTACGAATTAGATACTATAAAGGCTGAAAATATAACCTCTAGAAGCCAATTAGACGAAATGGTCGAGTCTGTGTTACCTTGTTTTCAAGGAAAAGAAACAGAATTCAACTGGAACAATCGTGAGAAGGCTATAGTTAAGATTAGAAGTATTTTAAGAGGAAATGCCGTATCTAAATTCCCACACGACATCTTGCAAGTGCTTAAAGTAATGGCTGAAGGTATTAATAAAGGTATAACATCATTAAGAACATCTCTTTGCAATCATGGATGTCAATTGGTGAAAGAAGCAGGAATAATCCTAGGAACCAAGATTGATTCTCTTGTTGATGCTTTCATGACTGCTCTGTTAAAAATAACAGCAGCAACTAAGAAAATCGCGTCGAATATGGCCAATATTGCCATATGCTCATTATTAGCTAACACTTCTTACCACTATCGTACTTTGAACCAAATTCACACTATATATCAAGATAAGAACATTCAGCCACGATTTTACTGTGCAACATGGTTTAGTATAATAGCATTAACACATCAGAATAATCCTGCTACTATGAGTCAGATTGAATCATCTGGTGGGATTGAGATAATAACCAAATGTATTACTAAAGGGCTTTCTGATGCCAATCCTGGAGTTCGTGAAACAATGAGAGAATCCTTCTGGATATTATATGACATTTGGCCCAAACAGTTAGGTGAGCTTTTAGAAAAGAAGATTGACGCTGTGGCCAAGAAAACTCTGTTGAAAACCAAACCTTCGGATGTAGCATTGAATATCTCTATTGTCAATCAACCAACACTAGGAAAACCCAATAGCCAGTTTCGTAAAGGAGCAGCTAGAACTACGAACTCTGCCAGCAACAAACCTGATTCTGCTAGGTCTGGTAGATCTGTATCAGGTCCTAATAACGTTAGAAGCTATCGACTGAATAGTAATCTTAACTTTGATAACGATTTTGGGGCCAGCCATGCTGGCCATGGCCATGATGACCTAAATGGCCCTTTCTCAGCCAAAAGGAACCCTAGAACAGTTTCCTCGTCTGCCACAATGTTTCAGCCTACTACTCCATTTGTTAATCGTGCAAATAATTCATCTGTAGAGTTTGGCAATTYAGAAAAAGGTCTTATCCCATTTTTGGAGACCCCATTCAAAGACAGTGATAATGAACGTCGGATTCCAGACGTGTTTCCCTTAAAAACAGGAAGATCTGCCGTCATTAATGAAGCAACACCGACAACAACAACGATCGGTGATACACAAACTGAAATAGAAGAACCCGTCAAAAATGAATATGAGAATAAACCGGAAACTATTGATATTGATAATAGGGAACGTACGGATTCAGTAATTGAGAGGGGCTCAAAAGGTAAACAAGACGCTGACCAAAGTGATAATGCAGAACCTGTCCGTATCAAATCCAGTGTACAAACCATTGTATCAGCTTTCGAAGAGCAAATCAAACCTCAGGAAACTGCTGCATCTCCGAAGGAATACTCTCTTGTTGATCTTCTATCAAGCGATGATTCTAGCCTCAGAGAAATTGGTGTAAAATGTCTTATTGATGTTCTGAAAGGTAACTTTATCAACAATGAATACCAATGTAATAACCTGTCACTTCCCAACAAAGATAAACTTGCAGAGTATCTAATTAGAATCATCCAACTTAACGATAAACCTGGTTTATTGAACCTCTTGCAAATGGGAATTGCTGAAAACTTGATGAAGTTCATTTCTTTGGAATCAATGGTTCTTATCCTGATATTACAACAACCACATGTGCATATCCTATTTATAAGAATGCTTGGTGTGGTCAACGAAACCAATAATGAAGTCAACCGTAAACAACAACTGAGAACAGTGTTTTCCTGTATTCTGAAGTCCATTCAAGCATTAAGTAGCCTCAACCTCTCAAGTAGAGAGGATGACCTTTCAAGTCTTGGTTCAGGTTTAGCTGTTCTAAGAAATTTCTCGCGGTATATTAAGAACAAAACATTCAAGACCTGTTTGAAATGGATAGAATTGATCTTCAATAATTATAACGAAGAGGAGAAAATCATCAATAAGGATAATTTAGACTACGGATTAGAAATTGTTGTCAACGGTATTGAATTCTCCAAAGTATGCGATGATGAAACTATGTTGCTATTAGGAAACCTGCTTAAACGATATAACGAAGCAAATCCTGGTATGTTTGCTTCCAAAGTGAGATCTATGGGTAAAACTATTGAGAATGAAGTCGAAGAAATGATTGATAGCAAACTACGTGAAGAGATAGTAACAGTATCAAACGACATAAAGAATATGTCCGTTGAAAATGAGAACAGGAATGAGGCTGAAGCTCAATCTGCTGAGGATATAGAAATGGATGAATTATCAAATGCAGAGCCAGTTGTAAAGGCTGGAGATGAGAACATAGGATCTGATACCAAGAATCCCAGTACTACAGAAGATGTGGATATGTTGGGTGAATTTTTTGAGTCCCATCCAAATTCTGAAAACATTGAAACAGACAAAGAAATCAGGCTACCTATGGTTGGTGATAATAGTGAGCAACAATCCTTCGCTAAGCCTGCCGATCCTATACAAACATCAGTATCACCTTCGCGTCAGTTTGATGAAAGCCCTAGATTTGAAACGTCTGCTACTCCATCAAAACCTGGAGAACCAAGAAACGATTATTCTGGCGAACCACTCACTAATTATCAATCACCCAGATTCCACAGCAAAACGATTAATCCGGCATCGTTGCAACCGAAGTCAACCATAACACAAGTATTAGATTTGCAGCCTAGTCAACAGAAAACTAATACTATTTCTCAGTTCAAACAGTTGCAAGAGATTAACAAAGTAGCTCCTTCTTCAGTCCCGAGGAAAATACTTGGTGAACTATCAACCAATTCAGTATCGAATACACCTAAAATTTCCCTCAAATCACAGGGCAATAGTATTTCCAGTTTATCCAAAACATCTTCTACCTTCAAGAAATCGTTAGGACGGGTGAGACCAAACATTAGTTGGTATGAACTGGAACTACGAAGAATGGAAATATACGAATATAAGGAAATCAATAATGATACATTCAGGAACGACTCCTCTGAGCTTGAATTATTACTAGAAAAGCTTAGCACTCAAACCATCAACAGTAAAGATTTCAAATCATTGTTCATTGCTATCAGAAACCTATCAGACAAACAAACAATCACCAAAGTGCAATTATGTGTTTTGGGCTATCTTTCTGGCTTTGACACTTTACCAACTAGCGAAGAGATTAGTCGCGGAATTATGCTGGTAGATGAATTACTAAAGCATCAAGCTCAAAGCTTTGTTGGCGTTGAAAACAGTATTTGGAAGCTCATTCAGAAGATGAATCAGAAGTTCAGAATCCAACCAAAATCGATCTTATACATGGCAATGAATGAATTGCGATACGACCTCATTAATGCATTAGGCTCTAGCGTAGTTTTGAAGATATGTTTGGACGATTATCTAGCACAGCTATCTGACGATCAGTCAGGTATTTCAAAGGAAGACTGTGGGTTTGAATTGGATACTATAAGATTATGTGTGAATCTATCGCAGGATGGAACAGAAAGTAACTCCGAATTAGGGTTGAGCGTGGATAACGTGAACAAGCTGAGCCAGATCATAATTGCTAATGTGAATTGTAGAAATGCTAGCATCCGCAAATCAACCATTGGAATTATTGTTGAAATGATGAAAACGATTAGAAGTRGTCAATCAACATACCAGTCACAAGATCAAATTATAACTGGTGTTGTGAATGAACTGTCTTTACCACAACGTCGTCTTATTGATTACTTTATAAGTAAACAAGACTGAGTGCAATAATTAACAATTGACATTAATTCATTGATTAAATCGAAAGAAAATAGAATAAAAAACAGGTTGATACAGTCCAGAGATTGATTTACGTAGTGAAACAAGATATAATCAATAATTACTACTAGTAATCTAGTATCAATAAACTATCCATTCACGATTATATTAAATGATCTAATAATCAAACAGTATTTAGTTCCACACTATTCACATACTGAAACCATTATTTTAAACGTAACGCATTGATCAAGACTCAAATATCAATATACAAGTTAATATGATCGATCGAATTAAACTCAAATTAGGCACTTATTCTATCAATCATTTCTAATGATTGCTGACTGCCCTACCTTATAAATCATTCTATCTACCTCTCTCCAATATTCTAGCCTATGCTATACAGACATAATAACATCTCGCCTTGTTCATCATCCTCGCATTTCTTTGCCATTTTCTACAATTTCTTCTCTAAAACCTCCAATCTCTCTTTCTCTCTGCTATTTGATTTCGCCCACAACGTCCATTATGGGCCCACCATTTTTCATTCAAACCCAGTAAAGTCTTTCATGAAAATTCTGCAACCACTGCAGCGGCTAAATCCGACTCTCTTATCAGGAAATCGTAAACGGATTACCGTTATGAATGTACGTAAGGAACAAAGAAGGGTTGCAGAAAAATGCATATGATTTTGATCCTGATTAGTTATGAGATAGTTATGATTGGATGGGTAAGAGATAGAATTGTCGAAGGAGACTGGTTTCTTTGACGAATAGATCAAATAGATTGTGATAGATTGAAGATATATATATGTATGAATGTATGTATGTCAAATGGTATGTAAAATGTGATTGTATAGTATAAAAGGAGGAAAACATATGTAGATTGAATGGGTGTATATTCTTTTCTTTTTCCTTTTGTATGGTCCCTCCCACTTGGGTGCTAAGATATCTTCTTAAGGGTTAATATAAAACAATATTGCAATACTGTACAATGTAAAATGGAAATAAGCAATAAACCATTGCCATTATGATAACTAGACAGTGATCAATCACATGTGAAAGAAAAAAAGGAATGTGGAGATATGTCGATAGAGAAACACAGTTGATTGATTACATTGAAACTGAAAACTTCTGTAAAGCCCTAGACAATAAATTGCTTACCTAATGAAGTTTTTGATTATTGCTCCTTTTTTTATTCTTCCTGATGCACCAATTGTAACGTCTTGTATTTTAGTTAAATAATTGTTGTAGCCCTAACTACTGTTACTGATCTTTGCCTTCATTGCAGAATTAATAAGTGATCGAATTCTAGCCCTAATAATTATTATGTTCGCTTTTCAATTGTATCAAAAGAGTAGAATAATAGAACTCAATGTAAGATGCTGGGGAAAGGAATGGTTATCCGATAGTACGTCATCAGAAATGTCAACAATAAATTYAGATGGCTAGTTATGGCTACATTTTGCAACGCATTATTGCTTTATAGACAGTTCAATACAAAGATAGAAAGCATAATAATTGATTTAATCCTTTTCTTTTGTTATAAATAAAATTCATTTACGAAGAATTGTTTGCATTCTTTGTAATCAATAGCAATGAACCTTCAGAGGTTTTGCTCTTTGAGAGTCCTACAGGTTTTTGTCACGTCTTTGTGCATTTAAATGCAGAAATATTGCATACAATCTCAAAGCTTAGTTTTGTATCAAATTTGCCCTTAGCAATTCGACCTTCTCTGTTTTATCAGTCAGACTCATTTGCATTATCTAGAGTAAACATACAATATATTGTATCCCATTTTTTATGATTAACCATTCAAGTCAATTTAACTGCTCTTGCTTCAGTATTTCTAGCATTCTTTCTCTCAAGCAGTATCACATATATAATCACTCTCATTTATCACTCAACAATAAACTCTAATTTAAAAAATCCCTTCCGTACAAGAGTCACCCCAATCTGAAATTTCACTTTAATCTTAAACGCTTGGAATCATCGAATATGGGGGATATTGTCTTATGTATAGTCAGCATGAATTGATAAAAATTAGAAAGAAAAGGTAGGAAGCGAGGTATTGATGGAAAAGGAAATAAATAGAAATGGTGTTTGTTTAGCTTTTCGTATATATATAAATGGAGTTGCTGAATGATTATGTGAAGTGCCTTTCTGGCTCTTGTCATTGGCTTCAGATGTGTGGTTATTTCTTGGTAGTGTATATTATCTATTTGGTTGTTCGATAAGATAGTAGCATTTCTAAGTGTTTGATTATATTCAAATAATTGAATTCAGACGCTGTAATCGTGTGATTCTAATAGCTGTTTGAAAATACTCTTGAGGCAAGATGGGCAACGACAAGAAAACACCACAGGTTTACACCACCTCAACAGGTCAACCTATTAGGGATCCTTTTGAGACACAAAGAATTGGAGAAAGAGGACCTCTTTTATTACAAGATTTTCACCTAATTGACTCACTCTCTCATTTTGACAGAGAGAGAATTCCAGAAAGAGTTGTTCATGCTAAGGGTTCAGGAGCTTACGGTTACTTTGAGGTAACCGACGATATCACTGATATCTGCTGTTCTAAGTTCCTTGAAAAAGTTGGACAGAAAACTCGTACTTTCACAAGATTTTCTACCGTCGGTGGAGAAAAAGGTTCAGCAGATGCTGCTAGAGATCCTAGAGGTTTCTCTACTAAATTCTACACTGAAGAAGGTAACCTTGACTGGGTTTATAACAATACCCCAGTCTTTTTCATTAGAGATCCATCGAAGTTCCCTCATTTCATTCATACTCAGAAACGGAATCCTGAAACCAACTTGAAAGATCCTAATATGGTCTGGGATTACTGGACTCGTAACCAAGAAGCATTACATCAAATCATTCAATTGTTCTCTGATAGAGGTACTCCAAAGGATTATAGACATATGCATGGTTACTCCGGTCATACATACAAGTGGTATAACAAAAAAGGTGAATGGTACTACGTTCAAGTTCACTTGATTTCTGATCTCGGTTTTGAAACCATGGATCAAACTCAATCTACTAAGTTGTCTGGTGAAAATCCAGATCATGCTCAACAAGATTTATTTGAAGCTATTGAAAGAAAAGAGTATCCTTCATGGACCGTCTATCTTCAGTATATGACTGCTGAACAAGCGGAGAAGCTTCCATTCTCTGTTTTTGATCTAACCAAAGTTTGGCCACACAAGGATTTCCCATTGAGAAGATTTGGTAAGCTTGTTTTGAATGAAAACCCAAAGAACTATTTTGCTGAAGTTGAACAGGCAGCATTTTCTCCTTCTCATACTGTTCCAGGTCAAGAACCATCTGCTGATCCTGTTTTACAATCACGTTTGTTTTCTTATCCTGATACCCAAAGATATAGATTGGGTGTTAATTACAAGCAAATTCCAGTAAATGCACCAAATAAGGTTTGGAATCCTTATCAAAGAGATGGTGCGATGGTTGTTAATGGTAACTATGGTGCTGAGCCAAACTATTATGCTTCATATTCTACTCCTACTATTTTCAGGAAGGATTTGCAAACTGCTGAATCACATGAAACGTGGGTTGGAGCTGCCACTTCTTACCACTGGATGGCATCAGTTCCTGATGGTGATTATAAGCAACCAAATGATCTTTGGCATGTATTGGCTAGATATCCTAAAGGTCAGGAGAACTTGATCAAGAACTTGGCTGGAAGTATTTCTGGAGCAAGACCCGAAATACAAGACAAATGTTTTGAAATGTTTGCTAAGGTTAATGATGATTTGTCTGCTAGATTGAGAAAAGCTGTGCTTCAATTGTCTCCTCGTGCCAAATTGTAAATAACAACTTTATATATTGAGACCACTTTGGTAATAATGGAATAGGTTTTTGATGATTGAACAAGTGGAACTTCTGATCGTAAATAGGCTGGTTTGCCATAGTATATAGTTTGAGTAAACAAATCAAAACTAATCAATAGGAATTTTTGTATTACCATTATTATTAGTAATTTGTTTGACATCATTAATAGCTTTATGATGTTCTTGCTGGCTTAACATGAAGCATTGCTTCGGGATCATCTACAAACTACATGGTAGCTCTTTTGGCAAATTTAATCGATATTTCATTATTTGAGAGGCTAGCTCCCCATCTTTATATTATATACCCTTCCCAAGATCCAGTCAAATTTATGTTGTATAGTCATATTTACAACCTAGATATATATTAGTATATCAAAAACCCCGAAAGCTCTACTCTAAATGTAGAACGCGATGAGCTAAGAGAATCAATTTAACTTACTTAGTAGTGTTGCAGGAAGGAGCACAGCAAGAGCAATTGGTTCCACACTGGCATCTGCTTCCACAGCATGATCCTTCAGAGGAAGTAGAAGAAGAAGTAGCAGATGCAGTAGTTGGGGCAGTTGTGGGTTCCATTATGATAAGTATTGTAATTGTTCGATTTAGAGACACTGTTTTGTTTGTACTTTCAGTTGAATTTATGTGTTTAAACTATAAGTTAGAGAACGGACTATCTATCTACTTAAAATATCAGTATCTGTTATGAATTTAAGCTATAAAGAGGTCACAATACAAGCGATATTCTAGGTATTTATACAGCTGTTAAGTCTACTTAAAGTTCCTGGTATGATATGATAGGCTTTCTTAAGGTTGGATTGAGACTATTATGAAGATAAGAGTTCACCCTTTAGAGATATTCTGCCGCCTGGCATGCATTACCCCTACATGAAGAATTAGGAAGTGGTTTAAGTTGTTGCATAAAGTTGCATATGACTATAAACTTTCTCAGTCTGGACCTTACATTGAGTCATCCTTGCTATCTGCAGTTAAACAGTCAGACAGATATAATTCTATCAATAAATATTTCAAACGGAGTGAATTATGGATAATTTTTCTAAATTGTAATTTAGACGTTACTCAGTTGACATTTACAACATTTGAAATGGAACCATTTTCATGAATGAGAGGAGCAAGACAATAAATCTAAAGGCGGCTATATGGATAACTATACTGGAATGGGACATGGATCTCGCTAAACACTCAAATTGGTAACTGGTTCCGGATTTGAATTGTTTAACTAGGACTGGGATACTTTCAAAGAAGAAATAAGATAAAAAGTGATTTAAACCGTGAAAATGAGAAATCGATTAGTTCTATGTGGACTTGACAATGGAAAAATCTGCATTTCCTCGATAGAAAGGCTGGGGTTGGAATATTCAGAAATGGAAAGCTAATGTAACAGAATGTACCCTGTGTACATATACAATACTGCAAGGACTCTGCCACTTTCTTTCTCGTGACTCTCAAATGTACACCCTGTCTTATAACCTCATATACTTCCTAATTTAATAATTCCATGTCTTCTTCTTTGGTATTCTTGCTATTTGCCATACAAGCTCCTTTCCAGTCAACATAACATTCTACCTGTTCCAATATGTGACATCACATCTCCTCACATTCTCAATTACTAATCTCGTGAAGCGCCCTCATATTTCCAATATTCTCAATCTCAAATTAAAGTATTACATAATCGAAGCATATCTTTTAGCCAATCAGCGATAATGAAAATTACACGCATAATAAAATCTAACCAATTGATGAACTAGAATAATAGTGAGTAAACATATCTTCACAATAAAAATGGCAGCTTCAATTATTTTTTATTTATTCTAATATCCGATCGTTCAAAAGAATTATATTGATAGATTCATAGGCGACGTTTATTTTTGGTACCAATCAAGCTTTTCAAAAGTCTTTCATATAAGCCTGAGAAAATTAACGCTGTGCGGATTGGCAAGAAAGTACACTG
Source organism: Sporopachydermia quercuum (assembly GCA_001599295.1). Classification (NCBI taxonomy): domain Eukaryota; kingdom Fungi; phylum Ascomycota; class Sporopachydermiomycetes; order Sporopachydermiales; family Sporopachydermiaceae; genus Sporopachydermia; species Sporopachydermia quercuum. Next base: position 2,231,105 of record BCGN01000001.1, on the reverse strand, counting down.
TCTAAAGTAAAAACCACCACACATAACTTAGAAARGGATTTACAAGTCATTCACACTCTTTTACTGTTTACGCTTTGCAATAGGAATTGTTTATTGAGCCAAAGTAGTAGGAACTGTTTTGAATACTAGACGAGATTCTGAAAATATATTTCTTAGGTTGAATTGTTCTAAGCTGAACGATTTACTTAAGCAGTTATTTATCATAGAGGAATCTAGAATTATATACGATCGGATTTGGGGCTACAAAAACAAGCAAACCAATCACAGAGTGATTATTGTTAGCCTGGTTTGTTCAAAACACAACAGATTTCGATAAAGAAGAGAGAAGTTTTACGGGATCTTGAAAAGAGTTGCATTTTTCCATCATTACATATAATATATACACATACGAACATGTTGTATCGAAGTGCCATGCGCAGCAGAATGCTGCCGGCTGTCAGAAGTAACCTTAGAAGAGGATTTGCAACAGTCACAGACAGCAGTTCGAAAGCTCACGGAGGTTTAAAAGATTCAGATCGTATTTTTCAAAATGTGTATAACAAATATGGGCATGATCTTAAATCTGCTTTGAAGATGGGAGACTGGTATAAAACCAAAGAGATTATATTAAAGGGTGATAGTTGGATTATAGGTGAAATGAAAAAGTCCGGTTTAAGAGGTAGAGGTGGTGCTGGATTTCCATCGGGTTTGAAATGGTCTTTCATGAATCCTCCAGGATGGGAGAAGAATCCTGGTCCAAGATATTTGGTTGTGAATGCTGATGAAGGTGAACCAGGCACTTGTAAAGATCGTGAAATTATCAGAAAAGATCCCCATAAATTAGTTGAAGGTTGCCTTTTAGCTGGACGTGCTATGAATGCAACTGCTGCTTATATTTATATTAGAGGTGAATTTTACAATGAAGCTGTTGTACTTCAAACCGCCATTAATGAAGCCTACGCTTCTGGTTTGATTGGTAAGAATGCATGCGGTTCTGGTTATGATTTCGATGTTTATATTCACCGTGGTATGGGAGCTTACATTTGCGGTGAAGAAACTGCATTAATTGAATCCATTGAAGGTAAACAAGGTAAGCCTCGTCTAAAGCCCCCATTCCCTGCTGGTGTCGGTCTTTTCGGTAGACCAACTACGGTCACCAATGTTGAAACTGTAGCTGTTGCTCCTACTATTTTACGAAGAGGTGGTGACTGGTTTGCATCTTTTGGTAGAGAAAGAAATTCAGGAACTAAATTGTTCTGTATTTCCGGTCATGTGAATGAACCATGCACAGTTGAGGAAGAAATGTCTATCCCGTTRAAAGAATTGCTTGAACGACATTGTGGTGGTATCATAGGTGGTTGGGATAATTTATTAGGTGTTATTCCTGGTGGATCATCCGTTCCTGTTATGACCAAAGATGTTTGTGATACCGTTCTTATGGATTACGACGCTTTGAAGGATGTAGGATCAGGCTTAGGTACTGCTGCTGTTATTGTGATGAACAAGAGTACTGATATGGTTAGAGCTATTCAAAGATTATCAGCCTTCTACAAGCACGAATCGTGTGGTCAATGCACTCCTTGCCGTGAAGGTACTACTTGGTTAATGAAGATGATGGATAGATTTGCATCAGGTCAAGCGAGGGAACGTGAGATCGACATGATCTTTGAACTGACAAAAGAAATTGAGGGTCATACTATCTGTGCTTTAGGTGATGCTGCTGCATGGCCTGTCCAAGGTTTAATCAAATCATTTAGACCGGATATGGAAAAGAAGATAAGAGAGTACGCTGAAAAAATGGGTGAGGTTTCCTTTGGTGGCTGGAATAAAGAAGCTCATGTCACTAAAGGTGTTGTTAAAGGTGGTGACCTCCCCGGACATCATTAAGTTTACATCACTCCTGAACTCATCAATCTCTAAGAAAAAGAAATTCCTTTGATACATAGAAATAACCTTATGAATTCTTCATACAATTCCAAGCTATTATTAGCTTCGTCATATATTTACTTTGGTTATGTTGTTTATTTTTCTTTGATACAATTCAGAATCCCCTACATATTCATCCTTGAGCATTATCAATCATTTAGATTATAAATTGATTCAGAACCAGTTGATACTAATGAATTCAATTTTGATCATTATTTGACATTTACAGCATCGATACTGGACTTGAATACATTATAATTGGTATTTGATTCCACACGTATGTTGGAGTCTTTATTTGGCATTTTGTATCTAGTTTTACTTAACTGCGCTTCTTAGTATCTGTTAGTACGTTATTGAATGTCAATTGTTTATTATCAATAGAAGAAAGCTGTGGTAATGTGATCGTAGGTTGTGGGTTGCATCAATTGAAAGCGTCTAAATGAGTTATAGAAGAACAGTCATACAGTCAATAACGAGAATACCTGTTGAGGTAATAAGAGTTTTAATAAATGCTCCTGAAGAGCCAGAATCAGCATATAGTATAAGTATGTTGAGTTTTATAGGCTCTGTTACTAGGATTCTTCTTCCCGCTCCTTACTTTAGTTTCTCCACAATCAGTTCTTTTCGATCATTGCTTATCTCAAGATTCCTCTTCAGAAAATCAGACCTCTGATATATGTTCCAACTCAGGAGTAGAAATCAGATARCAAAAACGAATCGATCTCTACTATAAATTCGCTGGTTTTTTCCAAATCATGAGCATACACTCCAAACGGTTATTCCAAGCCACACATATAGGCCCAAATTTAGCTTCAAGTATCCTCTCGTAAGTTTTTCCAACAAATTAACTCTCCAGAAGAGCCCCAACTGTGAGAACCACCAAAAACGATGTCCCATATCCCGTGCAAATGTCTAACCAGCCAATCATACTATGCAGTTTTCATTTTATTCCCGTTTGTGGATTGACACAAAAACTATTATTACCAGTCTATAAACTGTTCTTACTATTGCAAATACACTGTCTTTTAGAGCCACAGCTTCTCATGCACCRTCACCGATTTCTCTATATAACTGTCAAAGCTGTGTAGAAGGTATTCATTTGCTAGATATTATCTTGTGGAACATTAAGAGTAGCCCAAGACAAACAGGGACCTGATTGTACAATAGACTATTGACTGTTTCGGTTAAGTTGTTCACTAGTGTTGCATTGATCGATTGACTGACTTATTGATCATAAGTTGTAAATTAACACTATTCAGACGACAAGTTGTGGTTATCATCGGTTCATATACTCAGCAACGACTTCAGCCGGAAAAAGAAGCAGTACCAGCAACAGAAATAGCTATTAAAATTCAGCATCATAGACAATTCACCATTTGTTCATCAAATAGTAGGAAAGCAATAGCGGCAATCCTGACTAATACTCAACATCAACAAATAAAACCAAACTCGCATAAACCTTTTTAAAGATGTCTTTAATTCTGTCACAAAGTTATCGTCAAATGCCGCGAATAATAAGCAGCAGTGTTGTGCGGTTCTCATCTACATCAGCAGTTGCCCCAAGAAACCCCGACGGATCACTGGCTACAAACTTCCCACTAATCTCCCAACAAAAGCCAAAATCGGCTTTGGACTATGTCCTCACTTCATTAGACGCTATTGCTATGTGGGGTAGAAAATCATCATTTTGGCCCGTTACTTTTGGTTTGGCCTGTTGTGCCGTAGAAATGATGCATGTGTCCACGCCGAGATATGATCAAGATAGATTGGGTATTATTTTTCGTGGTTCTCCTCGTCAATCCGATATTATGATTGTTGCTGGTACACTAACTAATAAGATGGCCCCAGCTTTACGTCAAGTTTATGACCAAATGCCTGAACCTCGATGGGTCATTTCTATGGGCTCCTGTGCTAACGGCGGTGGTTATTATCATTATTCATATTCCGTTGTTAGAGGTTGTGATCGTGTTGTCCCTGTTGATGTTTACGTCCCAGGATGTCCACCAACAGCTGAAGCTCTCATGTATGGTGTCTTCCAACTTCAACGTAGGATGATGGATACTAAGCTCACTCGTTTATGGTATAGAAAATAAGGGAAAATCAATTGTCTATATTTTGCATTTTTTTGGTTTGTTTATTTTCAATAAATCCTTTTGATTGCTTTTACATTCTACTATAGCTTGACACGTTTTATTCTATAACTTTTCTAATTTTTATTTCTATTCATACATATTTATAACATTTCATTACTATCATATCATAAACACTTATAATAACTATTCTTATAAATACTTTTCTTTTTCTTTGTTTCGGTATGCTGGTATTTGTCACATACTATATACAGACCGTTCACCCTATGAATAGATCATTATTATAATCGTCACCTAATGAATGATTGAGCATCTCATCGAAAAAGGAAGTTGTGTTGGGTAATTCTGAGAACATCATAAGATACTCTTCAACGCTGTCTTCATTTGGAAACACCATTGGATTGTTGCCATCTCCATCAAAACTGCTGTTGTTGCTATTATTCCTCATATCGTTATTTCCACTATCACCTCTCAATCCATCATTCATTATAGTAGTATTACTATTGCTATTGCTGTTACTACTACTTCCATTTCGATGATTATTATTACTATTGTCAACTTCAATAGGGGTCAGATCATAATAACTAGCATTCAGATAATTAACACTGCTACTACCAATTGACCCTGCCGAGCTTCCCCCATAACTACTTGCTTTGCTTAAATTCTGAGAAAAATAGTCTTCTGCTTCTMCTGTTTGTCCTGCTGATGAATTCCTATTCACCCGATCACCAATACTGCTATTATTGTTATTATTGTTATTCCCGTTTCCATGTACTGGTATTTGCGAAGGAGAATTGGAATTCATTCTAGAAAACCTCAAAAGACCAAACTGATTCAAAATCCTCTCAAAATTAACCCCATTTTCCTTCTCTAAACTGGTAAATATGGAATCACCCATCATTCCCATGGTTTTAGATACCCACCAGATATCAGCAAATTTATTCAACATCCGGCAAGAATCCTGCCAAGTATAGAAAGCCTGGGTATCCTCCTGTGGCTGATAGTTGCTACATGTTTTGGTTCTAGCTAATCTGCCAGTAGAATTATTTTTGGTGCTGTTTTTACCCGAACTATTACCAGCTGAAGAACTAGCACTGGGACGGGTGAATAAGGATTCTGTTTCCTGTTTACTCTCCTGTTTGAACATCTGTAAATAGCGAGGATCAATTGCAACGGAGGGAAACGTTCTTAAGAATACGGTGAGAGTGAGAGAAATACAATAAGGAACAAGAGGAATAGGTGGTAATCCTCTTACTTTATGTAGATCTATGATGCTCAGAATTTTGTAGGTAGCTCTTAACAGCAGTTCGTTCGTGCGAGTTTTCTTTACTTGAATCTCACTCCCATATCCAGAAGCAGTACCGGTGGTGTTGCTGATTGACTTTTGATTGCCAGACGAGTATCTCGCAGATTTATTATTGCTATTACTATTGATATTATTGTTATTGGGAGTATTCCTGTTGCTAGTGCTATTGGGACTATTAGTATTGTTATTGCTGTTACTGCTGTTAGCATCATCACAAGTATCGTTATTATTATTAGGAGATAGATCCTTCTTTCCAGCTTCTGGTGATGATTTTGATTGCTTTGACGACCCTTCTCCTTTGACAAACGTTCGTTTATGGGCAAGAATACTTGTAGAGTAGAACAATAAAGCTAATACAGCTACAAAAGGGTCCTTCAAATCTTCTCCATGATTATCATTGAAATCCTCTTTATCAATATCCTTAGGAACGACTCTTCTGTCGCCATGAGGTTGATACAAAGCTATCACTTTCTCAAGCCTTACACACATGTGAACCATTTTAGCTAGATAGTTCATTCTATTATTGTTATTGAACCCACTTGCACTTGCGCTTGAAGTTGTACTAGATGCACTGGGGAAATCAATAGAAATATCCTTTTTGTTGATCATCAAAGGTCTCGCATTGACAATAGCATTGATTCTATCCATACAAAATAATGCCCACCATAACTGTTTTAATTCATCTTTATCTAGAAAAGGCCTTTTATGGTGGACCCCTAACGATATAGCATAATGTATAGCTTTAGCCATACATTCGCACGAGGTTTCAAGCCCATCAGGCCCTTCGGAATGAAATGAAAGTAATGCATAACTCCTCAACAATGTCAAACGATCAGTTTCTACTTCGGCAAACAACAGAGCTTTCGTCCGTATGAATATCTCATGACAAAACTGTCGTACAGATCTGAATCCTGGATCCTGAGATATATATTGAAGAGCTGATTCATCCCTTGCAGCTACTAAAAGCACGCAATGAAGAAGAACCGTAGGACATTTGCCTACTCTGTGTAACGATTTGAAATGTCGTTCATTGATTAATGGGAATATTCTGTTGACTCTCTGGAAGTAGATATCTATTAAAGCATCACGAATGTGTCTTAGAGGCATACTAAAAGCTTCAATCGAATTGAGATATTGTAGTAAAAACGAATTAATCTCTGGAAGAGCTTCTTTATTCTCACCCGGTGCATGGACCCACACACCTATAGTTTTACTCTCAGCGTCTTGATCAGTGGGATCAACATTAGTGCTGGTTATGTATTTAGATTTGGAATTAACTTTTCTCTTCTTCACATTAGGTTTCGTGATAACAGGCAGTTGATCATCAGAAACAGAAGACCGGTTCTGACATGAGGAACCTGCCAGTGGAGACCCTTGCGGTGAGCCCAATGGTGGGGTTGTTTTCGCTGGAATTATACCAGGGGGAAGTTTCAAAGAGGGTTCATTGGAATGATTCTCTTTCAATGACGAATAAGCCAAGCTTTCTGGTCGGTGAGGCGAAACTCGGGCCAAAAGCATTGTTGGATCTGTATTGCCAATGAACTTTGAATTGAATGTCGTTTTCTCATTTGAACCAGTAACCAAAGTAACAGTTTCTCGGTTTCTAGARGGAATGCCTGAAAAGTTCAAAGCGGCAGGTGAAACTCGGTAACCATCACTAATTGGATTAGAAGACGGAGGCGGAATGTTTATCTTATTTGGCCGCAGCGTTGACCGGATTGAATCAGATCCTGGATTTCCCATTCCCACCGTAGTTTTCTGCGATTCTACCATTTGCTTAGCTAACGGATCCGTTGGAGACATCCGATCGCTGAGCATATAGTTGGGACAAAGGCTACATTCGATATCAGCATACTCACAAGGTCCACATCTTTTATTGGAGTCTGACTGTAAAGTACATCTTCGTCTCCTTCTTTTGCATTGTTCACACGCTTTGTAAGTTCTTTTTCTACTGCGATATCCGGCATTATTTGCTGGAAACACCAGCATAGGCGGGCCTGCCATTTCCAGTGACTTCTATACGATACTTCTTACTTTTAATAATGGATATTTTTGCGATTCATCATGTGATAATGGAAGTAAACAGAATTCTTTCATAAATTGTGCTAATGGAATAATGAAAGGAGCGAGCGATAGGATATATTTGTGAGATCATCAGTACCAGGGTTGAGAAAACAAGGTTCGTTAGAACTACTAAAATCAGAAATAGATGCAGAAATATGCAGGGTATTTGCATGGTTGAGGGGAGATAGGGGAATAATCAGAAGGATGCTATTCTACGATTATTGAGAACGCTTTTAATTCTTAAGGGTAAACTACACTAAAAAGGAGTTTCTAGTACAAGTTTTAGGTATTGGACTTRTTTGGAAGAATTTCTAATGCTCCTTACTGCTTAATTTATATCGAGCTATTCGCACTCTTGAACTACTTTCTCTACCATGCATAGCTATGCATAGTTATACATACTATTTTTTACAACCTATCACATGACTCATACTCAAATTCAAAGTACATCATATTCACTTCACATAGTCATTAGATCGTTGAAACTACAAACCCAACCCAAATGCCATYTAAATATTTATAAATATATCAACACAATGCTTCTCAAATTATCTCAGAATTTAGTTATCGGTAGAATATATTCACCATCCTTTCCCCAAAGTTCAGTTCTTCCCCTACCAGACCTGTGCGGTATTTTTCTGTTACGTGCATCTATAACATATGACATAAACATTTATTCACTTCTAATTCTAGGCCCTCAACTCCACTACAACTATTATATGTTTATATAAGCACCAATTCTCCAAWGCAAGCCTTGTTTAGTACTTCCCGTCTGTTTGATCTCCTTGCAAGTCGTTTTCCTTCCGCTGTATAGGTACGAGAAGGAAAATTAAAAGGAAAATATTGATTAAGGCCTTTGCATATTGTGGCTTGTAAGTAAGCCTGCTCCAATTTCTGCATTCTGTCAGCTTTTGGGTACTTTCTATCGTACCCTTGCATTCTTGGCCGTCGGGTATTTGACAACTACTGCTAAAGCAAGCGACCGATGAATTAGAACTCAAAATATTATTCCCACMAAAGTACTCAAACATACCAATGACTTCCGTTGATGGAATCAAATCAGCATCGATAAAAACATGGAAGGTTTTGTTTCCGAAACCATGGGATAAAACTATATGCTATAGAGTGCTAAAATGTGTGATTACAATTACGATATGCCTGGCATATGACTTCATCGTGCCAGTTCGGAATGTCATCGGATATTCTCCTACAATGACAGTGCTGGGCGCTTCAATTGTACATCCGGGTAGAAGATTCGGTTCAATGATTGAAGGTACTATTCTTTGTATGGTAGGGTTATCACTGGGATGTTGCTGGGCCGTTTTTGCTAGATGGATCGCACAGCGGATTCTCGGATCGGAATTAAACACTCTTTCCGATTCCGAGATTTTCAGTCTTAACCCATCCCGGGAGGAGAAAGCTTTAGCAATTTTACTAGTTTTTGAATCATTTCCGTTATTCATCTCTGGATATGCTCGGTCTATTTCTCCGAGATTTTTCAGTTTGGTTTTCCCGTTATTCCTTGCAGTCCATTTCTCGTTCTTAGACCCTTTGAGTACCTTACCCGGAAGTGTCTTTAAAGCGTACTGCGTTCCGTTCCTGCTAGCGATTGCCTCGGGATTAGTAGTCAATCTCGGCTTATATCCTGAATTTGGTGCTAGTTATTTGGGTAATACAACTGTCGATGCATTGAATGAACTACATGACTCTTTAGACAATAGTATTCAATTCTTCATCACACAAGGCATTAACACGTCGGAAGCAGGATCTTCTGACAAAGTATCCGAATACTCTTCTGGCCATTCTTCCGCGCCCTCCTCGGGAACAGCTTCCGAGATGAAACCTAAAGCTTTAACTTTCAAGCAAATCTCTGGTAGTAAAGCAAAAGTTAGACCTAAACTTAAAGTATGTAAGCAGGTTTTGGATGAATGTTTGTATGAAATTTCTTATTCCTACTTATCACCAGCGGAACTGCGAGGTATTATCAAAAGAATGGATGATATTTTCATGTCGATGTCAGCTTTAGTAAATGCATGTGAGCTACAATTCACGCTTATTAAAACTGGTGGAAGCGAGGAAACTGGGTCAAACAGACCACAGCTTCAAAAGGAAATTGCTTTTGCAGATAGACAGTTACTTATATCATTAATCCAATCAGTACGTAAACCAGTTCAAGATTTGCAAATTGCAGTTTCAACCGCATTTCTAGAGGCCAAGAAAGCTGTAGCTTATTGCTATGATGTTAATAKCTCACGAGTCACTCCTACAATGTTTGGATTAGCTGATAAAGCATTATCGGATATTCAGAATTTCACTGCTGAATCAAATGCTTTACCAGATACTATTTCTCATATGCAGGCTGAAATTGCCCAAGCTATCGTAGCATTCAATATTGCACATCAAGAAGCCATGCATCAATTAACCGCTGCTACAATTCAAGGAACCCCAGAACCTGATTTTCTAATGCCTCGRGATGAATTCTTCTTGCTTTCTTCCTTCATAGTGAATTTACATAAATGCGCTGATAATATGGTAGCTATGTTGGAAGAAGCTAAATTGCTATATGAAACACGTAAACGACGAGAAAGTCGTGGAATTTGGGGACGTAAAGTATGGCTTTCCTTCTTGGTAGATCGGAATCAATTACGGAATTGGATGAGCAGTGGGGCTAGTTGGGGTCCGCGCGAAGCAGCCAGTCGTCACAGTATTGTTGATAATCAGAGTATTAAAGAGAGAATGGAAGAAGTCACTAGATTAGATGTTTTTGAAGATAACAAGAAAAGTGAAAAGGATAACAATAATGAACTCAGTGATGATGATAATGAAGAAGAGTATGAATTCGGAGAACATGGTGAGAAATTAGGCAAGACCGGAAAAACTTTTTTATCTCGGGAACTGCCCCTTCCGGTTTCTCAACCTAGAAATCACAATCACAATCACAACTCTGCGGGAAATGGAGATCATGTGACCGCCGGTCATGGCTCTCCGCATGCTTCGGGATTACGTGATCGCATTATATCGAAAATGAAACGCCGAATATTCGCATATCGGCTCGCTTTAGCCGCCATAATAGAATATCCGAAAAAACATTCCTACCCCTTTATCTTCGGTGTCCAATCAGCGGCTGCAGTTATACTCTGTTCGTTTCCGATGTTTGTTCCTGCTTATCGACAATGGTATATTGATATCCATGGTGGTTGGATAGGTTTCGTTTGTATTCTTGTTTTAGAACCAGTTGTCGGAAGTACTTTGTTTGTATTTTTCCTTAGAGGTGTCGGTGTGGTCGGAGGTGCCGTCTGGGGCTATGTTTCATATTTAGCCGGCGGACCAAACAAAACCCCTTATGGTATGGCAGTCATATCCGCTATTGGAGGTGCCCCGTCTTTTTACTATATGGTCTCCGGAACTTATTATAAAGCCGGTATTATTGCCGTTATCTCAACATATATTGTAATGCTTTCCACGGCTATTCCGTCTTCAGTTCCGGGTACTATTTTGGACAACTTCGCCAAACGGTGTATAGCAATGATTGTAGGCGGTTCGGTAGCTTTAGTAGTACAAGTGTTTTTATTCCCTGTGAAAGCTAGGGATGTTTTAGTACAGGAAGTCAGCTATGTAGCGGGAGTTCTTGGTCCAATGGAGCTTCTCATTGCGGCTGGGATTGAAGGCGGAGATCCCGCGGTAGCTATGAGCGATGACAAATACAGAAAGTATCGGAAAATATCGGAAACAGCAAAGCAAGCTTTGACCAGAGCCGATGAGTACCGAGAATTGGCTAAAAAAGAACCTCGGCTCAAAGGATCTTATACAGAGATCGGAAACGTCTTTGGAGAAATGATTTTTGTATTACGGCAGATAGTAGACAGAATGGATAATATCGTAGTACTTCGGAGGACATATGGCTCAGTATTGATTGAGGATTTAAATACTCAGGTTTACCGATATCGGAGACAAGTAGTAGCTTCAATTGAAACGGCATCTTTTGCCGTTCGGAGCGCACTTGAAACCAAGAACCCCTTACCACAGTTTTTACCGAGTATCCGGATAGCTAATAGAAGACTTGTTCTCCGAGTTCGGGAAGTACTTTTAGCTTCACTAGAGTCCGAACGGAGATTCATCAGGCAGGGAAATGAAGATTTGGTTCAATCAGCTTTATCGCACGAAGCTCATAAAGAGTTGTTACAAATGAAAGCTCGGAAACGGCAGGAACTGTTCAATATGAAGTACGCCAGTTGGAGCGCTTCTAGTGCAGCAACAGAAGAGGTTATTGAGTATATTGAAGAGCTTGTTGACCTGACAAAAATATTAGTTGGGGTGAAGGAATTTAAGTACGGGTTCCTTTCTAGACCGCTGTATGAAGATTGGACAGCGAAAGCTGCCCTAGGATATGATTCTGAAGGAGAATCGGAAGCAGAAGCCAAAGCTGAAGGTGTGTTCACTGCCGAAGACGGAGAAGCGGTAATTGACGAAGTATTATCGGAAGCGGAATTGGAAGCTGGCATTGGCCGGGAAGAGCAAGCAGCATTAGACTTGACACCTGTCCCAGATGTAGCACCTGAGTTGAGACAGACGTCTATTGCCGATGTCGATTCAGATGTTATATCAGAATCCTCGGTTTCGGATAACGAATTGAATCCTCGGACTCTTACGGAAGAACAAATGGAACCTTTACCCGATCAATTCCGGAAAAGAATCTTCTCCATATCCCAAAACCAACCCGAAGTTATACGACGTACAGTGTCAATTGGAAGATCTCCAAGCGTTGGGGAGAATTCCCAGAAATCAAAGAGTAAATCAAAGAGTAAATCAAAAGGTAAATCAAAGGAAAAACATAGAGAAAAACATAATAACGAAAAGCAGGCTAAACCCGAGAGCAGTACTGAATCTGAGGATAGTGCCGATAGTGCCGAGGATGTTCCCTTAGTTTTAAAGAGAATCATGTCCAAGAAAGCGGAAACGAAGGCAAATTATAGGAAAGATTTCCTTAAGCTACAGAATCTTTTTGGAAAGAAAGAAGAGGATTAATTTATTGGATGAGGAAGATTATTAAAAAGTATGTTCATGATTATTGATTGATCATCATCCTGAAGCAAATTATCATATTCAATTCTCTTCTGGTTGCTCAATTCATGTAAACATACTATAAAAAGTGCTTAAATATATAACAAAGACAGCATACTTCTGTGGCAGAGATAAAGAAAGGTTCAGTAACTGTCGCAGACATTGCACTTTAGTCAGCCTTTCTTTATCAATGACATAATACTTGAGAGATATAAGTCATACATAAACTAATAGTAAGGGAATATGGGATCCTCATTATTTACTACATCAGAAATTAACATTTGATTAACATTAATGGTAGTAGCATTAGGGTTATCAGAGTATAATCTAGATTTCTTTTACATTGTCATGTATTTGCTTTCTTTGATGGTTCATTGTTTATGGAAATCGGTTATAATCCATCAAGATATAAAAATATATGGTTGATTATTATACCTTCAACCACTAGTAAGAATATCAAATGCGCTTCCTGTTGATGATGTATGTAGATCTTTTTGACAAAAGCAGAAAGCTGGACCCACCCGAAAAGTGTTGATGGAACAGAAGTAGATGTGGTAATGAGTGTGGACGGTTCAAAAATAGGTTTATGCGTTCTTGAAGGGTATTTGATATCACTATAAGATTGTATAAATAAGTGCTTAATATGATCACTGATAATGAATCATCAGATCATCTAGTAGATCACATAATAAATCGTACACATCAGACTATTATACCTTCATTTTCATCTTCTAATACTTCCATATTCACCCCATTTTTTCAGCTATGATGGATTCTGCTTGGTCATCACCAAATTCACATACTTCCCACTCAAAGTTGAATTGCCTTTTACTATCGGATTGCCAACCGCAAGACTAAATTCTTATTGTAACTACTTCATATTTTATCACCTAATCTTTTAACAGTTATTCACATTTATTCATATTCGCATGACCATCAAACCCTTCTTCTCCTTTTCCTCTTCTTTTACCTTTCCCATTAATCTATTTCAATCACATCAGGACTTCTAGCTTTATTCTTAACAGCACTTCCATACTTCTGACCATCTTTCCTCTTCCTGTTTTGTCTCAAAGTGTTCCCTTTTCCAGCAAAATGGTTGCTGTTTTCTTTATTTCCCTCGGCACCGGAAGCTGATTCATCAGCATCCGGGTCTGATTTCACGGGAACTACTGGATATCCGAAGAATAATTGACCAAAGGGTAATTCCAAAGCTACCGGATCGCCAAGAGGAATGTCACTCAAAGGTTCAATATCGACTGTTCCAGGATTTTTACCCGAATCCTGGTCTGCATCTTTTCCAGTTTCTGTTCCAGTTCCAGCACTCGTTACGGCTTTTCTCCGTGACTGCCGACTAGATAGTTTTTGTCCTTTGTTAGCAAATCTAGGTAGATTCACACTGGAACTCGACCGGGCTAATTCTTCATACCTAATAGTTTTTGCCATTGTTCCCACAGGTGTCCCGCCTCTTGAAATATTTGCAGATCCTGTTCCAGAAGTAATCCCGCTTCCCGAAGCAGAAGCAGAGCCTCCACGCTCCCTCTCAGGCTCAACGTACCCTACTGGCGGGGCAAAATCAGTGACTAAATCTGTCTCGACAACGCAAATAGAATGGCTATCGCTTTCTGGTTTAACTTCTAATACTTTGATCTTGAAAGATTTATTATTATAATTGATTTCAATGATATCATTAACAGTTAATGTAGAGAACTTCCGTAATACATTTTCCAACACAGCTTTGGGGTCAGATATATCCAGAAAGTCTACTGATTGTGGTTCGAGCTTAACAAAAGATCCGAGTGGTACATCCGTTGATCCGATTTTCAGTAAACTTCCTGGTTGTGCTTTTAGTGTTTCCATCATCCATTGTGGTAGATAAGCTCTTCCTTCCTCAGCTAGAAATTCTAAGACACCAGAATGAGTAGTAAAATCTGATTCTTCGCAGTATAATTCGAAAAGCATAGGATATGAGATATTTAATTGAGCTATTCGATGTTAGTTATGATACTGTAAAATGATACAGMGATAGATCATGGTAAAGATAGAATACTTCAAATGGTAGTCTTAAGCATTACCATCATAATAGTAAGGGGTTAGATGAAGTATTGGCTGTAATAGATGATAATTGATTGTACCTTGACTAAGAGAGGCATCCGTTATTGATTGTGATTGATTCCGCTTTGATAATGCTTTTCCGTTTCCTATCTGTTTCGTCATACAACTGAAATACTCCCAATTCCTATACCATCTYATATCGTCACTATCTTCTAATCACTTTCATTCCAATACTTACTTAGCTTATTCAACGCACTAGGAGGAAGAAAAATCTTACCACCATAGTTTGCATCATCTTTCCGATCTTGATCAGACATCATTGCTATAGGATAACATCGGAAGTAATCCTCAAATTTGTTTCCCATTGATAATGGAACTCCAAACTGTTGAAAAGGGTCAATACCCCATGAGTTACTCGAAGTGTACCCGCCAAACTAAAACATAGTCGTTAGTACATTCGAGGATATTTGGTTCAAATCACGGTATTTTCCAGAATTGAGTATTTTGGAGTCATCAGAAAATCCGAACTGAAGTACTGTCTCGATACTATGAGCTTATCTCAACTTACCATTGTGGTTGGGTAATGATTCGGAATCGATTGTTAGATCTTACCAACGGATTTATATCCAAGATTGTATACAACTGTCGATATAGAATAATTGTAAATAATAAAAATAAACAGAATCACAGAATCAGTTATTTGTATGGGTAAAAGTATACTTAAACTCCTTCGGAATGTCCGATGGTTGTGATTGATGTATTTGATAGATGCCGATGCTTTGTACTAGAAAAGTACAGATTTGCCGCTTTGATGTTAATGATTACGTGATCTTAAATACATCATCATTGACATTAGACAAATAAAAACGATTACGTGATACTTTAAAACTTGAACAAAATTTAGGAAATTATTAACAACGAATAATCTCCTCTTTAACTTATTATCTCCGTTAGTTTATCAATATGACAATTCCCATTTAGGACAGACCTCTTTTCTCCGTGTTTTGAGCGTTCCGCTAATTGCTCTGAGCCAACTTTTGTTCCGTGTATTAAGTAAATGCTTCGACTCTTCAGCT
This sequence comes from Sporopachydermia quercuum, assembly GCA_001599295.1. Taxonomy (NCBI): domain Eukaryota; kingdom Fungi; phylum Ascomycota; class Sporopachydermiomycetes; order Sporopachydermiales; family Sporopachydermiaceae; genus Sporopachydermia; species Sporopachydermia quercuum. Next base: position 2,215,551 of record BCGN01000001.1, on the reverse strand, counting down.
CTAACACGAAGACAAATGTCTGCATTTGGTAACCAGGCTACTTCTTTAGCTGTATTTGTTATTTGGTTAGTGGTTACTTTAGCCGAAGGTACCAGGTTTTGACCCAATGGATGAAATAGATGAACTTCTCAAAGAAGGGTTTTCATTAGAAGACCAAACAGAGCATTCCGATAACGACGGAACCTTTTCTTTGACCTCCGAACATTCTGAGGAAGAAGGTGGAAACTATGACGGAGATGAATTAGAGTTTCTACAGAACTCGGGCTCAGACTCAGACTCGGAGGTTAATGAAGATGTTTCAATGGTAGATCGAACTTTACCTGTTGTTCCCAAACTACATTATACAAAAACTATTGCATCAAAAGTAACAAACTCAACAGAGCCGCTAGTTGATTTGCAAAGCTCGGAAGATGAATTTGAAGATCAAATCAAACGCGCAAAAGAACTTATTGCTGAGGAAAATGATACTGAACATGATAGACTACGGAAAGCCATGTTGGAAGATAAAGAAGCTCAGGCCATTGATCCAAGCTTAGAATTCTCCGATAACGAATCTGATCCGGAACAAGATGATTTTTTTGATAGTCTACGTGAATACAATAATTTCCGGCCTAAGAAGAAAACTGGAAATAATAAAACTAGGAAAGGTGGAGTTAAAGCTGTGTTAAGGAAAGATAAGCTATCAGTTGAAGTCAAAGTATTATTAAGTAAAGGGTATGAAGCATATGCGTCACATGACTACGATTTAGCATCTAAATATTTTACTGAGGCTATTCGTATTGATAATACAGCATATTCTGCTTTTAAAACGTTGGGAGAAATTAAAGCTCAGCAGGGAGATTTAGCTAGTTGTTGCACATTATGGATTATGGCAGCCTTATTAACACCCAGAGATCATACATTGTGGATCGAATGTGCAGAACTAAGCTTGAAACTGGGGTTAAAAGATCAAGCTATTCGATGTTATACTCAAGCGATAGCAGCTAACAAATCAGATATGGAGACTGTGTATAGAAGAGCTTTATTATACATGGAACTGGAAAGATATAAAAGAGCTGCTTTATCGTTTCAAAGGCTACATCAGCTATTGCCAGCAGATTCGAACATTGTACGTGAGCTAGCAGATGCATATATTCACGAGAAACGAGTCAATGATGCCGTCAAGCTGTATGAGGATATTTTGGATACTAATATGGCTGACAATGGGGCTGTAGAAGCTGGAGAAGTCCAGATGTTTGGATGGTCGGAATTAAATATTTTGGCAGAACTTTATGAACGGCAGAAGTCTCCAAAGCTTGCGTTACGGGAAATCAAACGTGTAGCTAGATGGATTCAAGGTAGAGCCGATGAAAAGTTTTGGGACGACGTCGGAGATGATTCTGAGTTCGACGAACGAAGATTCGATTCGAGAAGATTGTATAAACAAGCAGAAGTTCAGCCTGGGATTCTGGAGCGGGATTTTTCCTTGCCGCTTGAAATTCGGGTGAAACTAGCTGTTTTGCGGATACAGTTGGGAGACATTGAGGAAGCTAAAGTACATACATATAAGTATCTGGTCCGATCTGAAATCGGAGAGTACTCCGATCTGTATCTACGAGTTGCCGAAGCATTTGAGGATAAAGAGGAATTTGCATGTGCCTTAGATTTCTATACTCCATTGTCTTATGTCGATGAATTGAACTCTGTAAGATTGGTTTCTGCTATCGGTAGATGCTTACAGGAAACTGGAGATCTTCAGCAAGCAGAAGAGGCTTATCAGACAGTTTTAGTAGCTGATCCGGGAAATTATGATGTTTTAATTAGTTTATCTGAGTTGTATTATCATACAAATCAGCTAGAGAAATCTAAAGAGATTATTGAGGAGCTGTCCCATCGAAGAGGTCAGGATTATTTGGAATGGATTAGAGAGGAAGAAGAAGGAGATTTCGGAGATGATGATATTGCATCCGGAGAAGATGAAGCAATAACGGAGACTGCGTTTATTAAAGAGAAGAAACGGAAACGAAAACTAACACCTCGGCAAATTGCCCAAATGAAAAAAGCTCGAGAAAGAAGAGAAGAACAATTCAACAGATTTGTGCTTCTACGCTATAATAGACTGATTGTTCTTTGGCCAAACCTGCAAAATGGAAAGAAAAACCCTGAAAGTGTTGCTACTTGGATTCAAATCGCTGGTGAGCTGGTTGACATGTTTACCAACGTCAAAGGATTTTATCCACGGGCCAAGGGGCAAATGTTTTCTGGAGTTAAAGTTGCACGTGGGAGATATAAAAGGCTTGATATTGATGATAAAATCAAACGTGTGGCGCAGTTGCATGATATGGCAATTGTTGGTACTGAAAAATTGAATGTTAAAAGTAGTCACGTGACGGGATTTAGAGGATTGAGCTTCAATCAATGGTTAGATATTTTCTTGCAGTATGCATTATTACTAGCTGAATATGAAGATGTTTCAGATGCTTATTCTGTAATTCAATCAGCTAAACGAACAAACGTTTTCTACCAGGATCCAGAAAGAGCTCAACTGATGGATCTTGTTCATGTTTCCTGTGGCCTTCTGTCACGTGACTATAGAGAGATAGGTCATGCATTTCGAGAATGTTTACGTGAACACCAATTTGAGAATATGGCATACAGCATATTCACCAGTTTATATCCAGGCGGAAGGAAAGCAGTAGGTGAATTTTGCTCAATTATGCATTTGAAGTATTTTCTGCGGCAAATAAAGCTTCATGACTACCTTCTGTATGGAAGGAAAGCAACTGGCATGGCGTCAACTTCGAGGAAAGAGGTTAGAGGGTTAAGTAAGCCAGTGGTTATGTTACTATTAGATTATGGAATGCTGCTTCTAACAGGAAAGAGTTATTCACCTAGTTTAGTTTATTCTGTACAAGCGTATACTACTGAACCCTATCAGCCAGTCATTTTGTTAATGATGGCTGTAGCACATGTGCATAGAGCACTACAGAGAGTATCAGCAAACAGACATGGTCAATTGTTGCAAGGACTAAGTTTCATGTTGGATTATTATAGCACAAGGCAAAAAGAAGGTATCTGTGAGTCTCAGGAGGCTGATTTTAATATGGGGAGAATGTTTCATATGCTTAATTTAATGACGCTGGCTGAAAAGTACTATAAGAAAGTACTTTTATATGAGAATTTACCTTGTGAAGGATTTGGTAAAATGGCTGCTTATAATTTACAGTTGATTTATATAACAAGTGGGAATTTTCAGCTTGCGAAGCAAGTGCTGGAAGAGAATCTGGAGATTGAAATATAGGTTCTTCTTGTGTGCAAATACTGGGACTATGGGCTTTGGGAGATTTGACAATTATTGGAATTGAAACTGACGATGAGAATGTATAATATGGAATAAAGCTTGATAACGATACTAAAGTTGATGCAGAAAGAAGAAGGTTGATGTGGAAATTATTAGTTTGATCAATAGTAGATAAACAATATTAGTTCTACTATTATTAATGATAAGCAGGCTGTTAAGGATAATTATTGTAACATAATAGTGTATAATACAAGATAATATAATATAACGTAATGAAATATTCAACTGACAGTTCCTACGGATCATTTCCTATATCTAAGTTGATCAACTACATAGTTTCCTAAATTTCCATACCTYATCAAAAGACCTGTTTAATCTTCTTCTGATTACATCTTCATGTTTATATATTCTCCACTATTTGTCATATCATATTCAAATTTATCTCAGACACATTGAATGTGAACCGACTATAGTTTTTGACGTAATACTTAGTATATATATACAACATATCTATTTAATGTCTCTTTAATGCTTCAAATCTTTTCCGTAAATCATCAAACTCTTTATCTTCCTTTGAGGTTGGTTTATTGCTGTTCATCGTAGCAGCTTTCGGAATGTATAATTTAGGTTTCGGATCATCAGTTGCCGGAGATTTAGGTAAAACGGCAATTGGTGGCTTTGGAGCTCCAATATCAGGTAGATTGGCTGTTCCAGATAGCCTTCGTTCCATTGATTCTTTTTTAGAAATAGTATGAACATCTTTCTCCGAAATTCCAATTGGTTGATTAGGAATTAGTGCTGATCTAGATCCACCTTCATCGTCTCCAGAATCTCCTTTGCCATCATATTCTTTATCATTCTCTGCATTAACTTCATCCATTAGTTCTTGTAAAGACTCGTCTTTATCCAAATCGCTAAATGGTACCTTATAAGCTTTTGCAATTTCTTTTAAGTATAAGGAAACCAATGTTGGACTTGGAGGCTCAACTGACAATCGCGTAATCACCCTATCTGGAACCACACGGTTTACATTATCAATAGCATCTTGAGCAAATTCTTTGCCAAACTTATGTATAAGAATTTCTCTAACGGTCTGTAACTCCTTAACGTCTGATCTATTTGCTGCATAAATAATTGTTTTCACTGCTTCTTCCAGTCCAGGATCGCATACACTATCGAGTAAAATATTAGTACATGTATTGTATAATGTCAGAAGTTCGTTTGATTGGAATATCAACTACTACCAGCAATGACTTACTTTGAATCTAATAACCCTATGCGAGCTAATAATAACTCACAATAGAGTTCTAATATCTCTAGCAGTTCAACATAAATGTCCTCTCGGATAATATTTTCAACCCTTATCCGGGCGCTTTCTTCTTTACCAACTTCTAATAATTGTGCCATGTTTCTTCTTTCTTGTTTAGCTAATGCTGTTTGTTTCTGTTGGATCAGTCTCAGTCGGCTGATTGCCATCTTCAACGTAATTTTCAGCTTCATCTATAAAAGATTGGGATCATTTGTTAGTAGGTTTAAAAAGATTTCATTGTTGTAATTCATTATTTTCTGGTATTCTTTATGATTTATTCAGCGTTGGATGTAGAGTCCCGCCGAGTCATTGATTATGTCATACTTACTATGGTGCTAGCTCCAGGAGGTGCCATGGTGCTATGTAGGTTTTGATATACTAATGCAGAGAATATACAATAAAGAATACGGAATATTGCAGTAATATTCACTATCGATTTAATACTTTTTACTGCTGATTTACAGAATATCAAGGGTATTAGTGTTATTGTTGATATTTTAATAGTTTTTGTCTGCTAATTGTACCTTCTCACGTTCACTTCATTTGCTTGTTCTGTTGCATACTTCAAACAATACGAGAGAATGCAATCCAAGCAAGACGTCTAGCAAACAAACTTAGTTTCTGCAACTCAAAAAGATAACAATGAACCGCAACTATATACATTTCAATTAACTATCAATTCTTCACGAAGCGTTTGACTATCAAATGAAGGTCGGAAAGGCAGTCAAAGAGACGGAACATCCGATAAGAAACTGGTTTAGAGGGGCACACGTGAAGACCATAAAGAATAAGACCTATTTTGGGAATGTTTTGTTGATAACCCCAGTTTGAGACGGAGACTATTCTGAAACTGTTTACTTATTATATCCGGAATAAATCTCCCTCCTTTGTTTGTAATCAATTGCCAAAAAAATGAACGAAATGGATGTAATGATTTTGCATTGAATCTGACATTGTAAGCAATAAAATTAAGTCAACTGGTGCATTTGAACAAATTGTTGAAATAATGAATAATGGAAAATACGTTGAGGGTCAAAACGGAAGCAGAAAACGCCAAAGTAGAAAGGACAGTAGTTGTGAATTTCAATCCTATTAGCAGGCACATTTCCGATGGAGAAGAAGATAGTAGAGAAAGAGGCAGCAGCCGGAACCGGAGCCCGAACATGAACAATGGAAAAAATGGAATTTTGGAGAAAACTGTCTCGGAAAACGGAACGGAAGAAAATTCTGATTCAACTGTTGAGAACTATCATAGAGACCCATCCCCGGAACATCAATTGGAATTAAAACTGTTATTTCCCCAGAAAGAGAACTCGGATCCAATAAAAGCCGCTTATGAGAAAGACTATGTGCCATCACAGCCTAATTCTTTCTTATTTTACATTGAGTCTGAGTATAAGATAGAGGAGGATATTCATTGGCGGAACTACCTAATAGACTTGAAACAACGGCTTGATTTGAAGAATCGAAATAGTCGGACAAGATCGGAATCTAAACGCAGCACAAAGATAAGCACGGCACGTTCGCCTTCATTGACTCGGAAGGAAACCGGTAAACATACTGAAAAGCCAGAACCGGAGCTCAAATCAACACAACAACAGCAATATCTACGCACTAGCGGAACTCATAYTGAAGACAAAAAGAATCCATCACCGAAATCAACAAAGAATAATAAGAAGGCGCAACAGATTCAAGTCGAAAATGCCCAAAATGACTTGATTTCCCCTTCAAAAGCAGAAAATTTCGATTCTCTGTTAGGAACAGCTTCTGAGGGGGAATCTCTTGTTCGTTCCAAAATTGATCCGCTATATGAGATAGCCTATAAACCTAAGAAACGTGGTCGGAAAAAGAAAGTACAAGTTAATAGAACATCCAGTGAAAGCGGAGACGATTTCACAAAGATTAAGAGAACCAGATCCCGGTTTATACATGTAGAAGATAGTACGGTGGCTGCCGAAGTTCGGGAAATCAAACTACAAAAAGCGGAACAGAACCCTGAACAATCTATTGTATTGCTGGGTGAGACAGAAGGTGAAGGAACGAATTTCGCTCAGTCAGAAGTCATAAGTTTGAATAGTCAGGATTCTGTTTCGCATGTCAAGCAAGAATCGAAACAAGGAGCAGGAACTAATTTTGACCAGGAAGCAGACATCGACATGGTCGTGGATGTTGAGGGTGATGGAAATGTGGATACAAATGTCGATTTGGATTTGGGAACCGGAGCCCGAATCGGAACCGGATTTAGAACTGAAGATGGAAATAGAGCCGACTATTGGTGCAAACTTAGAATTCAGTGTTAAACGGGAGACCACACCGGAATATTTGTCGGAGTTAATGTCAAGTGCATATTCTCCTAGTTATGGTATCATATCAAACAGAAAAGAGGAAACAGCGCCGGAAGAAAAACCAGTTTTTCGGAAAAGATCTCGGAAACCAGTTATTCGTAAAGCCACAGAGTTCCCTAATTTAGATAACATGCTTTTCAATGATGATCTATCAACTAACGAAACATTCTCTCCGGTTTCAGCCCATTCTGATTCTTTGGCTTCTTCAGTTCCTTTGGATAAAATCCCCGAAAATAAATCATTTGTGAAACACAAATTCGCGGAAACACAAATCTTATTTATTAACCCTGATACCAAGCTAGTTAATTCTAAACCGGTCACTGAAGACCAGGAATTTGAAGAAGATATGATCCCGGAAAATCTCGGATTACCAAACGCGATAACTCCGAAAGGTTCCGAAATCAATTCATCGAAAAATACCGGCGTTCATTCTTCCGTACTGCTAATCAAAAATCTGTATTATGCTGCTGAAATTACATTAAGTGATGCTGAATTATGTGATTTCATTGCTTTCGGTTTAGAAGATATGAAGCTCCCAGTGAAACCAACAGCAATGAGAATCTTTTGGGCTGAGAATGGAGAAGTTTGTGATGTTTATCTGGTGTTTGAACAGAGCTTGGATGCTTTGTTAGTGTACTATGAGCTCAATGGTAAGGAGCTATTGGGGAGAACACTCTATGTTGAGTTTTATGATGAGAAAAAACACCTTGGAGGGTTTTTCCGCGAGTAAGGGTTTCATCCTTTTTGGCAGGCTCATATAATGCGTCATATATGTTGTTTTTGGTGTTTAAATAARTTATTGTATATTGTGTATTATAGAAGTTAGGTGATATTATTCTTAATGTTAGATATTAATAAAGTGTAACAGCAATGTGTCTTTATATACATAGTAGGAAAAGTGATTAGAAATGTATCAGTAACAACTGAATGATAATCGTTTGAAATTTTATTTGATTGTGCTTAGTGTGCCATTTGATTCTCTTGATTAGGCTAAGCGACATTTAGCCTCGCAATGAAAAAAGGACTATGATTTGAGCTGAGCCACTCAGAAAACATAAATAATGCATATGCTAAGCGATTTTCAGAATTCCCTTTATGGCCACAACAAAATCATATACAAGTAGTTGATTAACCCTTCGGACGTACTTAAACCATGCATTCCACTCATTGAACCAGAATTTGCCCTGAACCAACAATTTTCCTAAGCCCGAATTTCCTAATTTAGACCTTTCCGCTTTCAACTGCGCCACGTCAGCCTCGTATACAGTAYGCGCACAATAGGAGGCTAATACTAAGAATGTCCGTTCGGGTCCTTTGGGACTTTTTAGGCTCTCGTCTAAATTTCGGGTCAAATCGTTTGTTTTCAGAATTAATAACACAACTCTCGGCATTTGAGCAAGAAGTGACATTAATGGCTGCAAAACTTGTCCGGAAGACATCGCATCCATCATATTATCAATTTCTGCCTGACTTCGAGTAGTTACGACTTTTCCACCCAATGCGTGTTCGAAATCTCTTCCAGTGATTGCWGCGGCAAAAAGCGGGAACTGATCATGTGACACATTTGCGAATTTCTCTGCATATTCTTCCATTTTGGGCACATTTTGGTCAAGCAAAGCTAACCAGAATTGAGCATAGTTGTACCGAAGTTCCCGAGGTACATCTCGATATAATCCGTGATCGTATAAAATAACTTCGAAGTTATGGCGAGATTTTTTCTCCGCTCTTTCAGAAGGTGAAAGAGCTCGGATTGCTAAATTACCACCATGAGGATCGCAGTGAACTCCAATACCTGGTGTGAAGATCATTCTGTCAAAAATATGAGCAAAACAAGTAGAAAGGTCGGTTCTGTCAATATTATGTTTAGCTAAGTAATCTAAATCATCGGGCCGGGCTCCAGACACGTATTCCATAATTAATACTCTAGGAGAAGCGGAGATGACATGAGGAATTCTCAGCGCGGTTTGATCTCTGAACGGCCTGAAATCTCGGTCAGTTTTTTGAGAATTCTCGGCTTCTTTGGTGAAATCTAGTTCAACATAGATAGATGTTTGTAATTCATCTCCTAGCCAAGTCAAAGGATATTCTGGAAACGCTTTATACATCAAATCAAACACAATTTTAGTCATTTGAACATCTATGGGAACAAATTCACGTAAAGATGGATGTTGAATCTTTATTGCAACTTCTTGGCCAGTTGATCTTATGGTAGCTTTATGAACTTGAGCAAGAGAAGCGGTTCCTAGTGGCTCTGGATCAAATGAACTGAATAGATCATCAAGGTCAACACCAAGATCGGATTGAATCATTTGTCTAATAGATTCCAAAGAAGATTGAGGACATCTGTCCTGCAAAGGAGTCATAGTAGATGTCCATTCATAGGGAAAAAGGTAGGTCATAGCTGAGATATGCTGGCCGAATTTGATATAGATACCAGCATTTGATTCTAAAGCTTTTAAAGTGATCTCAGCGCATTTTTTATGGCATTTGGATAGCGCTTTAGCTTTGTCTTCTTCTGAGGCGTAAGAGGCGTCAAGTACGCGTCGATAATGATAAAAGCATTTGACAGCTGCCACAGACACGACAGATACTCTTTCTAAAGTATGAACTACATGATTGAGGTATTTGCGAGTGTGAGTCTCATCAATCCATGCTAGTCCAAGAATAAGAGGAACGGCAGTAGCTGCAGCATAGAAAAACTTTGATCCCGGCTTTTGTTTGATTTTCGGAACTGAAGGGTTCGAGAAGCTTTTTTGTTTTATGTGGTTGCGAGTAAGTTGAAGTGAGTGTTGCGAGAAGCATTGTGCTCTAATTGAGCCTCGGTTTAAGCAACGCAACGCTGAGCTTCTAACTGGATAGAAGCCCAACATTTCTTCTATTCGATAAGGATGAACAATTCTATATTTTGTATATGTTGATTTTAGTGATATAAATATGTAGCTCGCTGAATAGATGGTGATTTGCTTGAGCAATACATAAAGAACGGAGAAGTTAAGACTCAGAGGAAGAAGGCATCTCTGTTGTATATGTAAGAAAATTTTATGCTTAGAAAAGCCATGCCAAGGTGAAAAAAGCGCACTTCCAGGCTTCATCAAAGACTTTGATGAAAAAGAAATAGAAGGAGCAAACAAAGGACAAATAATTTTGATAAATCAGGAATATTTTCGCTCAGAATAGTGTAATCTGAGACGTTTTCACTAGAGAAAAGTAAGGAATATTACAGATCACCAGTCGGAATGACATAATGGGGAGATATTCTCCGAAATTGAGTAGCATTATTTCCGAAAATTAATATCATGTAGACCATCATTTTAGTATTACCTAATCAGRAATTACTACTTCAGTTTCAGTACTGAAATTACGCTGAAGTATCTTTCATAGTGGTATATATCAGGTCATCGTTTCTCCTCTTCGCAAATACTACCCGGAAGTTGATTCTCAAAAGGATTTCGCCTCTTAGTTACCTTACCTTTGATTTATTCCCTACGATGATATGATTACTTCAGGGTTATCCTGACGTGAAAGATAACCAAAGGAAGACAGGGTTAGTTTCATAGTGAAACTTATCAAGGTAACGCGAAACGATTTAATAAGTCCAATATTAAGAGTGCATCATTACTTGTTTCTTGTTAATATTGGTTGCTTTTCCAACTTCAACTACATCAGGAATTAGGGAGTTTTGAGCGTAATAAAATTGTGGTTGTTTTTGTTTATTTGTTTGTGTGTCAAGTGGTAATTTGCACCCAAGTTATAGACACAAACGTTATCATATTCATTTGCGTGGAACTGATTATTAAAGTTGTGACAAAACTTGAAGCGTTTCCCGACATCGTGACAAATTATCTAAGYATCAATAACTACACATCTCATTGTATACACAGCTTATCCCAATTTGGTTAATCGTATTTCGAACCTTATAAACAACAAAATGATGTCTCCGAATGATGATAACGAGCTATCGGAACATGAAGAAGAATTAGGTGCTGTTGCTTTACTGCAACTTGGCTCCAGGAAAAGCAAAAAGGGAAAGAAGGGAAGAAGCAGGGAGAATCAAGACATTGAATTGCAATCTCAGCAGGAACATATACAACAAGGASAAGACAATATCATATACCAAGGTGATCATGTTAGATCACGAGCACCAGAAGAAAACGTAGAGTTAACACTCACCGAACATCTTCAAGATGACAGCTTAGATGATAATTTACATTCACAGCAACAATTAGGTGAACATTCTGGTGAACATTCTGCTGACCTTGTTAACCCTGAAGAGCAAGAAACTGATGCCAACGATCAAGCATTAGCCCGTGCTTTGAAACAAGAAACTGAACGAGATAACGAAGAAACACATGCACATAGTATTGATAACATTTCAGTATCAGAAGGCCATTTAACAGATTCTAACACTATTCATGAGGAAGAAGGTCACCATGACTCTAAGGACTCTTCCATGCTTCTTGATATCAAGGAGTCTAATGATCAGTTAGACCAAGTCACAGCAGAAGTAGTACTAGCAGAAAACACAGCTTTAGCAGAAGCAGCATTAGCACAAGCAAGAGAGGCAGTTGCCGCGGCAGCAGTAGCAGCAGCAGCCGCCTCTGAAAATGACGGGGTTGACGATGATTCTGAATCTCGCAAACGAAAAGTATTTGATGCTACCCACTTAACAGAATTTCTTCAAAACAACTCAAATCAATGGACTGGTTATCTCACTGATGAGGCACTGACAAATGAGAACCAGTTTGATTTATACGAAGCAGCAGCGGCCGCGGCCGCAGCCGCAGAAGCTGAGCGAGCTTCTACTGAAGAAGCAGTCAATAATATGCCAACTCGGCCTAAAAAGCGGAAAAGAAACAAGAAGCGGGAATTAGAAGCAGCCAATGTTGATCCTGAACTTGCTCAGCTTTCTGGAACTGAAGTTCAACAAGCTATGCTTAATGCAGAATTGAACCTGACAATTGATCAACAAACCCAAGCTGCTGCTGAAGCCGCTGTGGCGGCCCACATGGAATATCTCAGGAAGAAAGATAAACCCATGTCTGGTAACAGTATTATAACATCCCCTAGAAAGGACAAGAGACTCCCAGGTGTTTCRACCCTAAGGACAATCAGACAACCAATTAGACAACTGGATTTACCTTTGATACCACCGTTGACTGTCACAGGAGTTGACAATCAGACATCCAGTTCTGGTACAGATCCTAGCAGCACTTCTGTTACTGCTACAAGTACATCTGTCCCGGGACAAGTAAAAATGTTCTCCAAAGAAGAAATAGYGACCATTGACAGATTTGTAGAACAGTATTGTCAGGTTAATAATCTGACGCGTCAACAGATCTGCGAGCGTGTTTGGAGCAACGAAAGAAGAAAGGATGATTTTTGGGAGTCTCTACAAAAAGTGCTACCTCATCGTACCAGAGCCAGCTTATACAAGCACGTGAGAAGAGCATATCATGTGTTCCAAGTAAGAGGTAAGTGGACGCCAGAGGATGACGTCCTATTAGCAAAACTTGTCACGGAAAAGAAATCACAGTGGAAACTCATTTCTAAAGAATTAGGAAGAATGCCTGAAGATTGTAGGGATCGCTGGAGAAACTATGTGAAATGTGGAGACCAACGAGCTCAAAGCCGATGGACAGAAGAAGAAGAATCAAGACTTATTAACGTGATACGAGAAATGCAAGATATTGARACGAGTATCAATTGGACCGTTGTATCTGAACGTATGGGCGGTACTAGAAGCAGGATTCAGTGTAGATATAAATGGAACAAACTGTTAAGAAGGGAAATGGTCGAGAAAGTAAGAGGAATGGATGAAGAGTATCGTGTTTTGATGCTTCAGCAGTTAAAGCAATCGGGATATCAACATGAAAATGATGTCGATTGGCAAGAGATACTTAGACTTTCTGGAATTCAAGGATGGACCAGCGGAGAGATGAAGATAGCTTATGAAAGATTAAGAAATAGTATACGTGATCATAAGAATAAGTCGTTCAATGAGGTGGTTGAGAGCTTATTACAGGATTATGATGGTGGGATGAGCAGCATTAATGGTAGTCTCAATAGCGGAATCAATAATAGTATTAGTAATGGAATTAATACTGGAATTAATAATAATGGACACTATGAACTAGAAGGTTTGTTTAATGAGAAAAATACCGGAAATAATGATGTAACTGTTGATAGTACACTCACAGCTGATGAATCATTACTACGAGCTCAAGTTGAATCTCATTCACATTCTTCCTCCGTCATTCAACCTGATGGTGATACTGATAATATAGAAGACCATAATGGAGATAATATGAACAATGATAATGGAGACGACAATCACGGAAACTCTAATGTCCATGAGGACAATAATATAAGTAATAACGGAGATAATACCAACAATGATAACAGCACTCCTCATTCAGGACATAATGGTCCCGATAATACAGCTCTTGACGAAGACTCAGTTAGACAGGTSGAAAATCATAATATATACGCTGACCCTAATTACTCTGAGTTGAGTTGGAGGTAAGCCAAGAAGCTACGTTGGAAGATAAAATGTATAATTATAAGAGTTTGAGACTTTTTGTATGTAACATAGATGAAGTAAYAATAGTTTGGAAAGAGTTTTGGGAATTATATACTGTATGACTTAGAGTTAAACCGTAAGATAGTAAGATAATGGCGGACAGCAACTATGGAGCATTAATTATTGCTGCCAACATCGGTTACCATTTGTATTTTATGTCTTTATAATCATTCTATATCTTTAATAACACATGATTCGTTTTCCACCACATTATGTTATCAGTTCTTCATGGTAAAACTAAACATGCACCTCAAAATGGAGCTGAACAAAAATCTAAAGCTTTTCATTATCAACTCTACTTATCTTCTACTAGAATGATCAGTAAATATGAAAAGAAATAGTAGTACTGAGACAAGAAAATATAACTGGAGGCGAAATGGTGAAAATGCAGAGTTTGATAATAACAATTATAGACRACTGTAATGATTAAATACAGAGCAGAAGAAGCATCTTGTATAAAAGATTCTCTTGATCTTATTACTGGTTAAAACTAAAAATTTCCTTGCTACTTCTTCAGAAATTGACCATGTTTCTATGAAACTTCTTAATACGCCATACGATACTGCACTGTATTGATTAAAATACCTATGCCAGACTATTTAATCCATTCATAGCCATCTCTGCTCTACTTCATTCCACTATCAAGAAACTTGCWGATCTTTTATGTAGGTTTGGAAACACTCGCTGTAAACGAATTTATTAACAAGTACTTCTTCCTTATTGCTATCATTATTCTTACTAGTAAGACTAGTACCAAGTATTCACTTATGTCAAAAGCTAACAGTCCAATACAATATTAATCTTCCAACCAAACCAAACCAAAGATCAAACGAACACACACAAACTTGTTCTTCTTCCTTAAGAACTGCTTGGTGCATTCAGTTTCTTGACTCTCAGCTTATTTCCACCCCATCGCTGGAAAATAACTGCTAAATCACCTTTAGAATGTAACTGTCGTACTTCATCACCACCTCCTCTAGAAACACCAGAGATATATACATTAGGAACAGTTTTTCTTCCAGATTGTGCGCCTATATACCGTTGTAGTTCTTGTCCATGAGGATGCTTATCTAATTCTACTATGATAGGAGATGGTGTAATTTGATACTCATTTGCCAAGACATCTTTAACAAATTTCGAATGAGGACAATGTGTTTTTGAAAATACGACAACAGGAGCCATTTGTAAAATAGCACTATATTCCTTTTGAGGGTCAAATGGTTCACCAGGATCATTAGTTAGATCTTTTGTTTGCCCTGCAGAAGACGATCCTCCAGCCTCAACACCTGGAGATGTGCCACTAAGGCCTGGGTCCGTTTCTTGGCTTTTCTCGATACCAGCCTTCACTTGAGATTCGTCTGATTCACCAGTTAAAACCGAGCCGCTTGTTTGATGACCTGACATAAGGAATATCAATAGAAAAATAGACACTGTGATGGCGGTTAGGCCAATTATTCTAGTTCTTCGTGAGCCTATCATCGTATAGGATTTCAAAGGGTTACAGAATTAACAAAAAATCGTAAACAGGATATTTGCGGGTGTTATGGTCGTTGATTATTATGAAATAATAGGGCTGTTCTGCTAGTGAGAATTATATATTTGTTGCTATTATGATCGCACACATCTACTGTCTGCACCAAGACACGTACAGTACAAGTGCTTGAAAAGTAATACAGCGGATAATGATAAGTACAACAAAATAACAATAACTATCTAGTTGCCATTATTTGATACCACTGTAAACAGATACTTGTCATTAGGAAAAAAAGCAACAAATTATCAATGAACCGTCGTTATGTTTGTATGGTTCAATGTGCTGAAAAAGCAGACATTGAACTCATTCRAGGCGTATAACGTGTCTAACAAGCCGCGTTTTTGTTAATGAGGTAATCGATGGTTTGAGCTAATTGGTAAGGATTTGTCACACATTATGGTCACGAGAGTAGTAAAGCCGATATTTGTCACAACTGTGACTGTGACTTGTGGGGAKGGAAAGGGGGAGGAGGGAGATGAGTACTGGTGAGTCGTGAAGTTGTGGACAGTGACGAGCAGTGAACCATGGCTATGGTAGTGTAGGAAATGTTCCGAAGAAAATCTCTGGAAAGAGGATGAGGAGTAGGAAAATGTAGAAGTATAAGCGGTTTGTTAGTTTGAGTAGTAATGAGCTAAGTTAGAAGATAGGACCTTACTGGTAAGAGGAGTAGATACCGGGCGGCTCCATGGCCTGGTTGTAAACTATTTCAAGAAATTTGTTTCCTTTGAGATATTTAAATGGGAAATTGAAGATGATCAGGGAGATCGAACCTGACTGGAGCAAATTACTACTGAATAAGCATTGAATTGTAGCTTCTTCAAGTGAACTTGGRTATATCTTTCATCAGATTGATAAAAAAAAAGTGGAAGATCTTCCTCTCACGTGACACAATTTTGTTCGATTGAAGCGTAATTGAACTTTAAATCGAAGTAAGAAACTTATTCGTGATGTACTTTTACTAGAATGTTACGAGCTCTCTTTTTTTATGATATTGAAAACCTCTAGTAACAACAAAACAAATTAATCTCTATAAAAGGAAAAATACGTTAAATCCATCTCTTCAATAAGATCTAACAACAAGAAGTTTTATTCCTTCAGCTACTCTCCTTCATTTCATGTATGGATATGCAAGCTAATGTACAACTTTATTTTGGGGTAGGTGATTTTTAATGCTATTTAGGTTCGGCATAATTTTACATTGAATGTTTAAACTTTATTGAAAATCATGGCCCACTTTCATGCTCTTTTTGATATTACATCACTACATCGAGACCGTGTAATAATTGAAGAAGAATAGTAGAAGATTCAACGTGAAAYATCTAGTAGAACTTTACATTCTTTTAGTTTATTCTATGGAATCAAACCAAACATCGGTATCTAACAATCTCACAACTTCCTTTTCGACTAGTATCAAACCTTATTGCTCCCCGATAATTTTAACTCTAAACTTGCAATATTACCTTTTTCCTAATCAAGCAATCAATCAACAAAGTGCTATTAAACAAGAATAAATCCATCATTGTTCTTCAAATCCTTCTTTTCACTCTTCCTCCTGCTGCCTGCTTCTATGGATTTTTTAGGTGAATAATATTGATCTTCACTCATCAGTTTTACGTATTTTATACCCTAAGTTAGCAAAATATTAGAATAGCAGTACTATTGAAGATTTTCTTTTGCAATTAGTAAGAGTTAGTTAAATCACTCAAAGGGTAATTGCGCTTCTAGTGTGCAACTCCAGTACTATTTTACTACTCTACAAGAGATCTACAGAAGTCAATCCCAACAAGAAATCAAAAAAAAGAGTGCTTGATATTATCAGCAGTCTGTCAGAGCTCAAACTACTCGGATTGGAAAATTTCTGAGGCTCTGAACTCTAGATTCAATAGTTCTCTGAAGCCGAACWAGTACCATTTCTTCAGCTCTTCCCAGCGCAATGACAACAGAATCTGTATACAAAGGAGCAGGTATGTATTCAAGCGTCATACCTATTTATTCATTGACACTTGTGATAGCATTTTTTTCACATTATAATATTCATACTAACATTTTATAGATTCCTCTGCCTCTAAGTCTCCTCTAAACACAACGAGCCCTTTCAGCTCACCTATCAAACTCCAAGGATCTTTCTCCAGAAGYCCAAGTCCTGTTAAACTTAGCGAAACAATAACGGGAAGGACATCACCATTCTCACCTGTTCCAATGACAATCCCAATCCCCATTGAAGGACATATACCAATAATCCCCACACCTCCTTTACAATCCCCAACTAAGTCTTTAACTTTCAAATCGCCAATTCTACAGTCAGCACTAACTRCCGATAACGGTACATCAACAGACACATTGGACTCTTTTGCAAGTGAATTGACAGATCAAATCAATCTACTCTCACCATCTACCCCACAAAATGAATTCCAATACTACCCAGGGCTTCCTCATTCAAGCTCAGTGTCTTCCTTTTCTTCATCTCCCAATGGGAAATCAAAGTCCAATTTAAAGCATTTTCCTTCAAAAAAAAACATGTCAGTCTCCTTTGAAAGATCACCACCAAAAGTGTTGGAATACGAATCATTAACACCTGAAAGCTCTGACAGCGAAGAGGCAGAATATACAGAAAACGGAATATTTCCTTTGAATTCTCATTCAAAAGACCCTATTGAGTTCTATTCATCATTAGACCAACATAAACCTATCAATCCAGATGAGCTAAACACTTCATTTCAATCAGTATGGGAGCAAGTTACTGATACATCAGAAAAGATTCGAGGTACAGGTCGCCCTTTGCCTCTGCCACCGAYTTTAAACAATGATAATATTGAGTCCGAGCAGTACTCTGGAGAGCACAAAGATAGACTAGGAAACTCCGATGGTATATTTCAAACAGATATGGCTGTTTCCAAAGAAGAACTTAATAACAACAAATCTAGGCTTTCTTTAGAGGAACGGCTTGATGCTGTTCTCTTTGATAGAGAAGCAGAATTAGACAAGACGATTGGACAATCAATTGAAAACATGTTCGAGAGCCATCAGCCGTTTGAAAATTTTACTGAGGTTAACAAAAATACAGTTTCCGAAAGCTCAAATACAGCAAAACATAAGAAACACAACTTTGACGTTGATTCGTACCATATGGAGGCACTTTTATATAATGTGAGCAAGAATCAACAACAAAGCTCGGAGAAAATAATTGAAAATAGCGGAAATGATGATAGCAATACTCATAGGATATTTGAGAATAACATTCGAAATTCATCCGACTATGATCTCCGACTTCAATCAGATTTACAAAGGAAAGAATCGCTTCGGGAAAACGAACGGAAAATTATTACCAAAAGCGCAAATAGTAATTCCTTAAAGGGATTCGAGATCAATGATGGAAACTCAAACATCAGAATTAGAAAATTATCCGAAATTGGGGAAAAATCTGGAATTCAATTTGAAGATAACGGAATTGATTTGAACAAAAAACCGGAAATAATGTCAGACGAGGATAACGATGATCTACACAGTGTTTGTCTTTATAGTGATAACGGAGACGATGTGAATTGCAATGAACTGTCAGAACAAATTAATTGTTCCGCAGTTGAATCCAAACCAGAATCATTCGAAAACTACTCTACTCCGGAATCATCGGAAAACATCTCCGTTCTGCAGTCTCAAGCAGGCAATAATTCCGAATGCAGAACTAATCTAAATGCTGACAAACAGTTTGAATCTCCAACCCTTATTCCACATAGCGCGGAAATTCAATCTGCAGATTCTTTTCAAGAGGAGCTTTCTCAAGCTTCCGAAACTTCTGGGGCTTCAGATACTGTTTCCGAAAGTCCACCATCAGCTTCCAGCTCTGACGGAACATCTGTTTCTGCTTCTCCTGAGGCCGATGCCTTTTCTCTTGATCTATCAACGCAGAACGATATAACACTTCCGCAGTTCGTTCCTTCTGAAGATAGAAGCTGGGAAAGCGCATTTGAGATTGTCACTGAGCAAGAGACGTCTGACTATGTTACCAAAAATTATTCTGATCCAACTACGGACAATTCAGCTGCTGCATCTGATGGAAATGAATCCCCCAAACGTATTAATCGAGCAAAGTTTGCTTTTTTACTCAATAATACCGGCAGCAATGGCACCGAGAGTCCTATCAAACAGAAACCTATTAAGGCTTATTCATTGACTACAGACGATTTAAAAAAAGTAGAGAACTTCAGAACCAATTCATTGACTAGTGAGATAAAAGGTAGCCAATGGGATAGAAGTGCTACTAAAAGTATTGCTATTAATATCAGTGGTAGCAATAAAGGTATTGACAATAACAATATCAACACCAATGCCAATACCAGTAGTATACTATCGAGAGACCAAACTACTTCAAACCTCGTCAAAACGCTATCAAATACTTCTACTTTATCCAGAGTACCTTCCAGCAGTTTGAAACTTCCGTTTATCAATGACGAAGAAGATTTCAGCTTTGTGGAAGAGCTGTCACGCTTCTGGGAACAAAATGATGATACTGAGACTAAGAACGCTGATGCAACAGAAATTGGAATAGGATCAGGTGTTGATAGAAGTTTCGATAACAGTACAACTAGAAATTATTTACTTCCCAGTGAGAATTCACCATCCAAGGTTGAGCAACAACTACAAGGAAGATCTTCACTGCTATCCTACCAATCCCAGTTTCAGGACGTTCAAGCTATTTGGAGCCAAAACTCTTCCTTTAATAGCAGCAGACTGTCAGTGCAGTTGAACAACAAGTACTTGAATACCAGAGGAGATAATGGTATTACTGATGTTGTTAAGACTCATATCCTTTCTGATCATAGTACGGCCAGCGGTACTGGGAACACTTCAGCCAAAAGCAAGAATGCTGATGCAAGCTATTCAACCATAAGAGTGCCAAAAACAAGATATAGGGCCAATGATAACAACGATAATAGCAATAATGATGGCAATCCAAATAATGTTTCCTCTAATAGCAATGCTTCATCGTCCACTCAAATACTTCCCAGTATCAATCCAGATGAAGTTCGAAGAATCAGTATCACCAAGAGAAGAGTCAGCGATGAAATGTATAAGCTAAAAGGAATCGAGTGTGGTAAGACAAGAATCAACAGTGTCAATGATGATATTGCCAAAGGACAAGTTGCTGTCATAGGCTATGATGGACCTAGAGTGGTATCAAATGGAAACAATAGTAAGATAAACAGCAATAAGTTGATTAACACTATTACGGGGGATTACAGCAGAAGCTTTACTGCCGACGCAACAGGATTCTTCTCCCCAAGAGGGCCTACAAATAGTAGCGAAAGTCTTAACAATGACACACTGTTCAATCAACCTATTCTACCACTTTCTTTGGAACAAACAGAAGCCATCAAACAAAACCTGTCAGATGAAATAGAGAAGGCTATTGCTTTAGAGATATCAAAAGACCCCCAACCTGTTGACATGCTTTTGCTTGATACATCTACTTTCTTAGAAGGAGAATCATTCATAGATGAAGTGGAGAATGAGTTTGATAAAGTGATTTCTATACAGAAAAGAGGATATGCCCTTACCGAAAATAAGGATTTGATTGTCGCAAAACTAGACCAAACAGCCAGAGTGAAAACTCGTTCAAGAAAGTCGGATATTTATGGTAGCATGTATGGATTGAGAAGATTTGGTGACAATAGGACTAAGGGTAAGGACAATAATAGTAGCAATAGCAGTAGCACTGGGACTCATGGTTCTTCCAAAGAGAATTTGCAACCTATTGGTGATCGTGAGCAATTAAACTACGACTCAACTTCCAATAAAACACCAAGAGGCGTTGATGTCAAACAATCGTTTTTAAATGGTGCTCAGGTCAAATCTATGCTCTCAGAGATTAATAATAAGGCCAATGGTAATCTGAATCAACAACTAAAGTATCAGAAGCCTCCAGAACTAAGAAAGAGATATTCGAATGCTAACCGAACTACCACCGGTGCCTCCAATACACTTTCTGCTGAGAAAGGAAGGCTTTACTTCAAGATCCTTGGTATTAAAGATATCAAACTACCAAATATTCAGCCTGACAACTCTTTGATCTGTTTGATCCTTGATAATGGCATTCATTGCATAACTACTCCATATATTCCTTTAGCCAAAGACGTGATAATTGACCAAGAATTCGAGTTATTAGTTGAAGACTCATTGGAATTCATTGTCACGTTCAAAGTGATCAATAAAGAAGAATTGAATGAGAAGATAAAAGGAAAAGGCAAAAGCAAAAGTAAGAACAAAGGCAAGCAAGGTAAGGGTGATAGTAATAGTATTAATAGCAAGAACAAGAGTAAGCATAGACACTATAAGAGTTTGTCAACAGGCGGAGGTCCTCTAGCGAAGTTATTTGGATCACCAAAGAAGAAGAGAGAGAGTAGTAGCATTGATACCAATAGTAATAGCAACAATGGAGTTTCTACCAACCTTGTTTCTACCAGTAACTGGGATAAGTTTACAGCTAAGGACGGGTCATTTTCTAGAGCATATATTGATTTTGCGAAGTATCAATCAAGCGTTCGACATCAAGTAAAAGGATTTGAAATCGACACTTTTAATGAATGGACTATTGATTCAGATAGCAAGACCACTAAAAAGAGTGGTATTACGTCTCCTAATTATAAAGCACCTTATTCTATTGGTAAACTAGAAGTAAAGATGCTTTATATTGAAAATGATCCTGATAGTATTAATGGTGTCACTTCGTATCCTGGCAGCATCAAATCAGCATTACAACAAGCAAAAGATCTTCAAATGAGAGATTCTTGCTGTTATGAAGGAACTCTACTGCAGAATGGTGGTGATTGTAAGAAATGGAAGAAAAGATTGTTTGTACTAAGAGGAAAAGATTTGATTGCTTACAATGCAACAAGCAAAACTGCTGTTGCTAATATCAACCTTTTAAATGCCAAAATGGTATTTTTTGATGGTATTGATGCTACTAAGCTTACTAGTATTAATAGTTTTGCTGGAAATAATGGTGATACTAAAGGTAGAATTAGCACTAAGAGTGATGGCCATATGTTCAAACTGCAGTTTATCAACGGAGAGATAATTGAATTACAAGCAGAAAATCAGCAAGAAATGAAACAATGGATGAAAATTTTATCTTTAGTTATTGATATCAATAAACCAAAGGAAACATGGGTTGAAGATTTGTATTTAGAGATGTGTAATTAAGAGATTTGAAGTTTTAGATTTTGGATTGAGATTTGAAAACTGAAGGCAGAAGACATCAATTGTGATGATGTTCAAGATGAGAAGTAGAATCTCTATTGTATTATGTTAATTAATTGAAATAAATATGTTATATCTTATAAATCATGAGTGCATAAAGTTGCTATCACGTATAGTTTCCCGGTTAATTAATTAGCGGTCTACCGAATTAATTAACTCAAAGTGACACTAATAGCTTAACAGTTTCTAGAATTCACTAAATTAGCTGTAGCTGCGCTATGATATCCTATATAGTTGTATACCATAATATTCAATTCAGGTCAGAAATCGTAGAGACTAAAAGGAGCCTAAGGAATATTTTAGCTTACCATTTATTTCATATATAGTCAATAAATCATAGTATCCAGTGATTATTATTCTTTTGTATGCTCGCCCTGAAGACGTAAATATCGCCAACTAAAAGAATGAGATGGAAAAAATGAAAGACAAAATCTATAAAACCATCATTAGCAGAGCCCAGCGTGGAAATTTTGTGTATTCGTATCATATTACACCTATCATTCTCATTTTATTTAACTCGGACACCTTCACTGATCTCATTTTCACCCACTTCCATATTATTTCTGCTAACATGGATGATACGTTAGTCTACTACGTGAGATTCTCCATAATCTCTTGAACAGATAATTCTGATTACACCTTTCATAACGAAGTACATTATCTCCAGTTTCTTCTATCTCTTCCGCTTCCTCCACTTCCACCACTATTTCCATCATAATTTCCGTAATAGCCATTATTCCACTGTTGATGCTGCTGCTGGTGTTGTGCTTGTGGTTGTTGATGTTGATGTTGCTGTGAATAGTCGTTTCCTATTGATTTCTGATCCTGCTGAGGAAACATTCCTCCAACCATAGAGTCAACAGTAGCAGCATCATATCCTTGTTGAATTAGCTGTTGACGGTACTGTAGTATCATTTGCTGTTGTATTTCAGGGGTCATTTGCATTTGTTGCATTTGTTGCATCTGCTGCATTTGCTGCATCTGTTGCATCTGTTGCATTTGTTGCATTTGTTGCATCTGTTGCAGTTGGTTATCAACATTTCCAGCTGCCGGTGGATACTGTAGATCAGACATTCCTGGCATTCCTGGCATTCCTGA
Organism: Sporopachydermia quercuum; assembly: GCA_001599295.1. Lineage (NCBI taxonomy): Eukaryota > Fungi > Ascomycota > Sporopachydermiomycetes > Sporopachydermiales > Sporopachydermiaceae > Sporopachydermia > Sporopachydermia quercuum. Next base: position 2,192,148 of record BCGN01000001.1, on the reverse strand, counting down.
CATTCCTGCAACTTCACTGGTCAATGTGCTCATATGTGCCATATAATCCATGACAATCTTGCCCATATCAAAATCTTCTCTTAATTTTTCTTGTTTGTTAACATATATCATCCACGAGAACTCATCAAAGCCATAATTGAAGTAATCAGTTATATCAGCTCCTGGTTTCCTCCAAGGTTTCTCCTCCAGTTTTTCTAGGTCTAGTTCCGTTATTGGTGCTCCGTTGTATTCAGCTACTTTGTTCACATCTATAGATGGTACTTGAATTTGGGAGTTGTATTCCTGTTGTTGTTGCTGTTTGACAGTAGTTGACGTTTTGCTAGTATCAGTTTTTGTTCCTGGATCAGCATCTATAATAAACTCAATATCCTGGGACAAAAATGTGTTAGTGGGGTCGAACAGTTAAATTGGACTGGTCATTTTGACTAGCCGAAAATTCTTGGTCTGGTATGCCTAGACATAGTAATAATATACATACAGATTCACTGTCTTCTTCTTCGTCGTCGTCSTCCTCCTCCTCACTATCATTGTCACCTTCGTCGGTGCCCTTATTTTCCGAAATGTCATTACCCAATACCCCAGTATCTGGAATATCAGTTATGTTGGTGCCATTAGTTTCAGAGGGTTCATATGTATTATTTGTAGTAGTAGCGCTCCCAGTTGAGCCTTCTTCATGGATATCTACATCAGCATAGACTATGTTACTGTTAGAAGGAAAGGAACAAAATAAAATAGTGGAAGATCGAAATTGGGCAACCGAAAATGAACATTGACATAGCATGTCAAATTATAGGTGGGAATCAACCATTGACTATGGGATATCATCATAGTCTTGGTAATAGAATCGTAATTGCACGTACTTGAATCATCTTTTGACAGAGCAATGTCATCATTGATATCAGATCCATAAGGATCATCATTTTTGTGACTTGCCATTGTTAAAATACAGTTGAACAAGAAATCGGTATTTAGTTGATTGATGATAGTAATTTACCCTTATTATGTAGATTATGTACTGCGATTTTACAGCTATTGATAGATATGGAAAAGACTGACTTACTATAGAAAATCAGTGAAATGGGTGAGAAAACATGCGAAGAAGACATAGAGTCTCCCTCCATAAACTTTTTCAATGGTCATGTGATAAGACAGAAGGAAAGGGGGAATGAGAGGAGATATTTCAAGGGGAGCATACACGAGATATTCGTAATTGTTGCGACAACAGAGTATAAATGGAGAAAATGGATAGTCAAGGGACTCAGGTACTACTTCCCACTAATTCCCTAGGAATAAATCATGCAGGGGAAACTGGATGATATCGGAAAGACAATAACACACATGAACATTTCATTTCATTTGAATCGAAATAATAACATTAAATAGGGGCTTTAACAGAGGGGTAGATCTTACTGGATCATGCAAAAAGAGGGGTAAGTAGCACTCTGATACTCAAGAAACAGGGGTAGTTCTCAAGATGTTTACATGAAGGCTTCCATTTCTAATAAAACCTCGAGCCCAAAGAGTGTAGTTCCTCGAAACCTTATATGTTCTACTTTATAAGAGATAGCTTTCACTGTTGAATGGTATTCGCAAATATACGTATTAATATATATCTGAGAAGCATTTTCTGAGAGTGACGTATCAATTTTTAGTAATTGCATACCTCTCGATCATTTTTCAATCGAAGCTGCTGCTTTTGATCAGATGATCACTGCAAAAATACTCATATTTCATCTCTTTATTATCATCTAGTCACCGGACAATACTGATCTTTCAATTTGGTGGATAAACGTTATTGTGAGAACATTAAAGTTGATTTTAAAGTTCAAACTTTTCGTCGAATTGGGGGTATCCAGAAAAGAAACTGCCTAGGCAAAAACAGTTTAGCTTCTTACTGACACCGTTTTTTCTTTATTTTCCAAATCAATTGTAAGCGGTGATAATGGTGTCTTCTGTGATTGATGTATAAATTCACGAATACTATGATTGTCGCATTGAGCTTTGTAAAGAGAAGATTAATTGATTTGCTGCGACTTACATAATATCAAAGCCTTCTTATTTATGTAGAAGCCGATGACATGTAAGGGAGATGTGATAGAACTGAAGTAGTAATGCACATCATCTCTCCCAGCTGACGCTTTAATATGCTATAATTTGAGAAAATAATCTGTGGTGATTGATACTAACAGTTTAGCTGTGAAAAAAGTCTCGATTACTATCAACCAGTTCTTTTTAGCTTCAGAACTGAGGCTTGAAATTTTTTTTTTTGGTAGCTTCTATGTAGACATGACGTTCAACGAATTTCTCTAGTATGTGTACGTTCAATTAACTTCTTCCACCTCCTACAGCAATCCATTCGCATCAGTTGATCCTGGTTTTCGTATTACATTTGCTATATATTTTACCCCGGAATTTACAACATTAATATATATGAAACTAACAAAAGGCATACCAATAAATCCTGTCTGATTTGMCTTATCAAACAATTTCCTCGTCCCCCATTTGGTTCTTAAAAGAAGAAAGTAAGGCAAAGCAAGGCAGAAACAGAATGATGAAAATAAAGTTAATTGCCTACCCACGGAGATGACGGGAAGCATTAATTGCGTTTCTATTGCTCATACTGGTGTCATATAAAGAAAGGTAATTGTATGAAAGAATATAGAGATAAGTAAGATAAAGACAATTCTATATGAAGATTTGATTAGGTGGATTAGTGTGCTTATGAAGTAGAATCAATGTTAATAATCTGGAAATCCTCGGAAGCAGATACCTGTGAATTGTCTTGCCTAGATGTTTTGTCAGATACTGAATTTCGAGACATAATTGACACACCGTTCAGTATTGTTGTACTGAAAGTAAATCGAATCTAGTCCTGACAAGGAATACAATATCTGGGGAGAGTGATTGGAATTTTAATAACCGTTTACGTATTCTTGTGTTTTTGATGTTTTCCTTCCTTTAGTGGATTACTTCTCTTAATTAATTTGTCATACTGGAAAATCCGGGGAGAGAATTTATTGGTCATGTCAGGGTAATGTCCTGAATTCAGTTCTAATACTAATAAATCTTTCAGCTATCAATAATAATATAGATTTTACTTCAATATCGACCATATATATCATTAATTACTCTAAAAAACTCAGAAACATAAGAATACCAGCGTTCAATAAGTAGCACTGCTTTCGACCATCCAGCAAATCGATCAATAGCTATGACTGTTATGTGCAAGAGTATTTCAATTTATCAAATCATGTGATATTTGTCATAATCCTGACATAGCCGGGATCTTAAAGGAAGGTGAAATATACGCAAGATAACATTACAAGCCGAACGTCCGTTGATGAGAAGATCGTGGAACTCACTGCTATTTATTCCATGAAGATGAGTGAGATTCATTTATGTTGAACATTGAGATGTTTGTTTTCATTTGTTCTTGAATGTTAGAAGGATAATATTGAATCTTAGAACTATCGTGGAATCGGGGGTTATCGTCCAGTTTAAGTGACGAGCTCCTCAGGCATAGTGTCACCTATTTGTCTAAATACTCCAATCAAACCATACAGAGTCTTGCGTTGATAGAACACATTTCGAGATATTTGTCTAACGCTAGGTAATATTATATTTTATGAAACAGAATCTTTTCTCACATAAACAACAGTAATTAATCAATAAATGCAATCAAGTCAATTCAGTTGTATAGAAATCCTCAATACATATATTGTCAATCATATCTGACATTTGTTTAATTTCATACCGGATGTAAGGTAAAACAGAAATGTCAACCCCTTAATTACATGACGAGTTTCAAGCTGTTGCTTGCTTGCATCGATTAAAAAATCAGAACTATTAGTTGCCATAATTATCGATTGTCACGATGATTTCTTCATAAACCGTTATTATCGTCATTGCCTACTCCGAACTATTTGACAATCAGACAGTAACTTTGCGGAAATATACGGATGTGTGTACACTAAGTTTCAGGCAGTTTCGGATAAGGGGGACAACAAGACATATTTGCCTAGCTGCCTAACATCTTCAACGTCTTGTCATAAAGCAAGAGTAGTTGAATTCAAGAAAGGACCGCGAGACATTCTTAAATTTTTAATGATAAAATACCTATATTCTCCTTTACAATTCATATTCCGAGCACAGTTAAGTATATTCAATTAGCAGAAAAGACTCCAAAAATCCTATTCTATTCCAGTATTGTCATGTTTTGAAATACGATCACTAAACTCTGGGGAAATTGACGCATGACAATTTGACCAGGCTAACCCAGTCAATGATTCTTCTAATTAGGCAACTGGCTCCAAGCGACACAACATAGAAGTTTCAAACGTTTAAATATTGATGGGAATCCGCTCTTGAACCTCTTTCTTCTTCTATAATACCTTCCTGCTGTTCTGTTTTTATTTTTATTCCCTTCTTTTTCTCTTTCTTTTGATATTCAACAACTAGGAATTAAATACCAATTTGATTTCAAGTCGCTAGGTTATTGTTCACTCAACACATACTTATCTCATAATCATCATACATCATGTCTGCTATTAGAGCTGCTTCTAGAATCCCCAGGGTTGCATCCAGCAACTTTGCTGCCAGCACTTTCAAGGTTTCTACCTTGATGCCTGCTGCAAGAGCTTATTCCACCAAGGAACCTGTAAGTATTATCGACTAGACTACAACTGGCCTTTTTATACGTTTGGCATGGGAAATTAAAATGTGATCACTAACATTTTTTCCGTATAGACCTTGAAGGAAAGATTCGCTGAATTGTTACCTGAAAAGATTGAACAAATCAAGGAATTGAAGAAGAACTACGGTAAAACTGTAAGTATGATGTAAAACCTTTGAATCAATGTTGAAATTGACAATGGATTACAGGAAGGGTTACTGAGAGGTTTTCTCTATATGAAAAATCATAGCTGCAGAAAAAATTCAAAATGACTGGTGATATTACTGTCATAGATCGGTTTATTATAATGGTCAATTGGTCAGAGCGGAATTAATCGAAGATCATTTGTAGCAATTTCTGTATCTTCAGTAATAATAATCCGGGGAATCATTTTTACTTGTAGCCAGGGGTGATTTGAAATGGGCTATTTAATTGGTCAATTAATATGCATGTTGATGCATATTGATGCGCAATGTGGAAGAGCCGAAAATTTGAGGTGCACTGCACTGACATGCAAGTCGTTGGTAACCATATACCTTGAGTATGCATATTAGTGCATACTTTGCTCTAGTGCATGAACCCTGATGTAGAATCCTTTCACCATATATTAATTCGTTAATTTTGCATATTATTTCATATACTGACAAATAAAAAGGTCATCGGTGAAGTTCTCCTTGAACAAGCTTATGGTGGTATGAGAGGTATCAAGGGTCTTGTCTGGGAAGGTTCTGTTTTAGACCCTGAAGAAGGTATCAGATTCAGAGGAAAGACTATTCCTGAAATCCAAAAGGTACTCCCCAAGGCCCCTGGTGGAGAAGAACCTCTGCCTGAAGGTTTATTCTGGTTATTATTAACTGGTGAAGTTCCAACCGAATCCCAAGTCAAGGCTTTGTCAGCTGAATTTGCCGCTAGATCTGCTTTACCTGCTCATGTGGAAGAATTGATTGACCGTTCTCCTTCTACTCTTCATCCTATGGCTCAATTCTCTATTGCTGTCACTGCTTTAGAATCCGAATCTGCTTTTACCAAGGCTTATGAAAAAGGTGTCAACAAGAAGGAACTCTGGTTATATGCTTATGAAGATTCTATCGATTTGTTGGCCAAGTTACCCAATATTGCTGCTAAGATCTACAGAAACGTCTTCAAGGATGGCAAAGTTGCTCCTATCAATAAGGATTTGGATTACGGTGCCAACTTGGCCACTTTATTAGGTTTCGGTGGTAACCAAGAATTCCTAGAGTTGATGAGATTGTATTTGACCATTCACTCTGATCACGAAGGTGGTAATGTTTCTGCTCACACTACTCACTTAGTTGGTTCAGCTCTTTCCTCACCTTTCCTTTCCTTTGCTGCTGGTCTCAATGGTTTGGCTGGTCCTTTACACGGAAGAGCCAACCAAGAAGTCTTGGAATGGATTGTTGAAATGAAGAAGTCCGTTGGTGATAACATTACCAAGGAATCCATCGAGAAATACTTGTGGGATACTTTGAACGCTGGCAGAGTTATTCCTGGTTACGGACACGCTGTCTTAAGAAAGACCGATCCTAGATATACCGCTCAAAGAGAATTTGCTCTCAAGCACATGCCTGATTATGATTTATTCAAGCTTGTTTCAACTATTTACGAAGTTGCTCCTGGTGTTCTCACAAAGCACGGTAAGACCAAGAACCCTTGGCCAAATGTCGACTCCCACTCCGGTGTCTTATTGCAATACTACGGATTGAAGGAAGAAACTTTTTACACTGTATTGTTTGGTGTTTCCAGAGCTTTTGGTGTCTTACCTCAATTGATCATTGACCGTGCTGTTGGTGCTCCAATTGAAAGACCCAAGTCTTTCTCCACTGAAGCTTATGCCAAGCTTGTTGGTGCTAAGTTGTAAATAAATGTAAATAATCAACTGGATATTTGATGTTTCAGTGGAGGAACCAATTATTAATTTAATGGTTTTTTGATCGGAAGCATCATGCTGTGTTTAGCATCATTGCCATGATGCTAAATGATGTTGTATATGATTTTTCATGAGTTATTTATTTATTTATTTATTTATTGTTATTTATTATATATTCTATAAATGAAATATTCGTAGGATTTTGTGAGGGCTCTGGGAAACTATTTTGAATCGATTGTAAATAATGCACTAAATGAGCATTTACTGTGATCATATGCGGTAAGTTACTAGTTATGAGGGAGTTGTTAGTAGTTTCGCCAGTCATTGACATGATCATTTTCGTTAAGTTGCCAACGCTTGCACGAATATCTACTAACATACTATCTCTCCTCATCGAAATATAACTCGTCTACTTATTAATTGGTTATTAATAGATTTTGACACTTTTTATTCAGATATGGCAAAGGCGTCTAAATGGAAATTAACAAATCACGCATAACAGCCATAACAGAAAGTCGTTTGCGATCAGAGATTTCTTTTACAAGCTCAAATGTAGTTTCTGTCTCATGAATAGTTGTGCAACTGCAGAAGCAAAACAAGCGAAATCGCAACTATAAAGACTGCTGCAATTACGACATATCTCAAATAATCCTTACGTTGTTCAATAAACACTCACTGATCTTTGAAAGAGCAACAGRCTTTGCAATATGAGTTGAGCTGTTGTAGATGTTATCAGGATCATAACGGAAGTACGTTTGCTTTCTCAAAGTCAGTCTTTCTTACTCTAAGTGTTTACAATGTAATGTCCGAGCACACAATCTTCCTTTGATCATCATGATACGGGATAGAGAGGCATCAAACAAATCGACATATACGGTAATATTGCAGAAGAAGAAGCATCTATATCAGTCAGCCGTCGTTGATATCGGGTATATGTTCAAACCATGGGGAATAATTATCTCCCAAACTAATTAGTTCTCACTRTTGTTAAAAATGATATGGTAGTAAAATCTACAATGAATACTAAATTCATCCATCTGATAATACTAAAACATTTCAAGAATAGGCTGACAACCATAGAATGTATTGATCTTAATGATACTTACGTATCAATAGGTGGAAAATATATGATACTAGAAGGAATGATAAAGCGAGCATTAACACCTTTTGAAACCTGTCTACATTCTACGGCTACCTTTAGTGGTCACCTATTAAAAGTGCTGCTTATTATATATTGCCAAACAACGAATGAGTCATTGAAACTATCAAGATCTTATTAGATTAGCAAAATAATGGACATAATCATAATGATACACAATAATTTTACTGTAATTGAAATATTAGCTTGGGACCTAAGAGTTTCAAAATATGAAATTACCAAATTATCTGAAACTTCCTCAAAGTGGTTTATGCCCTTGATGCCAAATCTTGGCTGTAGATTGATTCTCGTGATTATCATTATTATTAGATAGACATAGACAAAAAAAGATATTTCTCCGTAATAACTATAAAAAAGAGCTTATGAAAATGATATGAAAATGACGGGCTAATACGAAACGAAATACGTCAATATATAGATACCTCGATACCTGAACAACGCCGAACTAAGAGCGCCTTACATGATAAAGTTGAGYTGTGAGGAGCTCTCCACCTATAAAACGTGGATTACTCCTCTCTTTCTAATATGCCTGATCTCATCAAAAGATAACGGGAAAAGCTTATAGTAATCCTTTTCATCAACTCAACTGTCAGAACATTAGCATGATGATTCCAGATCAATAAAAAAATTAAACATTACAAAGAGAAAAAATTAAACATTACAAAGAGATAAAACGGTTATATGTGCACTCATTAATAAAGTAATATAAATCTAAATTGTTTAAATGAAATCTTCACATGGAAGGGGAAATCGAAGAAAGATAATCAAGGTTCTGCAAAATTTTAAAATACTACTGCCCCGCAATTCTTAAGCATATAGAAGACATGGAAGTTTTAACTTAGTTTTCGAGTTTTCCCAGAATTTAGGAAACATATAGATCAAATCTTATTATTGAATTGGGAAAACTGCCCACTTTTGCACCCGCTGTCAACTTAAGCTTCGGAATTCAATGATGTATGGAATAAAATTTTATTTAAAGCGAACATTCTTTTTCCTACTGGTGAATCACAATTTTTAGGATAACAAAATATTGAAATGAACGACACAGTCTTTGATGGTWAATATAATATAGTTATCGTGGATGTTCAGAATTCAAACTTTAAATGATATGATATCCAATTACGGGTCATAAACTTGATTCGTTGATTGTTCCTTATCCATTGTTGCTGGCATGCCTATCTCTTGGTGTAATGATCATCGCCTGCGTTACATATTACATACATCTAACATCCTGGAAGGAATGATTATAACTTCGTTTTGCTAAATTAACAAGAGCCATCATTTGAAAATCTACACTTTTGGGGTCTAATATTTATCTGTATCTATAGCTGCAATAAACTCACAGAAAAACAAGCAAACTGTTTACCTGTTTCTTATCATCCGGAATACAAGCAATAAAAATAGGAAAATYCATGGAAGAAACTTGTAAATCAAATAAGAAGTTTTTGATGAATCATTAGAGGAAATTACATAAAATGACTATTATATTATATGATATTAAAAACCAGAACCAACCACCCAAGTCATGTCATTATATCACCACCCAGATGTTATATGACTCACTGGTTGATAAAACATTGGTGGCGTAGGTAAAAAGTTTTGCTGTATTGGCGGTCTTAATGGTATTGTATGCACCTTCTGGAGATTAGCTTTCAATCTTTGATTTTCATGCTCCAAAATTTCAATATAGGCAACTGCTTGCTTTAGAATAGCAGCTTTAGACATTTGCTTACCTCTTGCTGTAGGTACCACATGTCGTAGAGTTGAGAACCCATCATTAATTTTCTCTCTTCTTCTTTGTTCAGAGAGAATGTGCAGCGTTTTCTTGCTTCGAACTGGAGGAGCATAAGTGTAATTCGTGTCGATTAAAGATTCGTTAACTGTAATTTCACTTATTGCGGGCTCAATTCTTGGAGAAAGTGAAGTTGGCGAATCATCAGTTAGTAGAGTGTGTATTCTCGTTCTAGGATCCTTTGGAGTATTTGATACTGCCTGAGCAAATTCCATACTGAAATATGAGTCAGTGTATGCGGTGACTTTTTTCTTTGTTGCTTAGAAGTATATCTCCAAATCTGAGTAGGTTATTTTTAGTAGTAATAGCGTTGGCAGTTATAGATAATTGATAGTTTATAGAGAAACCACCGAAATTTTGAAGRAAGTAACAGAGAAAATTGAAGAAAGAATGTTGTGTCCAATGGAAGTGGAATTGTACTTCATTTTATATATAACAGTTAACTCAAAAGCTAGGATGAACTTTCTTATAGCATGGGAAATGAAGGTTCAGGGTCCGTTCAATTTAAAAAAAGAACGATCAATTAATAAAAGTCGTAAGTAGTATTGGAGGCTGTTCTAGAATCTCTTAGGTATTCAAACTTTAAAGTTTAGAATAAAGTTATTGGATCTGGATAAAAAAAAATAAGGTGTTGAATACAGTCTAAACTTTAAACCAAACTAAGAGCCAAAATTAAAGTGCAAACCTTATGGAATGTTGACTTGCGTCCCTGACTAGAGACCATCACATTCTCTCAGTGAGAATGAAGACAAAGTGTACAACGGCCAGAGTAACACAAGTACCATATCTGAAGGCAGGCCGAGACAGTACTTCATTCAGTTTCTTATCTTTGCCCGTATTCAGTATAATTTATATTATGTGTAGAAATCAATTACTGTTATTCATTGTTCAATATACTTATGCTTTCCTGTTCTTTATGCTCTATCATCACATCTCCTCGTACCCACCCTTTGGCTTTCCTATTTTTCATAAGCGCTGCAAAGTAAGAACGTCAAGGCTTGGATATCAAAGTTGACTTTCGGATAAACAACCTGAGACACTGAAACTGATAGTGGATGTTTTATTCTTATACCTCAGAAATTACCTTACGACTGAAGCTCTAACTGAAGGAGACTATTTWTTTTTTTTGATCATTGGCTTTGTGAGCGAAGAAATGGGAACCATATTGGGAATTGAAATTTACTATTCCTTCGTTCAAAGTTAAAAGCAGACCGAAATATAGTTGAGTTACTTGATAGAAATTCTTTCTATTTAGATACATCATCATGTGAAGATATTTCAATAATCTCTTTACTTCTCGCAAAAGAGTTTATAGACGGTGGAAATTAGTTTATTGATCCAATAGGCATTGCGACCAGAACGTGAAGTATCTACATTATTGGCCCTGTTTCAATTCTAGATGACAAGAAGGTAAGCATGGTGAGCTAGTTGAATTTGCAGTGAGCCCTGTTGAAGCATCAGTTGAATCACAACTACAAAAATGGTCAACTATGATCACATTCAGATGACAGTACATTGCTTTGGCATTCGATTGCAATARTAGTAATCCTACGTGAATGTATGCTTGGCTGTAAAAATAGATGATTCATAACAATAATAATGCATGATTGAGGTTTCGCTGATCACATCTCATCAATAAGCCTTTTGCTATTTTCATTGATCACTGTAGATAATAAATATCCCTAACAATCCTCCACTTTGAAATAACAATGAGAAGAAAGTTTCATTAGATTCTAAACTGAAACTATAGAACATCTAGTAGAAACGTTTTGAGTTATTAGATCTGGGTTTATGGCACACACTGAAATGTTATAATTATAATAGAAATATGCTAACCATTACGTGCGCTTGAATTTTCTGACGATAGCCATGTTAGGAAGTTTGGATTTACACTGCAATTCAAGTGGTGTGCTATTGGGTTTCATTCACCTTCATCATCATATATTGTCATAGTTTCCTCTTGCTGATCAACGGCTCTATTGATGTCATAAAATAAATTCCAACTCTGGAAATCTTTATTGTTTTTGATTTCATTGAAACGAAGAATATCCTCGGCATATTGTATCGAATTTGTTTAGAATGATGAGTTCCTGAATGTATAGCTCTTCAATCTCCCCCACGTTTCGTAATAGCAGTAGGAACACACATAGTGTTATGTCATGTCAGTATGATAACATTACAAGTGATCTTAAACACTCTAAAATGAAGAACTCTCTATCAAGTAAGTGTGAAATCACTATTATCATATAACTTTAACTCCGTCAGTTACAACAAATTATCCTTCTGTTTCTTTCCTCGGAAATGAGTTGAGTAAGGAAAAGATAATTTCTACGAATAAATAAAGTTCAAAATTACAAATTGTACAACTAAAAATAGTCCGTACACTACTCCACCTGAGATGTCAAACTTTGCTTAAAGTATACTCTCATCCAAGTTAAGACTTAAGATAATCCAGCCGTTCAACTAATAATCCAGTCATTAACTTCTTAAGCACTTTTTTAGTTGAGTTTAGTCAATTATTTGTTATTCCATTTTGAGAATTCCAATCGGATATAATTTGTTAGCTAATTAGCTACTTAGCTCACACATTGAGGGATTCCCCTATTTCCCTATGTATCCTGATAATGAGAGAGAAGAATGAATAACGATCGATATTAAGTTTCTGAACCAGATTTTGATTTCCCGCCAGCAGTAATTTCATTGAGATACTTACTTTCTGATCAATTGTTGTTTTATCTTTGAATGATTACTCCTCAATAATTTCRTTTATTTCTTCTTTTGACCAAAAATTGAGATACGTTTATGGGTCTTCAATATGAAAAAGACTATTTGAACATTGAGACTCCCTTTAATTGCTGGTAGTTATTGATCTGAGACAGTATTTCAGTAAATCAAAAAAGACAAAATCGATAAAAAGTTACACCATAGTTAATAAAAAACTAATAATACTGATAATATAACTTAAAATTCTATCATAATTTTAACCCTATCGAAAACTAATATTCATTCTTCCAATATTCTCTTCTTTGCCAACAACGACGATTCTCAAGAAAGTAAGGTTTTTAGCTGTTTGCTCAGCTACGTAATGAGTGGATCTAAGTTTGGTGGGCTTTGAGATAAAGTTTAGAAGTGAAACTTAAAGGCTATGGAGTTTAGTATTATTGGGTGGCCAGAGGTAAGAGACATTTATTCTTGAGACTCAGGGCATACTCAATATGGTGATATATAGAAAGACTTAACTGACATTTCTGTTGCATATGTATCAACTCAAAGTTCGTCAAGATTTTCAATCTGAAGGGTGATGTAATGGGGACTCGATACTTGAATACAGGGATAACTATTCAGGAAGTTCTTGAAAGAACACACAGCAGGTACTTAGATACTGAGCAAATCTGAGAAGATGGATGCGAGTAACGATCCATTCCGTCAATGCTTTATTCAAGTAAAGGCGAAACAAAGTTCTTATCTCTCACAAGTTGAAGATCAGAATATAAAATAACTAGCTTGATGGTGGATAAAGAAAGAGATCATGTGTTAATAAGTATAATGAGTTATGATCATTTGAAATGAAAGAGCCTACAAACCTTCAACCAATTAACTTGAGGTTGCTCTCACGAGCTTGATTTTAAGGACGTCAATCCATTTTCTTTAGCCYTATATGGGCCTGTAGACCTTATTAGTTGGTACTTCTCTTAGCTGTGAATCTTAGAACGGCTGGAACGAAACGAAGACAGGTGTGTCTAGCGTCTAGCTCTTTTASTGGTAGCGTTCTAACTGATTTTCAAGAAATCTCAGAAAGAGCGAATATAGCAACCTTTTTAGTTCAATTTCGAARGAATAGCAAATAAATTATTCTGTTGTTTACTGCTTTCATAATCTTCAGCCATTCAACTTATTTTCTCTTAAGGATAAGCTGACCTTACATGACTCAAAGGCTTTTTGAGATTCTGCTRTAGCATTTGAAATCTTTTTTCTCACCTCAGCTAATGTCTTATTAATGATCATAGGCAGCATAATACACAGTACGAATGGYTATCRTGAGAGACTTGACTTGGATCTAATAGGAGTTCTGAGTGTATCTGCGATTTACTTAAATTTCAATTAGGGTTACAGCTTTCTTTCTAAGTTCAATCTTCAGATATTTTGGGAAATATTTTGACTACCTATATATTTAAAAATACCCAGTCTCCTTCATTTCTAGGTATTCAATCCGGTGACAAGGAAATCCAAAATCTTCTTTAATACCTTCTGGTAGATTTTACCTTCTGAATAGAATCTTGAGCAAGGTTAAAGTTACAATGTGCAGCTTTTGATTTAAGTTCAACTCAATTAATTCAAATAACTTGCAGCATCTTGCTTAACTTAAATAAATTCCCGACCAGATATTTAGAAATCCGACAATTATCCAGCCTACCAAAATATTAGTTAGCAATTAATTCTCGAATGTTTGAACTAGAGACTGGAAAAATATTTCAAATAGAAAGAATTACTATTCCTTCCTTCGTATTTGCGTCTGTCATCCTGTTGTCCTTTCTACACTGAAACTTAAGTCTATAATTGGTATTGCTATATCCTCTTCTTTGTCAGTTACTGAAATCAATTAAGGTTTAGTTCATTAGCAATCATCTGTTTATCACAAGTTAATTCCGATATGGAACAATTTCATCAAAAATAGTTCCTTCCATTGAACTGGTACTCCTCTAAATTCTTTCGTTGCATTGTCCCAGGAATGCAATTCCGCATGAGATCCTAAACGGGTAATGAATCTTAACTCGATCACAACTAGTTCAACTAAAGGTAAGTTAGTCTCAACTTTAGTACTATACGAACTTAATGCCGGGGAACTCTTAGCTCCAGCATCAATTTGATGAAAGATGAGAATAAGATGATTTCCTTGTATATATCGAAGTTTTCTAGTTCAGAAAGTTATGTGAAAAYCTGAAGTTGCTAGTTTTTATAATATTTGCCATTCTGGATATTATTCCATTTCGTTGATTTTCTTGGCTCAGCGATTTCCAGTTATTAAGAATCTTCAACTAATTGTATGTCGCACAGCTTCTATACAATCACTGTGCTCAAATGTTTTACCAAATATGGATTACTGTGTACATAATTCTCTTTTTTATTTTTTGTAGCAAAATTGTTCAAAGCAGATTATTAATCTTTTGATTTCCGAAGCCGTCAATCAAATGTTTTCATGGAATCCATTCTTTATACGCAAATAGAGCAAGAAAACTTACAGTTAACCAATCCTCTCCATCCCTAATGAATCTTCTTAATTAATACATTTCTTTATCTTTAATCTCATGCAACGCAGGTTTATAATTTTTACGTGACTCTTGGTAAAAATTGTCTTCATTTGTTCCAACTTTTGCTTACATTTTCCGTCTATTCGTACATTTCATTCATATGCTGCCTTGCATCTGATGAACTGGCTCTTAAATTGTGCATATGGAAAATAAGAATACAAACACATCTGCTAGTCAAATAGCCTCAATAGAAAGACGCTAATAATATAGTATGCTTATAACTACAAAGAGCATCTGAAAACTAGTTAAACTGTATTTTCATTGTCATGTTTCACATTTTCGTGTTTCAAGTCTGCTTATTTCATGTTTCCTCAAAAGTTATTCAAAGGAGATCAGACTGTCTTCTTTCGGATGTAGAAATAGCCGAGCCAGTCTCAGATGGCTGTAACTGGCTTACAATAGTCTGTCAAAGGTATACTGTCATAACTCCCAATGAAACATATATCAAGAAGAGATGGACAGTTTTCATCTCATGACTCAAAGGGTTCATCTACTGTTTCAGTTTCTTTTCGTTTGCTAACTTTATATTTGATAAAATATTCAAGAGCACCTTTCATGACCGTTATTCTGAGCCTAAATAATTGTCTGAGGGGTGGTTGAAAATAATTTAAGCTTCCAACCAAATGACAGTCAGATGCTGAACTGAAATATAATATCACATTGAAATAACAGGTAGGAGGCCATGGAAACCCATTGGAAACTGATCCCTATTACAACCAACAAATGAAAACAAATTGTGGGTGATCTAATCATTAACACTAAATAGTAATGATCATTTACTACCAGAGACGCTTATTTTCTATTTTCATTGTTTATACTACTCACATTGACAATTGTAGTTGTTCTTTATTTGTCACCCCATGTTTCAATGGCTATGGGAATTGCAATTAATCGACCAATAAATGATGACAATGATTATGAATAGAAATCACATTAACAAGTGAAGATATAGACAGCAAAACGCACTACAGACTTAATGGTGGTGACCAGTGCTATCAATATGTGGAAAGAAATAAATATCAGTATCCTCACTATTCAGAGTAATACATTCTGAACACGCTATAAGAATAAAGTTAGGTACGTATAAAATATAAGAATGCATGGGTGATATACCATTATTCATAAAAGTAGTTGTATTCAGGATAATAGACAAAAATACTAACAACAACGTATGTTCATAATTACACGTTTCCAAGATAGAGTTTTAACTCTCCAAGACTGTCGATATTATAGATTTGCACTGCACGTCTACGTCTAGTAGAAAGAAAAAGGAAACATAAAATAACATAAAATTAAATTAAATATATAAGGTGATAAATAAATGAAGTAAAAATATCAAAACAAAATAAGTAGAAACCAAAAAAAAGCCAAAAAATAGCAACAACTAAATATTTATTATTTCTCTTCCTCTGTTTCGGCTATTACTTCTTCTTCTCCTTCGTCTTCGTTTTCTTCATAAGCAAAATATCTAGGCTCTTTGAACACATGGAATTTATGACCACGAACACCATTACCAGTGAAAAGCTTAGGGAATCGATATTCAGGTTTAACCGATGTTTCCTCCACCCTATAGCCTTCCACTCCTTCAATAGCTTCACCCACAGCTTCATCAACATTTGAAACATCCTTTGAAACAATGAATTTACCAGCTTGAACTTCAGTATCAGTGATGCTTCCTCTACTAATTCTAGCATAGCCAACCCTTTTCATATTTTTGTATAATATGTATTCGCACCACCTATCCCAATCAGACGCATCAATGTCTTTCATACCGGTGTATTCACTTACATATGTGTTGTAATTACCCTTCAACGGTTTAGTTACCAAGTAACTTAATAGAACCATTGGTCGATCAGAACTAGCCATTATATCCGCAACTCCTAAACTTTGTAATCTTCTATCTTCAACGTCTTCTTCTTGGCCAGAATGGAAAACAACAACATCAACAGCCTCTCCATAGATATCGAGTGTAGCGTGAATAGCAGGGGCAAGTTCTCCGACAGGAGAAGGAAGCAAATGATGGGTGGAGTTGATAATAGGGAATTTGGATAATAATGCAGCTCCCCATGTGTGTTTATTTGGACCTGGGCCGAAATCAGCATACATTCCTAATTCCTCGGCAATTCGTTGGGTCAAATCTCTATTACCCATAATCATTCTTTGGGTATCTGATTCTAATAAACCAATTACGTCTAGTTCTAAATCCTCAATAAGATCTCTCATACGAACTTCAGATGCCCACATATCATTATCAAGACCAAAATGGATAGTCCAGATACCAGCAGTGAATACTTTAGCATCTGCATGATATGGAACTGGATCTTGAGTAGGGAATCGCAAAAATGCAATGAAGGCAGCCAGAGCAGCACCAATAACACCTACAATACGTATTTGATGTATTAGTAAGCTCGTGCTACTGTCATAAGTTGTGTGGCTCAAGCCTAATGTGTGATACTTCCAAATACCACCAGCTATTAACCCTAATGTGAGAATAAGTAAGATATCTGAACGTTCACGTAAGATCCAACCAGCAGGAACAAAAGCATAAGCTACAACCCATACATGAGCTAACGTCATGAGAATAACAACAACAAATGCACCTCCAAACACAGATGCTGGGGGATATTTGGATACAACTTGGAGGATTACCGGACAGATACCGATTAGATAGAATGCAAAAACCAACCCACCAATGTAGCCTGTCCATCCAGCAAAGCAATAGAGGATGATGGCGCCAACAGCAGCGGCAGCAAAAGTAGACCAACGTGCCATAAATTCAGGTCGTAATGCACCAAAGTAAACGGCACTACACATAACAGTTATAGTGATTGCACCATGGGGAACTGCAATTGGTCCTTTGATTGGAAATCCTTCCCAAACCCATAGAATGATAGTCGTTGAATCAGATAGCAAAGAGTGGAAACCGTATATTAAACCACCTAATCCACATGCAGGCAAAAAAGAAGATCCAATATTGTTGTTCTGTCCAACTTCATTAGGCTTCTGCTGGGGTCGTTGTTTCAAGGATAGTAATCCACACATAGCAAATAGCAAATATACACTATGGCAGCCACCATTGTCTTCATTCATAATGGGCCAAAGAGGATTATTTGTCCAATCAGCATACTTGGCAATCGAAGTAAAGGTCAAGCCTAGAGAAAATGCACTTGCATTTAGAACTAAAACAGTTGGGTTCGTGTGAGAGTTCCACATATCTAAGGCAAATGCAAGACAACCAAAACCTGATCCGATACCTGTTGCCAGTAATCTATATTCTGGGTCAGCAATATAATGGCTGCCAATACCAAGCAAAATCATCAACATAAATGCAACAGAGATATGTGAGTGAAAGTATCGCAGAACAAAAGGAACCGCAAGAGCAAAAGGTAATGAATAGAGAACGATCACTGCCTCAAATCCACTAATTCCCATGTTCCATAAAGGGAAAAACCATACCAATAGAGGCACCGCTGTCATTACAGTCCAGAAATTGAAATAAGCCAAAATAGATAGCAAAAGACGGAAAAATGTAGATTTGGTAAATTCCTTCAGAGCTTTGAATTTTTCTTTCTTGTCTTTTGTAGCATACTTATCTTTTTCTTTGTCTAATGTTTCATTATGACCATCATCTGCTGTTCCAGCAAGTGATTTCACAGCTATTCCATTAGTATCATTAATAACAATATTTACTTCACTGAACTCGTATCTAGTAAATGAATCAAAAGTGATGTCGAGAATAATCAAACTCCATTCAAAGAAAGCATAGGTGGTATAGGCACCAGGTACTTTATGTACTTTATGTTTAATGAAGAAATAGATTAAAGGTACCAATGTGAAGAAAAATAAACCACAAGCCCAAAGACGTAATTTTCTTTGTTTGCTATTTTTTTCAGATAACTGAATAACAAATAGATCCCATGGAAGGGTAAGAATAATATATGCAATCATGAACACATCGTGGGCATTGTGGTCATCAGTAGATGTAATGTAGACCCAACCTCCACAAGTGAAAGTTCTAGCGATACCTACCAAAAGCATTGCTTCAGGTTTACCGAATTTTGCAATCGGTTTGCTTGTTTTCACCAATGAATCTTCAGGAGATAACAGAATGTATACTAATAGCAATAGCATGAATCTTGGACCTGATGTCAAGGCAATGAAGATCTGAAACACAGATCGTTCAGGGTACCGATCACCGATAGTGGCAGAGACACTTGGGAACCATTCATCAGGATAACCATAATGTTCATTTTTTACAATTTTATGATAATGCAGCTGGCATCCTACAACGAATGCTGCTGCAAATGCTAAAGATGCAAACAATGAGTGGGCATAAGATATCCACCTGCCGTTAAAGCTCACAAGTTGTTTCGTCTTACTTTCAGCCATAGCTAAAGCAAGTTTATGTATGTTACGTTAAAGTCCCAGTTACTGGTGCGAACTTTTGACTGACTGCATCATATGCGTAAGTATATACATCTATATGTGAATAGATGACAAGTTGTTGATATCGCTAAGACAAAATGTTTTGTATCTTTGAAGAGGTTGTGGCTTCTGGTTGATTTATGTAACCTAGAACAATTGAAGATTCTTCAAAACAGGGTTTCGGTTACACCATACCATAAATGTTTACGTAATCATTAATTGATTGCGACCGCGGGGCGATGCTTAAGCGTTGTAAGCAATTGTGCGATGATCATGAGACACTATAGTTTATAAGAATACATTAGAAGTATTCTTCACGTTGGATCATGTTGGTATTTGTTTTGTTTGAAGAACCGAAGGATCATGTAGACGGTTTGGTTGGTTGACTTCGATATCTAGTAGTGGGTCTTCGCTTTTCTCGATTAATAATCCTTTTATTAGTGATAACATCACATCTTCTTCCGTGGCAGTTGTGTTGATGAGACTAAATGTGATGCATGAGGAATTGAACCTGAGAGACATCTAAAAGATGACAAGTAACATAGAGAATAATTTCTACTTGTTAGAAGTACGTTATAAATTGCTCATATATGAATCTCCTGTTTACGGTGGTTGGGAATACTCTCTTGATGCTTCCATAAATCAGCAAGCCACGTGACAAGTGTTATTATGTTCACGTGATATAAATATATCTAATTATTTCTCTAAGCTCATAAACATCCTATCATGAACTTCCCCGCAAAACATCAACTCCGGGTGGTATTATGACACATTGATTCGATCTAACAGCTTACCAATAAGGGAATCAATTGCAGTGATATCAGCCAATGGACTAACCCATTTGTAGCAACATGTGGAAGCAAATCGCAAGAACTTTACGGCCGACAAAACGGTTCAACACGTCCTATGCTGTATCAGCATTCAATGAGAACCATAATTTATATGATCAAGTCAGACCTGAGTTTTCAGGTCCTTTGATTGAAACATTTTTCAATCAATTGAACATAGGAGTTGAATCAAGAGTACTGGAAATAGGTTCTGGAACTGGTAAATTTACTAAGGTACTTGCTTCTCGAGGGTTGAAAAACATAACTGTGGTCGATCCATCAGGAGGAATGATAGAATCTTTTCAAAAGCGATTTCCAGAAATCCCGGCTATACTGGGATCCTGTGATAAACTGTCAAGTATGAACTTAGGATTATTTGATGCTATTGTGATAGCACAAGCATTTCATTGGTTTGCTGAAGCGAAATCGATCGAAGAAATGAAGAAAGTGTTGAAACCCAATGGCACTATAGGTTTTATATGGAATTTTGATTATGTTAGTGGCTCGCAACTGAGAAAAGAACTCAAGCTGAAGAAACTCAGCGACAGGGAGTTTGAAAGTGATTATTTTGTTGATGTTGTTTTGCAATTGGACAAACAAGGATCCGACATACTGTCGCGAGAATTTGAAAAGATAGTTGGTACACAAATCAATAATCTAACTGATGATGTGATTGAGAATGTGAATAGTAACCATGAGTTGACTGCTCAATTAGGTCGATTGCCATACTTGACTATCAAAGAAATGTTTGAATTGGTTCCTTGGTGTAGAGATGTTACGAAGTATGCTTATCAATTAGATAGAGGGGTTCCACAATATAGAGATGCCAAATGGAGAGGTGTACTTGATGCCAGTGGTGGTAAAGTGAAGGAGGTATTTTCAGTAAGAAGAGATGCAATGAATTACGATAGGGTTTATCCTTACTGGCAATCAAGAAGCTACATAACAAACAGAAGTGATGAAGAGAAGGATACCATTGAGAAAGACATAAAGTTAATTCTAGCCGAAACCGTAAGGAAGGAGGACTACATAGATAGCAAGCAGATCAGTCAATTGTTGGGAAGTCATGCGGTTACGGTTCGATGGTGATTGAAAAATTCTTCTATTACTTGGAAATAACATGGTGAATGCTTTGACTTAGTATGCTTTTGCTTATCATACTGATGAATAGCACTTCTTCATACACCAGTAAGTTTATGTTCAACCTTTACAAATAAGGTTAAACAGTTATGTGTAATTATGGATAACTTACAGATAGATGCAGGTTTTTTCTAATGTATCGCCATATTTTTTACTATTACTCAATTCTATAGACCAAGAAACCATCTACCTCTTGATTTTCGTACCTATACTGTCATTTAGTTGTAATTTACAAATAGAATCAGTGAACTACCTTTAGCTTAGCAATGATCTCCTACTTGACGCAGTATGCATATTTTCAAACAAGCTTTGACTCACTTTCATGCATAAGTATGCAGTATCTGCATTCGAAGTTTCTACGATGTTCGGGTGTTCATCCTCTTCGCTTAACCAATAAAATTTCCACCATAACTAACCAAACCACAGTATACTATCACAGAAGTTAATAGTTTAATTATCACAAACAATGTTATCATTTCACTACCAGCATTGACCACCATTATAAACAAAACCGGGACATATCAACGTGCTATCAACACAAGCATCTCTTTGACTGCACTACATTTCGTTTGATATCCATAACAACCATGGGTAAGTATTACTGAGCTTGGCCATTAGTAGTTGGGGTATAAAAATAGACCAATAGTTGATTTTGATCCTCAAGCCTGATATTATATGAATATCTGTGAATGTAGTGTCGATATGTTCTCCAGTGCTAACATTCATTTTATAGCTGCCGAAACCAAAGCATCTGACCTTGTGTCATTCACTGAAATCGACTACGAGGATCCTGCACAGGTACGAAAAGCTCAGCAGGCTTTATTA
Organism: Sporopachydermia quercuum; assembly: GCA_001599295.1. NCBI lineage: Eukaryota > Fungi > Ascomycota > Sporopachydermiomycetes > Sporopachydermiales > Sporopachydermiaceae > Sporopachydermia > Sporopachydermia quercuum. Next base: position 2,170,111 of record BCGN01000001.1, on the reverse strand, counting down.
AGAGAACAATTCATCAGAATCCAAGCATTGAAAACTTGTAGAAGAGCTTTAGGCAAATGCTTCAAACATCATGGTGCCAATCAACAAGAGAAGTGCAAAGATCTAGCTGAGAAGTATCTAGATATGTTACCAGACCACAGAATTCAAGGTTACTTATTTTATCAACGTAATGATATCACTAAATAAATTGTTTCTTTTGGTTCACATTAAGGGGGTTTAAAGTCATGTTTTGTTTAAGAATAGCATAATGAATATAGTCATATATTGGTTTATGGTCTTTGGATTGTAGATATTGAGAGAGTGCGAATGGGCAAATGAAATATGAGACTGGATGGGATTGGATAAAATGAAAATGATGTGAATGCATAAAAACAATCAATTGATTTCAATATTTACTATAATATTCCTTTCAGTCGATGAGGTTTTGCTTCCATTATGACATCAATATACTCGAGGTGTTTCATTCTGGGTATCTAAATATTGCGTGCTGCACAACCACACAGATACTCAAAAACACACAACCTTTTTTATCAGCATTTCATACAACGGTTAGCGTGTTGCTATAACAAGTTGTTCTTTCAGAGATAGCTCATCAACAGCATGATGAACATACTACTCATTCAATCCTTTTCAATCATTATGCCCTGCCATTGAAGTAACATTACTATCATTCTAGCTTTGTTCAATTTTCTGAAGAAAATCGATTATTTTCATTTGCTATTGTTTCACTATGAGCTCATCGATCAACAAATAATATGACCCGTTTTTTCATTGCGTTGTATCCCATTCTTTTTCTTCGTTTATCCAAATTCTGATCGACCAATCAAAGTATATCGGAGACGAGGGTCAGCTATTGAAGTGTATCCATTTGCAACCGATAATTATCGCTTAACATTCGGACTATAGTAATTCAACATATCTGTTCCATTCCTTTGATTCTTTCATCATCAAATTGTCAATTATCTGTACAGAAGATAACCAAAGTAAAACTGTTCGTACTGGTAATAGAACCCCACTCATTGAAAAGCAAAGAAGACAGCAATTAACCAGTGATAGATAACTCTTAGCTAAACTAAACAAATTGATTTATCAGTGGGAACAAGAATGAATCTAAGTGAACTTAGGAGCTACTCTATTCATTGCAAACTAGTCATGGCATCCTATTAAGTGAAAGATTATTATTTTGAACATCGWGCTTTGTCAGTCAATATGTAGAAATAACGAAATATGTAAGTAAATAGTACAAATTACGTAAATAGGTAATTATTAATAAACAGCCAGCTTGTAGTAAAAGGTTCCAGAGAAAAAAACAAAAGAAAAAAAACAATCATTAAACGCAAAATACAACAAAAATAAAAGAAATAACTCATTCACRAAAATTGAAGAGATCCAAAACTCCTTATATGTATTACAGCTTACGCACTATTACATCGCTTCTTGCGCTGTTTCTTATGTTGCTTCCGACATTCACATATCTTATATTATCTGTATCTGAATGCGGAACTGTAATTAGCAAACCAAAGAAAAAAAAAGATCACGATAACTTATCATACAATTTCTCTACAATACGCCCTATTTAATATAGCTCAAATAAAGTATCACTCTTATTACTATTATTATTAATTCAACACCTTTGCTATTGAAATCAACTCAGCAATTCATCTTGTGTCATCCTGCCTCGTTACTCAGAATGAAATCTATTTATCAGAGAGGTAAACAACACCAGGAAGAGCCTTACCTTCTAACAATTCCAAAGAGGCACCACCACCAGTGGAAACATGAGAAACTTTGTCAGTAGCACCATATTTTTTAGCGACAGTAGCAGTATCACCACCACCAATGATAACAACACCACCTTTAGAGGCGTTATCAACAACAGCATCTAAGACAGCCTTAGTTCCAGTAGCAAAATTATCAAATTCAAAAACACCTGGTGGTCCATTCCACACAGTAGTTTTAGCTTCAGCAATAGCTGCTTTAAATAATTCAATTGATTTTGGTCCAATATCCAAACCTGACCATCCATCAGGAATTCCTTCAGCATCAGTAACAGTCTTGAAAGCAGCATCCTTGGAGAAAGAATCAGCAATAACATAATCAACAGGTAGAACAACCTTGACGTTATTAGCCTTTGCCTTTTCAATCAAACTGCCAACAATCTTAGCTCCTTCTTCATCAAATAATGAGTTACCGATAGCAACATTATCTAATGTCTTCTTGAAAGTGAAAGCCATACCACCGCCTATGATCAAAGAATCAACCTTAGTTAACAAGTTATCAATCAATTGAATCTTATCAGAGACTTTTGCACCACCCAAAATAGCTAAGAAAGGTCTAACAGGATTTTCTAAAGCCTTAGAGAAATATTCTAATTCTTTGGCCATAAGGAAACCAGCAGCTCTTTGAGGAAGATCAAAACCAACCATAGAAGAGTGAGCTCTATGAGCAGTTCCAAAGGCATCATTAATATAGACGTCAGCTAAGGATGTTAAAGAAGCTCTGAATTTAGCAACGGCTTGTTTGTCAGCTTTCACTTTAACACCATCCTTCTTTTGAGATCCTTCTTCTTCGATATGGAAACGGAGATTTTCTAATAAGATAAGTTCACCATCTTTAGCATTAGCGACGTACTTCTCAGTTGCTTCTCCAACAGCATCAGGTAAGAAAGTGACAGGTTTTGACAGCAATTTACTCAACTCATCAGCAACAGGCTTCAAAGAATACTTCTCATTAACTTCTCCATTTGGTCTACCTAAATGTGAAGCCAAGATAACAACCTTTGGCTTTTGTTCTAATACGTATTTAATAGTTGGTAAGGCAGCAACAATTCTTTGGTTGTTGGTGATAGTTTTACCATCTAAAGGAACGTTGAAGTCAACTCTAATGAAGACTTTCTTGTCCTTGACGTCTAAATCTTTAACTGATAATTTATTGGCGAGAGACATTTTCAATGGTTATGGTAAATGGTTATGGCTATGTTGTGAATAACAATATTCTTTTTCAACGTTGCAAGTTTTACAATGTTATGAACGAACAATTCAATTGATCAATTCTTACTGTAGTTCAATAGATCAATTGTTATAATTCACATTTTTTTGAATGTCTATGGAACAAGGAGAAGTAATCATCAAGAGGAGAATGAGGTGGTTTTAAATGGTAGAAATGTGATAGAAATAAAGTTTCAGTGAGATGAACAAGGACGGCATAAACGTACAGCATAAGACTTAAAGTTAATGAGAATAAGGGGATTAAAGTTGGAAGAAAGTAGTATTTGGGGGCTGTTTCTAGAGATAGTGGAGCAAGATATTTGGTGGTAAAACTGTGATGTATGGGTGATTTGGAGGTCAATTCATAATGATTTATATTGATACTTAAGGGTAAATATTATTGCCCATTTTATTTCTGTTTGAATATTCGAAGCGGAACTCATTGTACATACTACTCTTATTGATATATATAGAGCTCATCAGGATGAGGTTTTGATGCATATGCATTTAAATGCACTATTCTGTAGTGTCACACAATTAATTGGCAAAAGTCTGATCAAAGCAAACTTTAATAACCATTTCAAACTCAATTTCAAAGCTTATTAGATTCCGCAGTGATCCGGCAAAATGAAAAAAAGTCGGAACTACAGAACTCTCAGTTGTTTCCTATTAACTTTCCTCTTTTCCAAGCTTGAAACATTTATAATTCATATTTATAAACATTCTTTTTACTATTTTATTTTATTTTTTGGCTTATATTTWATGTATTCATTGCTAATCTTAAGTGACACTTCGGACTCATTTCCACTAGTTTCAATGAGGTAGGTAGATCGTCCTTAGATTATTTCAGGAGAAACTCAATTGATGCGATACTTTGCTTATAATGCGTTATCTTATGCAGGCTGCTGTTAGATGCCATGTGCTGCACACGATCACCATTAGTGACCTGGTGATATGGTGATTTGTATTGTCCTCAATATGACGCTCAAAAAGCAAATTCTCGATCAAGTAATTGATTGACATAATAAAGAGCAATGTATTCTGGATGATATATGAGGAAAGTAAATGGACATTTCACTATGGGAAGGTTGGCGGATGTCATCGACCATGTGTGACATGACTGTAGGGTAATATGTCATTGTAGGTTATATGTATTGTTGGGTCTCATAGAAGGAGCGGAAGGGTTAACTGTGTGAACTCACATCTAATTAACATTGGTCATATGTAAATTGTTGATATCAACGTAACAATAGAATAATCGTTGCGTAATATACTTTGTTTTGCAGTTCTAATCGATAATATTTAGTTTAATGGAGAATTTGTGGAATGTTCTACTGAAGAATAATATTTGCAACAATGATAATGTTGTCAGGTTGTCATACAACCAGAACAATGAAGTTAGGGTGATAGATAGACTATAAGGTTACATGCGATGGGGTCTTGTATTATTTACAAAGAAGAACAACATATAATTTTATATGGTTATTATTTCAAAACAAGGACTTGTATCAACTTTATACAAGTAAAGATATTTTGTACTTTTCATAACAGGAAACATTGAGTTATCATTTTAGTCACTTGATTTTTCATATTAACTTATGACAATCATATAAGGTTTGCTTTATTCAAATATATTATCCAACAGTGCATTTTTATGCGTCCGAACACAAACTCAATTGGCTTATCCTATTGTTTCACTTGGCATTTAACTTCATTGTAATCGCCAAACTGTGCTAAATGAATGATAGAACAAACAATGTCAGAACCAAAAGTTTGACTCTTTTTAGCTCAGTCTAAATTTCGAACTACTCTCCCCTTCTATACTATTATAACTCGTTTATGAATCATGATCCTCATTAGTATTCTCAGTGTTTTGTCCTACTATCCCGATATCATCAAGTTTCCTCTCAACATCTCGTCCCATATCCAGTATGAGTATAACAAGTAGTGGGGGAGTTATTTAATATTACATAATCAATAATTATAATACATTCTTATTCGCTCCGTTCTACATACTAAATCTGTCTAAATATTCCTTTTTCAACCTGGTTCGAACATCATTTCCTATTTATATACATTATCATTGACTAGACAAGTTGTCTGTATGTCTGTCGTTGGCTACTTCTATGTGATGCTTTTCTATTCTTATGTGTCTTAAACATGACATTTCAGTGTCAGCTAACTCTGAAAGCAGTCAGCATTACCATAGTGATCGGAGATATCATGAAAAATGCTCACGAATTCATTCATTATACCACAGTTAGTAGTTGATTCGCCTGCAACTGTCATATAATCACTCGACATCTCTGTTTTTACTCTATTACTTCTCCTCAACCCATTGAACAATCATTATTATTTTCTTCCTCGAAATAATAAACGATTATCTAACATTTAAACTCCAAAAGCTCTCATTTTCTCCTCTTTTAAGAATTAATTCCCTATTTTTGGAACTCTTTTTCTCTCATGCKTTCTCTCAAACCTTATCTATCAACCGATGTCACAAATAAGTCATACAAAAGTCTCTTGCCGAAATACACTAACCCAAAATTAGAATATACACTCAAATCGCATACTGCAGCCATTAAACTTATAATTTTCTTCCGTCTTTCTTCTTTAACTTTCTCAAATTCCTTTTGTGCCTGAGCAATCTTTCCAATTTGGGCTCCGCTTCCTAAAGATGAGCTTGATGTGGAAATACTTCGGAACGATGCTCCAGTGGCCCCAACTCCACCTCCGCTGGCGGTTCCGACGTTTACCGAACCCGAGGGTCCCCCGCTATTTGTCACTGGAAATCCCGCAAGGGTRCTTAGTCCGATTTCGTCTACCGTACACGCAAATCCTAAGGAAAGACTCTTCCGTACCAACTGTGTATACTCTTTCGCGTCTTTTGCAACTTCCTCGGCGTCCCAAAACCGGGTCAGTTTGTTACTATCCGGTTCCCCTTTTACGTATCGTTTTGAGGAGAAGAAAACCTTACTTTCCAACAGCTCTGTGTTAAATATCCCAGAAAGATTTAACCCGGCAGGACCCGAAGTATCAGAATTCCCCGCTTTCTCGGTTTCGGCCGACGAGATAGACTCCGCAGATACTTTATCTGTACCCGTTTCTTTAAGTTTCGACTCTTTTACTCTTTCTGGCTTTTTCCCGGCACCTTTGGTTTCCGATTCCAAAGTCGGCTCCGAAGCCGAGCCGCCAGAACTGCCGTTTGCAGCCGTAGCAGCGGTTGCAGCTTCTGCCGCAGCCTCATTCATAGCCACAGCCTGTTCGTAGGTCCATAGAACTAATCCTGCCATACAAATGGCCCAAGGAGTGAAAAAAGATTTATAGAAAGCATCGGGATGGTCCAATAGGCCGTCTAGCATTTCCGCGGCGTTCCAGACGGCTAAAATGGCATCCGAGCTTCGGGACCACAAAAGAACACCTTCTATGCCTTTTCTGTGGCTGTTTGTATTGTGGGGTCCGTTTGACATGGTGGCAGAGTTAGAGTTAAGGTTGGACTTAGGATTTGCGCTTCCCGTGGAAGAATCCGAGCCATTCGTCATATTCTGTGCTCTTTTCTGGACAAATAAGGTTGCAAATGCTCGCGTAATGGACAAATCGACGTACAAAGTGAGCTTAAAGTACTGGAAACTGAAAAACGCCATATGCAAGTAAGCTTCGTTAGTCATGCAGTTTAATAAGGTTGGTAAACCATGCTCCTGGTACTGCTTGTACAAGTATTCATCATGTGTCACGTTTGTCATTGTATTTATATTGTATTTAGGCTTTTCAACCACAATTCCAATCATTTTGTCCTTGTTAGTGTCAATCTCTCCTTTGTCATACAAAATTTGTTGCAATCGCATGATATCGCCAGCATAAGACATATGTCCTTCGATGCAAAGCTTCCACGTTAAAAGCCCAGTTAGAATTCTTTGTCTGAAGTTTGTCATCTTCCGTGACGTAGAAATGCCCATGTCCACCCAACCATTGTCACGAATGTTATTGTACACGTTCATTAGCGCCATTAAAAGTACCATTCGGCTTGGCATGCATAGATTATCGGGATGGGCTAAGAAATTTGTGTCTAATTGTGGCGCAAGCAAGATCCGCGTGGCGTCCAGAACTGTGGGCGGAGGCGATTGAACCATTCTGCAATACAGCCGCCAGAACTCGGTCCGAGTTTCCGCATCAAACACAGCATCGGGACACGGAAGTGGAATGTCTACTTCAAAAGCGGACAAAAGAGTGTCCAGTCCCAATAAAAAAGACCGATGTGTGTCATTCACAAACGCTACAAACACCACTCTCTTTCGGCTTTCGTACAATGCCCAGTCGTGCCAAAACCGGTCATTGTCGGGAACTTTATTTTCGTCAGGCTGCCATTTCCCATCAATCAAGGTTAAGCTTTCCTGCGGAGGATTCGGCTCGGTTAAATCCGTCAAATATCCCGAAAGCCGCAAAATCGAGATCGCCGAAGTATGAATTAACTGGGACATCTCAAACTGGATAGGATTGCCGTAATAGGAAACAAATTGCGCCGTTAAAATAAGCGATTGATGCACCCAAAGAGGGACTTTCGGCTGGTCGTCTATCATGAGCAGTAAGATATTTCTGAACTTCCGATGAATATTAACCGCTAACTCGTATATTTGCGGATTCACGTGATACATAGATGTCATGCCCAATGTCATGATTGCTATGACTAATACCGAGGGCGATTTATTCGGAAGAAACGTTGGCATATGTAGCAAAGAGAATACCTGATCCGTAATGACCCAATACCGAAGAATGTAGGAAGAGATGGCTTCGGTGGACAAAAGGGGACTGTTAGTATCCACATTGGGAATGTTTTTCAGCACTTCGAGAATGTTTTTCCGGGTAGTTTTATTGATTAGAAAATGGTCCGTTTGGGTCTTCTCGAATAAGGCTTTGCGATCAGTGGTTCGAAGGGTGGGGAATTGGTTTTTCCATCTGTGGGACGAGAAAACAGTGTCGGCTAGGGAATTAGTGGTGGCCCCATTAGAGCTGCTGGTGCTGGAGATGCCGGTTTGGGAGCCTATTGAGTTTCCCGTGATGAAACTGCTTATTCCGGTCACATTCCCGCTTATTTGGGACACTGTGGATATATGACCGGAAGAAAACGGGTTGAAAAAAACCGAACTGGAAAATCCAGTGCCTATTTGGGACTGGGACTGAGACAGTGATCCGAATCCGGCTCCTATGCCGAATCCGGCGCTGATACCAGGGCCAAAAGAAGGGTTTCTACGGAGATTTGAAGAGAAACCCCCTATAGAATTGACCGAGGTTCCCGTTGGATTTAAATTTGGGGTTTGGGTTGTTCCTTGCTGAGCCACACTTCCGCTGGACGCTCCTGTTGTATTAAGAACAGCAGGAACGGGTGGAATTTGTGGTCCAAGAGCTGCAGAACCGACAGAACCAGAACCGGACCCAGAACCAGAAGTAGAAGCCGCTATCGGACCGGAAGCTAACGCAGGCCCACTGCCAGCGTTTGTATTCACATTTGAATTGGCATTTAGGTTCGGAACACCCGAAATAGTCGAGATATCGGGAGAAACCAGGGGGACATCGGCAGAATGTTTGTGCACCATAATTAGCCGCTCCCGGTACTTCTGAAACCGTTCTTCCGGTTTCATATCTGCACCGACACTTGACCCGGATCCTAGTACTAAATTGGAGCCGGATCCTGGCCCTAATACACGGTTTGAGACACTACTGGGTCCGGCACCGGAGAACCCTGCTAAAGTTCCGAAAATGGCAGGCGACTCCGTCCCGGATAGCATTCCTGTACTCCCGGGCCAACCCAACGGAGGTAAAACAGCCGAATTTCGGGCCGTGCCAGGAGGTTTTAATGAGAAGTAGTCACCCCGGTCTCCAAAGACTACTGAACTGGTGCGAATAGAGTTTGCATTAAAGGCATTAAAACTGTCTAATGTGGGGATCAATCCCGATGAAACGGGGACTATCAATTCCGGAGATAGTGTTGAGATTCCCGTTTGGGGTATTGTGTTTCGAACTCCTCCTATTGCTGCTGCTACTTGTTCCGAAATCAGCAAATCCGAGTCACCTGTTCCGAGGCCTGCTGTGAAAGGTCCGTCAAACATTTCCTCGGCATTTCCGGTTCCATCAAATATTTGTGTTCCAAACAGATAATTATAATTATCTGCAGTTGCGGTCTTAGGAAATGCCGACATGGAATTGTTCAAATCCGAACCGGTATAGACCCGCATCGACTCCTGTTCGGTTAATTTAGAGTACGGATTGGGAATAGATGTATAGAATTGATCTAAACCCGAGCCGGAGCCAGAGTTGCCTGATTGGGAAGTAGAGCCATTAGTATTTCCGTTTGGGGAGTCACCAGATTGAGAGTCATCGTTACCAGATTGAGAAGTAGAGCCAGTTACTTTGCCTAATGTGGATTGATCATAAGCCACTAACGCTTGCAAAGTGACGGAATCGATTGGCCCAGTGTCTAAGGCAGGGATTTGATCCGAGATTACAGGGTGCTGGCTTGGGGCATGGGGGGTGACCGCGGATGTTTGTGTTGAAGGGCCTGAATCGGGTCTATTGAATCTATGGCCGGGATGATCATTTAAAGGGGACCTTCCCGAAGGAGACTTAGTAGTTGATGGATTGTATGCATTAGGAATAGAATGCGGGGCAGTGTGCGGGGCTGAATGTGGAGCATTGGCTGGTATCGGTTGCTGATTTAAGGTTTGTAACTGTGTTCCAGGAGCTCGGAATGAGGGACGGAGGGGTAATGTGCTACTAATGCCAGGAAATAAGGACGACGTAGGTGGGATGCGGGATTTATTGATCAGGGGGTTAAAATGGGGAGTCGGCAGCTGATGCGGATTGTTTGAAGTATTTGTATGGTCGGAATTCAGATTGGGGTCAAATGGAACTTGTGTTTGTGGTTGATAAGCCGGATTAGGGAGTAATAATGACGGATTAGGCAAAGTTGCCGTTGGGTTTGAGTTTTGATTCTGATTTTGATTTTGACTTTGATTTGTGCTTTGTACATTTGCCGGAATAGGATAAACTCCCGCCATCTGAGACATTTGGGGCATCTGTGACATCTGTGGCTGAATATGATACTGTGGCGCAGATACCTGGGGCACAGATCCCTGCACTTGCACTGGTGGGGCATTATTGTGATTGAAGTTTGTTTGTACTCCGCCTAATCCGAGTCCCGAACCCCGCTTTTCCACATCATTTATCTCGCGCTGACCTAGTCCGTCTTTGTTTTTTTTGTGTTTTTTCATGGCCTGTTCTTCTAGTTTGTGTTGCCGTTTAAGCTGTTTTTGCCGCTCCCGTTCCGCATCTTGACGTTTTTTCTGCTCCCGGAGTCTCCGCCTTTCATGTGAGTTGGATTTCAAGTGTCTGCCGGGTATTTGTTAGCTTTGCGTTCCGAAATGACCAGAAGCAATGTGATATGCGGGGTATTTTCAGTTCAAATGTCTTACAATATGAACCGCAAAGCCTAATCCGCTTGTAGTAGCAAAATTTCACCCCGCTATCCTTATACTCCGACGCTACCCCACAAATAGTTTACTTACTTCTCTAATAAATCTTCCCGCGCAAAGGACAAAGGACATCCTTTACATGGAAATGGTAATACACTAAGATCTAAATGTTACAATGTTAGTTCAAATGTACTAAAAATTACCCAAAAATAAGAATTATTATTCCGAAGTGTGGGATATCCCACACTTCGGATCAAATTTTGACATACGATTTACAGCATGACGTTCTAAATAATCCCGTCTTGTGAATGTCTTATTGCACCCTTCATGGGTGCATTTGAACGGCCGGGACATGTCAGACATGGTTTCTGATAGTGGCGCAGCTACTGATGCAGAAATTTATAGTTTCCAATGCTCTAGCGAACCTAAATGTGACACAAATTGAGATTTCTCCTTCCCTTTGTTCCGATTCCACAGTTTGTGATGTTCTTTTGTTTATCTCCACAGATCACTGCAAATCCAAATCAGAGCAGATGCAAACCTTGTCACACAATGACAGTTCTGTCAGAAATCTTGGGTACAATTCTCGGATTTCTTACTCTTATTCCGATGAAGTCAGCCGCCGTTTCCTCTTGTTTATTCTTGTTTCATCTCTCTATCAATTGGTCTGGTGATTCTATTATTGTATTAAGCAACGAAGGAGGTGAAATGAAGAGTTAAGAGTTACAAAGGAAATGCAGAATAAGTGAAAATGTCATGACAAGGGGGTAACAGGAGAGACTGGAAAACACTAAAGATGTGTGATGAAGAAGATACAGGAGCGAGAGGTATAGGACAAGAATATGAGACATACAGTAAAGGTCCAGGCATTGCATCTGAATAAAGTGGAGGCAAAGATGGAAAGAGTGAATATATGTCGTAAATAAGAGCTCTATAGGTAAAAAATTGGATAAAGGACAGGTAAAAAAGTATTTTTCTTTATTGAAAATAAAACTTGATAAAATATTATTAGGAAGAGTAGAAACCGTTGATCTGACATTAAGGGTAGAAAGGCCGTTTGTCAGAACAGGGATGACAAATATTGGATTAATATGGAAGATTGGAAAGGTGCCCAAACTAAAACTTTAATATAATTATTTGCACTAAGATTTGCCCAATTGGGGGTTCACTATAGCTTTATTTGAGCTTACGTCAAACTTAATCTCCTCGGAACTGGATTGCGACATGGAAATTTTGCTCCTTAGCAGCAGATTCCAACGCTATTTTCAAGTTATTCCAGCTTAATTCAAAAAATAACTAATATCTCAATTTCTCTCTGTATTCTTAACAGGTCTTCTAGTTTCATTGAACCGGTATGTATTAGTATATATTTCTCAGATCAATCGATTTGTTTTGACATGTAGTTTCATGTTCAAATCGATTACGTAATCCGTTTCTTTTGATGAAATTTCAGGTATGATATTTTGATTAATATTGATCGGATTTATTATTATATTACTGTGGATATTATTTTATTATTATTTCGAAAATTCAACACAATATAAATAATTATATGTCAGAGAAACGTCAATAAGATAAAAAAAGTCAAATTAATGTCTTGGCGTCCTATTTGTTTTATTTTGTCATATTGATTTGGAGTGCTTTTAGCTGGTGATTATAGACGTATTGGAAAGTCACTTGACTTGATAGAATAGACGTCCGCAAGGAATTTGATGTACTACTGCTTGTCGCGTTATTGATAAATGTGATTTCATTTGCATACTGGTAGGTTAAGGGGCTATCTCAAGAAAGATTCCAACGATCTGACAACTTACTTCACTTGATTGTACTAATAAATGTGTGCACCAACCAGTCGATCAGAGAGTTGAAGATGAATAGATCTAAGAATGTAAGACATAAATGAGTCTTGAGACCTTTGGCAGCCTTTCGCAAAGAAGATTAAGCTCTGACGTCAAAGAATTATGACTGAATAATTTTTGCTAATTAATTTTAATTTTCTAGCGCTCGCATTAGCCTCATCTTTGAAATTAGAGTCCATGCAGCTCCATGTTCTAGAAATAGTTTTATACTACAATGTGAATGAAGAAAGGATGATGTTGATTGTTTTTGCCGATTTCTTGTTCTTCCTTTTATTTCAAACTTTAGTATTTCATACTCGTATTGAAAATTGACTTTCGCCCTGGCCGTTCATCTCCACCCTGAGTTTAACTTTGCTAAGCCTTGTAAATCCGATCTAAGAACTGATATTTGTGAGATTACGTATTCAATAATTACACTCTTTATATCTCTAATATAAGATCACATAATCATTCATTTCTATTATCACATGCAAATAATATATTCTAACCACGTGACATATATTAAAGTTTAGTTAGGCCGCTTCCATTTACAGAAGAGTTCCATGAGCCTTCCATTTTCATATCGCAAAACCTTCCTGTTTGCTCCTTTTTCTTCTATCATTGATCATTGGGAACCATCAAGACTCCTCTTATATAAGATTAACAATTCTACCGTTGAATATTGATTATTAGATGCCCAGCAAAGTAGATTGGTAGACATTACAGATTACCATATTTTACATAGTAAGCACATTCTTCGCGTTGCGTATGGTTTTACTATAAGCAGAATGAACGCACTGATATTCTACCTATCTCTTCTACTTTCTTCTTTCCTTCTATTGGTGGAATGGTTCATCACCCAAATAACATCTCTTCTTCCCGATATAGTCATCAACTTTTTTACAAGACTCACGAGAAGACTTTTTACAATCTTCACCGACGACAATATTGACACCAATGTTTCCCCTGAATTAAGGGAAAAAGTCGATAAGCTCATTGACGCATCAGGCTTCGTTGAAATGTGCTCTACTTTTGGATATGAAGCAGAAGAACATGTAGTGCAGACAAAAGATGGTTATCTACTGTGTCTGCATAGAATTGGCGGTGGGAAAAACTCCCATTGGAGGAAAAGAGCATCCGCTGGGGCTACCGGTAAGCCTGTAGTATACCTCCATCATGGTCTACTCATGAACAGCGAAATCTGGGTATGCCAATTGGAAGAAAAGAACAACTTGCCATTTGCTCTCACTGAGCTTGGCTATGATGTTTGGCTTGGAAATAATCGAGGAAATAAGTATTCACGGAAACATATCAACAAAACCCCAAGTGAACAGGCTTTCTGGAACTTTTCCATTGATGATTTTGCTTTATACGATATTCCTGATTCTATTGATTATATCCTTGGTCTCACCAAGCAAAAAGACATCACGTGTATTGGCTTCTCGCAAGGATCTGCTCAATCATTTGCCGCATTGTCTATAAATCCAGCATTAGCAGCCAAAGTGAAGTTGTTCATTGCTTTGGCACCTGCTATGGCACCACCAGGACTTCGAAACAAAATAGTTGACTCTCTGATGAAAGCTTCCCCTTCTTTGTTGTACCTTTTCTTTGGCAGAAAGGCAATTCTGGACTCAACGGTGTTCTGGCAAAGTATTATGTATCCCCCATTGTTTGTGAAGGTGATCGATTGGATGTTGATTTTCTTATTCAACTGGCACGGGGACAATATCTCTTTCTATCAGAAAATGGTGTCCTATGAGCATTTATATTCTTACACTTCGGTGAAATCAGTTGTCCATTGGTTCCAAATAATGAGAAATCAAAACTTCCAGTTATTTGATGATTCTTTAAACGCTGGAATAGGCTCTCTTGACTCTAGACATTATAGAGTAGCCCCGTTCCCTACAGAAAACATTATCTCACCTATTCTACTGATATATGGGAAAGCAGATTCATTGGTAGATATCGATGCCATGCTCAATAAATTGCCACAAGATACTATTGCTATTGGTATCAATGGTTACGAACATTTGGATATAATATGGTCTGATAAAGTGAATGAGACAAGTCTACCTCATGTGCTATCTGCTATGTCGTCAGTTTCGGATAAAACACCTACAGAAACTTTAGAACAGTTTTATGCATTGAATGGGGGCAAGAGAACTCGATCAGGTTCAGTCAGGATTAATTGAAGGAAAATTTTGTGAAAAAGTGGATTTTTGGCTAGGTTGATAGTGTGGCGATTATAATACAATAACACTATAATGCTAATAAATTGTATAATACATTGGTTTTGGCAATAGTACTAATACTGGCAATTCAACAGGCTCCGGTTGATAAAGACTACGCATAAAAGATAGCAATTGTATCACATCTTTAAGATGTGTTGAGCCACTGTTGTTTTAATCATCTTCAAGACATAAAATGAACAGACTGGGGAGGATAAAGATACAGAGGAATAGAGATTAAACAAAGGTACAAGAGTAACGCAATAATGGTAAGTTTTGAGCTGTTCAATACAACTCAGACTCTGATTTCAACTTCAGATATTGTGGTATAGATAGCATCTTCAACAAATTAACTACTCCGCTTCTTTCTTCACTAGCACCCGCAATTCAATACTACTTACCAAAAAAGAGGCACGAACAGGAGATAATGTTCATGTGAGACGTTTAAGTTGATCAACTAGTATATACTAAATGGCGTTCGTTCCCAATACGCAATCAATGACTTGTCAGGATCTGATAACGACAAATATATCTCTGGTGTAAATCCTACAAGAAGATGCAACAAGTGAAGATAAGATATGAGCACTTGTTACAATCTTAGTAATTAATAGCTGATAGCTGAGAACAATGAAGTAAAAGTTCTTAAACTTTATCAACAGGCCTCATTATATATATAAACATACATACATTCGTACATGCATACATAAATATCTACATCAAAACATTTGTTATTTTAGAAGAGAGCTTCCCTTCATCTCAGGCTATCATTGTATTAATGATAAGAACAGGATAATAACAGTGCCATGCAGGAAGAGGAAGGACCAAACAGAATTATAGAGAAGATAGAGCAACGAACTAAACAATTATGATGATGATGACGATGATGATATGATGATGACGGTGATGATGATGATATTAATATTAATAATAACAAGGATAATAGTCTATAATATCACCTCTCTATCTGCATCTAACCATTCCTTATCCTCTAGAAATTCCTTATCATGTCCATATCATACCAACCAAGAAAATCGTCAATACCATACTCCTCTTGTCCTACTATTATACCATTACCAAAGAAATCATTTCCAGAGATCAGTTTCTGAAGATTAGCTTCTTCTGCGCTCATGAAATCAACACCATTCACGTTTCCAACGCCTGGAGATGCTGGCCTTGTGCTATTGAGTGAACTAGCTGTTCTTATGATAGGAATACTTGCAAGATGGGTCGTTGTGATGTTGGCAGTATTGGAAATATTAGCAGAGTTAGGAACATTAGCAGTGAAAGTACTATCACCAGTGGTAGTAGTATTGTCATCGATACTATTCTTGTTATCATCACCATTATTCTCACCAGTCTTCCTGCTACTCCTATTATTCATGCTACTTCGACTCTTCCCATACCCATTATCCAAGCTAGCACTTGTTTCATTTCCCATAGTCATAAAAGGAGCATATGCTGAATTGACAACTAAAAGGTCATCCGTTAACATTCCTGCTATGTTATTACTAGATCCGCCTCGGGAATTGGCTAATGCCATAATACTATGGGCTGCTGCTGTGTTATCCCATGCAAGACTGTTTAATCCTCCGTCTAATGGCATATGTTTTTYGACAATAGGCTGAATATATCCTTGAATTCCATCCATCGGAAGCGGCGAGGGGTAACTTTCGTGCATCCGCTTCCCTGGTAGTTTCGGATGTATCAGTCTTCTTCTCTTCCGAGCTCCTATATTGTTATTACGACTATTATTGACACCACTACTGTTATTATTGTTCCCAGTAATCAACGGGCTTGAAATATGAGATGCCGAACATTCAGAAGAACACGGAGACGGTGTCGGAATAGCTCGACTCGGCTCATCCCGCTTCCGAGCCTCGTGATAGTACCATATCAGCTCATAGAACAAAGACGCCGTCAGATGCGAAGCCATCTTGATAACTATTCCTCCAGTATCAACGAAGATCTCAGGATGTCTGGCATATGCTAAATTCACCTTTTCCCATAATTTTGTTTGTCTAGTAATATCGTTTAATATCAAAGAAGTATTTAAGCTATTACCATCATTTCCAGCACTATTTCCTATGTTACCAACATTAGTCCCATTGTCTGGAATGCTCCATAATACAATCTGAGCTTTAAATATCTTGTAAACTTTGATTAGAGCACCCATAGCATTACTCCTGGCTTCATCATTATATACATAGAAGCTGGAAGCRTAGAGCCTGAATAATACCAGAGCTGCAAACGATACTGACTGTCGGACATAAATAGGATACTCTATTACTTGTTTTCTACCTTCATGCTCACCATACAATGCTATAAAACATCTTACGATGTTCAATGCTGCATCAAATGCTACATGGACAAACTGCAGTTGGTCTTCTACTGGAGTTTCAGGGAAAAAGGCAAAACAACACAGTGTCAAGCGGACATAGTTATAGTAAAGCTTCACACTCTTTCCTCCTAAGTCTATATCGTGTTTCAACTGGTCAAGCTGGGTTTCCATTACTTTTAAAGAGCTGCACCGTGTCTTAGCATCAATGAGCCCTGTAGCACTGTCAATATTCGATCCCATCACTGCAAATACCTTAGAATTAAACCCTGCAAGCTGGAGCAGCGCCCGGAAGTTTCCTGGCAGCGTYTCATCAAACTGAGCTGCTTCGACAAGATTGTCGATATGGATACTAGGTGGGAGGCCAAGTATAGAGCTCCAGAATTGTTCCGAAAAGAAGACGCCTGTCCAAGACCGCGTGCGCCATTTTTCAGCTTCAGGGAACGTAGCTTGCTTCCGAGAAAACTCTTCCATAAACTCTCCCCGGTGAAGACCTAACTGTAAAGCTAAGCATTTTGCCAAGCCTGTGAAACGATAGGAACAATCGTCCAATACCTTCTGGTTAGGCAAAGGCCACATGGAGAGAATTAGTAATGCCTGCACTATATGTGTTGATCTTGGAGTATTGATCCAACAAGTTTCAATAGCTAGCTGTTTAATAAGCAGCGATAATGATATGTATAAAGAAGGATCAGGCTCTGATAAAGAAGCAGTGAGCATAACTGTCCAGAACAACAAAGGCGATTGGGCGAAAAGCTCCGAAGCCGAGTTTGAAGTAAGAATAGGAAAAAGAGGACAGTATTCTGACATGAATCGTTTATGAAGCAGAGCTGCCTGGTTCCAGTCTAAGACAATGTTTCCAAGTTTAAAGGATGTGGCAGCCAAAGAGGAGGAGAACAGAAGAGCTGAACTATGAGACTGTTGCGGTGGCTGAAGCTGAGTCTGTGATAGGTTTTCAGTATTCTTTCTAGAATCAATAGTGCTTTGCAAAGAGTAGAGAGGATTTTTAGACGGGAAAGATTCATTAGGACTGTTTAATATAGTTGAAGGGTTGTTTCGTAGTTGAGCATACTGAGGATTCTGTTGTTTTAGCGATGAGCTCATGGAATTGTTGGTATGAGGAGATGTCTTAGTATTCATAGTGCTATTAGTGGTGGAAGTAGCAGTAGAAGTAGAGCTATTGGTAGTACCTGTAGTAGAGTCGGCGATATCAGAGGTAGATTTAGCATTATTGTGGCTGGTTAACGTGTTTGCTATACTTGTAATGACCGGTCCATTTGTTGTATTCAATGCATTTCTGTTTCTATCACAAACACTACTGTTACTGTTGATATTGATACTCTTACTATCACCATAACTCCTTTTCTTACTATGAGAGAGAAATTTGTTTACTTTATCTTTCAGTATCTCAATTCGAGTGTATCCTTCGTTTTCATGTTTACATTCTTTCAAGTCTGTTGTCCTTTCTCTATCCTTTTCCTTTTCCTTCTCTCCTTCCCTTTCATCTAAGATCACCCTTATTTCATCTGGTGTCAAATTCATATTCTCTACTTCCTTTCTCGTTTTACTTTTCTTGTCATTTTTCATATCATCCTCAGCTTCAAATAAGCACCAAATCTTGCTTTTTAAACCATCATCTGATATCTCGGCTTCTAAAAAGCTGAAAAGAACGTTCTCGCGTGTAATCAGCTTATCGATCACTTTCCGCAGCTTCACCATATCTTCTTTCAATAGCTGGCTATGACCTGTTCGAACAGGTTTAAATAAAGGATCAACTTCACACAGCTTCCCTCTTTTCTCACACGTGGCACAAGGTTTTGGAAATGTATCAGTAGCATTACACTTGATTTTCTGTTGTCTGCAGTTAGTGCAAGAACGAACAGTGCGTTGCTTCACTGTCGATGTAGATAATTGAGGAAAGTTTGCTGGTAAGCCGTTGTAGCTTGAATTGATTGGAGGAGGTGAAGACGACGAATTGCATCCTTCTGAGGAGTCTATTATGTTCATTGTGATTATAATGCAAGTGATATTTCTTCAAATGTTTTTCAATGTTGGTTTAGAAGTAGATGTAGATGTAAATGTAAATGTAATATAATATAATAATAAAGATGACGATGAACTGTTAATAATATTGCTCTAACAGTGCTTGTACGCTCATTCTATTTTTCTGGATTATTCAACTGTTGAGCTGTTTTTTTCTTTTGTTCTGTTGTTCTTTTGATTGTTAGATTTGTTTAATTCCTATTTGCTTATCTGCTTACTCGCTCATTTGCTTATTTGCCGATCTCTCATTCGCTGATTCAATTATCTATTTTGCGAATCAACCAGTGATCTCTTTTATAACAGCAAATAAACAAATCCCTTATCATTGATACAAGCTTCTTATTGCTCACCAATATAACTGCCAATCTGTCTTCACTGTTCGATTGATAGAACATACCGTAATCTAGCGTACTCTATCACTGTCCTTCATGTATGGTCAAAGCCTGATCTTCTGTGCTTATTCAATGCTACGCTTACAGGTCTTCCAACTTGTCTATCGGACTAATCAGTAAAGCAGTTAAAGCACACAAATCTTGCTCCAGGTTTTCGTCTCGAGCTAGTCGCACGCTCTAGCGCTTAGAGTATAGATGCAAAGTATCAAGTGGTAGGTATGTAAAATAAGTTACCGATATGTTACCACCTGCAATCCTAAATCTGAAGTTCTATTTCTATAGCTGAATTACC
Organism: Sporopachydermia quercuum; assembly: GCA_001599295.1. Taxonomy (NCBI): domain Eukaryota; kingdom Fungi; phylum Ascomycota; class Sporopachydermiomycetes; order Sporopachydermiales; family Sporopachydermiaceae; genus Sporopachydermia; species Sporopachydermia quercuum. The sequence continues at coordinate 2,150,530 of BCGN01000001.1, read as the reverse complement.
ACACAAAAACCAGTCAAGATGACAAAATTTCACCAATTAGTATCTGCTTGTTTTCTATTAGCTTCTCAATACATATCTCATCATTCATAGCATTTGTCAGCATGCTATTATCATTTACCARAACAATCAAAGTTAAGGAAGGAAGGAAATGGTAATTCAATCAATGGTTATGAAAGTTTGTTAGGTTATTCTCCACATAAGGGAAAAAGTGGGGAGGAAGAGGAGATGCGAAGTTGTTTCGAAGGTAAGAGGATCCGAGTCGGAGGATACGAAGAGAGATGTGAAATTAGATTTTGAGTTAGGGTTCAAATCGATGAGCCGAATCGGAGGAGAGTAAGAAGAAGGTGAAGCGAGATACGAAGAGAAGAGCTATGAAGACGAAAATATTTATGTAATACTCGGATAGAAGAAGGGTGTATATAAAAAGGAATTTAGGGTGATCTGTATCAGGAAAAAAATAAATGTGAGAGTTGGTCGTGGACCGTAGTGAAACTGGATTAGGTGTCGGTTGATAAGATTTTTGGTGGACTGAATTCAAAATTGAGTCTACCAGTCATTTATGTGTTTCACAGCAACAGAATATTTTCAAATAGCTAAATTAGCCGCTCGAATCTTCAATTTTAACTACTCTATTTATATTCCTTTGTCATTTCTTCCGCGATCTCGAATTGGGTTGAACACTTCCTCACGGAAGTACCTAATGACACCCACCTATAATGAGACGATTGACAATGGCGTAATCATTTACTACAAATTATGCACGTGACAGTTGAACCCATTTAGATTACATCATCATTTATTTCTCTCTATTTGTTGTATATCCTCGGATCAATTCTCATCTGTCTTCTCTTCTGCTGTTTTACGGTATATCGGCCGGATTATTTCTACTCTTTTTATCAAGCTCCGTTTTCAACCTTATTTTGTTTTCCGTGGCGAATTTATCCCAATTAGATATTTTTTCCGTTCTCGAGCATTTCCTTCCCACATAAATACATCCTCTTGTTCTCGACTCGGTCCAACCCCCTAACCTGTCCACAATGCTGTTATCAGTGTTATTTCGGCAAATAGCTACCTTGATTATAGCCATCTCGGCTACTTCAGCTTATCCGACGGCGGATAAGACGGGTCCGATCTCAAAGGAGAAATTTCTAGTGAAGTCGCTTCCTGGAACGGAAAATATTGACCCAAGTTTGATCCCTGTAATGCATGCGGGTCATTTGACTCTTCATACCAATAACCATACTAATCTATTCTTCTGGCGGGTCAATAAATCCAATACTGAGCCAAAAGACAAGCTGATTCTATGGCTTAATGGTGGACCCGGATGTTCTTCTCTTGATGGTGCTATGATGGAACTGGGACCCTTCCGTACCCTGAGTGACAAGAAGCTTAGAGCCAATATTGGGTCATGGCACGAAAACGCACATTTGCTGTTTGTTGACCAACCGGCAGGCACTGGTTTTAGCTACACAGATTCCRACTCTTATTTGAAAGAGTTGGACCAAGCGGTGCAGGATTTTATCTTGTTTTTAGATAAGTACTACGAAGTGTTTCCTGAGGATCAATCATATGAGCTTTATCTTGGAGGCGAATCATATGCAGGACAATACATTCCGTACTTTGCTGATGCTATTCTAAAACGCAATTCGAAGAGTTCTGAAACTCTGGAAATAAACTTATCCGGGTTAATTATCGGAAACGGGTGGACCGATCCAAGCAGACAATCCTTATCCTATCTACCATTTGCATATGATAACAACATATTGGACCCTAATGCCGATTATGCAGCTTCACTTATGGAACAGCAAAAGAAATGTGAAAAAAACATTGAATCTACCCGCGATGATGAAACTCATAGACAGCAAAGAGTATCGTTTCCGGAATGCGATAACATCCTAGATTTAGTTCTTCGATATTCGCTCAAGAAACATGCTCCTCCGGAAGAATCGTGCTTGAATATGTACGATATTCGGTTAAATGATTCTTATCCGTCGTGCGGGATGAATTGGCCGCCAGATTTGACCCACGTGACACCGTATTTAGGGCAAAAGAAGGTTCAGCTCGCATTGAACCTTAATCACGAGTTTCAAGGCGGATGGTCCGAGTGTTCTGGTAAAGTTTCCTCCTCTTTCACCGCACATCATTCCGAACCAGCCGTTTATTTATTGCCCGATTTGTTAGAGCAATTGCCTATCTTAATGTTCAACGGAGATAAAGATATAATATGTAATCATTATGGTAACGAAGAACTAATTAAGTACTTAACTTGGAACGGAGCAACCGGGTTTTCTAACGAATCCGAAAAACTCCGATGGTGGGTTTCTGATATTGAAGATGACTACAARTATACAGAAGCGGGATTCTGGCGGGAAGAACGGAATTTGACTTACGTTCTAGTAGCGGATGCATCTCATATGGTTCCGTTTGATTATTCAGGCAGAAGTAAAGGAATGGTAGAACGGTTTATAGGGTTAAATGAAACTGCGGTAGTCTTCGACGACCCCGAACAGAAAGAAGACTACAATGATTCGGAAAAAATCTTAACTGACGGAAATAGTGGTAATTCTACTTCTGAGAGCTCATCTGAAACATCTGAAACCTCCGAAATCTCTTCCGATGTTCCCCAAAAACTATTCATTGCCGGCTGCTTACTGGTAATTCTGCTCATGTTGTTCTTTGTCTACTTCTGCTGTTTCCGAACGAAACGCTCTTCAAGACCAAACAAAATCATCGCGTGGTTCAAATCATTAATGGACCCCGATGTTGATTACATCAATAGCGACACTTTTAGCGCCAGATACTCTCACGTGCCTGTTGATGAAGAAGCTGTTCCTCAAAGGCCATTGAAACTGAGTGCTCGGAATAAGTTATCTGCAACTTCAACTGCTTCAAGAGGAACARCAGGAACTTACGCTATGGATGATTTGAGTGAAAGTGTATCGACTGATTCATTGAATCGAAGTGTTTTTATAGACGATGAGTTCAGTGATGATAGTGATAATGATAAAGATAGTGATAATAGGATTTAAGAACATAGAAAAGCTAATGAATGAGTTTATTGTATAATGATATAATGGAATAGAATATTATTGGATTGAATAATTGGTGATATATGGTTGAGTAAATGGAATAGAATATTATTGGATTGAATAATTGGTGATATATGGTTGAGTAAATGGAAAACAAGTAAAAGCTCTGCATACTGTTCTATGAATCGTATTCAGGAAGTACTTGAGAAGCTTGGGAAACTTGGAAAATATAACTGGTAATGATTCTCAAGCTTGTTTGTCAAATTCCATCCAATATAAAATACTGCAATCAACAAAACAACTAACAAACGCTACAATGAAACCTTTTCTCATGTTATCTCTTTCTTTGGACAAACTGTAAACTTCATTGGATATAGTTACCATGAATAACATATAAAATATACTTCATCAGAAATAAGCACTGTTTTTTTTTTATTAGCAAACTAACAGCCGCTCTCCTCTATGATGGATTTATATCAAACAAAGATAAACTACTTCTGTCTGGTATGGATAATAACGATTCTACTTGAAAACTCCATTTGTCTAAGAAATAGGAAACAAATCTAACTAGAGAAGTATATTGACAATTACCAGCGCCCAGTAGGAAACGAGATGTTTCTGATAAGTAAAAATTTTGTGGATATTCTAGATTAWTCATCTGAATTCCCTGTAAGTAATAGTCGGCGATATTTTGGAAATGTATAAGCAACCAAGTGTATAAGATAAAGAAACAAGTCAGGACAGTTCTACCTTTTAAYTGATCATATCAAAAGACTTCAAAAAACTCAATTGATCTCAAATCCTTCTTGTAAGTCATGAACTTAGCAGTTCCTTGTGGTTGATCAATTAAATTTACTATCTGGAATTAAGACGAATTATTACTGCTTTGGAGTGCTTTGAGTTTGAGTTAAAAGAATTGGAAGGATTACCAATCTCAGCAACAAGAATCAAGCTCCGCTTTCTTTTCAGTTGGCAATCCCCATTAAATCCCAGTTAAATTCTAATTTGGCCAAATCAAATCATCCCTGCTAATAATGAATTGGAAAACATCAAATCAATACCTGCCAGTGTATTTCCTGTACCGATATTCCTATCAATACTATCACCTTTATTCCTATTTCTCTTGTCATCGAGGTTTCTACTACTTCCATTACTATCACTAATATCGTCCCCTTCTTCATCACTAATACTATTTGAGAGTAAACTAGCTGTTGTAGTATCTAATATAGTACTGATTCCTACATTTCTACTATCAACGCTATCTCTAATACTCAAGCTACTTCTATTCCTGTTGATGTTACCTTTCAACCTTTCAACCTTTCAAGTAACGTGTATCCTGTCGCTAAACCTGAACCAGTGATTGGATCATTCAATCCAGTGCCGGAAGTTTCTATTATTTCCGTTCTCTCAGTTCCTCCTGCAACATGCAAATCAACTAAAGCCAGTTTTGCTCCGACGTTAACCAAATTAATAAGAGAATCGGTTGCCTTTGTAGGTTTCGATGATAAAATGGATGTCTGCGACTGCTTTTTACTTGGAGGTTGTTTTGTAGTTGATGAGACGAATGACTTCCGCTTTTTAAGGTTAGTATTGCAAGTAGAGGAAGTAATAGGCTTTGCTTGGGTAGATTTTGATATCGGAGAAGATAAGAAGGCGTTCTTAGATTTGGAGTTAAGTGAGGATTTGAGTTTAGGTTCTGAGACAGAACCGGAATTGAAAGACACCGGATCATAGATATTACCGGTTCTTTCAGGTTTAATGGTGCTTCTGGGTTCAGGTTAAGAATCGGGATCGGRATCGGAATCAGGTTCTGGAATTGAAACACTTTTGGAGGATTGTACTCGGTTGTTTACCGACCATTTCCGCTTTTTCTCCGATGTGATTTTGAAATTAGAGCTAGTGTCTTCATCTTCTTCCGATTCTGATTCCGATTTCAAATCTGCTTCTGATTTCTCGTCCAAGTTTTCTTCCGTTTCCGAATGTTCCGAATGTTCTTCCATGTCCGAAAGTTCGACTATTTTAGATAGTTTCTTAGGGGATTTCCCAATGGGAGATTGTTTCCGTTCCGCTTCCGCTTCTGAATCTGAATCTGAATCTGAATCATCCGAATTCCACGGCTTATCTTCTCCTCTTGAAGATATAGAGCTTCCGCCATCATGTAACTGGTACTTTTGATTGATCTGTGTTTCTCTCCCCTGTGACTCCGGTGCCCCCGGAGTTTACTGAATTGGTACTGTTACTATGTGGCGCAGGAAACCCGGTGGGATGTGGTAGAGATCCAGGAAGAAAGAGCTTATATCCATTTCCGCTGGACAAATCTTCCTCCGCGCCGATTTTTCTCTCTTGCACCTTCTCCAGAATCGGGTTTCCCCGGTCGCTGCGTTTCAATGACGTTGAAAGAGGAACAGCTGGTGGCTCAGGCTTGAAAAAACGTGGTTGGGCCGCTCTTCTCCCTTGTTGGGACTGCTGTATCACATTCGCAATCCGCCTTCCACCAGTGGCTCCTTTCCCCCGGCTGCGCCTGCACCCGTGACTCCGAAGGTGCCCCCAATAGCCCCCAGAACCTCCTTTGGCGTACYATCTTCTTCAAACAACCGATCATACACAGTATGCACCTTGTTAATCATAGTACCAATCACCTTTCCCCGAAGTGAGTTAATATAGTTGAATTCCTTAGCCAACGCTTCATACTTATCAGTCAAATCAGCTTTCATCTTCTTGCTCTCTTTAGCAAGAGTGTTCAGCTCTCTTGCCAATCCATCAAGACCTGCTTGAGATGAATTATGAAGCTGATTTAATGAATTTATCTGTGATTTATCTGTGATTTAATGCCTTGGAGTTCTTTTGCTAGCTGCAAGTCAGGTTTTTGGGTCGAGGAATCTCCATTCTAAGAAGTTTCAGCCCGAAGAGCAGCAAGTTGGGKTTTTATTTGATGCAGTTGTTTTTTGGTAGAATTGAGTCTTGGATTGTTTGGATTTTCGCTTGGAGGGTTGAGATTTGTCGGATATCGACGGATTGTTGTCTCAGGTCATTCAGCTCCGCGCGGAGGTCGGCTTCTCTGCGCACCAGCAGGATAATCTGTTCTCGGAGTGCGAACAGTGAAGTTGAAGCTTCTTTGGTCGAGTCGGAAGCAGAAACGGAAGTATGAGCGGAACCAGGAGCGGAGGTGGAAGTTGATTGCACCCGCTTTTTCAAGCTTTGGAATTAGGCCTGCATAGCGTCTATCTTATCAGCAACAGCCTTGATTTGCTCAGTAAAGAGTGCCTGGTTATTGCTATTGCTGTCATTATTGAAGTTTAAATACTGGCGAACTTCGTCGTTGAATTGTTGAAACTCGGTTACTGTAGGAAACGTGTCAAGAAGAATAGGCCGGAGTTCCATTTCAAGTTCCATGACCGAGGAGGTTCCGAGCCCATCAGAAGCGGAACTGTTACCGCTATAGGTGGAAGAACCAACACATGATGGTGCTGTTTCGAAAGTGAGCATTCTTAGCTCGAAAGAGCGGAAATCGCTGGAAATTGCTTTAAGTTTCTATTGGATAAAAGTAATGATGGTTTTGAACTCATTTCTTGATTCGGCAATAACTTCCCCACAATCGGCTTAATCGACTCAAGAGAAATAGGATTGGAAGCCGAAGTTGTTTCCCCATTAGGCATAGGTGTCCGATTACTGTTTGCGATAACCGAGTCTCGTAAAAAGGATTCAATTTCCTGTTTGGTATAGTAGTTTTTCAATGCCTTCTCCACCGACTTTTGAATTATCTATGCATTAATATTATTAGTAGTCGTAACAATACTCTCGCTATTGTCATTATCGCTGTCTTCATTGCTAATGCTATTGCTACTGGAAACTTTTTTCCGATTACTACTCTGTTGATTACTACTAGATCGTTGTAAAGCTGCAATGTCTTCTTTTCATTGGCCAATTAGCTCATATAAAGTCTCTCGTTCTTTATCAAACGCTTCCTGCTGTTGAGCTTTCACTTTGTTCACTAGTTCCTCGCAATTTAAAGCATTGTTTGCGTTATTCGAATTATTCATATTATTGGAATTATTGACATTATCTTCGCGCTCGCTCTTGTTCTTACTATTGTTTATTAATTCTGGTATCTCTGACAGTTTAATGTTTGTTTCTTTAGAATGTAGAGACAGCAATCTGATAGCCTTTTCTTGATCAGCAAAGGAAGCTTTACAGTAGGTTTTAATTTTGCTTATCTGGCTTATTAAATACGATAATGATTCTTTTTTACTATTAGAAGTTGAATTTTTATTATTGCTAATTTCAGGATCCTTCACAGTCATTTTCACCAGTTTATACTGTTTTTCAGTATCAACATATTTAGACAATGTCTCATCGTCTTCCTGATTCATATTATCACCTATAAGGCTATTCTCACTTTTCCTTGATAACCTCATGTTATTGTTTTCGTAGTTAGTGGAAAGCTTATCTTTTATATCAATGGATTCTGAGAAACCATTGACCTCACACATAGTGCTACTTAGAAGATCCATGATGAATAAATAGTAATCCCATGTGAGAGTTCAGGAGTGAGCTGTCAAGCTGTTTTACCACCGGGTTCTTAGACCCGTCGTATTCTCCTGTGAAGTGATTATTTTTGTATGTATACTTCAAGCCAACACTTGTGTTTCTAGATGCTAAAAAGCTTTGGTTATAGCAAAACTGGACTCAAACCGTCTATGAATAGATGTATGGAAGCCATAGGTGAGCCCGAGATTAAGTTGAGCCAAGTGCAATCACTAATTGTGCAATGGAGAATGCTGGTAAGAAAACGGTGACCGTACAGTTTGCATTAGCCTGGGATTCTGGGTTTTTGATAAGCGAGAAGATGCAGGAAGCTCGAGTTGTATAATTGGCGGATCAATTATCACGAGGAAATRAGCTGTTCTGGTACAATCCCGTGCACTAAAGATAGCGTGGAAGGTCAAGGGGCTTTGGTGTGATTGTGAGAGAAAGATATGATGAGAATAAGAATTATGTGATCAAAAAGTATGTTTATTTATTGATTACGTGATTTAAAATAGAATGGGAATAATGGATTGTGTAATCTAAAAATAGGGAGTTTGGATTAATCGAGATAATGACAGAACCTATTGATAATGAATATAAATAAGTGTATTAGTCTATATCTATAAATACGTTATGTAGAAAGAGTGAAAAAATTATTGAGTGTGAGAATTTTAAGGGAAATTTAGAAGAAATTAACTCYAATCATGTGTAATTGCTGCAAGGGAGAAATGGAGTTAGCATGTTGTGACAAATGAAAACAAAGTGAATGTAATGATGGTGGGTACAAACACAATTACAGCGTGCAATAAGTCGATCATCACCATCACTAAGTAAAATATTTTCTTTATTCTCTCTATTTCCAAAGAAAATACCAGAAATTAGTAAACCTTCTTCTCATTCAATGCTATTCATCCTTAGCTCATTCTAAAACCAACCCACAAATAAGCTAACGACTCTACTCAGTAATAATATTACCAATTGCTGTTTTAGAGAACCTCACACTATCTTGTGCTTGTCTTCTTGCATCAATAAACATCATCATTTCATTATATGTCTGAGGCAATACACTATAGAATCCTTCTTCATCAAATGGTGTAGGACTCTCATTAGCATACTGATCAGGCTTTTCAGGATCGACTTCAGAGGCAACAAAATATGAATAGGTAAAGCTGCCAGTGTCTCTCATATGTCCATGGTCCAAATCTCTAACAGTAGAATCAACTCGCACCAAAATAAGAGTTCCTGGTTTGGTGATAAAGTCAATTTGGCCAGCGATGCCTTCGTCTGCTCCATTCCCAGATATAAGTTTTCGATGAACATGTTCTGTGTAAGCCACTGTAGCTTTTAAATACATTACACTACCAACAGGAACTGGAGCTCTGAAAGTAGTAGAGTCCAATGAAACAAACCTAGGAACTCGTTTACTGAATGCTGCTGCACAACTGTAAGCAAGTTCAAACGTTTGCCTTAATAAATAACCACCAAAAATCATATAGGAGTGTAGGTTCCTATACTGAGGTTGCATAATAGCTGTAGAATCAACCCGGGTGTATTTCATTGGCACAACATTGGGCGGCCTAGAGCCAGGATTGGCAAGGAAATGTTTATCTTGAAGCCATAAGTTATGGATCAATTGACTTTCCTCTTCTGACGGTGGGAGAATAGATAATGCTGTTTTAGAAGCATCAAGTTTTTTCTTAGCATTATAAGACTCAGCATGGCGGAAATCTAACCATTGGTTCTCATTTTGAGGTACTAACTTATTAATAGGGAAACCTTTCTTAGTAACAGGGTTTCTGGCAACAAATGTCATGTTGCAAGTAAGGAACAACTCATCATCTTTGATATCTTCCTCTACAAGCATTCTTTTTTCTTTTGCTAATTCAAACCTATTATTCATGTTGAACTTCTTATCAGTAAGCAATGCTTTGATGCTAATCTCCATACTTGTTCTACCAGTCCAAGTGACATAACCAGCTAAGATGACATTGGCTTTATCAATATTGTCTAATCGTTTGAGCATATAAACTCTATCAACAGAAGCCGTGACTAACATTGGTTCTGCTGGAGCACAATGCTTATAAGCAATTACTGCTGCTAAAGCGTCAAGATCTTGGAAAATTTGACCTATACGTAATCTACCAGCAGAATTGATATAAGCATCAAGCAACCACTCGTCTTGAGCAAATGGTAGTACGACATAAGAGAAACTGTCATCACGCACCCTTACTTCAGTGATGGGGGTCAAACTTTCTGGAGTTGTCGTTCTATAAGAATCAGAAGGAACTTCTCCTTTTCTAAGTTGTTCTTTCCGCGCTTCTAATGCTTGAATCCATGTTGACGATCTTGCCATTGGTGACAATGGCATTCTAGCTGCCAATGGTTGAAAGAGATGTATGCCATGGTTAGATTTAGAGTCAGAGTTGAATAGACTATAAGATGAGCTGAAAAATCGTTTGTTCGATAAGAAGGCTGCTCTTCTGAGTATATGAGTAGCATTCAAATGTGTCAGTTTCGTCATTATATTGATACTTTATGTGATTAAGCTATTGGATCAAAATTATGCGGTTTATGGTTGCATGTTACTTGGAAGATGCAACAACGRTATTGATATCCTAGCTTATTGATGCTATAATTTATGTTGATTGTCTAAGCAGAAGCTTCTTTCAGCGACAAATTTATTCCCATTTGTCCTTTCAGAGTAAAATTATTTGATAAATACAAGTATATACAGCGATTGGTGTCCTATTGCTGGCCTATCAAGTACCTGAAAACTGAGAACCGATCAAGAATAACTAGACCTTAGACCTCAGAATAACTATATACAATCTGCCCAGATCACCAACTACGCTCGCTTCAGAAGKCTCTAAGTTTTCATCTAATTGAGCTTTCTTCAACTATTGATTTTTATTAACTATATAAACGATATAGTAACCATAATAAGAAGCTAGAAGAAGGCTGAAAWCTGAAAGTRCAATGACCACCTCCTTGCATACAGTATAAATTTTTGTGGCTCCTCAATAAACGAAAGATAGAGTTTTGGCAAACCTTAAAGCTGAGGAAGGGAGTTATTGATGAGATAATCGGAAACGGTTCGGAAAGACGGAGCTGGATAGATTGCTGGTTGCAGATAGACTGTGGGATGAATATATAGAGACACTAAAAGGAATAAGATAGATAGGCTTGGGTAATTAGACTTGGTATGTCAAAGAGTGCGGTTGTATGATTTGATGCAAAAGCGGTGTAACAGGAAAGRCAGGTCCTTTCGTACGTACTTCGTATCCATTCGGTTACACGATGAGTTGGATGTTTATCTTTACTAGAGCGAGCCAAGAATACGGGCTATATGTCTCTACATTGTGCCAATTTTTAGTATGTATCGATGAAAAAATGTCAACAGACTTTTTCTCCAAATAAAGTCCAATTTGAAAACATACATTTCAATCAAATACTTTACTCAATTGACTGGCGATACCTGTTATCTGGTTAATAAGCACAACTAGGCTGAGCCATATCGGTAGTACCTTTGCTAGCTTACCATTTCAACGTATCTCGGTATTCGGATCATAAGTAAAAAGTTGCAATATAAGACAATAATTAAGTGGAAAGTTCCCTGCTGCAAATCCGAAGTCGGAGAATTCGGAAAAGAGAGTGTTTTAGACCTTACATCTCATTTCAGGATCAAACATTAAACTTAAATATCATTGGATATAATTTCYGACATCCAGAGCTTGCACGTGATTTAGACACGTGAAATGTTATGCTAAAAGAAGGTTTCACAATCCCTAATTTAGCACACGAAGTTCTAAGAAACTCTCTTTCTGGTTAARATAAAGAATCACTGGACAATCAATGACTGAGGAACCAATAAGTACCACCCATAAGTTATAAGACATCTCTTGCTAATGATCATCAAAGTTTCAAGCGCCTGAATAGCAATCAAGTCCCTATCAGTCTTATGTCTCGCACATCAACTGGAAATGTATGCGTCGTGTTGTTTAACATTTGCATTTTCTGTAGTGAAATGGCGTAATCATAAGGGTCTAGAATGGGTGAAACTTTAATCTAAGGTAAGACTCATCTATCTAGATGGTTTAGAGCAAAACGCAGGCTTGGCTCCTCTTAAAACAACCAATAACTGTCGAACCTCTTCCAACTCTATAAAATTGTAGGGAGCAACAGAYGTGCAACTAGTTAGTAAGTAGTTCACAAAAATGAAGGATCAGCGGAGAAGCGAGTAATTTTTTTTCTTCTTATTAACCTGAAGGGTCTGAAATTCGCTCTATTGCTTTCTATGACAATTGACGGAATGAGACGCAAGGTTAACTAGATTAGAATATGAATCGGGGTAGTGTCAATTGGTAAGCATTCCACCAAATTTAAGAACAACCAACCAGGTGAATATATATCAATACAACTGACTCCTCAAGTTAAGATCCAAAAGCTTGAAAACTTTTGCTCTCAATGGTTATCAATGAGCATGCATTCCCATTCTTTTACACTTAAACTGTCTCAAGAATGCAACATGACGTCTCATTTCATTCTTACATCACCTTTTTCSTTATTTCCTAACAACACGTGACTTGTTCAGACCCCGCAGAGTTTCCCAAAATAGTATTTTTTCTCCCCGTTTTCTTTTAAGACCCTTTACTTCAAATTGTAGTCGGGAAATATTAACTTAATTCGGCGCTAATTACAAACATAAAACTTTTCAATCACTCAATGCAAAATTAATAAGCAAAGGGGTTTTTGTTCCTTTACATTCACATCAACACTTTTTTCCATCCTTCTTATCCCTTCCCTATATGCTCTGTCAAGRCAATACTATTKTTATGAGTTCTTCACGTTCATTTTATCATTCTTTTCTCCTGAAGTGAAAGAAGTTATTGATTAGTTTTTTTTGCTCGTCAACTGCAAAAGACCTATTGAGAATCTTGCCACAAGGTCATAATAACTTGTAGTGTCAGAATAACCATTTTCAACTGCAGTTAGGATATTCTCGGGTACGTTCACTACTCTTCTAAATATAAATATTCCCAGTATATTCAACATCACCAACAGTTAAGGATTAATTGATTTGTGAGTTTGGCTATCAAATTATATTAGACGGAAGAAAAGAACTGATAACGGAAAGGAGATACCTTGGGACTCATTGTTATAAAGTAGTCGATGAATTATCTCTACGGATAATATAACAAAGATGTCATTTGAATCGTTCAATATGACAGTTTCTAAGTATATTGAGACTTTGAACTTGGACCCTGAAGTGGCCTTGAACTCATTGCCTGAACAACAGTTACAACAAGATGAATTAGCTTTATTTACTAATGCGGATTTCTTCAACTTAGATGTTGATGCCAATGGAGAAATTGATTTGTTCAGTTTCCCCACTGAGCAAAAGAAACCAGTTTTACAACAGCAACAACAGAATATTCAGAATATCGAAGTTCAACCAACTGGTTCAACTCAAATTCAAGCTCAAGTTCCTGTTGTAGCCAATGTTGGAATCTCTCCAGCAATTATGAAAGCTTCTCCTTTGATAGGAAGCCCAATTGATTTTTCAACCCCTAGCAGCATTACAACAACTAGCCGAAAGAGGAAAGCCGGAGAAGATATCAGTAAATCTGATGTCTCAACCCCTTCTGTCGCTGCTGAAGAAGATAAGAGAAGAAGAAACACTGCAGCATCAGCTAGATTCCGCATCAAGAAGAAGCAAAGGGAACAAGAAATGGAAAGAACTGCTCGTGAATTGAGTGACAAAGTTCAAGCTTTGGAAACTAAGATCATGAAGTTGGAAATGGAGAATAAATGGTTGAGAACTTTGATAATTGAAAAGAATGAACAAAAGGATAACGAAATCCTACAAGGAATTAGAAATCGTATTTTGGAAGCCAAGTCCGATAACTCGAGGTTGATCAGTAGTGATGATTGAAGTTGGTGTAATTGTATAATGTACTTGATAAAGATTGGAGATGTGTCACGGTTGGATGGATGGTTATATGCTGGAGTAATGAGAGAGAAATAGTGTCAAGGAAATTGGGAATTGAGTGAACAAAAAAAAYAGGTCAAAAGTGTTATACAGATTAGTAAGAAGCTAACTCAGATGTTGATAGTAGAATTGGGATCTGAAGTAATAGTTGAAGATGGTGCCATGCATATACACTTCACTATTAGTTTGATTTTTTATTCTATAATCGCATACTCGGTAGTATGGGCTTTAACGAGATGGGGAAAACATTTAGATGATTAGTTTGAAGTGGTTATGAGTGTGAGCGTATTGATATATTGTTGTATTTTGTTTGTTGTACGAAGATAGATAAGGATTTAATGGAAAATGATATGGACGTTGTTGGTGACCAGCAATCATTGGTTTTTGCTTAGCTGTCATTCGCTTTTGTTATTCAATCCAGTACTCGGTTGTCTAATCAATTACAAATTTCTCAGCAAGCATACGAAAACGACAWCAATCGCATGCAATTGCATTATCTTTTTWATCACAATAGAATCAACATTATCAATGTCCTGTCTATTGGGAAATGTTCGTTTTGAATTTTATCAAAAGGTTTTATGCTTTTCTATTTTCATTCTTGTTTTCTTTGTTCTGTTTTTCACAAAGTGTTGGAATCTTATGTGCTTTCGTCTTATCTATGGATCGATKTCAACTAAAGAATATAAAAAGATTATAGAAGCTTTTCTTGTCGTTGTCGTAGGAAGGTGATTTGGCTGTATTATAGTAATTAGGTACTATAATTGGTTAGATGATAAATAGTGAGTGAGAGTAATATTTRCAGTGTGTTATGATAATAACTTAGTTTGTCCATCCATCTATCCTTACCGTCAAGATACTATCCGTAGTTTCCTGACGGTTACTTTCACTACTATTACTCGTAATCTTTCAGCAATAGCTTCATCAGCTTTCTGAACTTCATRTTTGCCGTTTCACCACTACGTATCTTTTTCGAGTTACACCACTTGCCCACAAATGGCCCCTCCCTCATAAACGTATTCGCTAAAGTTTTGTCTAACTGATTCATGACATTCCATACATTTATCATACATTCTGTATACCTCGTATTCGTTCCGATTACCCCGCCAATTAGCAGTATGGATTCTAATCATCCTGTCATCAAATTGAGAGTCTRTTTGGTTTTTAAACCGAAGTAAGAACAGAAGCTAAGGTTCAAATGCATAGCCAATAGACATTCTATCCTCCACAACCTCATTGATAATTTAACAATACATTTCGACGTAAGATTCGTAAGTCACCTGAATGTCAACTGGAACGTATAGCTTATACATAGGTTCCCATTTCGACATATCTAAGATGAAAACGGAAAGGAATTCGACAAATTCCGCAATCAATGATGCAGGGTCGCTGTCAAAAGAGTTGATAGCGGGGCAAGATATACCACAACGGTTGATTCCCTCAAAGCTTTTAATCAGTTTAAGAAGATTTCTCGATAAAAGGAGAAGAATTTATCAAAGTCTCTGTCGTTCTCTAGTYGACGGTGGGGAGTTACTAGGATATAGCTTAGTAGGAAGGCACTTCCGAGATATTCTGTGATGACCGGGGCAGAGCCGAAGCTGATAGGAAGAGAGAAGCCTTTGTAGACCATTTCACTGAATGGAATGTTCATGGTGTAAAGAGAGAAGGTGAAGGAGAAGCTGGAAGTTTCCTCTGGAGAATCTTCTTGGTGATCACAAGGAATTGAGGCATGAAGACCAGGGGATGGTCGACTGTTAGAAGTCTTAGTAAAGGTGAAGTAAGTGTTTCTAGCAACCCCGCTAAGAGAATGTTTTTCTGGAAGAAGCGATGGGCTGGAGTCTACCCTTCTTTCCATTAGGGAAAAATCAGATGCTACCAATGTTTCTATTTGTATTCCGTGCACCAGTATTCAGAACTGAAGAGTCAAAAGGAGTGGTAATGTGAATGTTATTGGTAATGGTAACACTAATACGATGCTGGGTCTCTTCTTTGCGTATTTCTAACAACAGGATTTTTCTTCCTGGTAGTACTATCACTTTCACTATCACCATAACTATAAGYACCATAAGTATTATTATTACAGATATTTCTATTTTTATCACCAAAACTGCACTCAGATTGGCTAATCCTCTCTCTCTCTCTGATTGYCTACCTCAATGCTGTCGATGCTTATATTGACAGGTTTGTCCATACTAGCCACAGAATGGACAGTGAAACGCTTTATAATATTGATAAATACTTATTATACCACTGGTGACTTTACCACACATCAAATCACCTCCGGTCCCAATACTTCTCTTACAACTACTGAATCAACTGAATCAAACCTCCCAATATACAGGTCGTGAAACGAGATATTCAATGGACGGCACATTGAAAATAGCTCAGATACTACTTTCAAAGTATTTTCATGGTAAAGTCTTTCATCTTATTCTATGCTTTGGGTGGTCATATATAGCTGCGAGAAATCACCAAACCGTAGAACACTGTCCTTGACATCAAACTTGGTTGTAGTGTTATTAGTATAATCAGCATTGTTAGTCTTGTCAATGGAACCATTAGGGGGAATCCCAATAGTATTTAGAACACCATTTCTGTCATTAGATGGATTTTTATGTGATCAATCATCAAATCTCCGTTGACTACTACTGGAGTTACTTTCAGGCAATGAAGGGTTGAAAGCTCTGACTGAAGAGTCATAATTAATCTTCGATATAATATCAACAGGGTTCACGAAAAGATTATTGGAAAAGTTATTGGCCACTATTGTAGTCGCCGATATTCGTATTGAACTTTGGTTTCATTAAGCACTTTTTAGTGCTTATAATGCTTTCGGATGATCCTTATCGATATTATGCGTATAATCCCTTGGTCTTTTCCTATTTGCAGGTAGGTCATTATCTATTATCGTATTGATAGAGTCATCTATATAGTTAATACTACTATTTACATGATTGTATAGAGCARCCAAATAACCATTGTTGATGTCATTCCCAATGGTCCCATTACCGTCYAAATTGAGGTCAGTCCAGTTTTCAGTAGCAAGTCAGAAGGGAACTCCTAAGCAAATGAATTGACATATCATCGTCATCATCATCACACACAGTAACTTCAGGTCCTATATAATTGCTACTTCTAGGAAGTTCCATCCTACTGTTAACAGTATCGGTGGTATCAACATCAGTGATCAGTAGAAATTCTTCTTTCCGGTTCTAAACTCCTGCCCTCAGAATCTATATCAAACACATCCAGTAATATTCGACAGATCTCTCCCATCTGCTCCGCTTTCTGATCTATATTTCTCAAAAGCATATAGGCTTCAATGGCGCTAATTACCTCATCAGATCCTATTCGACTCGAGAATTGGATTTCTCTTTCCGGAGACAAGTTCCGAGATGTCGGAAGAAGAGTCGAAACAGAGTTTATTTCCAAGAGAGCTTGAATATTCGTAAAAAGATTGTTGCGGCAAAAACAGTGTAGCCTGATAAGACTGATCAGCCATTTTATTTTTATACAGTTGCAAAGGTTTGGAATGAGTTCAAGGGACTAGGCCATTCTGTTGGCTCAAGGGACAAAGGGGAAAATGGGGAATAGCAACAGAGAACCGAGGTTTACGTTGCGAGAGACCCACTGCAACTGCTATTAGTCCCAGCTACTAGTTCCCCTCTTCCCTATATCCTACTGACAGTTCTATCTGTTAACTTCCCTTACTTCGTTCCTTCTGTTGTGTTGTGCTTGGCTTCCTATTCTAGAAACATTTCAACGGTCTGAAAAAGATGATCGTCGGAACCCAAATAACTGTCTGGAGAATAGATTCTGATCGCTACATGTTGTTTCATCTGTTTGCCAGTTGATCAGTAATACATTACGAATGAACACTCCAACAAACTAGAGAGAATAAAAAAAGAGAATAGTTCAAAGAGGCTCAAACAGAAAAAGAAAAAAAAAAAAGAAGAGAGTATTGTGCCAATTGGGTTTATGCTTGGTGATTAAAGTTTGTTAGGATAGTCACGGTTGAAGAAATAAAGCGGAGCTGCAGTTACAGTTAAACTGAGAATAGATTGATGGAATATATATTGTAGAAGCTGAGAGTGTYTTTACAGATTGGCAGGTAAAGTATACCATCATTACAGTCAAATAGTGGTTTGAAAATGCGAATATTTAAACACGATTGAATTTGTTTTGTTATGGTGAGCGACGGTYAAGTTGCATTATTGTGCATAAACACGCAGACACTTAAAAATGATAGAGCAGACATTTGCATATGGATGTACGATTATGCAGGAGCAAAAAGATGGATAAGTTGTAGGAGCTATCTTCTCCGAAATTCTGCCATTATAAGCAACTTTGATGATATCTATGGAAAGAAATATTGAATGATTTGAGCTTTTTTCAGCTGTTTTACAAATGGTTCAGCTTTTGGACTGTGTGTTAGTTATACAGAAAGACTGGTCTAACTACTGTAAAAATAAGTGTCGCAGGAACCAGAATCAGTCAACTTTGAGAGAACCCCAATTACGTAACGAGAGACCGAGTTATGGATATTTCAAACATAGCGCGTATTCGCTCACTATATTCTCGAAAATAATATTATTAAATTAGCAAGTGTTTTGCTTGAAAAAAATTTGCTTCAACAAGAAAGTAAAGTGTCCCAGGTTGAGAAAATCAGGTGATCATATAACTGCCTACGTATCTCTATGATCTATCCGTTGTCAACAAGAGACATCCATCATGTGAAATTAGAAAACAATGCGAGAGTACATGCATAAAACATGATTCAGATCGACTCATCAACAGTTAGCTGAAGATTGCGCGCAAATCAGTTAACGTATACTGCACGAATCAGCAGTTCGCTTTAGACGTTGAGATAACTTGATGGACAAAATTGTTGATTTAAGGTCTTTTTTTCAGAAATTCAGTCAACATGAGACATGTATGACTCTTGAGATTACTTACATGTTCGTATGTGTCATATATATACGAACAGTGTAAACTGGAACTGGAAGGTCGAGAGAAAATGAGATAACTAATAAATACTCATGACGGAAATCCTGGAAAAAAAATAGTTACGTTTCTATGGTATTTATGAGATCTTTTGCTACATTGTTATACAAAGGTAAAAAATTTGGGTGTTCCTTGTTAGAGAATGAACAAACAGCAACGAGAAAACTGAATAATCTGAGAAGATATCGGATCACCACTACAATTCCGCCCATTGTTTTRTACTGCTTTCCATATATGGAACATTATAGATTAGTACCAGCTTTGTAAGGGATTCAAAAAGGAATTGCATTGCTTATATTACACCTCTTATATTGGACATGAATAGGGTAATAAAATTCATATAAATAGGAGTTGATGAGATAGTGTCTTGTTAGGCTCCCCTGAAACAGTGTATGAAGTCTTACTTGGGTAATGTTCGGATAACAGAGTTTGCCAAGTGAAATTGTCTGCAAGTGAAGCCATTTGAGAGTTTAAAGTTTATACATAAATGGAATATTTTGCGGTAGTGTCATTTCATTTCAACAAAATTATTCATTCTTCTGAACCTTATTTGACTAACCGGCATGACTAAAAACCTTAATATGAAAACCGTTGAAAACGTTAAAGACGTTGAAATGGTTGGAATGTTCTCTTTTGGTACAAATGTTGTTAACTGTTGGTTTAAAATAGTGTTTATATCTAATACTTTTCTACTGAGTTCTCAGCAAAGTATAAGCCTGAACCATTAAGGTGTTCAAGTTGTTCTGTCCTTTAAGAAATTTTTCGTAATTCCAACTGAATAGTTGGAAAAGGTCCATCAAATACTTGGTTTGCCGTTGAATTGTCAATA
Organism: Sporopachydermia quercuum; assembly: GCA_001599295.1. NCBI lineage: Eukaryota > Fungi > Ascomycota > Sporopachydermiomycetes > Sporopachydermiales > Sporopachydermiaceae > Sporopachydermia > Sporopachydermia quercuum. Next base: position 2,131,155 of record BCGN01000001.1, on the reverse strand, counting down.
CCGGTTACTTTTTCACTAATTATTTTTTCATCTTTCATACAACTATTTTAAGTTTTTCTCCTTTTCTCTTCTTAGAGGATCTTAGGGGACTGGTTTGGAAATTGGCGTAAATGAGCTTTCCATGCATTAGGAACCTCTCCTTACTAAAATATTGTAGTAATTGCTGTTGAACTGGAGTGTAATATTAATTGTACAAGTATCCCACCCAACACAGACCTTGACAACATGCGTTCTAGACCAGTTCTTGGGATATTCTTCTTATTGAAAGATCATTCTTCGAGTTCAATGGAAATTGCTTCATATCCCATTCATAACTTGGTGTTCTTGCATTGTAGCAGTATTTGTCTGATCAGAGAAACAAAGGAAATTAGAAATTAGAAAATCTCTAAAAATGTAACTTGGTTTGGTGCTCAATACTATGCTGAACCACAACTTCATCTTAGTTCCACTTTTATACTATTCTTGCTTATAATAATAATTCCTTTACTTTTATTACTATTCTATGTATACATTTTTCTTCTTTTGATAAATTATGATGAATCATATTGAGCTCTTTCATTAAATGTAATATTAAAAAATATTCATTATTATCTTTTGTATGAACAATTAAAATATTTTCCCATTAAACGACGAATCCCTGGTATCCTCTCTTAATTTTTATCACGATGCATTTCATTAACTATTCGTCGGCGATTCTCAAACTCTCTTAAGTAATAATACTGACACTGATGCAAATCAGCTGACCTATCTTTGTTTGCTAGTTTCTTCACATACTTAGAAACATTCCACCAGCTCTTTTTTGGTTTATCATCACTGTTCCACTGTTCGATCTTGGGTCTATTGGACGAAGCTGAAGATGTCGACCCAGGCCTTTTAGTATTGATACCTGATGAAGATAGGGATCGTTGATTGAGTATACAACCAGAAGATTTGAAATCATAGGAGAAATCTTCAAAATGTTCACAACATTTTGAGTCAGGTGGTAATTGAACTTGAGTTTCTGTAGTATATGAGAAAGGGGCAACCACAGAATTTGCATGATGCAACTGAGAGGTAATTGATGGCCKTGAACCTTCATTCACACTAGGGCTGGTTATTGGCGATAGAGGTATCGGTAATATAGGCGGTCTGTATTCTGAGGAAGTGACGTGAATAATAAAATCTTGTAGTATTGAAGATTCAATTAAATCATGAATGGTTTTATATGGTTTCATAAGAATTGATGCATGCGGTGGTTTTATGGGTGGGTGTTGTTTCCTTTCTCGAGACGGAAATCGTTGTGAATTCTTTAATGCTAATGGTTCATCTTTACTATTTGTGGTGATAGTTGTGCCATCGTTGAATTTGAAATGAAAATTTGGTTTTAAATTGTCTTCTGAGTGTTGATCCAATTCTTCTATTAAATGCAAATTATGCTTCAAAAGCCTATGCTTCATATCTCCAGGTAAATTGATCTCRTTATCAGAATCTGGTAACATATAATTATTGATTATTTTGAACCATAGAGAAAACAATAAATTCTGAGTTCCTTGACAAGGATTTGCTTTGTAATGCGTATAAAGAAAAGTATATTCTTCAACATCTATTAGGAAGAAAAGATTCTCCAATGAGTGTCTTGATTGGAGGAAAGATGCAAGATTGTTTAGTGTGAAAGGGGGATTGGTCTTTTGACCTAATATATCACTCAATGTTACTTCGCCTGAACTATTTGATGGATTTAATTCTTCTGATGCTGAAGGAGCTCTTCTACTTGAAGTRTTTGATAAGTTATCGCTCGACGAGCATGATTTACTGGTATTCAATGTSAGGGAAGATGATGAGCTGAAGTCGATTGAGGAATTGACTGGTGGTGGAGATGTCGTCATTACTGGATATGTGATTGTATTAAGACGGTCTTTCGAGTTGATAGGAGAAGAGTTAACGCTCTAGCATTTTATCTGAAGTGTGAAGTTGAACAGTATTATTAGTTGAAATGACGAAACGTTGGTTGATTTAATATATGAATAAAATATTTTGTAAAATTAAACTGTAGCAGTTTGATTTGTTTGGTGATAAATTCTACTAACAATTACTAGTATATTCCAATAATACYAAGCTTCTTCATAACCTCCATTTTTTTGCGGTAGTTATAAGGAACAGGAAAATATTACGTTGAAGACATGGATTATTATATATATAAAACCCTACTTCATTAGATTGAATAAATACTTGCCTGACGTTACTTACTACACKATGCGCAGCCCTCATTTGATCATTTCTTATAACGGAAATTAGGGCTGGGCTTAAATTTTTGAATTAGGGTTAAGGTTGAGACTAAATATTTTTAAAGCTCAACAGTAAACGGTGTTTTTCCACTACTAACGGATGAGGACACACATGATCATCCCTTGTTTCTATGCAAAACCTTAATATTGTACCTAAGGTTAAAACCGTTCAAGCTTTGGAGCCTGTTAATTAGCTGAGAATGAATGAAATACTGTTGAAAATCATAGTGTATTACGATGTAATTGAATTTGGTAAGTGCTAAGTAATAAACTAAAATATCAAGAGGGGAAATAACTGTTTGCTGATATCTAAATTAGTGTTCCCCTATAAAGAAACTGTCATTTAAAAATTAAAAAAAAGATGATTCTCGATAGAAAGTGAAAATCAGATCAATACAATATGATTAGGTGATAATGGCTGTAGCAATGATAATCCCCATGTTTCTCCATATAAACAACAGATGATTCTAAGAATAAATAAAATCTTCTATTATTGGATTAATTAGTATTATTTGAATTCAAATATTTATTCCCGTGCTATTTTTTTATTTTATTATTTTCTTACAGGAAAATGCCGTTCAGACACGCTTCATTCATTTATTTCACTGGACAGGTTTCCTATTTGAGAATTATGATGTGATCGGATTAAAAAGTCTGGGGATCGTTCGATATATTAAGAAGCTGTTGACTATGTGAAAAAACGTAGAATGCGTTAATTGAACCGGGGAATGAACTATAAGATAATTCTTTAATTGGTTTAAAATAGAATTAATTTTCCGAATAGAATGATGAAGCAAAGTCAGCGCTTGATATTGTGGATACTGTGCGAAGGCAGTGGGTGAATTGTTAATGATGATAGGATGAACGTATGGATTGATTATTTACAAATTCACTTTGGTATTAGCTCATTTTTACTTATGTTTCAATTGAAAGATCCAGTTAAACTATGGATTGTGTGTTGGTATAGAAAGATAATATATTGATAGTGCTTGTAGTTAGTAGTCAATTGAAGTAAAGGGAATAGGAATACAGCCTCTATAGTGTATTTGATATAGCAGTACGATAGTACGGCCAAGCTGAAAAATATAAGCATAAAATAAAGATAGAGCATATTGATAATGTATTCTTAAGTAATAATTTACGTAACACTGAGTTGATGCATTGTAGCAATGAGAGAGTGTCTTACTGATTGAATATTGAGACTGAATTGAGTGAGTAAGCAATTAATATACAGACTTCCTAATGATCCGATATTTATGAGGGAATTGAACCATGCTTGCTATTACTTTTGTACACATATGGATGAATCAACATTTGACAGGTTTAATTTTAACCGGCTCTAGTATACGTCATATAAGAGGTATTTAAACCTCTTGACAGTGTGATTAAACAAAGTGGATACACTAGGAGAAAGAGGCTTCTAATTTTTGACGGTGGTAGTACTACCTGGGCATACACTTCCCGTCCGACGTAACATATAGCGAATATTTGGCAAGAAGTACAATATAGCTCTGCAGTTGRAAGTACATTAATTAAATTAATGATAGGAGTTTAATTGATGAGAGAAAAAAGATTCTCAAGACTTTTGAATAGACCAAGTCATGGAGAGTTGAAATTGTGTCCGGTTACCCGAGAACGCTCAGAAAAGAACAACWWWGTTGTTMTATAAAATGTCTCATATTACCGAATTCTTAGAAACTCTCATCAATTGAACTGGACAGCAATTAAATAGGTTGCATATCCATTATCAATTATGAGTAAGGACAGTAATGATTCTTTTGATAATTCTCAAAGGTTTGCTATCAGAAGGTCGTTTTGATTCCAGGCTTTGTCAATGAAAAATATTCAGTTCCGGAGGAAATATTTGATTGTTGAAGCAAGGATGTGCTTCTCAAATTCTTATTAGCACATGTATTCCCATGAACAGAAACAGAGTACGAAAATACTTTTGATACAGTGAAGCAACAATATTATTCAGCGCAGGAATTGTCAGAATACTGATTGAAAAGGAATAATGGATCTCCCCGGTTTATTTCAACGCAATAACTAGTATTTTCTTATGTGATGGAATACTTGGAAAGTCTAGCCAACTGACTAGTCCCTCAGCAGCAGTTGAGTTTCAACAGATAGTAGATACAAATACTGTGTATACATTACATACTAATGCATTATTTGAGCTAACTAGCCTTTAKATCCTCATTATAACCATGCTTCTATTTACTCAATCATTTATTTACTTCTAGATTCTCTATTTGAATGACAAACACTCAACTATTCTATTTTTATTACTTCAAATTTCCCACAAATGCTCATATAATCTCATTCTTAATTCCGTTCGGATTAACCATGGTCCTCGCAATATCCCAACCAGCAGACTTTAATTTATTATAGAGCACTGAGTTTCTATTGTCCTCAGAAATCCCAGTGAGAAAAACATCATTTGCCAAAATTGATGTAAATGAAATCAATTCCATCACATCTATAGATTTTTCATTTGAAAAGCTATCGCTGGCCATTCTATTTGCTATCAACTGTGCTTGAAACAGAGCCTTCAATTCAATGTAATGCTCAAACTCAGTTCTGTCTTTATCGTTACCTTGATACGATCCCTTATGGTACAGCGCAGCAATAACAGTAAAATCAGTGTAAGAATATCCCTTTACTACCCACATGAAGTATCCGATTGAATATTCTGTACCATTTTCATGATCATACAACTTTGCAGCTGTTTGTTGACTTTCCATCAATTGCTCTATTGAAACATCTTGGGGTACAAATTTTAGAAACTCACTCACAGTAGCTATATACCTGAAATTACCCACTTCTCTGACATTTGAGATATTGAAATTACCATTCTGTACTTCTGCTATTTTGATACTATGCTCATTATACTGCAAGATCTTCTCCTGGCGATTGATTGTATACGGTGTTGGAATTATAGCATTCTCAAGCTCTACTGCTTCAATTTGAACCGGTAATGGAGCATGCTCCATCAAATGTTTACCATCCAAATAACAGAACAATAAAAATGCTCTTTGTCGATTTAAATTAGTCAACACGACATTTCTCACTGCCCTATAATTAGTTGATAGATGGATCACTAGTAGTATTAATAATATAGTAAACACTTGTCCAATACTATCATGGCCTTCTGGCACTTTACTGATAATCCATGTCCCACTCAGCATTCCTAACAAAGATATTATTGTCTCCTGTGAAGCATCTTTGGCGTTAACATCAGCTATACTACCACCGTTTGACTCATTTGTAAAGTGCTGTGTTAGTGCCGCTCTGCTACCATTACCAATAACCCCACATATGGATCTCAGAATTCCCGATGCACATAAAAGACATATCTTACTCACATATGCAGAACCTTCTCTTGTTTCACCTAATACGCCTAACATTAATGGAGAAAGACAATCAGATATAATCGCACCGTCATTTACTAGGTCAGCAGCAAATCTCCATTTCTTACATTCTGGTTCAATCCATTGACCAACTCTCCAAGCAAATATAATCGTAGAAAGTCTACCAACAGTTTCTTGTAGTACCGTGATGTATATTGCTGTTGTAGACGAAGAGTTCATATCTCCAACACCAACAGAGGATAAAACTGCCCTATTAGCAAAGAGTGTAGCTATTGAAGAACTAAAGGCTTGAATTGTATCGTAGATTTGGTACCATTTATAATCCGGGGTAACTGAATTTGGATATCCAGAAGGAAGAAACACAGAGATAAACAATTGTTTAGCTATATGAAGAACTGAATATGAACCTGGCTCTCCAATAGGTGTTGATACATTGTGAAAAAGCTGCACACTGGGTATTTTCAGCACTCGAGAGAAGAATGGAATTCTCATCCTCCGACTTTTGATTTTAAAGCTTCGAGAATTTCGACGCCTGGGGTTGTTATATAATTCTAAGCCATGCAGCCCATGGTGCTGATTTAAGTAAGTATTAACCACATTGCCTTGACTGTCCTTTTCAGAGACAGAAAAAACGTTAGTCATACTATGATATTGTGGTATGGAAAAGTCTAGCAAATTAAGAGATATAGGTTTGATAAGAAATGAGAACACCAGACATCAAAATAGTAAGCAAGATACTATTACTTTCTGAACCTCTAGTAATTAAGTTCTATAAAGTCACAATATGCCAGTTAAACTGTTCTCTTATTTTTATTTCATATGTAGTTAAGCCTCAAGCGTAATTGCTTACCCCAGATCCCCAGAAGTTTGGTTCCTTATTGTTTACTCCTTTTTCAGTGATGGTTAAAGATTATGTGATTATTTTATTAGGTCATGCTGAATATATTAGGACAGAATAGGACAGCACAGGACAGGGGCGATAGCCCTAGCCCTACTCATTGGACATCATAAAGTTTCAGGAAGGTTTGGATTGAAGTTTAAAGTTTACTTCGTGAGAAAAGTTTTCTTGTCCAAGACTGTTTTTTTTTACCCTAAGTTCTCAGGTAATTAAAATAAGAAAGTTGATATAATAAATAAGATATTAAAGAGAACAGTGAAAAGCAAAAAAAAGAGACTTGAAAGGAAAAGAAATCTAAAAGAGAACGATGGTCTTCAGGCTCATCTCATCTTATCTTATCGGGAGATCGAGCACTCAGGAACATATTTCTTTAAGTAGGTGCTCCCTTTACATATTCGGAATTTAATGGGGACCGGGAACCAGGAACAACTAATAAAGTGATAAAGGGTCTGATGTAGAGTTATTTGAGTCGTTCGAGTTGAGATTAGAAAGAGGGGAAATGGTAACGTAGACTCTTTTGTCTCATTTGTCTCATTGTGCGTCACCAAATTTCAMCTAACTTACTTAACCAAAAATAAAGAGTAAGAAAGACTTCATTGTTTAAAAAACTGAATATTATATCACACACCTTCTGATTTTCGAAGCACCCAGTAGGAAAGGATACATAAAGCTGTCAAATTCCAATACCTTAAACTATATCCAACTTTTCGCCCTTTCTATTCATTTTTATATCTTGCTTTTACTATAGAAGTTTTAGTGTGTCTTCTCAGACCCATCCCCTTCATTCTTCTGGTGAAGGGTCTACTGAACCTAAACATTCCAAGAATAGGTTTTATGATCTAATATTACATAAACTATACGTCGGCCTTGAACTTTATTTGTAAAAGCCTTAACAAAATCAAAATAAAGGTGAAACTCTAACTTGATAGTAATATCGGACAGTTCTTTTTCATAAAATCATTAAACTTTAAATACCTGTGACCTGTAATTTCACATCTTATCTATATTATTAATGAGCTTCTTCTTCGTTATTATTGTTTCCTGTATATATTGCTGATATTGCCCAATATAACAGCATGTTTTTATCTGTTTCCCATTTATATCTCCCAATACAAGATTAGTTTTGATTACAACGAAGAGATCAAACAGTACAAAAGATATATACCCTACGAATGATGAAACAAGACAAATATTTGCAAATATTAGGAAGATAAGATAAGAGTAGAAAATAAGAGGATAATGATAGTCAAGATAAACCTTTATTATTATCATCATCTAATATAGTCTGAACGACAACTGAAGAAATTTATCACAATACATCGATCAAAAAGTTTCTAGGACCGTCAAGAAATAATTAGACCAAAAGAATCCGATAGAAGAAAATAAGTCTGCAAAAATGGGTATTCCTGTCGATTTCAACATTTACCCTCACAAAACGAGAGCTAAGGAGTACTGCTCAAGCTGTCAAACAATCCACTGGAAACATGTTCCAATTACAGATCCTAATTATGAACCATCATATGATCAAGATGAGAAGGAACAATCAATTCCAACCATAGGACAAGCAAATGAATCAAGGGGTGCCGTCCCACGAGTGATTCAGTTTAAAGATGAATCCATTCTCAACAGAGATGAGATACCAAGATATGGACATAGACGAAGTTCACTTTCCTTACGGAGAGCTTCTAATACTAGTGATGAAGAGGATGATAACATACCCAGAATTCGTACCTTTGATAATCCTCCAAATATGGTTGAGAGCTCGTTTGGTAGAGGTCTTGAAAATGATCCTAACTTTAGATATATCATATCTAGGATATGGGAGGAAGATTTTAATACCTCATCGGAGAGAATTTAAATCAAATGGGAAGTACCCTTTCAAGTTATAATGATAGAGTCTGTAAAGTGTAGGAAATGGGGTATCAAACGATTAAACATTGCCGTTCGGAATGTTTTGTATTATATTGATGAATTTATCATCGTGTTGGGTGTTGATACAATACATGATGAATGAATTGCATCGAACCGTTTAGTGACATCTGGTTATGTTAAAGAAAACAAAATGGTATTGAACCTAAACAGAAAGAAAGATATATAATTGATTATATATAATTTTGTATGCCTTTTTTCTGCTATTGTTATATATAGGAACTAAATTTAATAAACGGAGCACTTTTGAAAGCTGAATTGAAATTMATGTTTACGATAGTAAACATTTAAGTATTTTCTTACGTAAATTGTTTGCAGCCAGCCGTATCGAAGGAAGAATTGAGCTACTTTTATTGACAGTTCACCGTCGTAACGTATATTAAATGTTTTGGTGTATGTTATTCGAAGCATTTACTCGCATAATTATGGAAATAACTCATTATAGGCAAGGATTCCAGTAACAAGATTTGATCTCAGAATTTCAGTCAAATAACGCCGCTAATATAACAATAGTAAAAAGATCTTGCACAGCACAATAATAATGTTTATTAGTATCATCTACAACATAAATATGAATAACTTCTTTTATCTCTTCATATAGCAATATGAGAAGATAAACTTTTAAATCTTTTGAGTTAACCCGATTATTACTCTTTCGCCCTCAACATGATACACATTTCAATATCTATCCTTAAATATAACAATTACATTTTGCTTGCAAATCTCAACGATACTCAAATGTCTTCTTTATAACCTTCAAACGAAGGCATTATTATATATGTAACACTCTCTAACACATTCTTTTCAAGGACAACCGTCTGTCGAAAAGCATGTTCTTTTTAGGTTAACATTTGATGGGAATATGTGTTTTCTAAGAATTTAGCCAAACTTAACCCAGTTACTACATGAAAATGAACATTCCGCGTAAGCAGTTTTGAATGAACAGGTTAGATTTTATTGGAGACCCGGCTCTAAATACGAATAGTGTGAAATGTAGATTATTTTGGACACAAATTGCTGTTTCTTTTCAAGTTTTTGCAACTTACAAATAGTCAATATTCTACTCCACAATTCGCAACTCAGAATGTAATCTGAGGGTTTTTATTTAAGCTTTCAGTAACGCATGATCAATGTACTTAAATTGGATAATGCTGAATCTAAAAACCATATATTTGACATTGTAACCAATTCGTATTCTTCGAAAGATTTAAACTTGAAGAAAACACATTTAAATCTTTCAAAAAATAGAAGAGTACTTTTGAGTTGATTTCACAGTACTCAGAAAAATGTTTGCGAGTTAAAGATCTATTGGTATCTGTTGTCTGGAGTTATTCTGTGATGAAAAAAGTTTGAAAAGTGAATTGAAATTCATATCTGAATTTCTTTCTTTTCCTTTTGCATTTTAAAGTGAAGCAGGTATTATGCATCAATGATGTGCATATTTCAAGTAACCCGCTCATTAGTAAAAATTTTGACGTTCGTGAATTATCATTTCTTACTGTTCGGGCTCCAATATTGGCTGCATGGTAAAACCGAACAGGCCTCTCTTCCTCTCGGACAGAAGAGTTCTGGTGAAAGTATTCACATTTGATTAACTTCGATGGGAGCGTATCACTAATATCAGCTATCCTGGTGGATATTCCTTCCTTTAATGATACATGCTACGGTCCTGGACACCTCCAATTTCTATACATTATACTCGGTTGAGGTAGGTAGTTTTACTACTCAGAGATTTCTTACTTCTTTCAAGCAGCCTCCTTCAAATGCCGTCACGGCTTATTGCCGTCTCATCCTCCCGTTGAAGATTCACCAATAATTAAGACTAATAAAATTTACTAYGAAATCCTGCATATCCTCGTATTTATGCATACACATAATGTGGAGCCTGCAATTGAATCTAAGAGTTGTGTCGTATAAGTTGATTTAGCTAGGAAGGAACCACTGAAAAATTGAACCCTATCAAATTGACTGATAGAAAACAACGTTTGTAATCGAATACGAAACCCGATAGTTCTTGATAATCTTTGAAAACCAATAAATACCTTGTTCTGTTCCTATTATCTCTCTGTGAAGCTTACACTAAAATAAAACTTAAAAGGGACAACTGACATGTAACCAAACTCAATGTAATATGTTCAACTCTATTTTTCTCCCAAACCTTCCAGTTTCGCTTATTTCATGCAATTCTTCTTTTTATCTTCGTCTCACAGTAGCAACTCACCAATTAGACATAATCCCATGATAAACAAACGTGTGTAGATAGTTCACTCCAATGCTAATTTACACTCGTCATAGTATCTAATATTAAAGCTCAATCAATCTCTAATGCTTTTTAGATCTCATGACATTCACAACAATCTCTCTAGTCTCTTTACTTGATCAGCTAATGAGTCTCCATTAATTGGTCATTCATTTATGCACATAGGTACGTTTGACTATTAGTATCTGCTATCTTCTTTTTGTTACTCTTTAGTTTGAACAGCTCTCATGTATTCAATCAACATATAAGCAATATTTGCATTGCACATCCAGTCATATATATATTCTATCACAGTCAAAGAGTTCACAAAGTACCCCCCGATATGTCCATCAATCATTGAGAATTAAATCAACTTAGACTATTTGTTTCACGTCAAAACTAGTAAATTGCAACAACGAATTGCAACCCTACTGATAGTCATCATCAACTAAATTAAGAAAGTAAATTGAAAAACTTTCATGGCTTTAGTCATTTGGTCAAGAAACTGAATAGAACGAATTATCTATCTATACGAACACATCAGCAGTACCACAAATTAATCTATCAACATTTCACAAACCATATCCCACACAATGTCTGAACATCTAGTTTATGAACAAGAAAACAGGAAAAGAAGAGTAGGAAAAGCTTGCGATTCTTGTAGAATTAAAAAGACAAAATGTGATGGTCGAAAACCTTGCAGTAAATGTCTTCTGGATAATAAACTCTGCACATACTCCGATAAGAAGAAACCAAAGGATAAAGTATATCCCGCTGGTTATGTTGAATTAATAGAAACAAGGCTTGATTTGATCACTCGTGGATTTGAAAAAGTGTTAGAACTGGCTTGCAACGGTCATGACATCTCTCCTTTGAAAAACGTGTATGCTAAGTTTGGTATCAAYAAAGTAATTGAAAAATTAGTGCAGGAATACGATTTTGATGATTTAGACGATTTGAGAAAACTAGAAGCTCTGGAAGCTATTCATGATAATGATGAATTAATAAAATATACGTTAGTTGATGATCTGAATGGTAATAGCGAAACTGGTAAAAATAATATTAGAAATGGTGATATTGCTAGTCCAGACGATGAAATATTTTCTACTGTCAAACAGGAGACCGATTTGGCTCTCAATCTAATTCCTGTAGGATCTGTTGGCTCTTTATCGCTATATGGGAAGCAACAAGATCTTGGTACTGTATTGGGAACGTCAAACAGCTTTAGGGAGGAAAATAACAACAGCCTTGTAACAGGGAAACCTATTACCGCTTCTGGGGAGAGTAAAATAACGGACAAGTCAAAGAACAACACTACAACAACAATGGAGAAGAATAGGAAGAATAATGRACTATCAAAAAATAACAGTATTTTGGCTCCTGATGTAMAACCACTTGTGAATATTGCACCGGGTACAAGTTCAAGCAATTCTATAAACATATCTAACAACAGTAAAACCAGTCCGAATAGTGTAGCAATGACAAACAAACCAAATGACCCTAATTCTACTGCTCCAAAACGTGCAAGACGACCGGGCAGACCAAGAAAAAACTATGATTCGGGTCCAATTACTATGAAGCGCAATTATTCATCATCCGACCCGAAGCTCAGCATGGACATGAATTCAAACCCAAATGCCAAATCCAATTCAAATCCAGCTCCAGCTACAGTTCCGATTTCACCCGTGAATGAAAAATTGAACGCTCCCTTAATGCTAAACAGATCCGAATCTTGTATTGGCACATCTCATCATCCTGAAGGTTTCTCATCTCCTTTGTCTCAGACCCTTTCAGCTTCGACCATTGTTGACGTGCCATCATACGATTTAGATTTAGGTCCTTTCACATCAGGAGCTGCTATTGCAACTGCAGCTATGAATGGTAATCTCGTAATGTCAGATTTTGAATCCGACGGCTTGTACTCACCTGCTCAAGGTACTTCACCATTCAGTGATTCTGAATGGTTGAGATCTAATTCGATCTCGTTGTCATCAACAGGTAACAATAGTATGCATAATCACAATAGCAATAGCAACAACAAAAATTCCAGCAATACTCTCAGTAACAGTCTATACAATCTTTCATCAGAAGATCTAACTAAGCCTCAAAGTGTTTATAACGAGACATTTTTCACCCCTGAGACTATTTCCAGTAATAAATTTCTAGAGAACGGATCAGGCGGTAGCAAAGTATCTCCCAATGCCACTATTGATCCTACTAGCATCAATACAAATATCAATAACAACACTTCAAATTCTACAGGTTTATCGTCAAGTAAACTTGGAAGGTCCTCATCATTATCAAGATCATACTCACCTGGTTCTATAAGTTCACTGGCTTTAAGAAGATCAGATTCTAATCATGGAATCCATAAATTACACCATTCGCATTCGCATTCACATTCTCATACACATCTGCATTCAAGCAGCTCACTACAGCAGTTCATAGTACCAGAATCACCAGCATTAGAAGCTACCAAAGGCTTAGGTGCACGCAAGAGAAGCAGTACTGTTGAAGTGAAATCGTTATTCTCTAGAGATAAAGATAAAGATAGTAATCTTGAAAGAGGAATGGAGAATGGAATGGATAGAGATTTGGATGTCTCAGAATTCGGTATGACATTGGCAGATATGGGTTCAGAAGATAAAAGTCCAGTTTCTGGAGGGTCAGGAAGCGATGAATTGTTTTCCATATCGATAGATGGTCATGATGGTCATGATAATGAAATCAAAAGTGTTAATGGTATRAATTTGAATCCTGCTAAAGTAATAGATAGAAATGGAAGATGGATTAATGTGGATGGTGATGACGATAGTATTTGGATATAGGAATAGAATATACAATGATGTGGATTATGTGGATTTTGGTTTTTCAGTTTATATTCAACGTTAATCAATGGTAGCATTTTATGAAATTACAGTATATAGAGTGATTTGTATTAAAAATGCCAATGTATTTTTTAATAATTTAGTTTAGATTAGTTCTGGAGCACGAATATATAGCAGTAGTATTATTAGTAAAAATATTAGCAATAACCACCCAGGAAGCACACATCCAGCATACTATGGTCAATCTCACAATCGAATATAAGTTGCATCAATCTTCTTTAATGATTCTCCAAAACATAATCTAAGTTTATTTCGATACAAGACAGGATTCGCCCTCTGGATTGGATTACCTTCAAAATAAACTGTATCAATTTCTGGTAGGGATCCCAACTCTTTAGCAATCTCATTGAAGCTAGAAATTTTATTATAAGAAGCCCAAAAGTCTGTTAATTTCTTTAAATGAGAAAGATTTTCAATTTTCTCAATTTGATTACCAGAGACATCAATTACAGTTAGACTAACATTATTTGCCAACCCTTCAATCTTAGTAATTCCATTATATGATAAGTACAACTCTTCCAAATTAACTAAAGCTTCTAATCCTTCAATCTTTGTAATACGATTGGATTGTATTGATAAGACTCTCAGATTATGTAGGCTTGACAAGTTTTCGAGCTTAACAATCTTATTCTTCCCTAGCCAAAGATCGTTTAGCAATTCTAGTTTACCTAGATTATCAATCTTCTTAATTCTATTACCACCAAGCTCTAAGCTAGTTATGTTAACTAGTTCATCTAGATTTTCAATTTCTGAGATTTTGTTCTGAACGAAAAACAACGTCTTCAGCTTTTTCAATGTCTCCAAGTTTTTGATATGTTTTATATTGTTGAAACTCAAATCCAGAATCGTCAGATTTGTTAGTCGTAATATTTGACTGGAAATATGTTTGATTCTGTTGTCATACAAGTCTAACTCTTCAATTGTTGAAGAGACGTCTTTAACAGCATGCAGGGATTCGATTAAATTTTGTCGTAGACAAAGGCTTTTCAACGAATGAAATCTGCTTAATCCTAGATCTTCGAAGTCTTGGATTTTCAGGTGGATAAGTTCAATGTAATCTGTATTATCTTCATAATCTTTCAAGAGTTCTTGAGAAATGTTAGTAATTTACAGGATACATATAGGAATTATGACCGGATGAATACTCATTCATATAATTCTAACAAGCAACGTGGTCAATAGTTAATCAAATTCACTTACCTTCATCAGCGTCAATTGGTTCTTGATCTCCTCTGTCTGGCATTGTCACCACACCATTAGAAAATTCTCGTGTAGAATCAGCGGGCTCTTTCAATGCTTCATCATCACTGTCATCCTGCGAGAGCTCGTTTTCAGAGTTAGGAGATTTGGGCACTACATACTTTTCTCCTATATCTGACATTCTTAAATTTCAGTTATGGGAAATAGAAATAATTATCCGAATGATTTTCAACTATCGTTATCTTTGGTTTAATTAATGTTACATAAGATAGGGCAATATCAATGGTGCCAAACTGATGATAGACTAGAAGTTGTCTGCTTCTTGGTTGATATGTCAGCTATTTTTCAACGGCTTGTAAAGTTAGTTATCTCTGAAAAATAACAATCAACGCTAGTACTACTACTACTACTACTACTACTACTAATGAATGAAGATGTAAAGTGCAAGAAAGGAGAAAGAGGTTATTCGCACATTAAAGGATGATGTGATAAGTAAGGAAATGAAATAGAAGAGATGAGGGAAACATGGAGATAATGGAAAGAGAAAGCGGAAACTATACTCAAATATCGGAAGTCGGAAGTCTAGCGTTTCAGAATTTATATAATCTTATCTCCGGAGTCTTCATTATTTGGCATTAGATATATCGGTTTATGATACCAACAAGTCATACATCAAATATGAACAAACTATAGTGCAATAAATATTCATGTTAATGTCAATGATAATAATATATACTAGTAAGATGATGCTATTAGAGTCAACAGTTGAAAGAACAATCAGGTAAGCTTTCTTACAGTACATTACGGAGCAAGCAAATCATTCATCAAGAAATAGTTGTATAACATGTCAACCCACTGGCCAGATCCAACTGTTTTATAATCTTTGCTTAACCCACTATTCAGACTTCGCAAAATCCTATCCTCTTCTCCCAATATAGATTATTTGATTAGAGTATATGTACTATAAAGGTAGAACATCTTATCCTTGATTCACCTATTCAATGATTCTTCTGCGAAACTCCTTTTTACATCTTTCATGCTTAATGAGCGTCATCGCAGCTGACAATATAGTCAACAGCTTGCTTGACAGTCTTGATTTCGTCAGAAACCTTGTCAGGAATTTCAATGTCGAATTCTTCTTCGATGGCAACAAGTGCTTCCACAGTGTCCAAAGAGTCTAACTTCAAATCAGTAGTCAAATTTGATTCTGGAGTAATCTCAACTCCTTCAGCAGTTTTACCAAATGCCTTGATAGTATTAATAACTCTACTTTCRACGTCACTTCTTGGTAAAGTTGAAGCAAATCTAACATTAGTGAGACTGAAAGGGGTAGCTCCAGCTCTAGCCACAGTTCGGGCTGCGTGACTCAAACTTCTGCAAAACATTTTTGTATGACTATAATGATATGTTTGTTGAAGTACTCACAACCTTTTAAACTAAGCCTCGAAGATAATAAAAAGTAATCAAATATKATTGATACAATACCATACCTCTTGTTTTTGACGTTCAAGTGGAGAGTTGAATTATGCCGATGCTGAGAGTTTGTGTTAGAAACTARTGGAAATGCTCCAAACTGGTTTTTGGAATTGTTCGCTGGATAGGGTTACCCGGGTTTTACAGTTTTCCTGTGTTTTGTGAGCGAATCAAACTTTGCTTATTCAGTTTACAAGCAGCAAAAACATACCCCTTTTATGAGACATCAATCTCCAATCAATTATTTATGATTATGTAATACTTCTTACAAGTAGAACGAAGTGAGAAGATAACCAATATATTTGTTTATCAACTTATATATATTGATAATGTTCCTATTGTACGTACTCTAAAACGGATAGATGTTCCCAAAAAAGTCAGAAGAGAGCTATCTGTTTAAGTGCAGTAAAACAATCAAATCATCCTCAAATCATTGAAGAGTACTTATGCTTGTTGTTCACACTAATATTAGTTTTCCTCTGCTTATCAATCTGGCTTCCTCTTCGGAGACCTTTCGGACTTCCATTTTCACTTCCTTGAAGATCATTTTGCATACTTCGTTTAGCTTGTGAGTTTGATGACATAGCTTCAATAATGTCGGTAGCATTGAAACTAGGTCCACTTAAGCTTGAACCTCTTCTGACATGTGTATGAGGACTCCTAGGGCTTATTGGAGAACTCAATCCTTTCACATTATCTCTATCTCTATCTCTTATCTCGAAAGTTTTAATACTTCTAATGCTACTGCTACTACTATTAACACGAGAAGGGATTCTTTCACTTATGCTCATTGTACTGAATGATGAATTAATGGACTCAGCGTCAGTAGAATCTCTTTCGTTATTTCTAATACCAATTCCATTCAGATTAGTGTTACTGGATTTTCTCTTTTCTTCATTAATCCATGCAATCTCCTGTGCAAAGTTTTGTTTAAACAAGCCAACTAAACTATTATGTGCCGGTTTCAATTGCTCTGTAATAACCTTCTCATGAATATCCAAACAATTACTCAAAGATGTAGCAAGGCCCCTGAATGTATTGAGTAAATATTGCAGCTGAATCCTTGATTTCTCATTATCAACTAATCGTTCATCAGTAAAGAATTCCCTATACTGTTGAACACCACCATTAACTGGTGCATCAATAGTTCCTGTCAGATTCCTGCTTAATTCTAATGCCAAGCTTTCATTCCCTTGTCTAACAAATCTACCAGAATTCTTCTTAAATGTAACATTGAAAGCACTTTCTAACGCCGTCAATTCGTTGATCTTTTGAATCATAGTATATATAGCATTTTCCAATGGTGAACGAGTCACCGTATTAACTGATTTGATCTCAGCTCTTTTCATTAAAGCTGGAAAGGGGAAATACGTTTCATACACTGTTTCTTCTACTTGAAGATCTAGAACAGACTTGCTACCGGGAATTGGTCTCAACAGTGAGAAATAACGTAAATCTTGATGTTGAGCATAATCTCGGGCCGATGTCGTAGTATTTTTGATAAGATAAACAGGGCTTAGAACATCAATCAACGGAGAAACAACGGATACATGAAGATATCTTCCGAATGGTTTAGCATCCTTTTCTGTATTTACAATATTAGCTCCAGGATGAAGTCGGAGTAATCTATCATAGATAGAACTCAATTTCTCAAACGGAAGACCTTCAAAGATGAATTGCCTGTTTTGAAGCCATTTCGGGAATCCATTACCGAAATATGAAACTCGGAAAAAGGATGGAACCGGAGCAGTTGAATCTGTCTCAAGCTTGTTAAAAAGCTTGCAAATTTGCATATGCATTCCAGCTGTTTTCAATAAATCAAACGATATTTTTTCATACACAGCAGCTAATTCTTTGCATAATTCAATAGCCTTTGAGTATAATTTGCTTGCAGAGAAATATTCAATCATTTTGAGATACAAGGTTTCTTTCCGTTGGAAAGCGGTTTGTCTCGCGAACAGTACACTGGAATTAACGTTGGAATTAACGTTTGAATCGGAGTACATAATCGTTTTTCCGGTGGTTGCCGAGTCTATCCGAATCTCGGAAACTATCGTTTGCATGTCCCAATCGTAAATAGATGACAATAACTCTAGGACAAGCCCAGCCTGAATATAATCAGAGTTATCTTTGTTAGCTAGTAARAGATCAGCCATGTATTGCTCGAATAACTCTGGTTGATTGCTATAAAGGAAGAAACCAAGCATATTCAGCTTATGGAAAATTAAATCTTCTTTATATGAATTTGTTGGAGGAATTGAGTGCATGTCATGAATAACAGATATGAATTCACTAATACACATGACYAGAGACTCAACACTCAAAGCAAAGTTCTTTGCTTGCGGATGAATTAATTCTGATTTACTCCCGATGTTTCCCAAGACTTCTGAAATTACATGTAATCTTTGTTCTGACTTCTGTTCCGACCTTTCCTCGACCCGGATCATAACTGTTTCCGATAAGAACCGGATGAACCTAGTTCCTACTTCTTCGGATAAAGAATAATCTCGCTCCTCATACAATTCCGCAATCTTTCCTAAACAATATGTCCGAAATTCGGCAAGATCTCCGTTTAAGGTGGACTCCGAAACAATCGTTGWCCATAAAATATCGACGCATGTTTCCTGCAAGGGGATCGAATTCTGGAGACATCCATTAAGTACATATTTTAAAATGTTATGCGTTGGTGCTAGAACATGCATGTCACTATTTCTATTATAATTTCCGAATTCATCCAAGGTATCATCTTTATCCTTATCCTTTCCGCTTCCAACATTCTCTTCAGTTTCAGTTTCCATGAATTCAACTTGAAATCCTCCGAATCGAGAAATTCCGAACAATTGCAAATCCTCCTCTAAGGCTGCCCATCCCAGTTTTTCCCAAACCTCTCCGAGTACTTCCGAAGCTTCTTCGCGAAGGTTCCCAGCAAGTTTAAAACTAGCAATCCTTTCTATCACATTCATTCCTTCATAGCAGCTCACTTGTCTATTACAAGCAATGCCAAATAATACCACCAAATACTCATACCAGATATCACTATCAAACTTCTCAAAATCTTCTACTCTGCTAGGAATCAATTCAAGCATTAATGGCTTTATAAGCTCCATAGCATTGCATACTGCTCTGACATGTATAACATATAATGATAACCAAGTTCTTGGATACCAATTACAATCTAGCAACATTTTACAAGCAGAAATGATGGTTTTTAGTTGAGTTTGGGTGAAATCTGCTTGTATTCCATATTTCTTATAAAGCTGTAACAGGATTGTTAATACTGTTGATAATTCAATGATAGCTTCACTGAAGAATTCAAAAGGCACAGCAGAAGCAAAAGGAATTTGAGCAAATGGGAAACTAGTAGGGAAAAGATAAGTGAATGTTCTTCTTTTCAACTTTGGTTTCGATGATAAATAACTGTTGAGTTTTGTAATTGTTTGAGCAATGATAGGCAACAGCGAAGCGGAAGAGATAGCAGGCAAAATATCAGAAGAAATCTTGGAAGAGCTTTCAGATACCAAATAAGGTTTCACCATCTGGGAAATACAACTGCAGATTATCCGAACATCATCCAATTCCAACCCCTGTGGGGAGGAAAATATTTCATTGGCCCATCTAACTACCTCTGAAGATAGAATCTTCCGAGATTCTCCATCGGAATAAATTCCCCATGATGGGAGCTTCTGAATTAATAGCAGCCGAGCTATCCGAAGTTTTTTCTCTCTACTTGGAGCGCGAAAGTCTTCGTCAGATCCCGATCGGATAGATATCGTATCAGTCACATTAGCCGGAATTGAATTACGCCCAGATGTTATAACTATACTATTAACCAATTCTATCATTTCCGTTGTAATGAAAGATCTTGGAACAATTCTTTCAACTGCAATCATACAGGAAAACAAAGATTCAGTTATCGACGTTTTATCCAAGATCAAATCATCTTTCGGAAAAGACAAGAACTTTCTGATTGTTTGGCACAATTCCTTAAATAATTCCGAGAATTCCGATGATTCTTCCCAAAAGCTATCAATATTAGAATCATCATTGGTCCCACTATTAATAATCTCTTGTAGTTCCAATTCAGGCACAACTGCTATTTTTAACACACAATGAGAAGCTTTACTTAAAGCCCTCAAAACCCGATCTCGTTCGGATGTTCCGTTTTCATACACCCGAATCATTATTCGGAGTAACCACTGTCCACAGTTCCGAATCTCCCATATTTTCTCGCGATATTTATCCAGGAACTCATCTATCAAATATATATAATATGGCTGACGAGAAATAACAACATCTAATAAATGAATCATGGCAGCAAATGCTTGGAACGCAACATCCGGCTGATTCATTTCAGAGAATTCTGAAATGATTTCTAGCTGACAGATAAGTAGTTCTGAGTAGTTTCTAAGGAATTGTTGTAATTCTATGAATTTGGTTTTCTGTAATGATTTGACTAGCAAATTGATGGCATCATGATTGTTAGAAATATCAATACTACGATCAGTAGTATCGTTACCGTTATGGAACAACTTCCTCCATTGAGTTAAGTTCTTTATATTATCATCCATATTGAACAGTTTACCAATATACTCTACTTTTAATTCAACAGAAAACAATCCTTGCTCGTTAGAATATCCTCCAGGTCCAAATATTCTAACAATCTCACCACCATTACTGTTATTGAATGTATCATTAATCTTATCGCCATCACGTAATAATAGCTTCCCTTGCCCAATAAATTCACCATTAACGAATCCACGAACAATAATAAAATCTTGAGACCGTTTCTCTTCAGTTTTACCCATTTCTCTCTCCTTCAGTAATACATCTTTCAAACCGTGAACTCTTATCGTTTCACCAATAATTTCTCCTGAAACAACTGAAATTGCGTTCCATTTTTTCATGAGAACATCATTTGCTGCTTTTCGAAATTGTAAATGAGTATTTGAGAAAGCCAACTGAACCGTTATTAAATCATTTTTATTGATTCTAAGCTGAGTCTGACCGTAAGGTAAAATATTCACTTCTCCTATATGAACATAAGAAGTATCCGAATCAAGAGCTAAAGACGATTCAAGAGTTGGAGAATAAAATAAACTTGGGATAACAGCAATTGAGTTGTTCCCAACTATGGATTTTTTGGTACTAATAATAGTAGATTCACTACCACTATTATTGGAACTCTTAACATTATTGTTAATTCTACCACGAAATTCTTTCACTGTAACAACGATTTGACTTGCTTGAGGATTTGTAGCAACTCCCTTTTTATTACCAGTAATAATTCTATCGATCAAGTGACCCCATCCTTTATTATCAATACTAGGATCTTTATGAGTAAAGAAAGAAGAATAAAGACGAATTATAAACTCATTCTCAACACCTTCGTGCATGCGGAAGATTCTGGAAATATCGGTAGCACCCCCAGCAATTCCTCTTCTAAATTTCCTACTATTGTTTGATTCATATTTTGAGTTATTAGCAGTATGCCCAACAGGTGCTTCATTAGTACTAGTAATGCCATTAGTGTTCATAGTAGTAGATTTCTCAATAGTTACTTCTTCTGTTAATACAGCTACTAAGTAAATCTTACTTTTAAGATATTCAGAAGCAGGAACATTTTTAAACAAAGCAGCAGATAATTGAGATAAAGAAAAATCATCACGTTTGCTAATATGAATAGCAAAAGATTGGGAGATCCTTCTTGATTTATTGCGAAGATATAAATAAGCAGTGAATTTACCATTGGTTAGAGACTCATCACCAGCAACAGCTTTAAAATCAACTAGAACATCACTTGGCATCATTCCACCGGCTTTTTCTTCTATTTCTTCTGTATTGGCTATAGTAGGGTAATTTTGCGCCAAAGACATTTGGACTTGTTGTTTAGCTGTTTCAACAGGATAATCAACGCCTTGTTCGCATAACCGACCAAATAACGAATTATCAGTGTCTTCGCCTGAGTTTGTGTTATTGGATGCAATAGCTGGCCTTCTAACAACAATTGGTTCAGCAATTGATCCTGCAGTTGATGTGAAAGAAATATGACTGTAGTTCAACAGTTTTGATCCAGCATTCAGTAGATAAATTGTCCTGTTATAAGCAATTACCAATTCACCCTTAGTTAGCAAATCATACTCTAATTTGATGTACAGGCTATTCAATTCGTCGATAATATTAGCAAGCTTCGTGAAAACAGTATAGTCGCTGTCAACATAGAACCGTAGAAAATAGTTTCGATACCATTTATGCAAAGTAAGCCTAATATCATCAAGGATATTTTTATTTGCACTAGGTGTAGATGATGTCAAATCATACTTCCTTTGGTGAATATAAGGTAGGGGTGGCTTTGTTTTCCCGTTGGTAACACTTAATGCTGGCTGAAGAGTTTCTAGGGATATAAAACTTTCTTTCGAGTGTTTTTTGTTGGGCATTGAAGTGTTATCATCAAATTCAATTTGTTCATAAACATGAAGATTTCCTAATGGAATTACCCCAACCTTCACATTTGAGTGATCAATTGTTCGATAGAGCTTATCCAGTTTCGCTTTCTCAAGCTCGGAATTTATTTTTGAGTTGATTGCAACATTTTTCTCCGACAAAATCGCTCCATGTAAATAAGATAGTTCATCAGGTAATGTGAATATGTAAGCTCTTCCCCATTTTCCCGATTTATGGATTTCAAATACGTAGGCTTCATCACCAAGAGTAATATCAATAAATGGATTTAATTTGAATGCTGTATGGTTCGAATTTCTGTCATTTAGTTTCTGCTTCGCACTTTCAGGACAGTTCCATGATCGAAGAACTTTCCCACGAGCAAAGCACCTGAGAGGGATCCATGATTTAGTTCCTTCTGGTGTATCTTTAGACACTGGATAAACTGAAGACAACTCTGTCATTGTGAATTGTAGAATTGCATCTAAATTATAGCTAACAACAACAATAACAAAATGAACAAATATTCAAATGACTTCGTATAATAGTAATAACCAGCGATTAGTCAACAGTAGAAACAGAGACAGATATTTGATACGAATTACCAGTTAGTCCACAGGCATTCAGGTTGCCATACTAACTCCACTCAAAACTATCTGGTTTGGGRCTTTACAATGAGGAAATAGACAACTTTAATCCTCTCAAATAAAACCATTGAGTAGATGTTACACGAATAGCCGCAATTGATGCTATGACAGATTATATATTATACAGATCTCAAGTATTAGTATGGAAAGTGTCGTATTGTATCGTGAGATAGGTAATAAACGGGTGGGGAGTGAGAAATGTTTGGAGACACAAAAATTTCACACTGCCGGTGAATAAGGTTAAAAGTGAAAGAAACTTAAATTTGAGTAGGTTTTAACATACGGTAAATCTTAAGTGAGAAGAGAACTCAGTATGAGAAAACTCAGAGAAATCGTAAGTGCAATGAATGTATGTTACTTTATTAGAAAAAGACGGCAGAGTGGGTTATAATGGATGATAATTTTATTCTGGTATTGATTGTTAGTCTTGGTACTAATACTGAACGCTCTATAGAGAAGGGAGAGGGTATTTTTTAGAGTTGACAGGATAAATTGAGTTTAAGAGTAAGGCAACTTTAATTTGTTCATTGTTTAATCTCACGGTGAAAACCTTCAGGAACCAAATTTGACTCGATAGCTATTTGTTTAAACAGCTGAAAGTGGAATGACAACCTAAATCAGTCGACTATCATGTGATATTAAATGCAAACAAACAAAGTGCTAGTTTCAAGCAAGAACAACGAATCCTTGTACAATTTCTTTAGTGCTCCTGTTCAGCTGATCTCTGCTGGCTAAAATTAACCTTTGTTGTACCCGCTTCATTTATGCATCTTGACGCAGATTAAATCTTAAAACTACAATTGCCTGACATGCCATTCCCTATTTAGGGAACTCTCACCACGCTCAACCTGGAATCCCAAACTTAAACCCACCAGAAACCATTAAAACTGAGAAGAGAAAAAAGATAGAGGATGAGAAGTGGATTGGATAATCATTTATCAACTAATTAATAGTTCAACTAAAGAAGTATTTCATGATGAAAGTATTAACAGCGGTTATGGAGTAAACCTTCATGCAGATTTGCCTAGGAATGTTTAGGTAACTTGTTGGCATGGCTGACTGAAATGTTGAAGGATAAAGAGGGATTCACTAATGAGATAATTGCTCGATCACTATTAGTTAATCCACATCTTTCTATGCTGTTTTGAAAATTTAAACAACGACATAAGTTTACGAATAAAGCGTTAGCTTTGATGGTTTCAAGCACAGGATTACTAGTGATAGTACCAAGTACTACTGGTCGTAAAACTAATACTAATAGCCTCACTTCAATCAACCCTTTCCCATTCAAAGATCATTAAAAAAAGAAAAAGACTATTCATTGAGACTCATTATTTGCACCATTGAATACTGACTGAAGTAACAATGGACTTTACCCGCTATTTATATTCTCTTATAACCCATAAAGGCTTAGTCATTACTTTCCTTCTCCATTACATCCAACAAAAATACCAAGGCTTCTTTAGCAAACTCTTTCATGTTACTTCCTCTATCGCTTGTTCTGGTATTTATCTTCTTTGAATATTCACCAGATCTACCAATAACYGCTATATACAATGTTCCAGGAGGATCATTATCTCCATTGGAACCAGAATTAGAAGTTAACTCGTTGTCTTCCTTAGAGTGAGGACCACCAGTAGGACCTGCGTATCCAGATTCTGATAAGGAATACGTTGAACCAAACTCAATTTTCAGATTCCTTGCTAATCGTTTGACTACAGTCTGTGAAGGACCTCTACAATTTTGTTAGTGATTCTTTCTAAAAAGTTATTCATCAGCAAAAGGTCACATTATATCAAACTTACGTATAACTTTCAATATCACTCTCATCCCACCCACTGAGCTTCAGTCTACTCTTCAGTGAATAGACAAGTGTTCCTCCTTGATAATACTTTGAGGCCCCAGGAACAGAAACTAAATAAGCAGAAATCAACCCTCCACAAGCAGCTTCTGACACAGCAATTGTTTCATTTTTCTCTATCAATTTGCTTGAGATCTTCTGAAGTAACTCTTGAATCTCTTTTGGTGGAAAAGTCTCTTCTTGGGAACCCATTGTTAGTCTCCCTACTTTTCAATGCCTCTATCAAAAAAGTATAAGCAAGAAAACAAAGCAACCAACTAAACTACCTAGCTCATAAAAGTAACATCAATAGCGATTATATTACATTAACTAAATGAAGAAAAACCCTCAAGATCTCCTGAACATAAATAGCCRTTGATGATCGTATGTTCCTCATAAAATTCCACTTGTATCACCTACTGAATCTCTTCTGATACAGCAAAAGGAGACTTGATGTAAGACAATAAATAAAGTTTACGAAGTTCTGTTCTTGTACACCCTTACACCCTAACATAAAATTAAGGCACAGATATTTTGATCTGACACCTCGTCTCACATACCTCGTACAAACCTAATAAGCATCACCAAACTAACATACTACGCACATACTATTGTCAATACATCAAAGGCGTTTTTCACTTGGCTCCGCTTATAAGTTGATCTACAACCATTCACGATTACAATTTCTTCTTTGAATCTTTCTGAAATCTTAATCCAAGCAGCAATCGCGTACTCATTCATTAATACCAAAAATGACATCTGCAGCTCAAGCTCCTATACTAAGTTTCAAAGCTGGAATCGTTGACTATAATGAGGAGACTCATGTGGCAACTCCAGTAGACATGAAAGGACAAGTAACTATAACCAAATCAGAAGAAGACCCAACCATTCTCAGTTTTGTTTGGGAACCAAGAGGAAACATTGTGAGTGGAAACGATGATAAAAAGCAAGAATTGCTTCTGTTTCCAGGCGACGCAGAATGGAAACATATAAAGCAATGTAAATCGGGAAGGGTATTTGCTATTAGATTCAATTCATCTGGTGAAAAGAGTTTTTATTGGCTACAGAGCGGAGGAATAGATGATGAACCTGAAAAACTTACGGAAGAGGATAAAAAGACCAAGGAAACTATGGATAAGTTACTTGATGAAAGCGTATTAGAAGAAGAAGAGGAGACTCCGGATACTGGTGATGAAGTCATGACTGATGCTGTAGAAGATAAACCAAAAGCTGAATCAACCACTGAAGAGTCTACAAGGTAAGCAATTARTGATTTGTATGTCTTTTGTTTTTGTTGATAAAGTTTTGAGATTGATTTGTTATTGCATCAAATGATAAAGAATCAATGATGCATAGTCATACTATTTGATTATCATTAGGTATTGCGATCACAAAGAGCATTTATTGCAACTAGAGTAAGAGATACTCCAGAGTATTTCTTGCAAATGTTCCTTTATTATTTGTTGTTGGAGTCTTGTTTTACTTTCACGATTCGTCTAGTTCTTTTCACTATCCCTTAAATCGTTTATCCTGTATACTAACATTCATTGCAGAACAGCTATTCGAAACATGGCCAATATCTTGAAACAAGCAGTCGGTTCACAACCTAATCATTCAACCAATTCTGAAGCATTCGTACCAATTATCTCCATCAACCATATTGTTCCTATACCAGAACTAGCTAAAATGATATCTTCATTATTTGAGAACGACCCTTTACTTAATGATCTATACAATTCTATCCCATCAACACTACCAAAAACCAAAAAATCCTTAATTGAAATAATCACTTCTCCATTCTTCTATCGTGCTGTTGAAACTCTTTCTGATGCCCTAAGAAACTCAGAATTGGAAGGAGGTGCACCAGTTGGTCGATTTTTATCCAACGATTTTGGTTTTCGATATCAGAAAGAAGGAATTGAAGGATTTGTTAATGGTATTAGAACACAATGTAAAACGGAGAAAGATAGTGAGGAACACACCAAGGAAGAGTCTGAAAGTAAAGATAATTCCTATACGGAGTAAGCTACAAACATAACTATGAACGAGCCGAAGAATCAAAAATGAACAAACAAATAAATGATAACCTTTACTAGAATCCATAAAATCTACATTAAAACATACACGAATTTTATTATATTGTTGATAATTGTAGTATGAACAACTAAAGATAGCATGCATACATTTATTGCTTATGGCTCGCACCAATCTTAATGAGCTCTTAATTGAGAACTCTAAGTGATCAGTGAATGAGAGAGATCCTTAGCGAAGGAAKKCATATTGCAGTGCTATATAATACCATGCATGTTCCATCTATATAACAATTACAAACATCAACTAGTAGCTTCACAGAAACAAGTCACAAGTCTACATTTATTATTCAATCTATTGACCATTGCTACTCAAACTATATTTAACGAAAAGAAGAATAACTGAGTAGACCAACCTGATRGTAGAAAGGGTCAATTAACGTTGAAACACTGTGCATAGTATTGCATGATAAATGTCAACCTAAATGCCATGCGTTGTTTATGTAGATGTGAAGCTCTCGATACAACTTTAGTGTCAAGTACGAGTGATTGCTCAATGACTTCATACTGACAAAAACAAGATATATATATATTTTTTCAAACTGATTGTTATTACAAAAGTCAAAATTTGGTCTCATTAGATCAGTTTCTTATCTAACTGCTGCTTCATAGAAATGGTTTTTAATAACTGATCTTGCATATAGGTGCATTGTACAGATTTTTTTCGGATTAAATGTAGCAATACCAGTAWGCAATTTGTCGATACGACACTTAGAGTAAGGTATTTCAGATGAGAATGACAGTTTCATTAAAAGATCTAGTGCCCACTAATAAATCTATCCTTTAATTCATGAATGAGAAACGTTAATTTTTTTTTCTTTCTTTTGTTTTGAATTTAGAGGCTTAAAAGAAAAGAATTGATTTCCGCCTGCTCGTAAGTTTTTATTTATGTTATATATCTTCTAATCATATATACATATAAACATATACTGCATCATACTGTATCTTTTGTATACCACCGTCTCTTACTGAACGTTAGCTCAATCAGATGTGTTGGTTGTTCTTTGAGTGTAAAAGGCTTGGTCGTACTCACGATTTGTTAGCATCTGATTATTAACAAAGATTTGTCAACTACTTCTTTTCTGTATTAAAGCCGTAGTTAGTACTACATATCTCATACTCGAAATAAAGAATTCCCTGTTCTTTTTACCAAATAATCTTCTACTGCATGTTCATGCACCTGTCTACATACTCTTCCAACTTTAACTGTCTTCTCATGCATCACATATGCATCTATCATGCATAACAGCAATGTAAACAACCATTTCAGGCAACTCCTCATGGCAACCATACAAACGGTATTACCCAAATAGGGTGTCTTTCCCGTTTTTCAGGTATTAGTACTTTTTCGATAGAATTGCTTTTGTATTTGTGTTCAATCCCTTTTCCACCTATTCGTTTATTTCAAGCACCCATAAGCATCATCTGTTACTTATATTTTACAATCGAATAGTGTAATATTGGCAGCTAGAGAACAATTTAAACCAGCTGGAAGTACAGTATATTCATCTTGGCTTAAGCTCAGTTGGAGGTTTTCATTGTTTGGACGTGAAACTCTATCTTGTAAGGCTTGTGATGTATGTATAATACACGTATCTATATGTATTGTAGAAGAGGATAGATAACGTACCATCATATACTGCATTTCACTGTATTATAGTAAAAAAATACTATTTTATACCGTCTATATTAAAAGGTGCCGCTGGAGTGTTTCGCAAGAACAAAATTGCTTATCGAAAATTGCTAGATTGATTCAAACAACTGTTCTTCAGTCACTGTATGGATAGCGTAGCACTCATAAAAGGATATATCAGGCAAATAACAGAAAAGAACACGCAGTCATCAGTTAGACAGAACCATTTCTCTTATTGGTTTGTCAGTTATCGTATGAATGGAAAATTTGCTGGGTATTGAAGCAAGCCATATTATCAACATTTGGGGCAATAGTTCTATCAATTAATTAAGGTACGCTGTAACTCTTGATCTTTCAACGACAGTTTACCGGATCAACCTCAATACCATTTGTTACCTTTATCAGTTCTTCCCATAACTTATACTCCTTTTTACATATACCAAAAGTCATTATGGGCAAAGATCAAGAACGGAAAAATAGCACGTCATATATTGACAGTGTGAAAGCGCAGTTAATGGACGTTCAAGCAAAACTGCACGAAACCTCATCACTAGGGAAAGCCCTTGTTAAAACGGAAGAAGAATTGAAAGCTCAATTACGTCAATTAGAGCCAAATAGCGAGACTGCCGGTGCATCATCCTCTTTGACTGATCTTGCTAACCAATTCAATTCCTATCGCCAAGAAACCGGAAACAATGGTGGAACGCCATCTGGTTCTTCTTCTGGGCTGGGAATAGGTCTCGGATTAAATTCCCGAAATAGAGGTATCTCATCTCGTAAGAAATCCCGAATATCGGCGTCTACAAGTACATCTTCCATACCTAATCCTCAAGCATTATTCAACACTAATTCAGAATCAGGAATAAAGCAAGCTCCTAAAACAAATCATATGGGTTTTGTTGTTGATTTAAGCGAGGAATTACTTGCTGAGTGCAGAAGGCTTCAGGCCATAAATGGGGAAAGAGACGAGACTATCAAAAAGCTCAATTCTGAAATTGAACTACTAATCCAAACTAAATCCTCAACAGAACAACAATTAAAGCAAATGTCAGAATCTGACCAGCAGATCAAAGACTCTAATTGGGATTTAGAATTGAGATTACAAGAGGTGACTGGACAATTAGACTCTTCTACTACTGCCTATAATAAGCTTAAGCAGTCATTTGAAGAGGTATCGGCTTCATTGTTAGCATCCGAATCAAAATCACAAGCTCTAACATTAAAAGAAGAAGAGTATATTAAAGAAATTGAAGCCCTGAAAATGAATAATAGCACAGATCTAATTGAAGTCAAGCAGGAAAATGATCATTTAAGCGAAGAGAACGCAATTCTAGTTAATAAAGTGGAGACGTTAACTACTCAAATAGGTGCAATGGAAGCGGATCTCAATTCAGTGACTGCCGCTAAATCCAAGAACCTTATTTTAGCCGCTCCCGACCTGAAACCAAGTTCCCCGGCTAGTGATGGAGAATTACATCTTTCCGGAGCCGAGAAGGGTAAAGAGCCTCCATCTTCACCAGTGAAGAAGGTTCCAGGTCAAAACTCCAATCTTGAAACTGAGACTGTGAGGGCTTCTTTATCACATGCTCATCAAATTATTGCTAAACTTAAATCTCAACTTCATAAAGAGCAGGTAGAACGTCTTGATTTGGAAAAGAAACTGGCTGCTAGTTTGGGATCTAATTCCGGTTCCAGCGGTAATAGTTCCTACTCTGACTCTACTGGCTTAACTAAGAAACCCAGTTTGGCATTCTCTTTAAATTCCAGAAAGGGAAAAACTACCTCTTTACTGGGCACTAAACCAACGAAGTATATTTACCGGAAAGATTCAGATCCTTTTGGGGAGTCTCAAGGTTGGGAAACTGAAAGAAATACAGACGGAACAACAACGGATAGCGGGTTTTATTCGGCTGCCGAATCTCGTGTGGCTTCGGATGCCGACACTGATGCTGTTGGTTCAGCAGCTTTAGGTTCCAGTTTTCATACGGCTACTGAAGGAGAAATAACTTCAACTGAAGACGATTACACCACTGGAAGAGAATCCTATGATGAAGGAGAAGTTACCGAAACAGAAACAATACCAGGATCTACAAAATTTTTAAAGACAAGGAATTTGACCCGATCATCGGGAATGCTATCCTCTCGAAGACGGCTTTCCTTTGGCTCAACTGCTAGTTTAACCGATGATGACATGGATGTTACTATGGATAATCACAGTATCGATCAGGAAAGAGAAGCCGAAGCTGAAGATACCACTGTTATCTCTCGATCTGCAGGTGGCCTCAGAAGAAGCCTTGTCGGTTCCCGAAGATTTAGCTCAGATGAGGAGACATCTAAACCCCTTTCGTTGAGTTTGAAGGGCGAAGAACCACCAATGATCAGCTTAGATCAATTCGAAACATTTGCCGAACGGCAAGGATACGTCATTATGACGAAAGAAGAATATGACGACTTCGGGGCTAAGAARGAAAGTCACGGCGGTGTAGCAGCAGGTACTGTTGGTGCTATTGGAGGCACCGGGCTTGGTCTAGCAACAGGATTAGGTTTAGCTGCAGGTAAACTCGGTTTTAGTGCCGGAACTGGTAGTGCCACTTTCGGCTCCGCTGCTAAAACTGCTCAGGCTGTCCCAACTCCAATTACTGCGGACAATATTAAATCCGAGGCAAGTAAATTTGGCTTGGCAGTTGTCCCAGTAGGTAGCGTTGGTTCCAAAACAGGGGACCTAACCGAAGATGAGATACGTAAGGCCAGTAGTAAACTTGGGTTAGTTCTTTTAACTTCTAAGGAAGCCGAAGCCTTAAAGCAATCCGTATCAGATGAATCTGTGAAAGGTTATTTAGACAATCATAACTCTGTTATGATTAAATCTGACGAATTAGCGGAGTTTAAGACATTCAAACCAACTGTGGTGAAAGAAGAAGCCGAAAAACACGGATATAGCTTAGTTCCTGTTACCGAATATGGTAAATTGACCGAAACATTATCTCTATACAATTCTCCAACACCAGAATATATTTCCGAAAAGGGTAAGCAAAATGGTTTCGCTGTTATTCCCGAAGCTGAACACCAAACCTTGTTAAGTAAAGCTAAAGAACTAGAGTCACCTGATTCTGAATATATCAAAGAGAAGGCCGGAGGTTTAGGTTTAATCGCTATTGACAACAAAGATTATTCTGAGCTTTCGGACCGAGCAATCAAGCTTTCGCAAGAATTAGAATCACCAGAAGTGGAATATATTAAACAGAAGGCTGAAAAACTCGGACTGTCGACACTTCCTTCTGAGGAGTTTACAGCATTATCGCAGACAGTTGAAAAGGTAGCCGAACTTACTGATCAAATCGGTAACCCATCAGAAGGTTACATTAAGACTAAAGCAGAAACATTGGGATTAGTTACAATACCCGCCGAAGAGCTTTCACAACTAGATCAGAAAGCCAAGGATCTTTCTGAGCAATTGGAAAGCCCATCAAAGGAATATATATCCGAAAAGGCTAGTTGTCTCGGATTAGCCGCCGTTCCAATTGAGGAATTCAACACACTAACTGAAAAAGCAGGAAAGTTTGATAAACCTGAATTGGAATATCTAACCGCTGCTGCTGCTGGATTAGGTCAAGTAGCGCTTTCTTCGGAGGAACATCGAAAACTTAGTTCCATTAGTGGACAATATGATTCTCCCAGTGCGGAGTATGTCAGAGAGAAAGCAGGAAGTCTCGGACTGTATGTTCTTCCATTGGAAGAGTATGCAGAGTTAACTTGTAAAGTAGAAGGCTTAACTAATGAACTGGCTAATCCTTCAGTTGATTATCTGAAAGAAAAAGCTGAACCTCTCGGATATACAATATTATCATTCGAAGACTACTCCGAGCTCAAATCGAAAACCAAAACTTTATCAGAGCAATTCGAAAACCCTGATTCTGATTACATTTCTGAGAAAGCGGAGAAACTTGGATTAACCATTGTTCCTATCCATGATTATTCCGAGTTGAATAGTAAACTTAATAACCCTACTAAGGAGTTCGTTTCGGAGAAAGCTGTCTCTCTCGGATTAATTGCTATTCCTATTGAACGTCATGACGAGCTAATTAGCACATTAGGTAAATATGAAACACCAGAATTAGAATATCTTACCGAAAAAGCGATCTTAGCAGGATTAAAAGCTMTTCCTATAGCGGAATTTGAGCAATTGGCTGAAATTGCCAAAAAGTATGAACTACCTGATGAAGAGTACATAAAAGAGAAAGCACAATCTGTAGGGCTTGTGGCCATTACTTCAGATGAATTAACCGAACTTAAGACTAAGGCGGTTGAGATCGCTAATCCCGATTTGGAATTTGTTAAAGAGAAGGCCGGCAGCTTAGGTTTTGTAGTAGTTCCAAGAGAATCATTTGCCAAGTTAGAGCAAATAGCCGAAAACCCCTCGGAAGAATTATTGAAGGAGAAGGCAGAGAGCCTTAACCTTACCGTTATACCGTTGGAAGAACATGCAGATTTAATTGCTAAAACGGAAAACCCTGACACCGAGTATATAACGACCAAAGCTGCTGATATCGGGTTAATTGCTCTTCCTGCTGCTGACTATAAGACGTTAGTTGAAAGAGCAGAAAAGGCTGAAGAAGCTGTGCCTAAAGATTCAGTTACAGCTGCAGCGGCAGCAGCTGCTGTTGGATTAGCCACCCTTACAACTTCCCAGCATAATATTCTTTTAAAGAAAGCATCCCAATTGGACAATCCAGACAGAGAATTGATATCTAGTAAAGCTGCCGGAWTAGGATTAGCCGCAGTCCCTAGAGAAAGCTACGACGAATTATTACTCAAAGCTAAGCAAGTGGATGAACCAAACGCAGAGTTCATAGGAACTAAGGCAACTGAAATTGGTTTAGTGGCAGTTTCTTCGGAAGAATACTCCGAATTGGTCAAGAAAGCTGAAGCATTAGAAAATCCTGATAAGGAATATATACAAACTAAAGCGGAAGCTATTGGATTGATTGTAGTTCCTTCGGAAGAATACAGTACGTTAGTTAGTAAAGCCAAGAAGTTTGACGCACCTGAAAAGGAAGAAATCACTGCTAAAGCTTCTGAAATAGGATTGGTCGCCTTATCATTGGAGGAGCATTCGGAATTGATTGCCAAATCAGGTAAATTCGATGAACCAGAAGAGGAATATCTCAAGGAGAAAGTTGGAGAAATTGGGTTGATGACAATCCCCTCGGAAGAATTGACCGAGCTAAATGAAAAGGTAAGGTCATTATCGGAACAATTAGAGAGCCCATCGGAAGAATATATCAAGGAGAAAGCGGAAACACTTGGACTGGTTGCTATTTCTGTATCAGACTTCGATTCATTAACAGGGAAAGCCGCTAAGTATGATGCTCCCGAAGCTGAATACGTGATTGCAGCTGCCGCTGGACTAGGTTTAGTAGCTCTTACTTTGGAAGACCATGGAAAGCTTAAATCTGTTGGTGAACAATACGAAGCGCCAGTTCCAGATTATATCAAACAAAAGGCAGATGAACTCGGATTAACCGCAATCCCATCTGAGGCTCTCGCAGAAATATCCGAAAGAGTAGAGAAACTCCAAACTGAAATTGATAACCCTGATATTGATTACTTGATTGAGAAATCAATGAAATTAGGTTTAATTACCTTACCATCGGAGGAATACGGAGAATTGACCGATAAGGCTAATAAGCTTACCGAGGCAGTGGAACATCCAGATGCCGAATATATAATTGAAAAAGCAGAACTAGTTGGATTAGTTGCTATACCCTCGGAAACTTATTCCGAATTATCAGGAAAGGCGGAAGAGTTGGAAAAGGTAAGGGAAGCACTGGCAAATCCTAGCTCTGAATATATTACAGAGAAAGGAGAAAAACTCGGCTTGGCTATCATTCCGGAAACACAGTACGAAGAATTCAAAGCCAAAGCACAAAAAATTGATAGTCTTGATAAGGAATTCATTACTGCTGCTGCCGTTTCAGTTGGTTTAGTTGCCCTTTCAGAAGAAGAACATTCCAAATTGGTTAAAGTATCAGGGCAGTTTGAAAATCCTAGCGAAAATTTCCTCAAAGAGAAATTATCCGGAAAAGGATTTAACGTACTAACTTCAGAGGAGTTCACTGAACTAAATAAGAAGGCCGATGTCGTTGATTCTCCAAACAAAGAGTTTATTGTCCTGAAGGCTAAAGAGCTAGGTTTGGCCACCTTACCGGATTCAGAACTGAAACAACTAGAAAATGAAAGCGCATTGTTTAAGTCTCCTAATGTGGAATATCTCACTGAAAAAGCTTCGGGATTAGGATTCACAATCTTACCAGCTTCCGAACATGCAGAGCTTATCTCCAAGGCCACTAATCCTAGTGATGAATTTATTAAAGTTGCCGCTAGTAAACTAAACCTTATTGCAGTTCCCAAGCAGGATTACGAAAAGCTCACTAATCCTACTGTGGTGCACTTGGCCGGTAAGGCTAAGTCACTGGGATACATAGTCATGAATGAAAAGGAAGCGAATGCGTTGAAAGAGCAAGCGGAAAAGAGTAAAGAAAAAAGTATTTCAACCGGTGGTGCAGCTTTTACTGGAGGAGCCGCAATAACGGGGGGCTTAATTGGTGCTGCTGCAGGTTTAGCTGCTGGCGCTGCAGGTGTTGCATCTTCTGCAGGCTCAGGCATTGCTAAGTTGGCCACCGGTAGTATTGGAAGTGCTTCAGCTGCAGCTGGGGGTGGAGCTGGAGGTGGAGGTGTTGAACTAGCCACAGTTTSCAAACCAAGTAATATTACAGCTGCCGACTTACCAGAAAAGGATATTCTTCAACAAGTAACTGACTTAGGCTATGTGTATCTTACAAAGAAGGAATATGAGGATTTACAATCTCAAGCAACAGCAAGCACGAGTTCGATTACAAATATAGAAGTTAATGAACAGACTTTGGCTACTGAAGCTGTAAAACATGGTTTTGTTCTTGTGCCGAAAACGGAAACAGTTTCTGAGCTTCCTAGACAAGTGCCTACGTCCGAAACCATTTCCGCTTCTGAAATTGAAGATGATTCTCCAGTGAAAGCAGTTGCTAAATCAGCCGTTGTTGAACCTGGAACGGAACCGATAACTGAATTCACTGCTARTACTGAAACTAAATCCGTCCCGGAACCTGACTTAGAAGACTTGAAGTATGCGGCAGGCAAATTCGACGCAGTAGTGATCCCATCATCGGAATACCTCGGCTTGTTAACTGCTTCAGCCAAAATTTCAGACAGTATCGTTTCTGACATACCTATAATTTCAACCGATGCTTTACAAAAGGAAGCAGGTAAGCTAGGATACGAAGTAATTCCAACAGAAGAGTTGATCACCCTTAAGAATAAAAAGCTATCAAAATCTGAATTGGTTGCCATGTGTGAAGAGCAAGATCTCAAAGCGATCAGAGTATCCGATTTCTTAACTTTGACCGAAGCTGCTGCCAGTGGTTCAAGCACAGATATGCCCTCACCTCGTTTAAGCCTAAAGAACAGACTTTTGTCACGAAGGTCCCGAAACTCTGTCGTTTCTAATGCCTCAGCATCGTCATTCTCTGAAAGCACTAAAGTTACCTTGGAAGATTTACCACAGTTGGAAGCAGATCTAAAGCCGCTCGGATACTCCGTGATATCGGATGCCGAATTGGGAAAACTCTACAATCCAAGTCCTGATCGATTGCAATCTCTAGCTTGTAAACACGGTATGATTGTTATTAAGAAGAATGAGTTTGAATTCCTGCAGAATCAGGCTGAAACCAAACATGGTAGTAAATTCGGAGTTGGTGCTTTAACCGGTACAGCTATTGGAACCTTAGCTGCTGGTGCCGTTGGGGCCGCTGGAATGGTAGGAAGGGCTACAGGAACTACTATAAGTGCCACGGGAAATGCCGCGGGTGCTACTACTGGTGCTGCTGCTGGCAGTGGAGGGGCCGTTGCAAAGGCGGTCGATAGTAATGCTCACGTTCGCGACTTGACCTTAGCCGAACTCACCAATCAAGCCGAAAGCTTAAATTACGCAGTTATTCCTGAACAGGAGCTTTCCTCGCTTAGATCTCCTAGTTTGCATACCATCCAAACTTTGGCTGCTAGCCATAAACTAACAGTTATCCCTACGGAAGAGTATCGTGAGCTGGAACGCCTTGGTTTCAAAGCTACACCAGAAGAAATTGGAAGGAGATGCGGAGAGCTAAACCTACAAGCTGTCTCATCGGACAATTTACGTGAGTTATATCGTCGTGTTGAACAACCAACAGTAGAAGAATTGCAGCAAGCAGCAACAAGAAGCGGGTTTGTATTAATATCAACTGAAGAGAATAAATTATTACGTGATCAATTAGAACGACCAGATATTTCCATTTTGCAAACAAGAGCAGAAGACCTCGGAATGGTTCTTATTGCCAATAAGGAACTTGAATTATTGCAAGAAGAAGCTAACCGAGAAGTTACAATGGAAGATATTGGTGTAACAGCGGAAAAATACGGAATGGTTCTATTAGCTAGAGACAATTATTTGAGACTACTGAAAGGCAATTCCGATGAGCTTTCTGTTCCAGAAAGGGAAAGAGATATTGGAAACAGAAACTCCGGTTCGGAATTCTCGGTTGGAAAGTCAGCTGAAGAAGCTTCAATCGTCGAAGGTGGTTTCGTTAAAGTTAGAATGACGGATTATAATGATATGAAAGATAGAGGAAGCTTTTTCGTAGAAGAAAATGGAAGAGGATTAGCGGATAAAACGTCAAATGAAGAAGAAGTGATACCTGAAAAAATGGTCGCTATCTCAGATGAGTTTTATCATACATTGTTGCAGAAAACTCATAGCAACCAAAATACTGAAACCTTAGAAGAAGTTGCCGATAGGTTGGATTCAATCTTGATTCCAAGAAAGGAATATCAAGAACTTAAAGAATCAAAACTGGTTGCTGTTCCCATGTATTTAGATGGAATTTCACCTCATGTTTCCGAGGATCTTTCTGATAATGTAGCTAGTGCAACTGTTGCTAGGGGAGCAGTAGCGGGCCTATCTACTGGATTAGCTGCTGGGTTAGCTACTGATGATAGAATGGGACCACCTGTTTTAAGGCCATCACAAGGGAAAGTCCTTACCCGTGGCAACATTGTTGAGACCGCTTCAATTTCCAATCATAGCATTCCAGCGGCAGTTAAATCACCAGAAATTGGTTCGTTGTATCAAAACTCACATGTGACTCTTGGGACAAATGCTTCGCTTTCTGATAGAAATATGATTCCTGCGGTAACCCAAATTGTCATTGGTGAATTCCTT
Organism: Sporopachydermia quercuum; assembly: GCA_001599295.1. Taxonomy (NCBI): domain Eukaryota; kingdom Fungi; phylum Ascomycota; class Sporopachydermiomycetes; order Sporopachydermiales; family Sporopachydermiaceae; genus Sporopachydermia; species Sporopachydermia quercuum. The sequence goes on along the minus strand of BCGN01000001.1, from coordinate 2,092,956 downwards.
TACAAATATTACCGAAATAGTAAATTCTCCTTTTCGGGTATAACCGAGAATAGACACTCGAGATACTTTTGGGTTCATCCTTATACAATGACACTGTATTGGTCCGATAAGAACCCAGTAATTGGTAATCCATCCGATGACACAACCAAGGCAGCAGCAATTTTAGGAGTTGAAGCAATTGAAGATAATAATCCATTACCACCAGGATTATTCCATAAGAGTATCATTATCAAAACTAATGATAAAGATATCAAAATCACATGTCCTAACTCACATCGACATAATGTCTGGTATAATGCATTATTATATCTGATAAAGAAAGATGCAGGGGAGCTTTCATTTGAACCAGTACCAGAGGAAGAAGAATATGTCGAAGACGAGGTCCAAGATTATGAAAATGATAGTGAGTTTGCTAAAACAAGAGCTAATTTACATCAATCTCAAGTAAAGACGCATTCAAGAGTTGGTTCCTTAGTAAGGAGTTTAAGTGTTTATACACCAGCAAGAGTGAATAGAAATTGAGAAGGTTTAGTAATCTCCACAGTTGAGTTAAGAGAAAGAAGAGTAAGTTAGAGAAGATGAGAATTAGTGAAAGTTAGTTGTTAGTTTAATGCTATCTTTGAGTATTCTATTTTTGTATATTTTATGTTATAGTTGAACGAAAATTGAATGATAATTGTTGCTTAATGATAAGGTTTGTAGCGTGCAAGTTATACATGAAATTATGTATTGCTGCATACTTCGACACAAGTAAAATTAGAGATAAAATTAGCAAATAGTTTATTCACATATGCCAATCATTTATTTGAATAAAAGATATCTTATACAAATGATTTCACTACTTGTTCATTTACTAAGTACGTTTCATTTATAAGATACCTAGTTAGATCTCGATGCAAGGTAGAACAATAGTATTACGGTCTGTCTGCTTATGTTACACGTATCTAGCACGTATTTCTTATTGATTATGATTAAACATACTATGGCTTGAATCTGAGTGAATAATGAAATTCAACTGGTTACAGATATGAAGGAAATTATGATTCCTACCGACTAATAAGAATTAATAGCATTTATTGTTCTAGCATTTTGAAAAGTTATTATAATATGTAATATAATAGTAAGTCAAAGGACAATGATGGTACAATTCGTTGTTAAGGATACATTTAACGTCTACATATTTCAACGTTTCGGGAAAAAACTTAAACTATAATGTTCAGTTTAAAAAAAAACGTGAAATTTCATAAACCTTAACATAATTGGAGGCAGTTGAAAAGTAAGGACCTATTTGAGTACATTCTTCTGCACAAAAGAGTTGTTGAGAACCAATTTAACATATATYTTGAGATTTTATCAATTCATGAGCAGATAGTATCCCACTATATGATACATCAATGTTACGTTACTGGTTACAACCAGCGAGTGAAGTTGTCGTGAACTGTGATTCAATGCAAGTTTTTCCTGCTAGTTGTCCTGTAACTGGAAATAATAAGTATTGACTGGCTTTCCAACAACAAATATATTCCTTCTGCACTCAGACATTTCCTAGCAAGATTGTAAATTTGAGTGTAGTTGGTTGACCTTTTTCCAACTTTCCAGAACTATCAAATTTGCATATTTTACTACTTTTCCATCCCCAACTTTGAGAAATAGCAAAAGTATCCTGTCGTGATCTAAAGCATGTCATATTTCCATTCCCAGTACTAGATTGGCCGTATATAATGAAATAGCTCTTGATTGAATGCCGGAAGTCTTTGTAATCAGTATCTTGGTTGACTAAAAGCTTATGAATGCTGTACTGAGATAATATTTGACGACATTCAAGCGAGAGTTCGCACGCCTGATTACTTAGTGCGGATACACTGGTGTAATTGGTGTGGGATCCAGAGTTAAATGAATGTTGAGAGTACCCAAAAACATTGCTATGATGAAGATTCCCTTGAGAACTTTGTTGGGAAGAATTTGGGCTTGATGCATCAGTAAACGAGTTATGGCYATTCCAGGAACATATCTTTCTTGCAGATCCAATATTTGAAGGCTGTGGTGTTGATCCATGCATACCAGTAGCCGTCGATAGTGACTTTATGTCTAATGAATTTGAACTAGGAAGTTTTGCTCTATGAATGTATACACCAATCTCAAAAGTCTCTTTATGGCTGACTTTTTGAATATATACGTTCCAAAATGAACCAGAATACCAAAACTCGTTGGTGTTGACTCTTACGCCTTCTTTAAGCAGGTTTATATTCGTGAATGCAACAGAAATCCTGAAAGGGGGTATCTCGGTCCATAGACCGTATCCTGGATCTCCATGGTTTCCTGTCTTGTGTTTTTTCTGCTGCAATTCTTTGGAATCTAGCTTTTTCTGTAAACTTTTGGGAGTACCAACAGCAGAAATATCATATTCAGGAACTGCATGGTATTCACATGAAAGATTGTTTCTAATTCTTGTCGTCAAGCCCAATGTATCAGTTTTCAGATAACTCTTTATACTCGTTAGCTGCTTCAACTTCGTTTGTTGCCATGTACCTAGTTTCAGTGTCTCTGTTTTAAGATATGGCTTTCCTTCATTATTAACTATGGATTCCAGTTGAACAAGGACTATTTCAGGAATGTGACAGTATCGAACCTTGGTATTTAGGCAATTGATTAGTTCAATTATTTCATTTTTCAATTCATTGATCTCTACAATTAAATGCAACATGGCTTCATTATCAGAAGTTTCTTGCTTGTTTGCGTTATCACCAGTATATTCTAGGGTAAGATTATTCAAATGATCACTGAGTTCTTCATAAGTAACCAAAGTAGGTGAATCTATAGAGTTCGATGGTATGTCTTCTTTAGTTGTTGTATCATCGTTTTCACAGATGTCCTTGGTTTTTATTTCACTTTCAAGGCCAGTCTCAATTTTTGTTTCAGATTCCCTCTTAAGCTCTAATTGTGCATCTCTCAGCATATTCTCTCTTCTTTTRATCAATGAAAGAATAAATAAAAATCTATCAAATTCACTTCCTATAAAGAACTGATCTGAACTAATTACATCTAGTATTATTTCGATTGGTAGTTTATCCCAAGCTTCGCTGCCTGCTTCCCATCCTTCAAGACATAATACACCTTTGCAAGCATCAATCACTTTCTCACTGGCATGTCCGTACTCGTTTTGCATTGCGAATAGAAAATATTGACCAACATTCTGAAAAGAAATTCCTTTGATCAGTTTTTCGGCTGTTGAGTCAACTAAACTTCCTAAACCAAGATAGCTCCCAATAGCAATCATACCTAGAAGATTTTCTTCCTCTGCTTCGATCTGAATTCTTCCATAAAGCCTTGAAAATACAGTTTCTAGATCTTTCACTGATATGTAATTACTATCAAATTCGAGCTTAATACGCTCCTCCTTAGAATCTTGCCATGGTCCATCAAATAGCGCAGCAAAGTAAGAACATTGTCTCAATATTAACTTATGAAGTTTATATTTCCTGTCAAAAGCTTCAATCTCTATATCAGAGAATTGACCGTTTGTATAGCCAGCATCAAAAATTAGATTTACCAAGGAGTTAATCTGATCAAAAGTTGATTTCACATCTTCGTCAATTGGCTTTACTGAATTCGTAGATGTAGATGATGATGGCTCTGTATTCGACGAGAGGGCTTCAGCCTTAGAAGCAGAATCACCACTAGTTCGGACATCTGACGGTTCTCCAAGAATAGATTCATAGTCAAAAATATTCATTCCAGCAGTTTATCACTATTTGAGTATCCAAATATAATGTATATGTTGGAAAGCGTCTTCTACAGTTGAGTTAATTGTTAATGATAACACTGAGGGTCCTCATATAACAAATAGCTTAGCACAAAGACTATCAGAGATGTTTAAGTAATCAATGAACCAATATGTGATCACTAGGAACTAGATAATGAAAGTTAGCTGAGCGTTATTTATGAAAAGCAAGTAACTACTATTTTGTTATCTCAGAAATCATGAGTAAGTAATAAAGGAATAAAAAAACAGAAAGAAAGGGTATTGTTGTGATATTGATCGATGTGGCTGGTGATAAATTGATTTGAGCTGTGATTTTAGAAGTGCTTAAGTACTTGAGAGTTTAATCAAGATTTGGCTTTGGAAGATTGTTTCGTTCCAACTTTATTTGAATATGCCTAAGGTTGTTGGAAAATGTTGGTGCAAAAGGAGTATGAAGCAAATTATGTTGAGGATTAAGAAAACTTGTTTATTAATGAATAAAACAATCATGATAACATTGACTTAAAAAAAAGAGAACTTAATATTTTCGCTCAGAAGTGTTAGAATCTTCAAGATTTCTGGGTTCATGAGATGAAGAAACGAATCGGTGTTCTGAAAAGTAAAACTAAGGTTAACAACTGAACAACCTAAATTGTAGAGTTTACTTTTATTCTGAAACCTAAAACTTATTATTCTTGTCAGTTTCCCACTTCTTAATGCTGATGCATAAATAGAGGAAAAGAAATAAATGAGATGTATCTTGCTGACGAATTATCACATATACACTCTGATTTCTTTTACTCTACAGTTTTTTGTACCTTATATGAGAAGCACGAGATTTTTGTTTGTCTTGAAAATAGCAACCACCGGCATTTCTACGAACTAACAATTAAGTTTGACAATTACATATGTTAGTAGAAATACCCAAAAGTTAACCTTAAAAGTTTCAAGTAATATTCTTTATAAAAATTTGTGTTTGAACAGCAACCTATTAAGGAAGGATACTATTATATTTTCTTTTATGTTCTTATGCAAAAGAAACTAAGAATATCCTCTTTAAGTTCCTGTGTTCAGTTATTGTATTCAAATAGTTTATTGAATGTTCAAATCTATCTGATTTCTATTAATTATGTGTTTCATCAGCCAATACTCCAGTATGAAGTTTGCATTCACAGTTTCAAAAAAAAAAAACACTCTCTCTGTGGTAATACTTTGTTTCTAGTTTCCATCCCAACAATATCTATAATTATCACTTAAACCATTGAAGTAAATTATATTCAGACAATGTGATGCCATTATATTATAATTCAGCGGTAACGTAAACTTTTATCAGACTAATGGCTATGAAAAGAAATAGACATAGGGAACATTCGTTGCCAGTTGCTCACCGCTTCTGATGATAATATTTAAGAGAGAGCACTCATTTGGAACCACAGAGCTCAAGGCAGTCATTACTGCAGTTTAATATAGTTTATTATTACCACTATTCTATTCAATACAACATCTGGAAGGGTAGTGTATTTTTGAGAACCAGGCAAATAGCAAGAGAGACTTCGATCTAGCATTGATTGAACTGTGACAGAAGCTTTGCTGGCCATCAAGTAGATTGCTTTAACTGCTTGTTTTACAACACTCAATCGGTGTCGTTGTAAAACAGTGGAAATGACATTGTAAATACATTTGAGGAGAGAAGAATATCTCTTAAGAGCAGTAATTCTCATACTGATAATTTGGTTTCTATATRCATTAATCACTCCATTCAACAGACCACTTAAGAGTCTCACCTGCTCTGAAAGGTAGAACACCTTCATCACCTTCACCAATTAATTGCGGGATAGTCGATTCTTTCTCAACCAATGTCACAGTTTGACTGCCGATAATATCCTTATCTTCAACATTGTAGAATGCTCTTCCATTATCAGTAACAAACTTTTTCAAATTGTCAAGCTTACCATGCTTTTCGAAAATCTCAGCAACATASCCAAGTGCGTGGCTTTGAGTATAAACACCTGCTGAGGCGCCAACAGCTTTCTTCTTATTCTTCAAAGGATGTGGAGCACTATCAGAACCAAAGAAAAACCAAGGTTTTCCTGAGATGGCAGCATCAACTAAAGCAGATCTATCAGTAGCAAATTTAGCAACTGGTTTACAGAAGTTTGAAGGATTTCCAGCCCAGTTATCAATAGTCAAGTACAGATGATGAGCTGTGATAGAAGCAGCAACAAAAATCTCATCGCCTTCTTTCCAGTTTTCATTTAACTTATCGATAGTTTCGATGGCTTGGGCAGTTGTACAATGCTCAAAAACGATCTTGAGTTTTGGAAAATCTTCGTGAAGTTTAAGTAGAATTGGTAAAAATTTGGGTTCAGCGTTCAACACATTGATAGCATCTTTACCTTGATGGTTGTGATTATCAGGACATTCTCCATGGATATTCAGAACTAGCCCATTTTTTTCCATTGCTTCAAAAACAGGGTAGAAAGGACTGAAATCATTGGGATCAACACCAGATTCAGCAGAGTTTGTTGTGACGCCAGCAGGATAACATTTAACTCCAGAAATAGCTCCTTTAGACTTATTTATCAATTCTGGGGTAATATTTTTGTTGAGATAATATGTCATCATGAATGTAGTCTCTGGAGCAATGGCTTCTAGCTCTTTCTCATACTTTCTAACAACATCTAAACTATCAACTGGTGGTGTCAAGTTAGGCTATTAAAAGTTAGTAAGCTAAATTAAATTGATTGATGTACACATATATTGATTCTTTCATCAATCAAATATCCATAAAACGATAGTTCTTTTAAACCTCTTGGGATCTACCAAATCATTCTAGACGCTGTACTAATACCAAACATACCATAACATAAGCAATAGAAATACCACCTTGTTTCACTGTTGGAGTAACCAACTTCATCATATCACCAGTTCGAAGATGAACATGCATGTCAGCTGGCTTATCCAAAAAGATTCGTCTTAAGGGTGCCATCTTGCTTGCTTTATATAAAATTCTGCTGCTTCTCATAGAATCAATTAAAAACTGCCTACCAAATGGCTTAAAGGTTGAAAAATCAAAGAACAAAAACGAAGGTTAAATAAAATAGAATAAAGACAAAGATTAGAATTCTCTACTTTTCTTCCTTTATAATAATTTTACTATGATACATGATGCATTGAAGTATTTATAAGGATAAAACTCTGGCGAAGAAATGAACTAATGGAAATCAAATTACACTTAATAAGAGCGGCGGTACGATGAAAATTTTCCCCGGGTTCTATGAAATTTTAAAGTTTGCATTTTCACCGAGAAGGGTAATTATGGGAGTCATACACTGTATCATTGGGAATTGATGTACATCAATTAATTCATTCTTGAAATACAAAAAATACATACTGGAAGTGCATAGCAATTAAATATTATGTACTAAAATTATTTTGATCAAGAGGTTAAATATAGATTAATAATCTCAGCAACTATCGTAACAATTGTTTTCATCATACACTCAATCTCTCTTCTGCTGCTTCTCATTCTTCGTTCCAATCATATTACCTACTATTTGCCCTACTTTTTTCATTTCTTTAGATATCTTTCCTATACTATCTGGGGGTGGATTTCTTACCTGAAAATCGCCAATGGCTCTGATTGATTTCTGCTTTGGTTTCTCATATTCAGCATTGATATTAGAAACAGTTACCACAGGAAAGCTAGGTGGTGATACCCTGGAACCCAAGTTGTGAATATTTCGGTTGTCCATAGAATCAGTACTATTGTCATTATTTTGCTTATTAGAAATGGTTATTGATGGCTCATAAAAGTGTTGAGAAATGTCTTCTGAATTGTGGGGGCCATTAGAATACTGTCCTATTTTATCACTGCCATGAAAATCAGAGAGATGCATTTCATTGTCGTAATACCCATCTTCATTGTCAGAATCAAAGACTATTTGGCTTTTATTTTTTGGTTTACAAAGAACCCTATCTGTGATCAATGTCAGAGCTGTAGAGATCACATTGGCCTCATTTGATATAGCATCAGCTAGATCGTCATTATGTATTTCTTTAGCTGTATCATACCGTGATTGAATCATGTCTAAAGTGCTTTTCAGAACTTTCCTTATGTTATCAGTGTTCCCATTTAATTCAGCATTAGATTCAGCTAAGCTTTCAATGTTTTCTTCCATTTCATTAACGAGCTGTTCAATACTTCTCCACAAGGATAAGCATGCATCATATTGCACTTTCTGCTGAGCCTTATTGGAAATATTTTCTTCTAATGCTTCAATTTGAAGCGTTAATGATTCTTGCATATATTCAACCTCAACAGAATTCTCATTTAGTGAGTATATCTCGTCACTGGAACTTCCATTTTGCTTTTCGTTGTTATCGGTTGATATTAACAAGGAATCCGAACCGAGGTCCTTATTATTAGAGAACGTTTCTGATAGCACAGATGGTATTTGCAAAATTTTCTGCAGACCCTTTGTAGCAGTCAGATCACGTATAGATGACTCCATAGTAGATAAAAAAGTTCTAGATAACGGTAAACTAGATCTTGATTGAATACTTGAAAGATTAGGAAGGGATATGGGTAGAAGCTTATTGAAAGATTGATCTTCTGCGATCCAGTTTCTCAGTAAAGAAGATTCTTCTTGATTGATTTCTCGCAAACTTTCAACATATGAACTTGCTCTGCTTTCTATTACGCTTTCTGTTGATATAATTTCTTCATCCACCAGCTTTTCCTGGTCAGTTAGCTGTTCAAGTCGTAATTTCAACTCTTCAATTTCTGTGAAGATTTCTCTTTTCGTTTCTTTTAGCAATTTTAGTTTTCTGGCTTCTGTTGTTTCGTCGCTGCGAATTGACTTAACCTTGGCAATAATGCTCGATTTCTTTGACTCACAAGAATCGAGCTGTTTCACYTTACTTTCCCTCCGGCTTTTTTCCTTGTTATACAACTCTTCAAATGCTGATTCAATGTCTTTCAATTTACTCCATGAAGCCTTCAATTCTTTCCGTATCCTCTGTATTGATAGAATCTCACCATTAGAAGCTCTGAATTTTTTCCCAGTTCTAAGAACATAGGCTTGAGCAGCTAAGTATTGCTCTAAACTCTTTTTGACGATAGCTGATTCTCTTGTTAGATAATGCAGAGGATTAAGAATCATCTGCGGAGAAGGGGCATTGGGAATGGGAAAGTTCCCTAAGTCACCAATACTTTCTTTCAAAGGTTCACTGAGAATATGGTGGAGTTCTCTAACGGAACAAGACATTAGGTCTTCAACTTGATTATGGTCAATAGTCTGAACATATGTTGATACGCTTCCTGAAAGTGAACCCAATCCGGAAGAGATATTAATTGGTTCATAGTTAGTGACATAAACAGAATCCATTTTAGTTTTGCCTTCTCTTTTGCTGTATTGTTGATTTGAGATATCGTGATCCTCCGTCACACCGTTTGATTGAGGTCCAAACCCGTTTTCTAAGTTCCCAGCATCTTCAAATGATTTGTAGTTTTCTGATGGTGATAAAAAACTAACTTCAGGCTTGTTTGAAGAATGTTCATCATATCTTGAGTGCYCTGGTTCCATAAGTGGACTTGATTCTGGGTCTGATTCTGGCACTTGTGTATGTATTATGTTATGTATCATATTGGTTCTTGATGAGTATCATATATTYATTACAAGTTGTCAACTCCCTCGAAAGTGAATAATGTAAAGCTTCGCGCCAGATTATTTTTGTCTATCCATTAAATCCTCCTTCAACAGTTTCGAACAAAATAAAAATCAATCAATCAACGTTGTAGTCAATAGTAAACCTATGGATCGACAAAATAAAGAGTAGATTGGGAGTGGAATACTATTCTTGAACACAATACATCTAGCTTCACCTTAAACACTAACTTAATAGATAAAATCTTCATTGAAACCTCTTTTAGGAGTTATATTCAAAATGGAATGTAAACCATCACGGTCACCATTATCAAATAATTCGAAAAGCTATCAGAGCACTCAATTGCTTTAACAGCCATTTTGCTCTCTTATCAGATATATATCATCACCATCGCCAAAAGGACCTTATCTCTGAGAGTCTACAAAATATAACGGTCATGTGATTATACAGTCTATAAGGACTTCTACAARGTATTTTATTGTTGGTCATGGATGTAAAACATCAAATATTACATGTATATGGTCTGAAGCAGGTAGAGGGGTACAGTTTTCACACGGTCATATTATTCAATTAAATGACAATTAATGAGAAAAATTTATGTGTTTCTTACTACTATAAAATAATATACTCATACCCCAATTAAAGACATTGCTATGAAGGATTATAGTATACAAGTCAGAGAAAAAAAATGCTGTTTCAGGGGTCAATTGAGTGTTAATTGTGAGAAGCATGGTAATGCTTCAGGTGTGAGATGACGTAGCTTGAAAATGAAACCTCTTGTGGAAAGAAATTAAATATCATTGTCATTGAAGTTCAAATGATCAAAGAAGTCAAAACTTATGGCATCTTTAAATTCTTGTAAACTCAGCTTTCCATCTCCATCTTTATCAAATTCAACTATTGTTCGGTCAACAATCTGTTGCAATTGTTCTTCTGTCAAATTCTTACCAACCATCTTCTGCAACACTAGAAATAGCTCCCCATTGGAAATGTATCCATCTCTATCAATATCGTATATCTTGAATGCAAATAATAGTTTATCTTCTGGTTTTCCCTTTGCTGAAAATGTTGATAGCCCTCTGACAAATTCCTCAAAATCAATATCTCCATTTCCGTCTGTATCGAAAACATCAATMAGTCTAGTGACCAGTGGATTGGAAGCCAACGAGGGTATCATCAAGAACTCTTGTTGATCCACAGTTCCCGAATTATCTCGATCCATCTTCATGAATCGTTTACTTAATCTATCAATTTCATCGCTATCGACTATAGGATTAGTTAGTATCTGAGTAATCCTTTAAGCAACCCGGCCAAATTTCCCTTACATCCTATCCACATCTTTCAAATACTTACAATTGGTTTCTTCAACGAAACTATCCATTAATTGGGATGTACCAGCACCCATTTTGTGATAATTACTTTGTGTGTCGTATGGTTATTGGCTATGGCTATTGTGCCTTGTGACTTAATTCTTTGCTATAATCTTTATTTTATTACGTGTTTACCCCATAAAACACATATAAAGATAAGGATATACGTGAAAGTAGTGTGTGATGTCCAGTATTTTTCACCGTTCTACTGTAAAAGCCCTTGACAGTAATGAAAGAGGCCGTCCTTGTAAGTGCTTCCATTGCTCTGATGATGATGAGACTGACCAGAAGCTACTGAATATKATAACCCAGAAAGGAAATTGAATTTAGAATTGGGGGTTATTTCAGAAGACTTTCAGACCTTAACTAGCTTAACTGAGTGCAGGCTTGAAAGGTTAGCTTAGTTCAAGTTTGGCCATGTTAGGTTAGGTTAGAATAAAAGTTGGTTATTCGACAATTAGGGGATTGTTTGACTGGGACTTGTAGAATTACTATAATTATAACGGACTTATATGTTTTTTCAAAGGGCAATTGATATTTTGCAAATTGCATAACTTTCTGGAAAAAGTTCAAGTGATTGAGAGGAAATATTAACTATTGGTCTAGAGAGATAACGGTCTTTTCCCATAGACTGATTTAAGAAATAAATCACTATATAAATACATTAAATCTCCCAAGTACGAAGAAGGCTAATAAACTCACATTGACATATATACCATATCCCTATTGCTACCCTTTAACGCCTGGACCCTAAACCTACTGCATACCCTCTTGCTACTCCTGACAACCCTTGTTCAAGCACTGCACCTTCTGAATCATAATTATACACTTCTTCCGATAGCTCATTGAAATCAGATCCTAATCCTTGCCATGATCTATTCTGTAATGCCTTTGCTGACGTTGAAACAGTGTTACCTATAATTAACGCATCTGAAATTCTCTTGGCTAATTGATTGACATCTTTATCCTTATCGTCTGCTACAGTACTAGTATCACGATCGGTATCATCACCTATCTCAATATGTTGGGTTAAGACTTTCAATGGTTTATGTGTGGATACATATTTACCTGTAACAGAGTCAAACATTGGTACATCCGCATCAGTGGATTTATCATTATCCTCTTCACTACAAACAGCAGTTTCTTCTCCTTCAGATGGTCTCATTTCTTCATCACTATGCAAAAAAACATCATTATTGATATCCCATTGTCCTGTCCAAGAAACCTCATACGTTAGAGCTAATTGAAGCTCATACGGCGTAATTATTGGCTTATAAAACTCATGCTCTTCATCAAGTATCATACCACCTTGTCCACAACCAATGACAACCCAAACATCAACAGATTCGAAATTTGCAAGCTTTGCTACATTCGGCTTACCAACAACAAATAAATAATGTTTCTTGCCTGCTTCCTTGACCCATTTTATTAGCGTATTCACTAGACTTCTTGTGTTCTTTAATGATAACGTGTTGATAAGAATTCCTACTACACCAGCAGAACGAGCAATATGCATATACCGATATCTTCTTTTCAGTCCAGGGAAAGGTCCTGTGGTTAGACTGTACTCAGAGCTTGAAGGATTAATTATATTAACTGATGAAAACTTTGTTGTAAGATAAAGGAGAAAAGGAGGGGGAGGATTTGCTAATAATATAAGATTATAATCAGACACATTCGATACTATTTCCCGTTCAGAATCTGGTTCAACTTGGAAAAACAATCTTCGGGATACTTCGGATATTTCAGTTAGTTCTTGTGAATATCGGAACTTATCGGAACTAATAATTCCATCCTCATTTAGTATCTTAGCATCATAAGTCAAACTTATCTTAGAATAAATCACATCATCAAACTCAGAATGCATAATACGCGAAAACTCTTCCACGTGTGACTGAAATAATGTTCCAGCCATCACAGCTATTTTATCCGATTTCTCCTGAAACTTACTTTTCACAGTCTTCAAGCCTAAAGAATAATCAAAATGAGCATTACCCATAACATAAATTGCCTGTCCTTCAACTTTGGTTAAACATGAATCACCAAAATGCACCACAGCATCAGCATTTATATGTTGACCCGCCACAGTATCAACGCAGCATGGAGAATACGAAGTATCGGCAAGAACAGCAACCGAGAAAACAGGATTGGAATCAGCATTAGAGTCAACCTCCGAGTAGGAATTATCCGAATGTGTTTGTAGCCCTCCAGGGACACTGTTTTCAATCTCAGATGAACATTTACAATCGGCACATGTTTTCTTACACTCTTCTCCATCTTTATGCTTCTTCTCATGATTTTCCCCTGTTTCATGACTGTTTGTTCTACTTTTTGAATGTTTCCTTTTCAATTTTCGAGTTCTGAAAACTCCTGCTTCAACTTCTCGGGCTACTAATGTCACATCTGATACTAAATCATCAGGGAACTGTAGCGCCACTTTTCGGTATGCAGATTTAGCTAAATAAGTAATTAAAGCCGGTAGGCAATAAAAACTTCTTAATGCCGAAATGACCTCTGTTTGTGATGCCGAAATGTCTAACCCTTTCCGAGATAGTCCCGATTGTTGCTGAGAGGTCTCTTGTTTGGAGAATTCCAAATCAAAAACTGCTTCTTCCTGCGCAGTAGAAAACGCTACTGGTACTGCTCCTGACATTATATATACATGTTCAACTGGACAGGCGTATGAAAGAAAATGACTACTTATTTGGTGACAATGCCTGCAGAATATTGTTATAATACGCTCACATTCATTGATAAAACTAAAACAAACATTATTTAACGAATCTTCTAATAGTAAGGAAAAAGATTATTCTCCCTAAGTACTGAAAAATTATAATAAAAAGGGTGAGACATCGAGTCTCACCATGAGAGTTTTTAATTAGGTGATCAAAAAATGTGATAAAATCGATGATCAGCTAATTATTTATTAATACTAAACTAAGTTGCGTACATGTTGCTTCTTGTGCATGAATTATGCATACTTATATTTTAGTAGTAGAGAAGTAGTAGAAGTAGCATCGTGGAACAGGTAATATGTAATGAGAAAATGAGAACGTGCAAATAGCTGAGTAGCTTTTTACGGTTGATAATAATCTAAAGGAGAAGAACAGTTTTCTCCTACCTAAGAAGGCAGCTCGTTGTTTTTATTACATCCCAGCGAATGAATAGTAGAGTAGATAGCCACCAGACTCCTGCTATATACAGATTACATAATCAAAAAACACTCATCCCCTCCGTTTTGACCGCTCAGACTTGGGCATCAAAATTCTCTAAATTCCGCTACTAACATTATAAACTGATTTTATTATTCAATTCTTGGTTATATTTGTCTATGCATTAATTCGAACAACTTCTGTCATTCAAATCTTCCCCTGTACCTCATTAAATTCATCATTACCTCCGCAATTACTACTATCTAATACTGCTCATCGTTTCCGTCGTATGAACATATCGCTTTCCTTGCGTCGGAAAACTTTAGTTGCCGGAGATTCCGGAGTTTCCCTTGTTGGACCTTTCGGAATCGAAGCTCGAGATTCATAAACAGATGCAGGAGATTTAGGCGGTAATTTACTGCCGTTGTTACCCGTCCGGAGAATATTAGACTCTTTAGGATTTCCCCGTCCTCTCGTTAGTTTCGGTTTTGGTTTCGGTGGTAATTCTAGGCTATTATTAACCTTTAAAGCTTCAGCAGGGCTATTTTTCGGATAAATATTATACGAAGCTCCCGCTCCGTTACTATTAGAGAACGAGTATTTCCGTTTTCCTGTTGGTATGTTTTGTGATTTTTTATTCATTCGAGCCCAAAAGCTTGTTCGGCCATCGGAGAGCTCTGAGTTATCCCGGTTAGTTTCTATGCTTGAATCAGAATCGGGGTTTTCGGTAACTTCATTGCTTTCTTCCGAGGTCCTAACTTTATCTTCTTTACGCTTAAGTTTCTTTTCTGCTTTCTTCACTGCTTTCTTTTCAGCTTTTTTTCCAGCTTTTCTTTCTAGCTTCCGTTTTAGGTCTTTGTCTCTTTCCGATTGGAGAATTTTCGTTGATTTATTCCCCCATTCAGTAAYACTGTCTCCGATAGATTCCTTATTTGAGAACTGATTAGATCTTTTCCTTCGTTTGTAGCCCTCTACGTCGGCATCAGCTTTCATTCCGTGATTCCTGTAAGCATTTATTCCTCTTCCTCTTCCTCTTTCTACTTCCGCACCCACTTCCGGTTTCGCCCTGACTTCCAAATTTCGATTTGGAAATTCCTTCCGTTTGTAGCCAATCTCGGCATCCACAATCGCAGGTTCTCTTCCTTGTGACCAGTTGCTTATTGTCTCACGGATATTTCCTTTAACTCTAACCGCTTTTCCTCTAGTGATGGCATCAGCCACTAAGTCTTTCCAGACATGGTGTTTACGTAATGATACAATATTTCCCAATATCCATAAACTGCTTTTAGACCGCGTCAAAGCCACATTCATTCTCCGGGTATCTCCAAGAAACCCAACTGTTGTGTCGTTGTCCGACGCTCGGACACAGGACAAAATTACAATTTCTTTTTCTTGGCCTTGAAATCCGTCCACAGAGTTAAAATCGACAATCTCCGAGATTCCAATATCTCGGAAAGCTCGGAAGAACAAACTCCGAAGAAGCTTAACTTGCTCCTTATACGGAGAAATAATTCCGATCTTACCCATAAACTCTTCCGTGGGGAACCTTCGGAATAACTCTTGTACTAATTCTACTGCGGCTTGAGCTTCTTGCTGATTGTGGAATGATTTCGACCGTTCTGATTGTCCTTGCTGCCCGGATCCGATATCATACAGTAAATAGGGTCCGAACCAAGGCTCTTTATGCCAAGGTCTTTCAGTTAATTGTCTCATCTCGGGCCCATCAAGAAGCCGAGAGTTATAGAATTCTCGGCTTGGAAATGCTGATATTTCTGGATGCATCCGATATTGGACATCTAATAAGTGTTCCGCTCCCGGTTTGTTCCTTTGCATTCGAACAAATAAACTCTGTTCATAACGTAACGCTGATGCAGCCGGAGATAAAACTGTAGGCGGAAGCTGATTCGGATCACCAACCATAATACACTTCCGACAACCGTACCGAAGAGGAATAACTGCCGACAATTCTACACACTGAGCTGCTTCATCTATGACAACGATGTCGAACCGAACGCCGAGATTTACTAATGAATCATGAGCGGAACCGGATAAAGTCGCACATATTACTTCCGCTTTGGATAGGATTTGCTTTTGTAGGTTCCGACGGTCAATTTCTCGGTTCCGGTCCGAAACTGCATTCTGTTCTCTTTGTTCATCTAACTGTCGGTCCAATATCCGCTTCCGACGGTTCAATACTTGCAGTCGAGTTTCTAGTTTCGAGATTTCGACTTCTTGTACCGAGGTGTCGTTTAGCTTAGCCCGGATAATTACCCGCTCTTCCAAGATCTGCCGAACTTCCGCTTTCAACCGGGCCGACTCCGAGGCGGCTTCTCGGTTTTTAGTCAATTCCCGCTCCACTAACTCCTCTAAAGTTGTGTCTCGAACTTTAGGATGGATTGCTTCCGATCGGCCCAGCCGAACAACTTTTGCCTGCAACGTGTCTCTTATCCGAATAACCAATTCGTCTACTGCTGCGTTACTAGGGGCACAAACAAGTATAGGTGCAGACTTTTTGGCCGTAGAGATTTCCGAATTAAGTACAGAACCGTTTCCTGCCTCGAAATTCGAATATTGACTTGAAGAACCGGAAAAACCTGGCCCAGACCGGGTGCGATTCGTACTATTACCTATTTTCGGATCTACCGGTTGCCCCACTACTTCTCCTCTAGCGGTGGTAGTGTCGAACCGGATCAAATGACCTAGCAAACCTAAAATGGTTTTCGTTTTACCTGTTCCGGGCGGTCCCTGAATTAGGGAGAATCCTTCGGCTCGAGATGACCCAGAAATGGCTCTTGCTTGTGACTGATTAACTTTATATAGTGTCATGATATCCCGGATTTCTGCCCAAGGAGCCTGTGCAACGTCTGCAGGTTCAGCCCGAACAATCTGTTGGCCTAAATCATAGTAGGGTAATCCTCGGACGGAAGAAAACTCACGTTCAATTGTCGGCATTGCCATTAGTTTAACGGCAACCACTTCAGTTCTAGGAGCCAATCCAACACCGAAGTTTCCTTCCGAAGATACCCGAATTACTATATCTGTATAGCCTGCAGAAGTGGGTTTGATCTCGGTTATTTTACCTAAACAGGAATTAGGTTTTGCTGCAAGTAGTTCCACTCCAGGTTTTCCCGTGAGATTATCAGAATCACACGATAACGCCAAAGCAATCAAATCGGCGTCGGAAAGACGTTGTTGTTCTAATACGCTTCTCTCAATTGAGGCATAAATATCGAAAAAACAATCTGTGGTAGTTCGAGTGCCCAAAACAATTCGGAAGGGCTTATCTGAAGACGTCTGTTTAGCAGCTTGTAAATGCTGCCAACATTCTAATAGTAAAAGGGGTTCAAAAATGGCCTGATATTCTTTAACGGAACGGAAGGAATCCGCAACTGGTTTATAAGAATCCCTAGTTTTTCCGAGGGGAAATTCACCCGAAGCGGAAAATTTCCAAAGAAGAATCTGCTGGTACAAAGGACTTAAATTAACGTTCAGTCTTTCACGCATATACCGTTCTTGGCGTTCTTTATCGAAAACGGAAAGAGATCCCGGCGTATTACGGGATAGTTTCCTAATATGGGATTTGCCTGATTCAGAGGAATTTCCGAATAAGGAAGCGAAATCGCAATCGTCCTCGTCAGAGGAAGAATTGTTATGTTCGTTATCGGCTAAGCCTAATTTKGCTATAATCTTTTCCGGATCCGGTAACGGTATCGGGTCGGCATTGCCAGATTTAGACTCAAGTTTATCGGTCTCCGTACCGACCCGGAATCCAGCCGGTCTTGCCGGATGAATAACCAACGTTTTGCCCTTAAGCGATGGTGTTGAAGTGTATAATTTTTGCATGTTTGCTTCCATTGACCTTTTCTTCCGAAGGTCCTCCCGAGCTTTTTCCATCATGCTCATTCGAGATGTTCCATCGGCAACAACAGCGGAATGGGGTGCCAAGGAAGCGGAATGAGAGGAAGGAAAGTTGAAGTTGCTTGTTCTTGGAACAGATGGAGCTGAATGTTTTGCGAATGCAGTRATTTTTGGCTGTTTATCCCTAGGAAATGTCGGAACGGCTGGAATGGGTCTAAACCCTATTTTCATACGTTCCTGTGGATTACTTAATGTCTTAATTGCGGAAAGAACGTCCTGAGTCTTCCGTGTTTGAGTAGATGCCGAAGTTTCAATAATTTCGATATCGGAAGAAATTGCTGGATTCTTTGAAGATAAATTGTATTCTGTTTTTCTGGTATTATTTCCGCGATTTTTGCTGTTATCATAACTGGAAGTTCCAACGCGCTTTGACATTCCCGAAATAATAGCGGCAGGAGTAACAGATCTGCTGACTGTATCCATAATTTTCTTCCGTTCCGCAACTTGCCGTAATTTCTCCTGATATTGCAGAATAACGCCTTCCACCAGTTTCTCATCAAAGTACCGAGCACGGCTTATTAGYTCAGATTTTTGAGCTTCGGTGAGCTTACTTCGGTACTTCCGATCTTCCGTTCCACCATACCATGCTAATTTTTCCGTTATTTCATTGGCTAAGGGTTCTCCTTGTTCCTTAAGTATATCTAATACTAAAGTAATCATCCGTACACAGGACCGTAACAATGATTCATCTCCAAGCCGAAGCCAAGAAATCATATTCGGAACAGCTTTAACAACACATCCGACAAGCATCCGGTTCACCCGATCGGTCGGAACGGAGATAGATAATGATTCGGAAAACACTGGAAGCGTATCTATTAATCGGTTGCTATAATCAAGAACATCTCGGGTAAATTCCACCAGAACTCGGAATGAATAATGCTCGGCCCATTGGAAAATCTGTACAAAAACATATCCTAAAAATTCCCAGCTTCGGCGCCAGAATCTCTTCAATTGCATATAATCTCCGATATTTTTCTCTAAGAATGACTCTTGGAGTATCCCGCCTCTAGARGCAGTTAAAACTGATAGGATATCCATTTGAAACTTGATTGCTTTAGGGCAAGAGGGAAAACCGGTAGACATAATAACAGTACGGAGAAGTTGATTGAAAGCRAAAAGCGTGGATTCTAAAGATGATAGGCATAATTTCCGTAATGCTTTRATTCTAACCGACAATGACCCTAGATCAGAATTAATGTCAGAACCAATATCGGAAACAATATCAGAGCTATTTCCTAATTCATCGTCATCAAAGCTTTGGTACAAAATATCCGTAGCCGCCTCTTTTATCTGAACATTCACTGATAGCATAGCGGAAAACACCCCTTCTAAAGCTTCCGGTGAATTTAGAATGCTGGATCGGAGAATATCTCCGTCATAATCTCCGATCCTTACTAATAGTGATTGAATAGCTCGGAAAATTTGTTCTGAGACCGAGTTGAACTTTTGAACCGAGGTTTGTATTGTTTCAGTTTTGTCTAAACTGATTTTATTTGTTGAATCGGATATAGTTTCCGGACTCTCGTCAGATTTAGGTTCAGGAATAATGGAAACGGCTACAACGTTTCTAAATGCTCGAAATATTTGCTGCACTAAGAAAACATCAGCTCGGCAAGTTTTTCGAGCGTAATTCCAGAATTTAACGTGGAARGAARCAGGCAGSGATGACGGYAGAATATTGTTTCCGGTTGAGAAAAGAATGGTTTCTTGGGCCATTAACGTAATGTCATAAGTGAGAATTCGGTTGATGGCGGTAGCAGATAAGGTTTGGATGGTTTTGCAGATATCRGAAGGAAGCCCACCTAATTGGGTAAACGGAGTGATGATATTTTTGTGGTTGTCCTCAATTATTTCCCGAAAAGGAAGTAATACCGATAGTTTAGCGAATAGTTCCCCATTCGATGCGTTGAGACTACCATAAAGGGAAATATCAAACCCCTCTTGGATCAAATAATATACGCAGGTCCAAAGACAGGTCGCTTGGTTCATTTCCGAGGGATCTTCTGGTTCCTTTATCTTTTCCGTATTTTCCTTTTCTCCAGATGATAAAGATAAAATTCYTAATATGTTATCCATTGTTTGTAGTACTGTCGATGATAAAGTTTCGGGGTTTAGGGTTTTTAGATATGGTTCAAGCCATTCGGATAAATCGGAGAGATTTGCGACATCTCGATCCAGCTCTGAAGTCCGGAGTTGACTTTTGGGTTTCAGTTCCGAGGCGGAAGTTAAAAAGTCATCAGCTTGGGTTATATTAAGCAGTTTTTCAGGTGTGAAATCATCCGATAATACATATAAATCCGTATGCAACTGTGWCCCGAAAGCCCGGGAKAAACATCCGAGATTTCGAAGTAAGACCGGAAGTAATTCTTTCCGTCTGTACGTTTCAAGGGCCAGTCTCTTGGAGAACAGTTCAAACAACGGATATAATCCCGGAGTTATATCCGCTCGCAGCTTTTCTAATAAGGGAATACTTCCAAGACCTTTTATTAAACTTTCTACACTCCACCAATCTGAGAAAAACGAAAGTTCCGACCAAAATTTCATCTCTAATTCCGGGAATGATTGCGGTTTCTGAATCTCTATCAAATAAAAGTTGAATTCCTCTAACAATAATGGATCCATGGGGAACGTCAACCGAGTAGTTCCGGTGTTAATTTTTTCCGAATTATTCCGGGGCAGAGACATTAAGGTTTCACGGACCCAATCTTTGATTTCTGGGTCACAAATTGACAGTGAAGTGACATTTTCTGCCGAGTAACTAGAATTTTCATCATCATTAAAACAAAGATAAACCACCAACGGAAGTACATGAGATTCCGTGAATCTGAGATTCCGTGAAATAAGCTTTCGGAATAAACTAGAGAATAATTGCCGTAATTCCGAGTTCATCCGTAATAAATAACAACAAGTGAAACAATCGTAGTATGCTACAAGAACATCATTTGATAATGATGCGAATAATGCTCTGTTTTCTGCCGTGTGATATCCGGCGGTTCCTGAAGCTTTGTCAATTTCCTTTTCTTCCACCGGGTGATCCTCTTCAAATTTTTGTACCATTTCAATTCCCTTCCGAAGCTTGCCTTCCGTTTCCGAAGCAAGCCAGGTAAATATTGTATACATGAACGTATTTACTTCTATAATACCTAATCCTGAGATTGCAACTAAATCGTTTCGAAGCTCAGCTCTTCCGAGATGAAAATGCCGAATGCATTGGTAACATCGACTCAATTGTACCGAAAGACGCTGTTTTAGCCATACTAATGCTGAAGCGTTSGGATCAAATGAAAATAGTAGCAATGTATGAACGGCAACAGGACATACATTATCATCACAAAACCAGTGCCGATCGTCCAACTTACCAAGCAACAGAATGGCTCGACGCATTAGTTCTTGTTGGCGGTCATCGGCAAAGTTGGCTCGGCTCTTTGAAATATCTTTACCGAGTTCTTCCAGTTCCATTTTCATGCTGAGCTGCTGCTGCGGTTCTGGACAACTTTCCTCGTTGGGCGATATAGCCGAGCTTCTCCTRGACTCAGAAGCAGAGGCAGAAGCAGAAACGGAAGCGGCATCGGAACTCCGTTCCGTATCTGGTTGTGTCTTTTCCGACATTTACAGTTTCACACCCAAGCTGAATCTCTGTCATGTGCTACTTTGTGTCCAATTCAATTTTAAGCTTCCTGTTCTATAAGAAACCTGTCAAATTAGGCAATAGATATATACCGCTATGAGCTCGGATATCCTAAAAAGTGTTTACTATCTTTTCTGAAACTTATCGTGCTGCTCGTATCATCAAATGTCAGTATACAATCCACTGATGCGCCTTCTATAATGTACGTCCCATCAGATACGTCAATAAGCAATACAATTATTCAGCTGGAAACCCATTACCAACGCCTAGTTCAATGATGATTACCTCCTGTATGTTTAGATAGGTTAATATAAAGATTTTACAACTATCTGTATAGTAAAACGTGAGTATTTGATAGGTATGATTTGAGTGGAAATCGATAAGTTTGAAGATTGTGATTTTTTTCTCATTTGTACTCGCGACATATTATTTCCGGTATTGTTGATTAAGGTTTAAATTATATTACCTTAAAAATTTAGAAGGAGTGTTAGGGAACTAAAGCTTTGTTGATGATGTTGAAAAGGAAAGGCTATTTAGGATGAGTTTAAAGGGTAAATTGAGTAAATGTTAGATATAGCTTTTGATTGCAAATCGAAGAGTATACTTCATTTTTTGCAATTTAGAAGGAATTTTGGTGGGTACAAAGAGTGAAAGGAAAAAATGTAGTTGAAAGTTGATGTGAGCTGGGAAAATGTTGATTTAGAGTTTGCATTTACAGAATAGATGCATATTTCTGAAACTTAAACCTTGCGGTGATATAGTCTCCGATATTCTAACATATCAAGTATTATACGAATCCCATCAATTTATAATTATAGCATGTTTTTTGGTGAATCCGAAACTGAAAGAAAAAATTTCAAAGAATCTATTGCTCTACTACTTCCAGCAAATTTCAACATTCTATCGTCCTGAATTCATCATTCTCCTTGTACCCTCTTCATTCCCTCTGACATCAAGCGGAGACCATCTCAACCTAATCTTCCTATTCTTCACCTCATAGTCTCCGTTATTTCTCACTTACAACCACTTCACATCTTTTCCCATCTCACCTAAATCATGTGAAAAAAATTTTAATTTGTATGGGCACTTTTTTCACTATGTCAAGTTGGTTATGACGCTGGATTGAAAGGAGCTTTTGGGTCTAGTATAAGAGCTTTCTATTACATTTAATAGATAGATTATCGGTATAGATACGAAAAATTGTGTTTGTTAAATTGTTTGATTGATTTAAGAAGTGCCCTATAAAACTACTGGTATCTTTGAAGTAGCTTCAGAAGTTCAAGTTTTATCGAAATGACTGATGATGTCAGTGAGATAGAAAAGCTCTCACAGCGAGTATCAAGTCAAATGAAGGTGACGGACTTGAACTATTTCTACGGCATAGAAAACGGTGACGATGATATTGATTTTGATACTGGCGAAAGCTCGGATGACTCAGTTTCCTCTGATGGAGAGTATCAAGAAATCTTTGGTGACTTGACACTTAAAGAGATCATCATTGACTCTAAAGCTGGCGTTAGTGAGAAGCAGCAACCTCTTATGCCAAATATTGGGAATAAAAGCCAGTCCGCATTTAGAGAAGGTGGAATATTTTCCAGGTTCAAAAATCAGATCAAATCCGATGAATTTTCAATCAAGAAGGTCAATCATACGGATAAAGCTGATAGGGCGACTGTCGATCAAGTGCTAGATAGGAGAACAAGAAAGTTCCTTCAGACATTAGTTAATAAAGAATACATATCGGAACTAAGGGGATGTATAAGTACAGGTAAAGAAGCTAATGTTTACTATGCTGATGTTCCACATTCAACTGATTTACAGAGAGCAGTAAAAATTTATAAAACTTCGATTCTAATTTTTAAAGATCGTGATAGATATGTGTCAGGAGAGTATCGGTACAGATTTGGCTATAATCGGCACAATCCAAGAAAAATGGTTAAAACTTGGGCTGAAAAGGAAATGAGGAATCTAAAAAGAATTTATTCATCAGGAATTTTATCTCCAGAACCAATTGCTTTACAATCTCATGTTTTAGTAATGGAACTGATCAAAGAACCTAATGGCTGGGCATCACCAAGATTAAAAGATGCTGCAATCAAAGATGATAACTATCAATTGATATACTATGAAGTATTAGGAATCATACGAATACTTTATAATAAATGTCATTTGGTTCATGCGGATTTGAGTGAATACAATCTTATTTATCATAATGAAAGAGTTTATGTTATTGATGTATCCCAATCAGTGGAACACAGTCATCCTAGAAGTTTTGAGTTTTTAAGAATGGATATCAAGAATGTAAATGATTATTTTAGGAGAAATGGTGTAGCTGTTTATTCTGAAAGAGAAATATTTGCATTTGCTACCATGAAAGACCCAAAAGTTCCTTTTGATAAGGATGAGTCAGTTGAATCACTAATGGACTATCTGGCAGACAATCCGCCAATGGAGAATTTCGGTGAATCAATGGAAGATAGTGAGTTAAATGATGCTATATTTCGTTCCGCATACATTCCAAGAAATCTCAATGAAGTTTTTGATGTTGAAAGAGATATTGAGAAGCTGAATAAAGGCCAAGGTGATAATTTGATTTATAGGTCTTTGTTGCCAGAAGGAACAAAAGAAGGAAAAACAGAAGAGGGAGAATCGATCATGAATAATGCTGAAAAATGTATCGAAAGCAAAGAGAAGAAAACTCAAGAAAAGTCGGACAGGGAGAAAACCTCAGAAAAACACTTGGAAGGCCATCTGGAAGAAAATGTTTCGGAAGGTTTGGAATCGGAAGATTCCAATGATGAATCTGACTATGATTCAGATGAGGATTCTGAAGATGAATCAGATGGAGACAACCCTCGAAGGAGGAAGCTAAAGCCTTTGAAAGGTAAGAAACATGAAAACAAGGAAGTAAAAAAAGAAAGAAAGCAGTTAGCTAAGGAAGAGAAAAGAGAGAAAAGGACTCATAAGATCAAGAAATATGAGAAGAAGAAGCTCCAAAGGAAAGGGAAATCAAGAAAATAGGAATAGACGGTAAAATAGATACACATTCATAAGGTAAATGCATAGTTTATTCATGGCTAACATATTTATGATCATTGTTAATGTTTATTACCATCATCGTTGAGACACTAACAGATTTCGTAGATTTTGTAGTATATATATGTTAATATGGTAGTGTTTGTTCATTCCGCGCGACAAACGGTACCGCAATCCTCAGAATCAGATATAAGAGTTAATGTCGATTTATGGTTATTGTCATATGATTTTTCCTCTGATATTTCCGTTCCGATTTCGTCCTTCACTTTCCTATAATCTATACCGAACCCCCAGTTGCTCCGTGGTTTCCTATTATACCCGCCATCTCCAACAACGCCCGATCATCATTAATGGATTTCAAAGACACCTGACTACGCATTAAAGCTTCTCTTTCTTCCCATTCATATCGTTTCCGCATTTCCTCTAACTCCTTCTCTCCCCCACAACCCCAAACTTCCAAATCAGTGATTCTCATCCTATCTTCCCATTCTAGATGGCCCCTTTGCTTACTAATATGAAAACTACCGCCGGGACCCGCATGTCGAAATACTGCATATTCTAGAGAGTCATCGATACTGAAACTAATGTTTCCGGTATTTCGGGTGACTTTCTTACTGTGACCGGAAACAATAGGAGGTTTTGAACCTACACCAAAGCCACCTCCTTGCGCTGAAAAGTATATGTTTTCCGAGATTAAGGAGGACGTGTGAAACACGTCATGAATTGGAGATAATTGAAATAACACAGTCTTTTCATCTCCGAAACCTTGTTTTCCGGTTTTCTTCCAAGGAGAATTTATGAAAATTCCAAATGAAAGTTTTTCTCCTATTGTATGAGAAGAAGTGACTTCACGCGACTGAAACGGTAAAGCCGGAAATGATTCCTCAAAAGCTCTGTGCCGAGGTCCTTTCGGATCAGCGGGTAACCTTAGTCCTTTGATTAGTATGATTGTCGGAGCTTTCCAATGAAATACTTTCGCTTCCAATGAGCGCATAGAGAAACCTGTTTCTGCAGCAATGTATAGTTTTTTAAGTCTTGAATATATCATAGTGTTGTCTAGGAAAAGAGCCATATGTGCTAATAGAGGCGGTGATATTATCCGTGATTCAAATGTTGGGTCGGAATTGATATCGGAAGCAGGAATAAGTTTTTCTGGTGAATCGTCTAATATTGCTTCCGATTTCTCTGATGTAGCTGATGGTTTTTCGGAAGGGTGCTGATCTGAAGAGGTAGAATTGTTCCGAGAATGACCTGAGATGGAATTTCTAGCAGCAGCCGCTTTGTAATTCTGCATTGAGTCATTAAATAGCATACTTTCAGTTAATTTGCCAAAACAAGGTAACAAGTTCTGCATAGATGATTCGATTGCGCTTCGAAATTGTTTGTAAGAAACAGTTCCGGAAACAAAATAAGCATCATCTTTAGAAACCGAAATTTCTTGGTTCATACCTCTTAAAACATTTATAACTTCTTCCCGATAATTATTTGTTCCGTTGAATTTCAAGTTCTCGAATCTAGGGGCTTTTATAAGCACGTGCCGGTCGGCATTGAGCCATGATACTTGAAGCAGAACAGATAGAATGAGGCATAGATGCTGAGCTGATATAGTTGAATCTTCCGCTAGCGGCTGATCAAGGAATATATCGGAAACAGATCCAACTCTATACAGCTTTTCCGGTAATACTACTTCCAATTTTGATTCAGAACCGTCTTCCATAGTAGTTTTTGATATCTTTTCCGTTATTTTCTCAATACTTTCTTTTGGGATCTTTTCCGATTTTCCTTCCGATAGATTGTCCGACTTCAAAACCTCACATTTTTCACTGTATAGGAACAATAGAAAATACAAGTTCACTATGTCAAAATCAACTCCCAGTACTGCTTTATACCGCTCAGTACAGATAGTAACACACCGGACAAAATCTTCCCTACTGAACACTTGTTTGATTTCCGGTTTCAAAAACGGAAATCCTCCTGCTATAAACAGGATATCAACAATAACTTTAGAGTACTCTTCCGATAAAGTGTCTAACTGTAAGGCCTTCTTTCTATTAGCTTATTTGTTAGTTTAATGATCATAAATTGTTCTCATTATCTTTTCCATAATCCGTTTATCTTCAAAACCCAGTTAACTATTGCATCAATTCTGCAGCATTATGCATATTTATACATACAGTTCTGATCTTCCCCATAGTTTACTGGTATCAGGCAACAACTGCTTATAACCATCCTGCAATAAAAACAAGAGGGGTTAGTATGAAACTATTAACATCAGCAAGATATATACTGTTCACCAAAATAATGCATTAAAATTGAGATAGTTATTGTGAAAATCAAAATAACTTACTTTGAGAGCCCATTGTTCTATTGGAAGTAAGCGGTTGTAGCAATTGCGAGCAAATTGGCTCAAAACTTCTTTTCTAGTGATAGAGTTGCCTGTATGATTGCCCTCAGGTAAGCTAGAATTCTGACCCATTTTCGCAAGTTTAAAACATCAGCCTTTCATATATTTAGTATTTATAGTGTAGTGTAGTTTATGATACCCCTAATTTTCAGTAACTCCATGATTATTTTATGGAGATCAACYAAATAAAAGAGTGCAGATAGATGGAGGTTACGGAGTAGCCACAAGGTAAAAGGAAAGAAAAGATGAATGATAGAAAGAAGGTGATGCAATGAACAAAACGGAAATAATAGAGACTTAAATTAAGGTTTTGATTAATGAATGAAACCGTAAAGATTGAGAAAACTAGTGGTTGAATATGTAAGAATGAGCGTTGAAATCTTTATAAATCGAACTTATAGTGTATTACCGTGGAATAGTAGACTCAGACGTTTTCAACAAGAGATAGCTGATGACATTTGTCTTCAAACAGGTTCTTACAAAAGGTGTAATATTGATTGCAATTATAAGGATAATGCAGGCTGATGCACGGCGATGAACCTTATTCTTATCTCGGAAACAATCCATAAATTTTCGGAAATAATAGAAAATGCAACCGCAGATCGGATCGACGACGCATTTAAAGGTATCAGATTCAGACGTGATGGAACTTATCAGAACTGCAACCGAAACATTTTTGTTATTTCACTTCTGATTGTATCTTGATTCCTACAGCGACTACAACTCATTAAATACTAATGACTAACCGTTGCACATTTCTTCCATCTACCTACGGTAGAGGACTGTTGATCTATCATTATAACACCAACAGCAATTATGCTTCCACTATATACATGAAGATGCTTTCAAACCTATCAAAATAGCCAACCTCCCCATTTCTGCTTCTTAGTTGGGGGTGTTCCAAACTTCTTGTTGCTTGCCGTAGCATCCCTTGCAGCAGAGTGGATTCCTACTGATGGTTTAACATCTGCTGAATCAGCAGCAGTTTTCAGAATGTTTCCCTTGGGTTGAGCAAACTTGAATCCCCATTTACGGAACAGTTTAGCTACTGAAGGCGTGATTGATGCTGCCAATGGAACTCTGATAAAAATTAATAAGGATTTATGAATTCCATATGCAATCAACAGCTCAGTAAGTAGCGACGGACCTTCCACATCTTTCTTGGAATCAGAAGAGACATTAGCATCTGGTTTGTTTAATACTTCAATTGTAGCACCATCATCTTCTTTCGGCTTATCCTTATCATCACCGGATTTTAGAAACGGAATGTACTCCTTAATTGATTTTTCTATTTGAGAAATCTTTTCTGCACCAGCAGTATGAACAAAAATAAAACAAAGCGGAAAATCCAGCACGCTCAATGTCAAATATACTATAAGAGCAGTAGTTCCGTATTTCTGAATAAGAGCTTTCAATCCTTTGGGTTTTAATTC
Organism: Sporopachydermia quercuum; assembly: GCA_001599295.1. Taxonomy (NCBI): domain Eukaryota; kingdom Fungi; phylum Ascomycota; class Sporopachydermiomycetes; order Sporopachydermiales; family Sporopachydermiaceae; genus Sporopachydermia; species Sporopachydermia quercuum. The sequence goes on along the minus strand of BCGN01000001.1, from coordinate 2,064,603 downwards.
TGGTTGACCTTTTGCTGACTTCACAGCTCCAGATGTATTTGTGGAGTAGAACCGAGATTGAAAAGCTCGAGATTTTGTTCCGAGACCATTTCCAAAAGTGAAAAGAGGTTTAGAGTGGTTTCGGGACCAACCGGCTCTCATATTAGAGAAAATAGCCCGAGACATTGCCGATTGGACAGAAGGATTGCCGATCAATGATTTGCCCCAGCCCAGCATTGATAATGATTTCAAGAACATCTTTAGATGCTAATTGTCGATTAACTTGCCTTCAAATGTTGGTAATTCAGGCACAACATAAAAGATAGCTCTCTTCTAGCTTCAAAAGTAATACAAAGACCAAAATCGGCTTATCCGAAGATCTCCGTTCGGCTTCTCGGTAAAGAAAAGTACTCAATTACAAAAGAAAACTATTGTCCGAGTTTTCAGACCTCTCATTGGATGAACGAAGTGAGATCTGAAGTGTCAGTTGCCATCGAAATTGAGTTAGAATTGGATCCGTAAATGCACAGCTATGCAGGTTGATGCGTTGGACATTAAGAAAGCTACGGAGATAAGTTTGAATAGTTTTGGTAAATTAAATACTGAGATTCAAAAGAACTATTTGATATCTAAACTAATCATGTAACTTAATATAGCATAAGTAMACTTTAACTGATCTTCTAAATTATATTATTTCTTTCTTCGGTGTTTAGAGTATTCAACGAATACTCCTTTTCATCTCCGGATCATTATATTAACTATGCATAAGGCTGCATATTGCATTGTATTAATTTATCCGAAGGAATCATCCGATCTTGTGACAAAGAAAATGAGTGATTTTTCACTCTTTTTGTTATACATTATGAATAGGCAAACAACAAACAAGTATCTCATTAGTTTTATAAATATTTTACTCAGTAGATACAATCTTTCCTAGGAGGTGTAATTCTCTTTCAAATGGTCCAAATCTATAAGTATCTTATGTATTAGACTCATACGATCTAGTGGCAAACTCAAGCAACTCCGTATTTCGTATCTCCTGTTTATCCTTGTTTTCCTAGCCTAAATTTTGACGTTACTTTTAATTCCATATATCTCCTATTTTGGCCAGATTACTCTCAAATTGCGTTTCCAGTCCCTTATCACTCCCATACATAACCTATTATTCCTTTGTTGCCTTCATAGCCTACCTCGCAAGTCACATGACAAGCCGTTCATTCATTTATGATTATATCATCCTTTAATCCATAAACTCTACTCGCAAAGATAGAACTTTAAAATTTCTGTGTGGAGTAACAAATCACAAAGTGGGGAAACGTATTTTTCTTTCCGACACTTCTTCCTATCAAATAGATAATCAATAGATTATAACTGTTAGAATAACTTTTAACGTCTGCAGTCATTTGCTGGTTGTCATTAGGGTTGAACTGACCGGTTTTGCTGTGCATTCTGGTGTTATTTTGGTTGGAAGAGTTGAGGATCTTTATGGTATAATCAAAGCGGTGAATAACAGCATAAAGGTGAGAAGGTATACCAAATAGTGAGTAATATCTAAATAGGATTGAAACAGGTTAATTTCAGAGGGAACAGCATTGGAAGACGGTGGATGGGAATAAATATAGGTGGTACAGACTTGGGGGAAAAAGTTACTTACTAAACCAATATTGATTGATTTTGAGTGCTATAGCGAGGCCTTGTATGTATCAAGAGTCGCAGTTGACTGATCATCAAACATATATTGTTTATTTGATTTATAAGTTTAAAAGTGTTAAATTTAGCACAGACGAAGAGATATCTGAATTGAAATAACTTGGCATTAGTTCACGGAACCCCCAATTTCCTTTACTTTGTGCAGGCATAGTCCAAATAGGTTCATTTTGATCTCCGTGCAAAACGAACGTTCATAAGCATATCATAGTATATATAACAACATCTACAAAATGACAGAATCAAATCTACCTACGCAGAGTCCTAGCGAATCAGGGTCACCTGTTACACAAAAGAGCATGAGACAGAGACTACCGTTAATAGATCTTGATAAAGATGCAAGTTTATCAATTGCAGGATCATCGGATGATATGGCAAGCCCATTTGCTGTGCAGACTCGAATAATAGACAAATCATCATTAGAATATGTAACAAAAAGTGGAATAGCTGGAGGGGTAGCTGGGTGTGTGGCAAAGACTTTGATAGCACCTCTAGACCGTGTGAAAATTTTATTTCAAACGTCAAATCCTGATTTCCGGAAATACTCAGGAACCTTTGTGGGATTGTTTAAAGCAGGTGACAAAATTTACACAACTGATGGCCTCAGAGGTCTTTTTCAAGGCCATTCGGCAACTTTACTTCGTATTTTCCCTTATGCTGCGATCAAATTTGTGGTCTATGAGCAAATACGTTCATTCATCATTCGATCCGAAGAGCAAGAAACCGGATTACGACGGCTAGTGGCAGGTTCTCTTTCCGGCATTACCTCAGTGTTTTTCACATATCCATTAGATCTTATCCGAGTTCGTCTTGCATTTGAAACAAAATCAAACTTTACTCCAATCACAACCGGCAAAATTCCTCATGGAAGTCATTATCACCGAGGAGGAAGATTAGTTCAAACTTGTATTAGTATTCTAACGGAACCAACTCCGAAAGTAACACCAACTACTCCAAAACCAATTGCATTAATCTCGAGACTAATTCCCGAGAAACTTCATCAGATCTCTAATTTCTATCGAGGGTTTATTCCGACGATTCTGGGAATGATTCCTTATGCCGGGGTATCATTCTGGACCCATGATTTCTTTCATGATATATTCAGATCTCGGATGTTATACAAATATTGTGTATATCAAAGTCCTCAGTTTGTTCCTATGAATTCCGATAAACAATCGCTTGATTCTTATGTACTGTCACATGATCATAGACAACCATTGAAAACATGGGCACAATTAATTGCTGGTGGATTAGCAGGAATGTTTTCACAAACCTCGGCATATCCGTTGGAAGTCATCAGACGACGAATGCAAGTCGGCGGAGTGACAAACAATGGGCAATTTCTAAGTATTAAGGAAACAATTAAAGTGATCTATCGTGAGCGTGGATTCAAAGGTTTTTATGTTGGGTTGACAATCGGGTATATTAAGGTGATACCAATGGCAGCATGCAGTTTCTTTGTGTATGAAAGAATGAAGTTATTTTTGGGCATTTAACCTGTGATGCTGTATGAACGAGAATATTAGAAGAAGATACAAGGAAGGAATTGGAAGCAGAAACGGAAACGAAATTTTCTTAATATACGAATAGTTAAAATGGGAAAATCTCGGATTGAAATATTTCCCCGTTGTTCTGATATTTAATTCATAGCTTCCTGTATTAGATTAGCATCTATGAATTTATGTCAAGCASAGCAACAGCAACAGCAACACAGATTAGCATTTAACAGGATATCAAGCTATATTTTATTGTATCATAATATAGCAAATTATTTCAAAACATAAAATAACTATGAACAAGTATCAGTGCTATCCACTAGATCACCAAATACACTAACAAATCAATAAATCGATGATGGTYGACTATGACACCATCTTATTTGTTTTCATGTAATTTCATTTGCCTAAAGCAATTTATGGTTGAATTCTATGCATGGTTATTTTTATTGTTAAGCAACCGCYAGTTCATTTGATATTGTTTTTCATTTCTTTGGTTCAATCTATCAATTGATTCTCGTTCAAATACTATTCCAGTAATGTGCGTATATATATTCTACAGATTCTGTTATATATCTAATGTTAATAGTTTAAACAGATGCTTTGATTGATAATCCGTTGCAAAACCGATGTAATATATTTCTCTCTATTCTGTAGTTATACATTTACTTCTCTATACATGTTTATGTCTTGAAACTCAGATAATGCTAGGTTTTTAAATCTACTTCTATGCAAAGTGGTGCATTTTGTTGACTTTACTATGGTTCTGATTACTCCTTTTGATTTCTTTTGATTCTGCAGCTATGTTTATTGTGAATTGATATCTTTATTTTTTTAAAGTATTGTTGAATAGGGGTAAAAGGATTGTATTAAAACTGACATTATTGGAAGTAGCTATTTTTGCGTTCTAATCAATGAAAACTTGTAACTTACCAGTCTCAAGAGAAAAAGAACTGTTTCCTCTTTTTCTAATTTACTTCCATTATTACTAGCGGTATTATTATTAGGATATCAATATCACTATATACAAGCAAATAATGCATATTTATGATTATATCATAACAGTTCTTTCTTGAATTGCTTCAAGAAAAGATATAGTATATTCCCATTTTACTTCCGAAATAGTAGAAAACAGTAGAAACTATAGTCATCTATTAAATATTTGGTTAGATATCTTATAAGTTACGGTTTACTTTTCGAGGCATATAATTTAAATAAGTATACGAATAATTAATTGAATATGTATATATGTTATTTATTTACTTCTAGCATAAAATAACAAAACATTTAACTACTATCACTGCAACTACTTATGCTCACACTCACTCTACTGATAAATCAACAGCTATATCAAGCAAAAAAGAAACCCTGTAATAATGAACTCTTCTGAAGAAATTCATACTAACTCACCTAACCTGATAACGTTCAATGTACGCTGATAGCTTTCTTCTTCTTCGATTATAGAATAATTGATATTGAACAGAATTGTCGAAACACTACTATCTGTTCAAGTATCATTCAGAATGTATGGAATCTTTGTTTTACTTTGAGTAGGCTATTTAATAGCAGAACTAAATAATTCGCTAGTATGAGCTTCAGCGTACCTTGCTCAAGTAGCATGAAAATAAGCAACCCCTTAGGGCATAGAAATTCCCATACAAGTGTCAAAATTACAGCTTCAATATCTGTTGGTAGTGTAATGGTACTTTGTATTGGATACCAAAAGTACTTACAAAACAGTAGAAATCAATGATATCAGGAGTCATAATAATACGCTTTCTGGCAATTATTACAGTCCTATGAGTTCTTTATATTCTAGCCATTATCATTACTATCATTATTATTGGTACTTTCCTTTCGTATAAAAAACAGAACCACCATTTTTTTGTCTCTATGACTATCCCTTTTTATTCTCGCCATATAGAATAAGCAGCTTCTTGCCTAAATCTTTTCTCTACTAAACTTATGACTTTCTCATCATACAAATCTTCCAATTTAACATCCTTCTCAGATTTAAGATATTCAGCTTCATGGCGTTTTTGCTCGGGTTTTGTCATAACAACAACGTTCTGAAAACTTATCTCCTTATTCTTATCCCACCGAGATAAAGTCAATTGAGTTGAAAAGCCAGAGATCGGAGATTTTCCCCTAAACACTTCTTCTAAGATATAACCGACATCGTTAATAGAAATAGGTAATTTATGAGATTTATATCCTAATCTCGCTTGCTGCCCAGCAAGAGTTTGAAGCATTTGATCATAATTCTTAAGCCTGTTTTTGCCTTGAATATATTCAGTAGGATAACCAGCGAAATGTGTAAGTATATGAGTGACAATAGTTAGGCCAAACATAGCAGGCATTGTACCAAGGACTGGTAATATTCTAACCCTGAAATCCTGCAGGATTCCCAACTCTTTAACGTTACCTTTCTCGAATTCTTCATCATCTAAGGGTAATAATTCGGCTTTGCCTTCATCAGGCTTTTCTGATGAGAATACAACGGGTATACCGGTGATTATTTTATTCATTCTTAGTCTTCTCCGTACAGCTCGTGATAGAGGATCTTCTTTGGTGATTGAAATATCACCAACGTTTAGTCTAGTAGGATCAGATTTACAAGCTGCACCCATTGAACTAATTACCGGGATTTTTTTTTCATAGCAATATTGTAGCAGATCCACTTTAGTATCAATATTGTCAATACAATCAATTATCAAATCAGGTGCACCACTTAATAGTCTCTCGGCTTCTTCTTTATGAAATAATTCATTGTATGCTTCGATATCCGCCCACGGAGCAATCTTTAATAGATAGTTCTTCAGGCAATCAACTTTTGATGTACCAACGTCTTGTAGAGTAGCACATGCGTGACGGTTCAATGATGATAAAGACACTTGATCAAAGTCTACTATTCTAATATGAGAAACTCCTGATCTCAACAGCATTGTGATAGTCCAAGAGCCAACACCACCAGCTCCAACGATGACGATAAATTTGTTTCGTATGGCTTTCATGCCATCTTCCCCCAAGAAAGCATAATTTCTAGCTAGTTGCTCTCGGATTAATTCTTCGGAATAACTCTCGCTACTTAATTTCAGTGGTTGTCGTTTCTCCGCGTTTGTGTTTCTGGATGGTTGAGAATAAGATTTAGGAGAGCTTTCATGATTAGAGGAAAGAATAATTGACGTAATAAAAGAAGCTGTAGCAGCTGATCCAATTATTGCTAACCCTAAAAGACTGACTGATATTTTCCGGTCAAAAAAATCCATTCTGCCTGTGAAAATATTGGTTGTTAAAGAAATGTTACTATGGCTGTTGTTTTGTTTATATGTACAGAAAGGATAAATAGTATTAATTATAGCAGTAAGAATGACAATTTATTAAAGACTCACTCCTGTATAGTACAAGGGAGCCGTTATGATGTTCATTTTCTTCTCTGAACATCAAAAATCTTTACCAAGGTAGGCGGAAGCAAGTTCATCTCGGGAAGGAACTAAATGAAACAAAGAATGTTCGGATATAGAAAATTTTTGTTTAGGCTTAAGAAAATATTTCGGAAATGATAATAACTCTGAATAAATATATCTTTTCCTGAATATTGTAAATATATGTTTCCCGAAAAGGAAGGTGAAAATGACGTGCCTAGATGTGCATAATCATTCATTTCACAGTAAAAGAAAAAAATCTATTTCATCTACCTATATTGAAGGAAAGATCATGCTGGAAAAACATGTATGAAAGGAGGGTCGAATTGTAACTAGTTGTGGATTGCTTTTCACAAGTTTCTACGGGAATAGAAGGCTGCTCACATTCGAGAATGTATGATCACTGCGAACACATATAGAAATAACAAATCAAATGTCGACAAGAATTTGGCCAATAATATACATTCCAACAAATCAAGAAGAAAATACAGCGATTTGAGAACTACCTGAGTTTTTTATTTAACTGAAACAAAAAACAAAAAAAAACAATGAAATAAAAATGCTTTGATATGAGCTGGAATGCTTTGCTTTCTTGTTGAAGATGAAACATGTTCTATTCTGAACTGAGTTTAAATATGCCTTAATTGCTTGGTTTCCGATCTACTGTCAACAATGAGCTACACCTACCAACAGGACTAACTAATCTTATATTAGCAATTTAAATCGCACTTTAAGTAAGATATCTGAGTTATTACTTTGCAATAATATTAGTTGAAGATGTAACTTCTAGTGCTTCTCTTGGGAGTGCCGGTCAATTATCACCAACTAGATGTATTACTATCTTTCTATAGCTAATAGTATTGTAGCTCCTCTGAAAGTAATATAACGCGGTTAGTAAAGCATAACTTAAAGTAGAAATCCTTCATTTGCAAAGTCAGCTTTTTTTAACAGTGGTTTATTTCCAGAGTATTATTTCTGTAATTAAGAACGTCGAAGAGAGCTATTCACCACTTTGATAGAATTGAATTTCATCTGTTCTCTCAGCAATAGTTGTTGTCATGTCATGATATAAATGAATTCTTCAATATTATTCCCTGATTTCCTCTGTAAATATTCAAATCCATTTTAGTGTAAGAATAGGAGTTCTCAGTTGTTTATTCGATTCCTCTTACTTTCATGTAATTTGAAAGCAACTAATCTTTGACAAATAGTATATTCTTAAGGGTTCAATTGATTTAATACGACAGTTTATGAGATTCCTCTTTTATGGTCGAGAACTTCTCTGCAATTGTAAAGCTATTTCCTTCTTCTCCGGATTTGAACGGCTACTTGCTTAGTGCAATATTTCATCAAACTGTCGGACTTGGTAGAATTCTAACAAATGATCTGTCAACAGAATACCACGATTTAACAGAGTGGTTGAATAGTTTAGACAAATTACATACTACATTGTTATAATTCTCATCTTTCTTAGTGAAATTAAAATTTTCCTTAACGTAGAAAGCAATTTATAGTACTTTCTTGTCAGTTTTGCTGTCTGGACAAAAGTAAAAACGTATAATTCTACATTCAATTACGACTATTCGTCACCCTTATTGTCAACCATTCTAAAATAATGTAGGGATGTACCATTTCTCACTGCACCAATCATTGGACCACATTTTTCATTTTTGCCTTATTCATCAGCAAAACGTTCGTAGTTTGAAAAAAGTACATACCCCAGTATTTAGTGTAGGCAGTTGAGGGGCACCACATTTATTCTCCCACAATTTCATTTAAGCCTTTCTTCCTATGAAAATAACTGACTTTTTGGAAACTGTGTTCACAAACGCGATCAAATTCTTTCAATTGTATTTCATCGTTATCATGTTCAGCCTATTCGGTTGGTGTATTTGAATAGGAAGCGAGGCATACTCGATTGTAACTATAGCAAGAACTCTATTTTATTGATTTTCACATGTTCATATATCTCTTCTTCTGAGGTGGAACTTTAAAATAGATTCATAAAATCAACTTACTAAACTTTATTTTGAAAACTGTAATTACCGCTCCAGCGGAATAATTTTTTCTCTTTCGCCCTAGTTTATCCGTATGCCAACCTTCAATTCTTTCTTCCTATTATTCTCCAGATTATTGTTCAAATTTGGTCGACCTTAGCTCTCAACTATTTCCTTAATTCAAACAATTGAATGAAGGATATAAATGGCTAATACTAGTTMCTTCTTAATAAAGTATTCAATTGTTCTTGTTCGGTTTCACTAATGCTTATATAAGGACTATTAACATGCTCATCACATCCCAATTCTCCATCATCCACATTAAAATCCAAGATCATGTATTTTTGTATACGTATATTTGCATGGATTGCTAGAAATTTTGGAAATTCAAGGAATATATCAAACGTTTAGATTAAAGACACTAGGGCGAGCGTGAATCAAGAAGAATATATATCAAGCAAAGCGCAAATAACTTGTAGGTTGATGATTTACTTTCTCATTTATTGTTTATCATCTTAATTTTTTCTTTTTTGAGATGATTGTTGTTTCTGTCGCTTCATAAATGTATTTTCTGTAGTTTCATTTGAATTTGAAATTATATCTACTATCGCGAACAATTATTGTCAGATTCTGTTTAATAGCAAAGAAACTTGGAATAATTTTGTATCAATCACGTTCCGCCTCAAAGGACATAATAATGGTTTCTCCACATTTCACATCTGAATTCTTGTTGCTTTGTATGTCCCTTCTGTTGATTAGTTTTAAACCGTCATGATATCCCTGATAACCTTGATAGTTTGGAATCTGTAAGAGTCGAAAATACGGTGTGTTGTATCAGTCATCAAATACAGAATACAATTACAAAGATATAGTGGATTAAATTAAAATATGACTATGAGTATGAGTACGAATATGAACATATTCAGTAATTATTGAATTCTGAGTCCCAAATAGTACACTGGTTTCAATACTTTGTAAACAAGCTCACATTACACTGACGTTCTTCTCGGTATTTTCAGTTGACACATCCGATGTTTATTTCTTTCTCTCTTAATTGTATGTTGRCAAATGTAAGAATGTGCTTTAGTTATTGATTCTGAATCTGAAAAACCGAGGTTATGTTCTGAACGAACTAACCAGATGAAATGTTGATTGGATAAACCCTGAAAGATTCTATAATGCTTTCCATTCTTCGCACTCTTGGACCAAATGGTCATTTATAGTGCGCACTTTAGCAGTTCTCGCCTGATTTTACTACGGATAAAAATGGAACTAGTTGTTAGAGAGATTAGAGGGAAGTCAAGAATGATACTTTTTCAGTAGAGAAGTAATGGTTCTTGTAGCCCGAAGCCCGAAAGCAATTTAGATCAATTGCTTAAAATCTATTCAGAGAAAATATATCTCGTTATTAGGGTGTTTTATTTAATCCGTCAGAATAATGAATATGTATCAGTAGTACTTTAATCCTATTCTTCAACTTGTCACTGCCCCATAGCTCAAAATAAGCTTTAAACTATTAATTCTTGCTTTCCGTATATGTGATAAAGTTTCAGTTGAAAGAACGTTAACTCGCGCCGGAAACACCGGAAAATTATCGGATTAATTTTCAGTTGGTTATACTAAAACGAAAATACTACTTTCTGGTGTTCTGTACGATCAATATGTTAATACATTGACGACCGTGATTGAGAATAAACTTCAGTTGTCAACTGTAACATTATAACAAAGAATATTTTTCTATTCTGTCTATTCTTTTGAACAAACCAATAAATGTCCCTGCAGCATTKAAAAAATTACTACTTGAAGGGGTACTTAATGATACTTGAACTTGTTGGGTATGAAATAAATATGACGCACTAGCTTCTCGCCTTTATTCAAACTTGAGTGTTTCTCTGCCCACGTGATATTTAAGTGCTGGTGTCCTACTCAACAGAATATTCTATAACTACAACTCTGTAGCATTAATAACAAGCTTTTAATCGAATATTTGAATTTTAGGTACAGTTTAAGAAGTAAAGTATTGTCTATTTATCCACCTGGCCATCTATGACTTCATTTTCCATATATCACTTCGATACTTGAAAGGGTTAAGTAAAGAAAAAATTTCCCTAAACACCGTCCCATACAACTTTTCTTCTTCGATTCAGTGAAATTTATATTATTTGATACTTTATGTCTTTTCTTAGTTTACGTTCGATTTTGATCTTCTCTCTATTTACTTTAATGTAACCCTTAACATATTAGTTCTAATAAATAGAAACTACTAAAGTTAGTACTTGAAGAAAACGAAAAGAGGGTTAGAAATTTAGGGTTTGGCTTATTACTTGAATTAATCCGATAATGGTTTCTCCTATTCACTTGAGAGCATCCACTATTATGAAGAACTACTATGTAATAACAAAGCTGAAATTGAAACCACTTATGTTGGATCTTGCAGGTATCTTGTTGGAGTGAAAAAAGACACAGGGCATGTCGAGTTTTGAGAACCACCTCTAGGTCTCTGCTCCTTTACATATAGCTAAATGACTATCAAAATCATAACTTTGTCTTAGAAATCTGTTGATTGAAGCACAATTGTTTACGCGTACACACTTCACAAGAACATAATAACTAGGAGCTTCACACACAGTATTGTATGTACCATTAGCAAAAAGAAGTTGAAATTTTTTATTACAGATCAATAATCAGTAGTCAAAAGTATAAGTTAAGTTATATACCTTCGAATGGATCTCAAACCCCATCTTGACTAATGAATAATACAAACAGAAAAATTATGTACTTAATGAAGGCGGAGCATTGTAGACGTCCATGCCTATTCTCTCTTTGGGGTAGTTTGCTACCTAGCCTTGTGAATTTCTTCATGAACATATACCAATGACGTACTGACTATAACTGGGTTCATCATCCTTTGAATTAAGGTTGTGAGCTTTAATGTTTCAGTAACCCATTCCTGCAGTAATCTCAGGTCATATAAAACTCTAAACTATTGCTACTCAAAGTACAAGATGTACGTTACAATATTCCTTCGAATGAAGTGAAAATTATCAGCACTAACAAAAATGAACACTTGAATTGATGATCTTAACTATTTGATAAGCTAATTCATAAATGTTCTATGATTTCTACTATTGTTTATTTAGCTAACAAGTTATTACCCTATTTCTTCAACGATGACTTAATTCCATGTTCCAAATTACATTTTCTACTTGAGTCAGGATTTATGGAGAAGGCACCAAGGATTATTTACTACATTTAAGTAAATTTCTCCGAGATATTTAGTAAAGTTTTGAATTTGAAATTTAATTGTCTATTACGTATACAGTTGTTCAACTTTCCCATATTTCATCCTGGGGTTTCTCCGGGTTTCTCTCCATATTTGAAAGTTGGTCCCAGCTTATCCCCTTCCCCTTCTTATAATAGGAAACTATATAACAGTAAATAAAAATTTAACTCTTTTGATTTCTAGCATATTTCTGCTGTTCGTACTAAGAATTCCCCAAATTTCAAACTTTGATTCTGTTTTATGGATATTATTATATATGTAGTCTATTGTCTCTTTTATTCTTCTTCTGTCCATATATTGCTTTTCAACATACAGCTTTCGCTATTTTGATTACGATTTGTATAATCCATTTGTTTAATTTTCTTAATTTTCCTGAGCATTATAATTGTTTTTTCAGCAACAACAAAGATATATTGCATAATGGAAGACCACAAATTTTCAAAACCAATATCAGAACTAACTGAATATCCGGCCGATTATAATAATCGTCAGGAAAATTCCCTTACTACTATAGAGGATGATGAAAATGTGGAAATTGACCCTGAAGCAGTGTCATATGCCTTCAGATTCAAAACTGCACTACGAGAACCATTTGCTGAATTCCTAGGTACTATGATCCTAGTTGTATTTGGTAATGGTGTTGTTGCCCAAAAGATTTTATCAGATGGCGAAATGGGATCTATCTTAGCTATTGATCTCAGTTGGGGTGTTGCAGTTGCATTCGGTTTCTGGGTTTCTGGTGGTGTTTCCGGTGGTCATTTAAATCCTGCGGTAAGTGTATCCGCAGCTATTTTCAGAGGTTTCCCATGGAAGAAAGTTCCTATTTATATCCTCAGTCAGCTATTTGGTGGATTCTTAGGAGCATTTATTGTGTTCGGTACATACAAAAGTGCATGGAATAACTTCTCTGGTTATAATGTTAGAGATGCAGACACAACTGGAGGTATCTTCTGTACGTTCCCTGCCGCTTTCTTGCCAACTGGTGCTCAAGTTGTTTCAGAATTAGTTGCCTCCGCTTTACTACAAATTGGCATTTTTGCTTTGACAGATGAAAAGAATTTCCCGGCCAAGGAGCTGTTACCTTTCGGTTTATGGCTATTGATTTACGAAATTGGTTCCTGTTTCGGATGGCAAACTGGTTTCGCTCTGAATATGGCAAGGGATTTCGGTCCAAGGGTAGCTGCTGTTATTCTAGGATTCGGTGGTAATATGTTTTCTAATGGTGATTATTATTTCTGGATTCCAATTGTTGTTCCTTTTATTGGCTGCTTCTTGGGAGGTCTTATTTATGATTTCTTTATCTATGCTGGTATGGATTCTCCTGTGAATCAAGCTTATTTTGGTATTAATTATTTACAAAAGAGATTTGGTAAGAAGGACTTGAATGATAGGGGGAATGATAAAAAGGTATTTACGGCTTAGAATGTAATTAATTTTAGGGTAAGGTGATAAAAGAAGGATAGCGTTAAAAAAGTGCATTTTTGGCTTTAAATTCAGCTGGTGCTACTTATTATGTAGTTAATAATGAAATAATGAATATAAAATGATATGTGGTAGAAGGAGTGAGAATAAGGGTTGGAAAGAAAGAAGAATATCTGATATATTAAACAGAGTGTATTTGCTAATGATTATGAAACTACTAAGGTCAAATCAAACCAAATGGTAATAGGAAGATGATACTAAACGCATAGCAGAAATAAGACAATATAATCATCTACTAAACTTTTCCCTTTCTTTCTGTTTGTATTCATTTTGTATGGTTGTGCCAGGTTTGCTAGCGCCTCGTGTTCATTRAATGTTTTAGAATGGGCCTTCCCATATGAAAGCATGAATGATTATAGTTAATTGAATGAAGAATTTATGGTATTATTCATGATATGAGTAGACATTATTTATTATAAATAGTGCTTTTATCAGCATTAGTATATAGCATGCTCACGATCTACCATTCACACCATGGCAGATCAGTCGCTAGTTTCATTGTTTCGTTTATGACTATTGACAATGGTAATTGAAAGCTATTTAAGATAACTAATAATACAGATTGAGGAATACATATAGATTGAGATTACTTATCAAGTGACTGCTGAAGTACGTGATAATTATCCTTTGAGAAAATTGACTGCTAGATTCCTCTCTTTCTTTGTTCAATATTATCGAATTGTTGGTGGAGTAACAGGTATAGTAAAAAGGCTATGATACTTTACAACCCCCGTCGTCTAAACGCAGTTTGATAAAAATACATAAACAGAAGTACGCATATCTTATGGGTTTTCCATAATTGTCTACAGTTGTATTTAAGCATGTAAAGTGTGTTGAATGTGTAAGATGTGCAGTGGTTTCTTTGATAGGAATTAATCGAGACTCGTACAATCTCAATCCTGTATTTTCGCTTGAAGGGATAAAGTATTATATCATCGCAAACTGAATCCTTGACCATTTTATGTTGTCGATTGTTTCAAATAATAGGTAACCAATCTATTGCATTTATTCTTATTCTTCCGTTTACTATTCCACAGTATTTGAAATTGCAAGCAAGAATAGATAGTAGATTGATAATACTATCGTTACTGATTCCATACAGAATGTGCAGTTGTGAAGTAGTGCATCAGTAATAACTCATATCGCTTGACGTATTATTTATATTGCATTGGCAGTAGAAGAACTATTATATGCTTCGTGAAAAATGTTGTTGTTTATTGATTATGATTACTTTATTTGTCGTATTGCCTCTCCCTTTGTTTTATATATATTATTACTATTTGAAATACTAATTCTATTCCTGAATATGTCGAAATGGCATGGCCAATCAACATTTCATCACGCGAGGATTTTCTCTCTTATGATGTACAAATACGCATTTTCCTCTTCCCAGATATTTGATGTTTATTTGATCCAAGCAATCAATCATTTATTCTTTCTTATCAAAAATGATGAAATTAATAGAATAACGTTGATATTGGCATATTCAAAAAAGACTCTTTTTTCATATCGTTGCACTCTACGTTCGGGCGCACTTCATCCATAATTCCAAAACAATGTTGAAACAGCTCTTTTTATTTCATAGTCTTCTTCCTCATCATTCGCCTAGTTCTCCTGGTCCAAATTCCATTACCTAATGAAAAACAAGAATAAAATACAAGTGGTAATCAGAGCAGCCATGATCAAACTATCTCTTTTCTTTCTCGTATTAACCTTTGATATGATAGTATTTATACCAGGTATTTGGTTAATTGTATTCCACATTCTTCTTTGAGCGTTACTTAATACCGCACTTTGTCTACTAAACTCTTCACGAGTCTCAAATGCTTGGGCAATTAATCTATCTGCAACACCCAAAGCTGAATCAATTGCTCCTCTTTCACTTCCCATATAATCAGCTTCGGATGTTTCTCTTGGGACACCTCTATTGCGATGGGTTTCTATATCACTTCTGACAGAAAATAAAAGATTTGTACGCGCCCTTTCATCTTTGATAGCTTCTTTCATTCGAATAAAATCTTGAGTCTGCTCTGCTAGTATTTCTTTGTGTCTATGCAATTGCTGTAGTTTGGTTGCCGGTGTTGAAGGGTCAGAATCGACAATTCTTGTTAATGCTTGTAACAGTTCAGTACGCTAGAAACGTTAGCATGATATATCCATTAGATAGATGTGCGGTAATTTTATACTATACTACTAATAGCTATAACAAACTGAGACTTATATACATACTTTATCGATGGTTGATTGCAGTTCATTTAATAAGTGGGTTTCATCTTCAGTAGCAGAAGACGTTGTTGATTGAACAAATGAAGATAAATCTGATAGCAGGGATGAAGTCTTAGACTCTAGATTTCTCACCTGAGATCTCAGTTGTGGGAAAGTTGACATTTTGTAGAAGATGGGTTATGTGAACAAGTGTTGTAGAATGATTGATGCTGTTACGATGAATATGTTGAACCTTGGAATAATAATAAAGGATTATGTTTCCCTTATGCTGATGACAATGACAATGATAAGATAACGCAGATTGAACTGTTCATCAATTAATATATTTCCTCTTTAATAGTGCACTCTCAAATACGCGTAAACATCATGAGTTATATTATATATTCAAGTTAAATTCAATACAGTACACCGTAGAAATCAATAGGTCATCTTGTTTATCTATTGATTAATTTCACTCGTGGCGTTAAAGATATGTGCGTCCCATTTTAGGGAGCACAAACGCAAAAGGAGTGGCAGATCTTTGTTGATTATATAATCAAAATAACTCCATCAGAAACACCATCTTGATTGGGTTGTGAGTAYGAATGCACAGCTTGATAAACAATCAAACAGGGGACTTGGATATATTTTAATTGAATAATTGTGAATATTGTCTAGCACATATATCCCAAATCATTGGTGGTCAACAATTTKGATATAAATTCCGATAGCCTGGAAATAAATTGAGGTCCATAAGTCCATATATYGTGATTTGTTATCAGCCAGAATGCTCTCCATAAGATCATTAGTATCACATGGATGAATGAAAAAACAAGGTAATCGTGTATATAAATGTTCCTAAAGGATTGTTAGAGGACTGCTACTGCGCTCAATATAAATGGTAGATTCATCGTAAACATACACTTTGAGTGACCAGAGGTGCCGTTCCGTTCCACACCGAGCCCTGATGTACTTCTGGGCTTATGTATTGAGATTGAAGCTCATCAATAGCTGTTATCGTTGTTYGACTTTCAAATCCATATTCGTCAGATGATATTTTAAGTACTGAAAAGTACAGAACTGGACATAAATACGAAGGATGGTAGACTATATCAATATCTAAAATTATGTTGTCATTGTTTATGATAAAATGTAATGAAGGATCAGGATTATACTTCAGTTCGACTCTCACCAGATGTCTTACTGATCTCTTAGGAATGACCTCTTTATAATACGTCTCAATGAGATCATTGAACTCTTCCTTAGTTAGATACATTTCTAACTAGTCGATTACTGCAAATCCGAATTTCATACTTCAAAATGTTCAATTATTACCTAAATTAATTTATCGTAGCATATTGTAGGTATCTATTTGATTTGATACTTTGGAAAAGATTACGCTTATCTAGACTAATCCAGAACTGTAGAAGAAGTGATTGCTACTGATTACATCAACAATATCTTATAATTATGGATCACATAATCAATTAATATCCAGAGTAACATAGGACATTAGACAAACAAAATTCCGAAAAATTCCTGTCCGGTTAAGAATAATGACCAACCAATGGTAGAAAAGTTGGCTCAAGTCATTGAAAGTAATTAAGAATAAGAATGGAGGAAATTTAATGATGAACAATGAAATTTATTTGAATAAACAGATGAATTATGAAGGGAAAATAAATAAATAATAAATAAATATATGACTACAAAAATAAGTGTTCAACCAATATCTTTTTAAAAT
The DNA here is from genome assembly GCA_001599295.1 of Sporopachydermia quercuum. Classification (NCBI taxonomy): domain Eukaryota; kingdom Fungi; phylum Ascomycota; class Sporopachydermiomycetes; order Sporopachydermiales; family Sporopachydermiaceae; genus Sporopachydermia; species Sporopachydermia quercuum. The sequence continues at coordinate 2,047,285 of BCGN01000001.1, read as the reverse complement.
TGTAGTCGGCTAAAAATTACCCAGTATTTCAGCGACAAAACAATATCTAAAGAAGAACCCAGGTAAATAGTAACCAAATGCTTAATTTTCAATACCATTTATTCCGTTTAAGCAAAAGCCATGCTCTTCTTAATTTCAGCAATAGCTAAACCAGGGTTAAGACCCTTAGGACACGTTCTTGAACAGTTCATAATGGTGTGACATCTGTAGACAGACATAGAATTTTGAAGCATTTCTTTTCTGGCAGCAGTAGCTTCATCTCTTGAATCAATCATCCATCTGAAAGCTTGCATTAAAACTGCAGGTCCCAAATACTCTTGTTGATTCCACCAGTATGAAGGACATGATGTAGAGCAGCATGCACATAAGATACATTCATAAAGACCATCGAGCTTCTTTCTGTCAGCAATGGATTGCCGGTTCTCGGTTCCATCTTCTGGAACGGTATCTCTCTGTAAATATGGTTGAATAGATTTGTATTGCTTGTAGAAATGAGTAAGATCAGGAACTAAATCTCTGACAACGAACATGTGTGGTAAGGGATAGATCTTCAATTCCTTGCTGTGATCTTGCTCAATTTTACATAAACAAGCTAATGTGTTGGTACCACCAATATTCATGGCACAAGAACCACAAATACCTTCACGGCAAGATCTTCTAAATGTCAAAGTAGAATCTTGTTCATTCTTGATCTTTAATAAAGCATCTAAAACCATGGGACCGCATTCATTCAAATTGATTTCGTAAGTCTTCATTTCTGGCTTTTCTTCTGGGGTATCTGGATTCCATCGGTAAATCTTGAACTTCTTAATTCTTGGTGGCTTATCAGCTGCAACTGTAGCAAGTCCACGTAATGCTGACTTAGAAACAATGTGTCGACTGTAACTGTTAGCAACTTGCGATGCTAACGAAGCTGTTAATCGAGTAGTGGTCTTGAACATTATGACCTCAATAATTATTAATGACCTATTTATTTATTTGGTTCCACCAATACTTAGTAGTTCCAAGTATATGCAAAAGTATTGTTATTATACCACCAATTCATTCAAACTCTTTTACTCAAAATTGTATCTTTCAGTATGGGGTAAAAAGAAAAAGAAAAGTGTCTGTTGATTTTGTCTTAATACAAGAAACAACTCCTATGAACTTTTATGGAGGATGGACGGGATGTGTGGATTTCCTTACTGGTYTACCACTACTAAAATAAAGTTTATCTCAATCTTTTACCATCTTTCCTCATAGTAATTGAATGAAAAGACTGCTAATTTTTTAGAAATTTCTCCTAATTTTTAATAATTAACAATGAAAACATATATTTTACAGTTTAAATTTACAATATAACTATTAATTTCGATTTTTCCTGTTTTATTTTCACCACTAGTCATAGTAATCATTCTACCCACCTCCACGAATTGTATCATCAAATAGAATTTGTTTTAATTGATATTACAGGCCAATCATGGTTGGATTAGATAATCAAAAATTATACAAATTATGGGGTTTTACTATGTGAATAGCCGGGTAATATAATATCTCACTAGGGATGGGGCACAAGGGATAATAGGATTTCTTCCTCCTTTGATTGGCTATGAATAAGCTTGCCCCACTTTGAATATCCTCTCACTCCGATAAATTCCTCTAAAATCCTGTCATTGGACGCCTGTACATGAATTTGTAGTCCCTATTAGGAAAATGAATCGGATACTTGCATTCCTCTCCACAATTTCCCGCTATTAAAACCTCCCTAGTCAGATCTGAACACCCTTTATCCGATGAGATTGAGTAACCCCGTGTTATTCCGGACAATGARTATGAGAGCGATTGTTAGATTGATAGTGGGTGATGCGTGATATATGTATTTAGACGATGTAGAAAGTATGAATAGATAGGTGCCAGAAATGAAACTGGTGAAATAGATACATGTAGAATGCATAGAAATGTTATTGCACTTCAAAGCATCCAGAAGTAATAGACTAATCGATTGTTACTTCCTWTGTTGTGAAACAATCTCTTGGTTTGATTTGATTTATACTATTATCAAGATGGAAGTTTTGCTGAACAGATAACTAAATTTTCACATCCAAATATTCCCATTGTAATCAATAAAGCACAAATGTATGTGGTGGAGGTTTGTACTTGCTTCAGAATGAATTGACCTTCCGAGTTCTTTTTGCCTGATCATCACATCATCGCATGATCACATGGTTAGGTAACTCAACAGAACTATAAATCCCTCAATCTTCATCTTCTACTCATTCCTCCTTATCTTTAACCTAATCTATAAACAATCTCATTAAGCTCCAATCAAATGTCTCATTAGTCTTTCTATTAATAACTTCTTATACTACCACCTTACATTTCAATTCCCAACCAAATCATCTACCATTCTTCTTTCTTATCAATAGCACATTCGGGATATTGCTTTTCTCTTCATCTCCACACTTCATTTGCTATCTTTCATATTACCCCCACCTATTGAGTTTTATCTACTCCCCGATATTAGACACCTCGAAGTGAGACGTGAAATTGATAGTCTCAGTCACGTGCCAAATGAAAATTGTATCTACTTTCTTGGAATCTTTTTTATGTTTGTTATCTAGTAATATTGCTATTATATTTATTTACTATATCTAATGAATCGTGTCTAAGATAAGTTCTTATTTTAATAAGCTTTTTTGCTCTGTCAATATTAATAACAGCATGTTTATTGTATTAGATCCAAGAAGAATATTATAATATAATTGTCTCGATACTTTTTGTTCGTCTGATCCGATAGAAGGTCCTTTTTGTCTGTCTTTCCAAAACTATAAATTTGTGTACTAGTCGCATCAGTCGGAAACAATTCCGTTATATTGACTACATACGAGTCTATCAAGAGCCGTGAACATATTTACATATTTACATATCTACAAGATGTTGGTTCAATTTTTGACCKGTAGGTCGATTTCAGCATTGAAGCCTATTACGGCCAAACTGTTACTTCCATTGGCATCAGCACCATCATCAGCACAATCGCATAAGCCATTCATTTCTGCATCCGACACAGCATCTTTCATGCTTCAAACAAGATGGAACCATTCACAGAATTCTAATTCCTCAAATTCTAGGGACTCTTTTGATCGTTCCAATATTTCACCTGAAAAGCAAAAACTCATCAGCGAGGTTCTAAAACATTCCCGTACTGGTTACGTTGATCTTATTGTATCCTATTCAAATCAAAGAGTCAAATCAACACATATAAAGGATCTTTTATCAAATCCTCGATATGTTAATAGAAGTAATGAAATTGTTATTGACAGCATTGAACCAAATGGTACCGTTATTTGCAAAACTGTTCGTGTCGATGAGAACGACAATGAAAATATATCGGTTTCAAATGCTACGGATCCATTAGAATTAGAAATTATACGAAGGATGAAAGAGAAGGAAAGAGAGAAAAACAAGAAAAAGAACAAAAAGAGAGTTAAGCATATTTTGATTCATTGGAACATTTCTCAAGCAGATTTATCAACTCATAAAAGGAAAGAATTCGAAAAACATCTATCAAAGGGTAATCAGCTTATGATTTATATTTCATCGAAAGAAAATGCTAGTAGAGTTGACTGGAATAATGTAGCTGCTAAAGTAACAAATAGTGAAGATCAGAGATCGAAAGTTAGCTCAGACTTGGAGTTATTAGGTAGAAAGAAAGTTTATAATGAGTTGATCGAAATGCTTGAAGAACTTGGTACTAAAATAAGTGCCCCGGTAGGTGATATTTCTAATAGATTGTTACTGAAATATGGACCAAAAGCTGGAACTGCGGTTGAAGAAGAAGAAGAAGAAAGTGATATTGATCATAATAAAGGCATTGATGGGAAGTTGTTAGAAGAATCAAAGCGAAAACTATTAGAAGCGCGAGAGAAAATGCAACGAAAGAAACAAATAAAATATCAGGAGGAACAAGAAAGACTAAATGCGATGCACCACCAAAGACGGACGTCGGTAGGATATGATAAAAGAGGAGGATACAAAGGCAATCACAGAAGAAATAAATGGTGATTGGATTTTGAATGTAGTAGTTTGAATGTTACTGAGATCGTACAGGAATAAATTAATTGATTGATACTTATGAGACAATTATGGCTGTTGCGGTTGCTGTATTTTAAACTAACAGCTCTGTACAATCTGGTTTCTTTTGGTACAGTATTGCCATTGTTGCTGCGTTGCCTGTATTATATTTTTGAGCTATAGAAATTTATATACTGCATTGTAGTGGTTTTATGATTGACTTGGTTAGCTCTTTACTTAGTTATTGTCATGTCAAGATTATACTAGAAACTCGGAATATTCATGTGCTCAACGTTGAGATGATTTCACAGTTCTTTTGGGAAGCTTCTTTAATGAAGTATATCATGGTAATGATTCTTCTTATGATTAGCATAGGAATCTGTATATGGAGTACATGGGTAAACTTAGGGAAGCACTAGTTGGCATATGTCAAAAATGTATCAGTAGTAAGAGTTGGGGACGATATTGATATAAACCATATGTCACATCAACAATTGGGATTTTTCTTCTTAGTATATCCCTGATTCCATGTTATGCATAACTGATTTTTCTTGCTTCGGTATAATCAATTTTATCGTATAACATCATTCTCTACTTTATTGTTTTGTGTGTATGATATATCTTGTAAATATATAAATAAATAGAAGATTAAATCGATAATCTAACTATAAGTAATAGTAGTAGAAGAAGAGAAATGATTCTTCAAGGGATCGATAAGTATATAGCTAGCTCCTCCAAACTCTTATAGGGTTGCATCCTCAGTTAAAACATTAATGTTACTTATTTACTTGTGTTCTATACAGATACCCAGTTAATCATATCTTACTATCATGTTTTATTAGTATTTATCAATAACGTTTATTTCCATTTATTAACCAACAACCATTTCCTTTCATACCATATACAATCCAGTCCAATTTCTCCGAATATACCTCTCATACTATATACCAATAGTGATAATGCTATGACAAAGCATTATCAAGGTCAATATCATAAATCCTAACTACACCTGTAGACTTCCTATTATCTTGAATATATTGTGAGAACCCATAATTTGGTACCCCAATCGCTAATTTATCCTTATTGTCAACTTCATCTTTAAAAGGAAAAATAACATCACCAAATCCAGAAAACAGTTCAATTGATTCTCCTGTCAGAATTCTAATAGGATTTGGTATTCCAGATGGATCCGTACTTTCAGTTTCCTTGTTTTGATTATTTTCCATAATCTCTTTTCTCTTCTCATTGCTTAACTTTCTTATATCAACAATCCATAAAACTCCTTTCCCATCATCACCAAACGGTGATGAAACGTATATTAGACAATTGTTGTACATCTCCATAGAGTAACCAAAATTATTGCCAACGTTGAAACTTTTCATCAAATGAATTGACTCGGCATTATTATTGTTGATAATACTATCATTATCATCAGAGTTGACAATATATAAATATGCTGATCCTCCTTTACTAGAAGGAGCTCCAATTATTACCCATTCAATGTTATTGCAATTACCAGCTGCGATACTTCTACCAAACAATCCGTTTCTACTGGGTGAAGCAAATGTATTGAAATCATTACTGTTCTTATTATTGTTAATGTTACTACTAGTGGTAGTCTCTTCCTGTTGTTCCTGTGGTTTCTTATGATACTTCTTGGTACTCACACTACTATCAATTTCACCAATCATCTTCAAATCTTTTACTCTATAAGCGTAAACTGTTGATGCACCAAAAGCAGAAATATAAAAATACTTGTCGCTAACAGCTATCTCATATCCAAATTGTGAGTACGCATTCTTATCAGGAGACACAATTTTATCCACAGTAAAAAAGTCAGTTCCATATACCAATCCTCCCGTTAGATTTCCAATAGCATATACAGCACCTTGCTGTTGGACATTATTGAATCTATTTGACAATTCTTCAGGATTGGTATTTGCTGCCGGAGTGTCTTTCCTAGCATCCGAATAAGCACTTGATATAAGAAGAGTTGAAGTGTTACCTTGGCCTATAACTTTCATACAATTACCTAACAGTTTAATACCATTACCTGTTGATCCATACTTCGTAAAGGTTTTATCTAATAACCTACCAGGGATAGTTAATAGAAGCTCATTGCTTCTATAAAAATAAATTGTAGAATCACCTGGTGATGAGATTATTAGTATATCTTCTTCATAGTGATCAGTCAATGATAGTTTCGTCATACTATAACCAAACTGCTGCGGATAGTTATATTCATATAGCGCAGTTCCCATGGGACTGGCTTCAATATTAGGGTGAATTTTAGTAGAAGATGTAGTTGTAGTAGTAGAACTAGTTATTTCCTTTAAAGGAATAACATAAACTGAGCCAGTAGTATTACCATGGTAATTTTCATAGGGTGCACTGACAGCAATTGTAGGATGATTGCTATTAGGAGTATTATTATTGTCAAGAAAATAGCCAACTAATATACTAGAACCAAAATATGATACAGGAATATAGCTGGTAACTGAGATAAAAGGTATTTCATCAAAAGGATTCAATAAAGCTTTTGACTCAGCCATGACTGATGTATCGTGAGAATTAGTAGCACTAATCCTATTACCAGGAGCACTGGTAGCAGCAATCTTATCTCCATCATCATTAATAATCATAGTAGAATATCTATTATTGTCCTGGTCTTCTTTCTCTTTCTTTTTCAAATCTTGTTTGTGAGGACGAAAAACACCACATAGACTCCAAGCATTATCAGGCATTGCTTCCCTATCTTCAAACCAGATTCCAAACCTTCGCATGCACTCTACCACAGAAAATGACATTTCTTTCAGTCCACCAAGATAATAGTCTTCTAATAAAAAATTCATCAACGGAGATTGATCAATGTAATATAATGAAGAAGATGGAGCTGATAATAATTCAGCTTGTATTGCTGCTTTACCTGATAACATGCAGTATTGAATAGCTTGCTTAGTTACAGTTGTGTAACCCATTTTACGGTAGACGGCAACAAGATCATCAGCAGGAATTGACCACTCAGAATTGAAATAATCGTTATCAGCTTCCTTCTTGTTTCTGAGTACTCTTGCCATTAGAATCATATCACCACCCGTATCCATAAACTGATGAGCATTATCTTTATTCCCATTGAAATCTAGTTGGCTGATTATTTCCATAAAACCCTGAGCCACATATAGTGAATGCCATGATACATCAGCAACCTGATGGCTTAAAATTCCGTAGAGAAAAGTTTTGAAAGCTAAACCGTTATATTCAGTAGCACTAGAGATAGAACTAGTTGCAGATGATCTTCCATACTTAGTATAGTAGTGATGTACTGCAGCTAGTAAGAACGGGGGCCAATGAGCCTCCTCCGCTGCCTCTGATAATCCAAGACAATTATAGAACGCATCAGGAAAAAATGTTCCAGCTTGAAAGTAAGGAATCAGAGATTCATGAGAGATATCAACAGGTAATGCGGAATGAGCTCTTGATGACACAGTTAGATGAACAGCTATGCCAGCAGATGAAGAATGTTGAGGGTAGAGGAGGGTCAAAACCCAAAAGCTCTCCAACAGAACTTTTGGTAAGGAAGTCAGCCAGAGCATTTTTGAGGCTTTTTGCCAGGAAGTTTCGTCTTTTTGGCAAATTTTGATAAGTAGAATTAAAACAATTCGAAAGAACTAAAGGAATTGATAAGAGTAAAAAAGGAACAATTGAGATTAACTTTTGTTTTATATGTATGATTCTGTAAGATTATGATGGAATGCATATTTGTCATGTTAAGGTTTAAAACCATTACACTATTAAGTTATTAAGTAGACAGTGTCCGACATGAAACCTAACATTTATCGGTTAGAAACGTCAGGATACATGATTTATTACAAGGAAGCGGAGAAATCCCCCCATTCACAATCTGATATAATTATAAAAAAGATAATCAATAAAATAAATAGGATCAGATAATCCTTTACCTTTATTCATATTACATACAGTTATATAGCGGAAGCATATAGTAAGAGGGTGATTATGCCAATATACAAGATTTTGACAAAGTAGAAAATTTGTCCGAATAAAGTGTCCTATAATTATGTTGTCCGAGAGCCAAATGTCAGAATCAAGTTATCAACAGATAGCATGCATACAGGAAGTTGAAATTACGGATATAATATAAAAATAAGTAATTTGAAGCTGAGCAAGGTGGCCATTCAACTGAATTTATTATTAGACATCAGTGACATCTAATTGAATATCTTCATAAAGTTTTACCAGCTCGGCTGTTATGTTAAAACCCTTTAAAGCTATCCCGTAACCATTCAAATAATCCCAAGTGTACAAATCATTTACTCAGCCATCATTTCCTACTCCCATATTTCGGATACTATCCTCTATTATCTTCTCCGCGTAAGAACCTCATCACGTTCACGAAAAGCTCGTGTTTATTGACCTTCTCTTCTTTCTTCCTTTTGATACATTTTGCTATTCACTATTATCTTTTCTCTTATTTACAAATAGATTTCTGATTCTTCCAGCAATGAACCTATCTGAACTTCTCTTTAGATTCTTTACTGAAAATATGTTCCCAAGCCATAAGCTTCTACCATCAAGCTGACAACCTGCTCTTGTCCTAAAGTGCCTCTTCTTCAGTCTTCAGCTTAATTCTCAGTTGTTCTTCAACAGCTCAGATATTCTACCTACTGAGCGAGAAAAGAAAACACCAGCCTAGTTCTATCCTTTTCTATGTTGAACCATCCAGGTGAATAATCTTATGTTTTGTCCTGAATCCTAGCTAAAGTCTCCAACAATGAATCTATACTATCCATTACAAATGTTAAGCAGTCTTCTCCTATCACAGCAACAAACACAAAATGATCCGCACAATATAGATTCTCCTACCACCGAAAATCCTTTGCCACGGCTGCCTCATAGTATTCAAACCTTCTGTAGTATCTGTACAATTTTATCAGTTCTGATATCCTTGACGTCAATAGTATCACAGCTTCTAAACTATAGGAAGCCTGCACTCCAGCGATTAATTGTACGAATACAAGTTTTAGTTCCATTATACGCTTTAAGTTCATGGTTCAACCTCACAGGATCTCTACTTGGAGAAATTCTAGAACCAATAAAAGAAGTGTATGAAGCTTTTGTTATCTATACTTTTTTTTCATTACTAACGAAAATCCTTGGAGGAGAGAGAAATATTATTCTATTTACCTCAGGAAGGTCCCCCAAGCCTTTACTCTTCCCATTCAATTACTGTTTCCCCAAGATTGATATAAGTGATCCTTATTCATTTCTGGCGGTAAAAAGAGGAATTTTACAGTATACTTGGATCAAGCCATTTTTATGTCTAGCTATTGTCATATGTCAAGCGACAGATACATATCAAAGTAATTATATCGGACTAAAGAGTGGTTACATGTGGATAAGTATAGGATACAATTTGAGTGCGTCGTTGTCATTATACTCACTAGCATTATTTTGGTATTGTTTACTTGATGATCTGAAGCCTTTCAAGCCTCTGAAAAAATTTCTTTGTATCAAGCTGATTATATTTGCATCATATTGGCAAGGATTCTTACTATCATTGCTACAATTCGTTGGGATTATTCATGATGTTGGATACTATACAAAAGATAACATTGCGGCGGTGATTCAGAATTCTTTAATGTGTGTGGAGTTAGTGGGGTTCGCAGTTTTGCACTCAATTGCTTTTTCCTATAAGGAATACGCTACACCAGAAATGTGCAGAAAAGGCTGTAGATTAACCTCTACAATGGCATTTAAAGATTCTTTACTAGGGTGTAAAGATCTAGTCAGTGATTTTAAAAATACTTTTTATGGTAATGGTTATGGATATAGGCAGTTTGATTCAATAGAAGCAGTATTGGATCATCCGGAGAGTTCAACCAGAATGTCAAGAATCAATGAAGGATTAAGATATGTTCGTGGTGGTAAAGGTAAATACTGGTTACCACAAATTGATGTTAAGAACAAGAGAAGAAATCACCATAATGGTAGTTTTAGTGKCGTTAGAGTTAATTCTGATGATAATGCAAGTTTATTAGGATCTTCTATCAGTTATGGAACAAATAATACAAGTATGCCTGATAGGTTTCTTTATGACAGGGAATTGGCTCAAGATGATAAACTGTATCACTATGCTAAAATGAATATGGTATATGGTGACTGGAATGTAAGTATGAGGATAGTGAAGAAGGGTAATAGTTTCATTTGATAACAGCATTTGATATCACGCTATTAAAATTCTCTCTTATGCTCTATATATTCTATGACACTAATTTAACTAACTGATTAATAGTACCCTGTTGTATCTCCTAGAGAACCAGAAACGCAATCAAATGACTCAAGAAATTTAAATGTTGAAAATCGAGTTGCTAATTGGTTATTAGGGTGATAGTGAGATTGATGGTATGATGAGAATATGATGATAATACTGTTGTTATAGCATAATGTTTTTGGTGGAATATTGACTGGTTACAACATCTCTGGTTTGGTTTCTGCTGTAAACCAACAGCTATAATAAGTATCAAACAGTCACTGAATTTTTCACTGTTACTGGTGATATTTGATGAATTAATGTTTGATATCAATCAAATAGGAGTGATCTATCGAATTTTGCCTTTCTTTTTGCTCCTATTGTTACTGTTATAAAGAATGTAATCTCTATTGAATGCTTCTTCAAATATAGAGTACTGATATTGCTTGACATCCTTACAAACTTTGGAGATTGTGCATTTAGCATGCATCTGCTCTGATGTGTTGCTTATTATGACTATTATGTATGCTGTGATTGAAATGGTGTATTCAGCTAAATAAACCAGCAAGGAGCTGAACAAAGGAAGATATCGTCACTTTAGCAGATTTTGCAGTATCTTTTGGTTGAACAAATTGTGGAAGGTTTTTAATATGAGGTGCTTTACGTTAATAATTATTCATTATCCATAGAAACTTTAAAGGAACTTCCATTTCCTGTCTGAATAGCATTCTATGTTACTCTACATACAGCTACATGGTAATGTTTTTTCTATATGCATATCTATCAGTGTATTCATTATATATATGCATCTCCTGGTRATATATCATACTAATAGTAAATTTTCATTTATCTTTTCTCATATTTACTGTCTCGCATTTCACCACTTTGACACATTCGTTTATTCATTCGTTGTTTCATCTTTACTAGGAAGACCTCCTTTATGTAAAGCAGGAACAGGTGTTTCCTTAGGCTTGTCGCTCTTCTGTTGCTGTTTCAACTCAACTCGTGATTTGACAAATTCTCCCATATCAATTAGTCCTTTCTTCTGTAATGCATCAAATCGTTTAATCCATTCATGTTCAAGTAAATGTCCATAATCAGGTCTTTTCCCCGGATCTTTGTTCAAACATGCTTTAATAAACCTGTTGGCTAAGGGTGAAAACTTCCTGGGTTCCTTCCTCAATAATAATTCATCATCATATCTTCCATTGGCATCTAAATGATCAGCGCAATCTGGCCATTCGGTTAATGTTGGTGGCTCTCCATCAACAATAGCACTCAATTGCGAAAATATATTAGAATATGTCTCAGGAGGATAAGGGTACATTCCTTTAGCAACTTCTAAAATAGTTAAGCCTAATGACCAAATATCAGATTGCACGGTATAAGAAATAACATCACTGTTTAATGAAGATGTGCTCCGGATTCTTTCTGGTGCCATGTATGATTGACATCCAATATTTGTTTTAGCAATGCTAGCCACTAAATTGCCAGATACTCCAAAATCGCATAATTTTACTTTCCCTGATGATGAGACAAGAATGTTCGTCGGTTTCACATCTCTATGGATAATATTGAATTGGTCTTTCAATGTTTTCAATCCCTGGATCACGGATTCAGTGACGACTCCTAAATAACACTCTGGAACTCCTGTAGCGTAGATTTGATCTAATGAACCTCCGTCCATATACTCAATACACATGTAAACAGCTCCTTCAACGAAAAAAGCACCATAGAAATCAACAATGAATGGYGAATGACATTTATGCAGAACATCCAATTCCATGATGATTTGAGAAAATTTAGACTCGTCAAGCTCTAAACGAATTTCCTTCATTGCCATCATGACATTCGTGGGTTTATGAAGTACTTTGGTCACTGTTCCGTAGTTTCCTCTACCTAATTCTGATATGAATTGTAAATCATCCAGAGTGATGCGGAAAGAAGAGCCCGACGAGAAATCGACCCCATGGGAATGAACTGACGCTTTGCCATGGAAATTCAATGTTCCAGTTTTAATATCGATAAAGCGCGAATAGTTTGAAAAGATCGTACTAGAAGGATTATCACTGGAGCCAGAATTCATACTATTGAAGGAAGAGTTCCCAGCTAACGCGCCTTGGGAACTGCCGCCGGCATCTTGAGATCTTGCTAGAGAAGCTAATGATAAGTTCGGTTTCCTTCTGGTTGACGGTGTGTTTGAAGTCACTAGTTCTTGATCCTGTTGAATGGTAGGCATTTTCAACTTGGTAAAACCTCTTCTGTCTGATAGCGATAGCTTTGGTTTTGGTTTAATGGAACTGGGGGCAGATGGAGCATTTCTAAGAGGTAGAGATGATAGTCTGGGGAGATTATCTGGAAGACCTGTTGAAATAGGAGATATCGTAGTAGGAAGTGTACTTGATATTGTAGTGGAACCTGTGGTAGGAGCAATCGGATTTATGCTTTCTGTTTGCAATCCTTGCAACTCGGTGTGTTCTCCAAGACTTGAGAGATTCAGCTTCATAGGCGCATTTACAGGGGAATCTGAATGCTCAGTGTTTACACAGTCGCCGTTCAATGTAGAAGGAGAATCTCCAATCGAACCGCTAGGGGATACCTCTACCTCTGAAAACTCAGGTGTCGTCGCTGAGCATTCAATTACTTGGCACACAGATTTGTTTTCTGGAGATAAAAAAACATTACCAGAAGCATCAGCATCACTGCTTGCGACGGTTTCTTCTGAAGCAACTAAACTAACAGACCTAGTTGATCCTGTGCTCTCGTTGGTACCTGTGCTTGTACTATTTATTGATCTACTACTTCCGGAAGTAAAGCTGTGACTGACACCAAGAGCTAGCGATGAACCAGCAGGAGAAGTGTTAGATGAATGAGCAAGTGAAGCAGGTGCTGAGTCGCTAGCCTTGCGGCTCGACAAATCACTATTGCCGTTCTGTGAGTCCTCTTGCACATTACTGTTGCTTCTACTTCTGGAGTTACTACTATTGGTGCTGTCAACTTGTGCGCCGAATTCTACACCTGACGTATTTACCATGCCTGACAGATTATTTGACCCAAGACCTTGTTTCGAAAAATCACCAAAATTAGGGTATGATCTAAACTGTTTCATATTCTCTAAAGCAATATGCGGTGTTGTGTTTGATACTGGTTGGTTTTGAAGAATATTTCTTACTTTGGCTTGTGAAGCTGATGTTGATGATGGTTGCGCTAATGAAGCATTGCTGTTACTCAGTTTACCCCCAATGGAACCACCACCACTCTCAGGTAATGACCATTCACCATCAACACCAACTGGATGTAAAGGACTATGAATGATTGAATTACTAGTTCGAATGCTTGAAGAAGAACTACTAACAGTAGGTGTATTTCCTAGTGACATTCGGGAGAATTGATTTTCTGCTTCTTTACTGCTTAGGCTTGAACTCCTAGATAATGATTGCTGTTGTCGTTGTTCTTGAAAAGCCATTACTTTTGCTTTCAGATCAGCTGGAAGTTTAGGAAATGATGATGCTGAAGGTGTATTCCTTGGTTTTGGTCTTGCTGCATGAGGATTCGTAGTACCTGCAGGCGATGTGGGTGATTGTTTTGATGACGATGATGACGATGAGGCGGATGAGGTGGACAATGTCGTTTTAGCGACCAAATCTTCATCCTGTTGGTGGTGAAAACCAGATTTCTTATCTGGCTCTTCCATCGTATCCAAAATGTCGTAGAACTATACTATATTGTTTTACTGTTATGTGTCTTCTTTTCTATATTGACTTAATGATGCGGGATGGTAGCAAAGATATTGGTATCTAGTATCAAAAGACCTGAAATGATGAGCAATCAACGGACTGTAATTCTAATAACTTGTTGATCCTCTTTAATACTCGCTTATTCCTTCGTTTGTTGATTCTCCGCTTTACTATATCCAAACAAGAAATATCCTTTAGACTGTTCCGTTGAAGTATATGATTTGTGTGTTCAGTAACAAAAGCTGTTCTTCTTACTTGCAGCTATTTTTTGATAGCCAACTTTCAGTTTGGGCTGTTTCCTGATGTGATCGACACTGTGATTTATAATGGAAATCACTGTAAACTATTAATAATCCCTGTAAAGGTATTTCTATGGAATGTGTTTTTTTCGTTGTCTATTATTTTCTCGCGGTACTCTGTGTATGTGTGCTGCATAGATACAATACAATTCTATAAATTAACTAGGTGATCATGTCCAGATTAACTGTTAATTGTAAACAAGGAATAATACAGATTCGAAAAGATGTGAGCCACTGATTTCTCTCTTTTAGCACCGCATACCTCAACTATCCCTTTCGATTTCAATTGTTCGCATGAAAAAGAAAAAACCTCAACCGTCGCTTTCCATTTGCTACCATCCCTTCCTATGCTTAAGCATTTGCTGTCACAGACTGACACATAGCCGGACTGACGATGTTTAGATGGAAAATTTCGAAAGACTTATTTAAGGAGCTAAACGTTATTTTTGGAGAGTATGAATAAAGTTTGAGTTTATAAGGAATTTAGTGATTTGTTAGAACAAGGGACAGAAAAGATAAAGCTGAATATGGGATATGAGACAGGAATTTGATTAAGCATCGATAGAGAAGAATCCAAAAAGGAAATGAAGAAAGAGCTATATCTAGTTATATAATTTCAAGGCGAGGTTTGAATTATGTGAACTAATCTGGTATTGAATATATGGTATTTTTCCGTTTGTAGAAACATTGATATGGCTAAGTACTGTGCTGATTCTTAAACAAGGCATAGATAGACTTGAGGAATGAATGAATGAAGAATGTGTGAGCTAATGCGCGCCAATTATTCATTAGAGCTTGTTTTGATGCGGGGGGCAAGTTTAATCAGTATTTTTGGTACAATTGATATTACCTGACTGAAACAGCAGCTTAATTAGTAGTTTTTACTTGCATACGAGTTAGATTTAGAATAACGTTTTATTGTCCGGAAATACTACAGGACCAGTCTGAAGTTTAATCGAAGGACTCATTTACATTTAGCTAGCACAAAAATGAATTACTGGGATGAGAAAGACGAATATGAAGTGAAAGTACCAAAAAGGATATAATAAAAAGGACTGGACTGGAAAACGAATATTATTGAGTTAAGATGTTCATATGATGGGTTGACTTCAATGGAGAAATGATGAATATAAATGAATTCATGCATTTCCACGACATGGTAGAAGCTGTACCAAGGTGTATTAGATATGCGCTAATGTCAGACCGAGTGAAGAACTTACAGCAATAAATATACTGCACTTTGCTCGGTGGATCATTCATTATATAAATAAATTTATTGATAAACTAACTATCCGTTTCTTGAGACTTCCTCTTCATGGTAGCCAACTGTCCAAAAACTTCTTGATTGTCTGACCGCGTTACTGATTGTCTTTTACATGGGATTTTAATGTAATTTCGTCACTATAGAATAGAACAAAGTTGGATATGTATAAATCTCTTAGAAAAAATCAACGAAAACTTTGTTGAACCAGATAGCTTTTACCCGAAACTATATAATTACAAGCGAAAGAGTGCATAAACTTGGGAGCCTTCTGAATAGTTTTTGATCACGTACGTATCGAAAATCAAACCCTGGTTTGCTTGATGAAATATATAAAAGATTCATACATTTTAAGAAACAATCTTTTTCCTCTATGGCTATGATGATTGCTAATTCAGCTATAAGCTCCAAAGTAAATAGCCAACCAATATTCCTGGAATATCACACTGGTTACAGAAGGATTATAATAATCTGCAATAAATAGTAATAGAGGTGAGTATACGGAACAAACAAATTCATCATTTGATACTACTGTTACGGCAGGTTGAACCTTGATAGCCTCATCACGATTCCATGTTGTAAGCTAACATACAAACAAAACTACTCAATAAAGAACCACAAATTTTGGCTATTGTCGTTCACCTGATTTGATTTATATCAACCCCTGGATTGGCATCAAATGTCAATTGATTCGTTTCAGTTTTTTTAAACCTTCGCATAATGGGATGTTTTTTCTCATTCTTTATAAGGTACCATTCCACCCGATGAGAGTCTATCTAACAGGATAACCCATAAAGGAAAGTATATCCACGAATCAGTGTTGTCTATTATACTTGATCATATTCTTCTGATGAGGTAGTATAACGTAAAATCTATGGGAAATTCAAATTGAAAACTTTTCGAATATTCATTGATCTTTTAAATATCTTTATTACTTTTTTTTCTTATTTATCCTGTCTCCCTATCAAATCAATAACAGAAAAGAGAAAGTTGTTGGAACATTGGGAAATAAAGTTGGAGTTTCGCATTTTAAGGTTGCATTTGATTTACAACTCTGAAGGTTATAAGTTCGAATCCTATACTTCTTAATTAAAGCGATGATTCGAAAACTTAAACATTAAACTCGTGGTAACTTATTGGATTATGTAATGTTTAATAGCAGGTATCACATTATGCAGGGTACTACATAGATGCATGACTGTGCATATCAAAGCATCGATAGATAGGTTTTGAACCAGTACTACATTTCTTGGGGTTTCGGTAATGCTGTCATAAGCATGGTAGATAGCTACTGGAAAGATATTTGTATCACATTTATAATCAGGTTTTGTTTTTAGACTTGAGATATAATTTCTGCCATTGTTAGCCTTCCAGAGAGTCGGCGATGTTTATGTCAGATGGAATCAATCTTGGCTTGAAGGGTAAAAAGCGTCGTATACTAAAACATTGATATGACACGCTTTCACAGTTTATTTGATTCTTGAGCCTTGAGCAGTATCTCCATGGCATTATCTATATTTCATCACTAAACCTTCACTTTTCACCATTTTTTATTTCTTTTATGTGATATCTTAAGGCATTCAAATGTAAATATATAAGACTTCTTTCAGAAGTTGCAGAAAGGATCTCTTCATTGAACTACCTCATCTATTGAGCTAAGTATCCACCATCAATAGGGTAAACTGAGCCCGTAGTGAAACTACTTAATGGTGACAAAAGAAATAAAACAGTATTAGCTATCTCCTCGGTTGTTGCCATTCGTTTCATTGGGTGCTGTTCTGCCATCCATTGTTGTGTCTCTGCAGGCAAGCTCTTAATGCCAGGAGTGGCCACATATCCGGGGGCAATTGCATTGACACGAATACTCTGGTCAACAAACTCTAAGGCAGCGCTTTGAGTTAAGCCAATGATTGCGTGTTTGGTAGCGGTATATGGTGCAATTCCACCGATTCCAACTACGCCATTAACTGCGGCAAGGTTAACAATGCTTCCTCCTCCACTTTTTGCTATTAAAGGTACAGCATATTTCATTGTATAGAACGTACCACTGATGTTCGTTTGAATAACCTGATCCCATTCTTTTAAATCATAATCAGTGATTTTAACACCATGTGAGCCTGTGATCCCTGCGTTGTTAACTAGATAATTCAAAGATCCAAAGTCTTTCTCTATACTATTGATGAGACCTTGAATGGCAGTTGGATCTCTTACATCTGCAACTGTACCAATAACATTCTCACCTGAAGAGTCGATTTTCCTTGCAGTAGCAGTTATTTGTTCTTGATTTCGAGCTGTAATAATAACTTTGGCTCCAGCTTTGAATAATGCTTTAGCTATCCCTTCTCCTACACCTGTAGAGGCCCCTGTGACCAAGGCTACTTTACTTGTCAGTAAGATGGGCATTGTTGTTCACTGATCTGATTTGTTTGACAACGGAATAAAACTACTTTGCAGGGTTTTCAACCCTTTACAGCACATAATAAATTCTGGTATTTGAATGCTAGGTAGATAATCGCAAATATTATCTACGACTTCCTATTGTTAAGAAGAATGAGACAATGAGATGGTGATGATGACGGGGAAAGTAAAGGGATTGAATTGGTATCATGCCCTTGAACTTTATCTACCTTCCCAAATACGATACAAAACAGTTTTGTATACAGCATTTAAATACATAACGCTTTAATATTATCAACTATTTTCAAGAGAATATATTAGATTTGCTCCAACTACCTAGCTTTTTATTTTCCTAAAAGTTTCAACGTTTTCTTACTCTTTTCTCACACATTATCAATTGCTCTATATGAACAATTTGTGATCTTCTTCCCATGTATCTGATCACGTATTCATCTAACAAGACAAAAGCCTTTTCATTACATCACATCTCCTCCTGTTTCTATGTACGGTGTCTGTTGTTCCAAGCAATTTGATGGCTTCATTGCTTGTGCATTCATTGCTGGAAATCTCTATGAAGAACTCTCCAAGATGAAAGGTGAAGTTGCGTAGAGGTCTCTATTGAAACCAGTCGCGGCAAAAAGTAAATACTCTGTTCTCTTACTTGTTGAAAAATCGGTGAAAGCTCAAATTTCAACCAGTGTTCGCTTCTTTTTCATACACCTGCTATACACATCACTGGGACATCTACCACAGAACATAATGGCACACAAGTACATTATTCTTCTAATAATAGCTACTAAATGAGATAACTAACAATGTCCTATGAATTCATACAGTCTCAGCTAGGTGAGAATAGCTCTACAATAGAAGGTCAATCAAGCAAATCATCCCATTCACACACTGACATTGAATCTCCTACGGGGACTGGTTCAATCGCGTACTCTAATGCCAGTGATGCTTACAGTTCGTCAAATTTATCGTTAGAATCTCTTGTTGCCGATGACGAAGATGATGAGAATAGCAATGATTCAAACAGTTTTAACAGGACGTCTTTGGATACATTTGACGATTTGAGCTCACTATCGTTTGATGAGCCTGAATATCTCCTTGGTTCTTCGGCAGTTGATAATCCCATACTATCAGCATTAACGGAAGAAGATAACAAAAGTAATATATATATGGCTTTCATGAACATGGCCAATAGTATTATTGGAGCAGGAATTATTGGACAACCATATGCAATACTTCAATCTGGGCTCATGGCAGGTGTGATCCTCCTATTAGTCTTGACTTTTGTTATAGATTGGACGATCAGGCTTATTGTTATTAATGCTAAACTTTCAGGAGCTGATACTTATCAAGGAACTGTATCAAAATGTTACGGAAGAGTAGGCAGAACAATTGTATTATTAGCGCAAGGCGCATTTGCATTTGGTGGTTCAATGGCATTCTGCGTGATTATTGGTGATACTATTCCCCATGTTATAAATGCATTTATACCAGGATTGAAAAATATTCCTGTTTTAAAAATATTATCGATGAGAAATCCTATAATTGTATTATTTACTATGGGGGTTTCTTATCCTTTATCACTTAATAGAGACATCTCAAAGGTATGTTATGTTGTTAATGTCGTTCTTTTAGCTGAATGAATGATGAATGTTCATGCTTGATGAATTTTTGGAGATTAACATGTTAATTGAACTTATTTACTTACTAATCATCATATTTGTTACTATCATATCCGATTATATCAACTACAAACTAACAAAATAACAGCTTGCAGGAGCTAGTGGACTTGCTCTCATTAGTATGCTTGTCATCATACTAATTGTTGCTATAAGAGGACCGCAATTACCTGATGACTTAAAAGGAACATTACCTTTCCACAGTATTTTCATCAATAAAGGAATATTTCAGGCTGTTTCCGTTATTTCATTTGGTAAGTGTCAATCATTCATCCACTAGAGAATTCATGTTGTCAACGCGGGGAATCGTATAGCATGCTATGAATTATGCATCTCATCTACTAACTATTTTCTATAGCATTTGTTTGCCACCATAACTCCTTACTGATCTATGGAGCATTAAAAAAGCCTACTCTTGATAGATTTGCCATAGTAACACATCTTTCCACATTTATATCAATGATTGCTTGTTTGATAATGGCTCTTTCTGGATTCCTAGTATTCGAATCAAATACGAAAGGCAACATTTTGAATAACTTCCCAGCAAATGATTTTTGGGCGAATATTGCAAGATTTTGTTTTGGGTTGAACATGTTAACTACACTACCACTAGAAATATTTGTCTGTCGAGCTGTTATTCAAGATTTCCTTGGTATGGATTCATTACCAAAAGTTCATCATTTTGTCATAACAACAATATTGGTATTGATATCAATGACAGTAGCATTGATTACTTGTAATTTAGGAGCAATTCTTGAATTAGCTGGTGCCTCTTCTGCTTGTATATTAGCATATATTTTACCGCCGTTGTGTTACATGAAATTATCAAATAGAAGTTTTAAACAGCAAATTGGTTGTTATTGTTGTGTTTGCTTTGGTTTTATTGTTATGGTTACGTCAACGACTATGACTCTCGTCAACTTGGGTAAATCAGATAATGATGAGCATTGTGTTGTATAATACGTTATTTACTAATAGAATTGAAATGTGATGATGTAAATTGTGTTGTAGGTGAAGAATAACAATAAGAACGAGCACAGGACACCACAGGTGGTAGAACTTTGTTCATAGAGTAGTCAGGTTTATATATTTATATGTTTATATATTTATATATTTATGTATTTATGTATTTAGGTGTTCTATGTCTTCTGTCTTAAACAGGTTCCTATCAAGTATCTGGTAGACCTTGAAGCTGGGATCTACCTTCATGACAGAGCTCATGACCGCTGCATTAATACGTAGATTCTCCAATGAAGATCAAGTTTTACGAGGTAATAATATGTTACAAGTACAATTATAATGACATATAATAGACAATATGGCAGTGATAATAATAGCAATTATAAAACTACTCTATTTCAAAACTTTCTTACTTCTACATCTTTTCTTGGAATTCGAACTTTGCAATTTCTATTTAATGATAGAAAGAAGAAAAAAAATATGATCAACAAATAGCTAGGCATTATCAACTCCATGGGCATTCTCAGTCATGATTTTCATATACAATTCTTGTAATCGAAGGAATAACATTTATCAAGCAGTCAGCTTTCTTCTCTTAACTATAATGGCTTCTTCATCATCGTAGTCTTCCTCTTCTTCTAAGTTGGTAGAGAGAATATGAGAAAATGCAATGTTAACAATTTCACTCTCTGTGTTCTTGTTCTCTTTCATCGTTTGATCTTCCTGTCGGTCAGCATCAGAATCATCAGAATGATTAATATTATTATCTTCATCGTCTCTATTTTCATTGTTTGTCTTTTTATTTTTATTCACAGTTTCAATTTTCACCAATAGTTTCTCACTATTGATAGGTAAATCTGTTAGCTGCGAACCTTCAGTTTCATTATCGTTTTCATTATTATCTTCTTCCTCATCATCATCGGAAAATATAACAAGGTGATTCTTCTTAGAAAACGTACCTTTACTAGTACTAACTGCACTGTGAACATCATTACTATCACCATCTCCTTTTCCTCCCTCTACCTCTTCTTCTTGTTCTTCTTCTTCGGTAAATGAAGTTTGAATCTGAGTATTCAAAATCTGGGACTGTAAGGGAAGTTGAGAAAAAGATTGACTATTCATATCACTACCAGCACCAGTATCATCACCGTTACCACTCTGTTTGATGACAGATAATACATCATCGATATTATCATTATCATTCAGAATTGAAGCCCAATGGGCCTGCAATTCATTTGATGATAATTTATGAGCACCAGCGGTAACTAATTTTCTTAGTTTCTCCTCTTTCTCGAAGAACGCCCTATTATGTTCGTTATCTGATTCGTCATCAGAGTCATCAACGTACATCGATGATTTGATCTTGGCTTGGGCTTTCTGTTTTTCTAATTCTCGCAATGCTTCTTTCTCGTGATCGTGGTTTCTATGTTTGCTCTTCTTGTAGTGCTTATTCTTAAGCTTCTTCTTCTTCTTCGATTTCTTTCGACTGCTATTATGTCCTTGTTTATGTCTTTCACCATTTTCAATGGATCCCTCTAATTCATCAAGAATATCATTATCAGCTTCATCTCCACTATCGGTGTCTCCTTTATTACCATCGCCATCACTATCACTCTCACTACCATCATCTTCTTCATTCGCTAAGA
The DNA here is from genome assembly GCA_001599295.1 of Sporopachydermia quercuum. NCBI lineage: Eukaryota > Fungi > Ascomycota > Sporopachydermiomycetes > Sporopachydermiales > Sporopachydermiaceae > Sporopachydermia > Sporopachydermia quercuum. Next base: position 2,024,979 of record BCGN01000001.1, on the reverse strand, counting down.
ATCCAGTCAACTCTTCTTCACCATTCAAATCTTCATCTCTTCTTCGGCCAATTCTCTCTCTTACCTTAGGTAACTTAAATACTTCCTTACGATGGACGAAGTCATCAGCTATCCGGTTTTCACCAAAATCAACACTCTGGTTAAGGAATCTCTTCATCAAGTCAATCCTTGCTTCTAACTGTTCAATTGACACTGTTAAGTCTAACGTACATTTGCCTTTATTAGTATCAGGTACTTTATAACCACAGGTACTTAGTAGTAGTCTTAGTCGTGCGTCTTTATAGATTTTCTTATTATCTTTACCAATGAATAGTTCAACTGGCGGCTCACCAGATGTGTTGGTAGCAGAAGTAGATAAATCAGTTAAGTTTGAAGTTGAAGCTGAAATTGAATTTGAATCATCAAATGATTTCCAGGATCTCCTTTTGATTAATATTTCACTCAAATTATCAAGAACTTCAATGACAGTTTCCCGTTCTTCATGGTCAATCATCAAAGCAACGATCACTTTGATTTTATCTTCTAATTCTTCAATCTCTTCAGCAAATCTCAAATCTTTCGCCATTCCATAAGTTGATCCTGATCCATTACCGGCGCTTTTTTCTGGCTCTTGATGACCATTTTGAAGATAATATATCGTTGATGGTAATTTGGTAAATAGCAATTCAACGTATAATTCCGGGACAATCAATAGATTATTTGTCAGTTTCTTTATATAGTATTTAATAAACTTTTCAACTTCGATTCTAGCAGACTTTGAGGATAAATGTAGAAGTCGCTCATTTGATGCTGATAAAGATGATGTTGTCGCTGATGATGAGATTCCTGTTGCTAGAAGTGAACCTGAMTGTAAATCTAATAGCAGTTTTTGAAACAGGATCAGGAAATCTAATTTGAAAAGGTAGATATGAGCTTGACGTTTAACAAATACTCTATGAAAAAACTTTATACTTCTTATGATTTGAGCAGCCGATAACTCTTTATAATGAGACAGGAATTCTTTGAAAGTCTCGATAGTGCCATTATGAATAAACTTATTCTCAAAACTTGTATAATTGAATTTACGAGTTCTGGCTAATTCGTTGGCACGATTGGTTTCCTCTTCAACATCAGATTCCCCTAAATCATTTTCATATTCTTCATTCAGTACAGGAATATTCGAATTAGTAGGATTATCTTTTCTCTTTCTTCTCCTTCTCCTATTAGTTCTAATGAATAAAACAGTATCTTCCTTTGCATACTGCTCTAAAGCTTTGAACAATAAATGGATTAACTCAGTAACAGTATCAATATAATTCAACGAATGTTTGAAAGCACTTTTTGAAACATTGGTGATTAAATCCATATAGATGTCTGAAGACCCAAACAGTTTCAATTTCAGAATATCAGCATTCTCTTTATCTTCATCATTTGAGTTTGGATCAGATTGAATATATAGAATTATTTGTATAACTTCTTTGAAAGCAACTAAACTTGATAAAAGTAAGTTCCAATCACTCAATTCAAAACTGGTTCTCATAAGATTCATTATAATAGTGAAAGAAGTTTGATTCAAGGCTTCAGCAATCAATCCAAAATCATCAGTTGATGATTCTATGCCATCCACGTTTGAAGTTGCAAGAGTGGACAGGTCTAAATCTAAGTCATCAGCATTCCCTTCGTTCAACTGCTTACTCCTGGTTTCTTGATTTTTCTTATAGTATTTCCGATGTCTTTCGGCTTCAAGAAACCAGCCAAGCACTAGTAAGAATTGTCTTTTATTTATAGGTAATAATTGCTCAACTTCAGATGTGATCAGTCTTTCGATGAATTTGATAAGAGGATTGAAGGCACCATCAAGAAAGTTATTCACAAAACTTTTCATAATTATCAAAGAATTTTTACCAATCTTAATATCACGTTTCATACCAGTATCAGTTTCAATAACTTGACGTTCAGCTTTACGCCAAGTTTTAGAGTTATCAAATACTGATAGAGCTTTTTCAGAGCTTTTCAACGCTTCTTGACCAGAAATCGTTAATCTGCCTTGTTGAGGTAGCTGCAACGATAAAAGGGTACCAAATCTATTATGTCTACTTGGTAACTCTTTTAGCATTTGAGTCTTCATTATGTGCTCTTTCTTCAATAATGATTGCAACTCTGAAGCTTCTGATGTATTTATTTGCTCAAGTGATGCTGTCTTATCATTGGTATCTCCTTTACTACTAGTGTGAATATTTCTTCTTACTCTCTGATTAAGTAGGTTTGATCCTACTTCATCAAAAGCTTCATTTGAAGATTTATATAGATCAGTTGGATTTATACCTTTGATTAGATAGAAAATACATTCCAAAGATCCTAATCCTAATAAATCTGAGTCAAATTCTGTGCCCATTGATCCACAGAGCGTTAGAAAAAAATCAAGAATGTTCTGTTTATCAAATTGATCTATCATTAAATCAAATGATACATCTTCAGGCGATACATCTTCAAGGGTATTGCCTAACGCTGGACCACTGAATTTTTTGGCTTTCTTATCGCCAATAGTTCTCAGTTTGATAACTTCATCACTTGGTTCAATAATGCAAATATTTCTGAAGAAATATATAACTAACTTAATAATACCATAGTCTCTTCCAGTTCTTTCAGTTTTATCCAAAGCAATTGAAGGTAATGATAATCTTACAATTGCCTTCAATATGACTGATGTGTTCAACAACAGCTTCTTGTACCTTAACTGTGCAGCTTTTAAATGTGAGAAATGCTTAATTTGATTTGGGGTGGTAACATTAGGCACGATTTCTAGTGGCCAAGTTAATGGAACTAATAGTTCCAAACATGCCAAAGCAATTCTTGAAAGATGTTTCGTTGGCCTAGGATTACTGTCCCATAAGTAGAGAATCTGGATTAAATCAGAAACCAATTCAGTTTCAGAGATCGCTCGAGCAACATCCCATCTATTATTACGGTCATCATGGGCTTTCAACCATTTCCTTATATCTTTTAAACAATTGAGAGCATCCACGCCGAGAGTGTAAGGTGCATTAGGTAAAGAATAGTCAGGACCACCGACAGCTACAACCAAAGATGTTATATGAGCTTTAATCACTGGATCAACTGAACCATCATAATAAGCCTCTTCATAATTTCCAATGTTGTCTAAAGGATTCCGTAGAAGGGTTCTCGTTTCAGTAGATTCACCTAATGGATCTCGGTGATCATGATTAGTTRCCAGATCAATAACCTCAGTCATGATGACTACGCAACCTGCTATCTCCTGGTAAGCACTAATTGAGCTCCTTTTGCTGTTTCTATCTAAATAATAGCAAGTCTTCAGAGTTACGCATCAAAATGTCCAACACCGGATAGCATCTGTTCTGGTGTTAATTTGGTCTCTTGTGAAGTTTGCGTAGTCAACTTAATAGTTGAATTATCTCGTCATTACGCTCAGATTCAATCAGCCATGTTATGAAGAGTTAGTTAATGAACGCGAAAATCGCGTTATATGAAATATGTCACGTGGATAATAAAAATATGGTCATGTGATTTGGGTGTAAACTTGTCACGTGGGTAACTCTTGTTTCAAGTATTCAATTAGACTGTTCAATTAGGTAATTGATGATAAGGGAAGGGCGCAGGGCAACGTTGATAATTCGCAGGCTGTGGGAGAAAGAAGGGATGGATGTAGATTATAAATGGTTGACTTATAAAGAGTAAGAATTTTGATTTTGAAGTGAACAGAAGACTCGAGGATTCACTCATATAAATTTTATGGAGAAGTAGTGTTTTTCAGTTGTCATTGAAAGATGGTTAATGTTGTACTGATAACTTGATTGGTAGCTTGGTCTTTTAGAACAAATAGAGTTTATTTCATAAATAGGAAGAACGATGAAGATGCTGTTGAAATCAAGAATTCAGCTTATTTTTTAAGAGAGGAAAGCTACAAGGCGTTCTGAATTAAACAGCTGATTTCATGGAATTGAACGTTGCCAGGATCTTTCCTATTAATCATTCAGATTGATGTGCCACTTCTAATCAAAATCCGATTTTTCATTAGTAATAGATAAAACTCAAAATGTATGCACATTCATTGACTTGCGCAATCAAAGCTACTATAATACCAAAGAGCATATTCATTGCGATATAACTCTTATATTATATATTCGATGGTTCTACCGTAGTATTTATTATATTCAGGCGGTCCGTCCATCTTCGTAACTGTTGCATCGTACTGATTGTTGTCCCAATACATCAGAACGGAAAACTAAGGAACAATTGTGTACATCATACAATGAATCAAGTAGTGTCATGCTTCATCTATTATATACGTATGTTCTTACAATTTCGTAGTTTTATAGTATTACATCAGTTCAAAATTATTGTATAATAATAATAGCCTCTTTTTATTGCCAACAACATTTATCTCAATAGTAGAAGACTGACAGAATCTCACTATAGGAAAGCAACTTTACTGAAGAATTAGAAATCAGAAGTTTGATACTACCAAATAACTAAGAACTTTACATCCTCCCTCAACCACAGTATCATTCACTCTGCAACGTAAACGAAAATTAACGTTCTATTCCAACAATTCCCTTCAATCAACAAATTTATTTCTTCTCTTTCATATCTATCAGCGGAATCAATCCGGTCCGGTTCATTGATTAATTGTGTCCTTTAATAAAGAACACAAAACTTATGGTCAGGTATTAACTTCAAGTCTCATTGCACACAAACCTTCTTTCTCAGCAGAAATAATAACTGCTTTTTTTAACAACCAGGATTCCTCTTATTAAATTACGACAAAGGTTGATATGATAGGAAAACAGTTTGAATTGGTCTTTAAATCTGATATTGCAATAGACTACAGTTGTTTAATTATCTACATCCTCGTGAATGTATATGGATGAACGAAGTATTCTACTTGATAACTATTCATACAACAACAGGTTTGCTACTTTACTGCCTTTGATAGGGCGACAATCGCATGGTAAAGCCCTGATAACAACAACAGACTTAACAACGCTGATCAGAACGAAAATATAATTGAAATTAACCATTCAGAGCAAAATATTTATATTTACTGGCTTGGAAGTTTGCGGAAAACACATTTTAACCAGAAAGTGCTTTTTTGATAGATCCACTTTATATATAGCAATACATATATAACACTCACACACAAGAACTATCGAAATGAGTTCAGTTCAGCATCAAGATAACTTACAGCAGAGTGAGGATCTGGAGCCGATATTTACGGAGAGCCGTTCCGTTTTATCGCAAGAAACTATTCCGGAATCAAGATCATCTGCTCTTTCATTATCACCAACTGCTTCTCTAAGACCTATGACTCATATTCCTCCTGTATCATCTAGTTCTGGTGAGCCAGGCCTTTCTGAGCAAGCGTCTGGATCCCCCAACAACCTTATCGATAGAAATTATCAATCAATCAACACACTGATGAATCATCTGCGACGTCGTCGTCGTGCAAATCAAAGCATATCTTCAAATGAAGGATCTTATTCTGGTGACTATTCCCCAGTGAATGTTCGCCGTGGTGAGCAAATGGAACAAACTGAGATTGATGGTTTGTTGTATGCTAACCGCAGACGACGAAGACGACTTAATTCTTCAAGCACAATATCCTCTTCTTATGCTGACGTATTTCGTTATCTAACACGAGACCTTGAGACTGAAGCAAGTGAAATTCTTGAATCCGGCTCTTCAAATCATGATGGCCCCGAGGATTTTGATTCTGGGAGGGCGAACACTCTGGGCTCCTCTGGTGTCGTGCAAGGAAGAAGAACGGGCTCTGTAACAAGTCTAAGAGAGTTTCAAACAGCAATAGGTTTAGGAACTAGAAGGTCCAGCTTTGGTACTGATTTAACTGACGCAACTAGCACTAGGTCCGACTTCTTCAATCCGTCATTTGAAGATTCCTTAACCCAACGATCACGTGATGAAGTCGAACTCTATACTGGCCATGATCTAACTGACGAAGCCAACTCATCAATAGAAACCAGAACTGACCACCCTGTTTTACCGTCTGCTCTATCTTCCTTTCGCAGGACTCCAGGGAACGGGAACAGGTCTAGACTCAGACTGTTCTCCCAAAATTCTTCCGACCATTATCTGGCTCCAAGAGCTCGTTCTTTTGACGTTAACAATGTCCTACCGGGACAAGATAGTTCACGACCACGATCAACYACAAGTTCTTCTTCTGGCTCCTCCACTTTAGGAGGATTCTTCAATAGATTGTTCTCTCAAAGACATAGGACGACGAGTGAACGTGCAAATAGTACCACTACCACTACTGGTAATGGTTCTTCTGTTGCTGCAGAGCCATCGCAAATTTCCAATAACTCTTCAGCGGAAACAGCAGGAGATGGTTATTTAAGATCCGCTCTTCGAAGGCCAATCTCGAACAGAGAAAGTAGCATAACTGGTAATAATGATAGTGGTAATTCTACAACCAACATTGAAGAGCAATTGAACATGTTATCTCAACTATTGGCAGTTGCATCATCAGCTACAGCGCTTACGTTAGTAGGAGCAGGTTCTGTTGCGAGATCGGGAACGAGGATTGGTGGYGCTCGGGGTGCTAATGGTGGAACAGATAGTACTTTCGGGCAATTTATCGACGGTCTAGATAACGGCTTACTTTTAAATGAAATGCGTCAAGGTATGACGGAAACTGATGGTCAATCATTATCGCAACTATCGTTCTTCCGAGCATTTAGATTCCCTGCTACAACAAATTCTGATAATTCTCAAGTGGTTCCTCTGGTTATAGTAGGAGTAAGACCGGTGACTAATGGCTTGGGTAATGAAGATGCACCTTTAACCACACCAAGACGTGAAAATACAAATAACAATAACGATTGGAATCTGTTTATGAATCGGCGAAATAGATCTACTAACACAACTAGTGCTAATACGACAACCACTGCACCTGAAGAACCAAATCCAAGACCACAATCCATACAGTCTGAACATACAACGGCTGAAGCAACTTCTTCTGACACCGTCAGTAATAGTGAAGAGCTAGGAAGAACCCCACCCTTGGAGGATACCTCAAGACCAAGTAATTTGTTCAGTGGACTCTTTTTTGGCGCCCGACGTGACAGAAACTCCAATAGCAACTCTGCAACTTCAAGAATGAGGAGAGCAATCTCGCATGCATTTTCATCACGAAGAGAAACTGAATCAAGCAGCAGTCCCGCAGAAATTGGGAACTCTTCTAATGGTCCAAGCTCGGCTAACGATGCTGCTGCACCTTTGAGAGATAGTATAGATGTTAGCAATACTAATATTACTACACCGACGAGCGATAGCTCCTCTCAGGMTGAAAGTAATACTACTGGAGGACAAGGTATTCGTTCATGGGTTATCTTCGTGGTTGGAAACACATTCCCTGAAGAACACCCTATCTTAACAGCCCCTTCTCTTTTCACTGAGAATCCAACTTATGAGGATATGTTGAATATTCATGAACTTCTGGGTGACGTGAAACCTAAAGTTGCTAAAGAAGAAGACGTTGGTAAAGCTGGTAATGTTTATACAATCAAAATCCAGGAAAATTTAGAAGTTGAATCACTCAATACCCATTCTCATAAGCATGACCAGGATCACGATCAAGATCATRAAGATATAAGCACAACAAGACTGGATGGTTTGGAATCAAAGAAGTCTGAGAATGRTCAGTTTTTGAGAACAACTGCCTTAAAGATAGATAATGATTTTTTGAATATTGATAGTGGTGATCGGTGTCTTGTCTGTTTGTCAGATTTTGTAGCTGATGATAAAGTAAGACTACTGAAAAGTTGCGAACATTTCTTTCACTGCGAGTGTATTGATAAATGGCTAACTACTGGTAGAAATAGTTGTCCACTGTGCAGAGCCACTGGTGTACCAGAACCAGTTCAATAATCAACAACAAAGGGAAGGTCTCTGCTAGAGGTTAGTTACAGCAGCGATTTACTAATTTCATGTTTATGCATCGATGATTTCTTTTTTTTTTTATGATTTTATTTATGTTATTTTAAACCATATATATTAGATTTGTATAACTACATATAGGTACTTTTTTATTTTACGTAATTATTAATGCAAATGTTTCAAATGATAAATATTTATTTAGGATCCATTCTGGAATTACCAACTAGCGAACTAGCTACTTTTATTATCCTTTTTTTGATTTAACTTCACCTCTTGGATGCTAAATTGCTTACTGACTGSTCTATAATATCTGTCCCTACCTGCATTCTAACACATTCAACCCAAAACCTTTCATGTTTTATCTAGTCCTGAATATAAGGCGACATCATACGTATTCCCTTTTACATTTATCTACACAACTACCATTTTGTCTTTCCTTCAAGTGTACAACAAGATACTCCCTGCTCTCATCAGCAATTCTACTCCTTCGGCTCATCTCTCTTCTCTTTCATAGTTTAGTTGAAATACGTTTGATAGACAAGTAACCTTTTTTTCTGGAATTTATATTTATATAGTTTACCTTTGAATATTTTAGATACAGCACAATGGAGTTATTTCAGAGTAAGAAGTCCCATTTTTCTATGTCTTTTACTATTCATTCGGCTCAATTGGTCTCGTTTTTCAATATTTCACCTCCCACAGTTCACTTCATCTCTCGGCTCGCTTATCACTCATCTCACTTTCGCATGTGGAGAAAATATCCAACTAAACTCCGARCCTCGGGGAGCGGTCATTTCCGGAAAACGGAGGGTCTACACTTTTTGTTTCGAGAAGAGACTCGGTGTTGTCTTTCATATATTAATAGGACCTCCCACAACAAAAAGAAACAATGTGACTCTGATCGATACAGGAAGGGTCTTTGACTCGGGTTCTCTATTAACCCTAACATCAGCTTCTCCCCCGGATTTGAATTTACACGCTGGGAAATAAAGTTCGTCTCTCCATCATTCCGAAATATGCCATTGATGAGAAGATGAAGGTGGATGATAGAGGCACGATGCAGTTGAAAAGTGGTAGAATAGAAGTAAAACCTGATACTTTATTGAATAAAAAAAATTATAGAAGTGGATTTAAGTATCAAATACTAATATTTAATAGTTTTGTAGAACTTTAGTTCTTATTGTTGTGAGAAAAACTCATCATAATAGATTAGAGCAACTCAATGGAAATTAACGGGGAAATGGACATCGTGAAAATATTATGGGGAAATGCAGCTAAATTTGAGTTGTTTCTTAAATGTCCTTGTGAAAAGATATAAATACAGTTGAATTCCCCCAGAATTTAGTTCTTGCTATGAAGAAAATACGAAATGAAAGGCTCATTATGATAGATTTATTATTATAGGATTAATGAGAATTGTTATGAATTAATAGTAATTTAACTTTAATACAACCAAGAGTCAGTAATAGTTCAGAAACAGCTATACATTATGGGTGCATCAATTGAATCAATCCTTGAAGGAGTTGAAATCAGGGCTCCAATTCCTGCTAATGCTAAACATATTTTCACTAGGGAAGCTGTTGCATTTTTAGCCAATTTGCACAGATCATTTGAGGCTAGAAGACAAGAATTATTGGCTGCTAGAATCAAGAGACAAGAACAACTTGATGCTGGAGTTTTCCCTGAGTTCCTCCCAGAAACTGCGTATATTAGAGATGATCCTAACTGGAGAGCTGCCCCTCCAGCTCCTGGTTTAGTTGACAGAAGAGTTGAAATTACTGGGCCAACTGACAGAAAGATGGTTATCAACGCTTTGAATGCAGATGTCGCCACATATATGTCTGATTTTGAAGATTCTTCTACTCCTACTTGGCACAATCAAGTTGACGGGCAAGTCAACTTATATGATGCTGTTAGGAGAAATATCACCCTTTCAATCCCTGGTGGAAAGACTTACAAATTAAGAACCGATGGAAAGATTCCTACTCTTATTGTCAGACCTCGTGGATGGCATTTAGATGAAAAGCATTTCTTAGTTGATGGAACCCCAATTTCTGGTGGTATTTTTGACTTTGGTTTGTACTTTTTCCACAATGCTAAGGAAGCTGTTGCCCAAGGCTTTGGTCCTTACTTCTATTTGCCAAAGATGGAATCTCATTTAGAAGCTAGACTTTGGAATGATATTTTCAACTTGGCTCAAGATACCATTGGATTACCTCGTGGTACTATCAGAGGTACTGTTTTGATTGAAACCATTTTGGCTGTTTTTGAAATGGACGAAATCATTTATGAATTGAGAGATCATTCATCTGGTCTTAACTGCGGTAGATGGGATTACATTTTCTCTTTCATCAAGAAGTTCAGAAATCATAAGGAATTCGTTTTACCTGAACGTAATGATGTCACTATGACTGTTCCATTTATGTCTGCCTATGTCAAGCTTTTGATCCAGACTTGTCATAAGAGAGGTGTCCATGCTATGGGTGGTATGGCTGCTCAAATTCCTATCAAGAATGAYGCTCAAGCGAATAAGGTCGCTATGGAAGGTGTCTATAAGGATAAGTTACGTGAAGTTACTGCAGGCCACGACGGTACTTGGGTTGCTCACCCTCAACTGGCTTCAATTGCAAATGAAGTTTTCAACAAGCATATGCCAACTCCTAACCAAATTTTCAAGAGACATGAAGAAACACATGTTACTGCTAGGGATTTGATAAATCCTTACATTCCAGGTGGAAAGATTACTGAGGCTGGTATTCGTAAGAATCTTTTCATCGGGTTAGGTTATATGGAAGCTTGGTTGAGAGGTACTGGCTGTGTCCCTATCAACTATCTTATGGAAGATGCCGCTACCGCTGAAGTGTCAAGATCTCAATTATGGCAATGGGTTCACCATGAAGTTACCACTGCTGAAGGTAAGAAGATCACCAAGGCTTATGCTAATGAGTTATTAGATGATGAACTTGCCAAGTACTTGAAGACTGCTAAACCTGGTAATAAATTCAAAGAAGCTGCTGAATATTTCAGACCTGAAATTTCTGGTGAAACCTACTCTGATTTCTTGACCACTTTATTGTATGACAAGGTTGCAACTGTTTCTTCTTCTGCTTCTAAGTTATAAGTATACATTTGCCTGATTTTGACTTTGTCTTTATATATAGCTAAACATGGGTTATTGGAATATTTTTCTCTATAAAACTAAATATTTGAATTGTAGTATTGTATGGGATATATCATTGAATTATACAAGTTGTTGTATCTTTCAGCGCAGTCTCTTTTATTTACTAAATAATGGAAGCTGTGCGACAGATAGAATCTACATTCTGCCTTTACAGGAAGGCTTAAGTGATAAGCAACAAATTGCATATGAAATGAACCAATTCCACTGCCTCTTATCCGGGTTTCGTTTCCAGCTGTGAAGCTATACATAGTTTTTGRAACGTAATTACACTTGAAGGATTTGTTACATCAAAATATTACAGCCTCTGCTTAATGGAACTATTCGAATAATATGCTGATTMATCAGTTGAAGAGCAATACTGTATTAACAAAACATCCAAATRCCAAATAATATTTTATTAATTTCTTTTTTATTTAACCAGAAAGAAATAGTCCAAAAGCATTGGARAAAAGAAATTCATAACATATGTTGGTTAAAATCGCTCACTGTATTGCTATTGCAAACGTCAATACAATGGAAATAATTGCTTAACAGCTTAATAAACATTTTAACTTTTTTTCTTTCTTCTATTTAGTTATTATTACAGTATTATATGACTAATCTTTAATCGTATCATAATAGTTTTACCAAACATGGAAGCCATCCGTTTTTTCCATAGCCACCCGTTGCTACTCCACATTTCAACTCCAATCACATTGCTGTTTCGGGGTGGCCTGTTGAAAACGTTATAGATAAGATTATCAAATAGGTTCAACCTTCAAAGAACCAAATCAGCCAAAAGCATTCGCAAATGCTTTCGTAACACTCTTTTTGTATCATAGAACATCTCATTTGGTCAGTCTATGAACACCTACTTGTAAAGGAGTCGACGGGTCTCAACAATTAGGAGGCTAACAAGCATATGGCCTGAAATTCAATTAAAACAGGCAAGCTGCATCTCTTGAATTTCATTTGGAGCACCATTTATCACCCTAACATACCTTCCATCGATAGAATCTTCCCATAATATAAATAGCAACATCTACTACTTCTCCTTTTCTGATTATCTTGAATTATTTTGAATTTCTCTTTCATTTATTCTTTCACCCAGAGTAGCCTGTTGTTGACATATTTTTTGTTTTATCGCTATCCTGATAATATGCAACAATCAGTACTCTTAATGTACTATGACGCCAACCCAACCTAATTAAACGGAAAATTGGTACCTGTTAATTTGAATATACGTAAGAAAGAATAATATTGTGAGAGACTTGGTTTGGAAGACACGGGAAAAATGGAATTCTTCTATAGAAAGTTCTCAAAATAAAATAGAATGTTTAATTGTTGATATTAAGTGTAATATTAGGTATGTCATAATAAAACTATAAAGAAAGAACGGAATGATCAGCTTCAACTAATATACGAAATGTACACTCTGGATTCTAACAGTATAGCTATTATTATACAGCTAGACTATATCTTCAGTTCTTTAATGTATATAAAACAGCATTGGATAAGAATAATACTCAATTACTATATAAAACCATGAGTCTTTTGAAATGTGGGAAAGTTACTAAAGATATATAATARTTACAGTTAAAACACCTCTAAACACAGTGATCATTACTCAATTTTATGGTAGTTTACTGAACAATCATCATAGGTACTAYAAGGGTGGAGATGTTTCAGGTAATCGATGGGCAATGAAGTCATATGGAGCTTTTTCGAAARATTTCTTTTAAGCAAGATTGAAAAATTTAGTGTTCTTAGTATGTAGGTATTAGATATACATTGTTCCTTGTTTTGATATTCTCTACAATGGAATCGATAGACTTTTCAGTCTTTAACAATATTTTATTTCGCGAAAGCAATCTTATGGAATAAGAAAGAAATTTATGTCTGACACTGCAGTTTCTTGTTAACAGAAAATTTCCAAAGCAGGCAATAACCAATCATTGGAAGTTCAAGTTCTTCTTTTGTTCCTCTTCGATTCGAAAACACAGCTATATTTAAAGAGTGTATAATGATCAATTTGAGTGAATTGATCAATGGATATTCCCTCATTTCCCTAATTCTAATATCTCTACTACTTCTAATTCTCTTGCTTCATTTTTGTTTCCTTAATATATCTCTACCTCCATTTTACTATCGCTTCTTAATATTCCTTGTAACTTTCCATAATGGTATCATAATGCATAATTATGTATAGAATGTACCGATGAATTTACTATTTAGGAATTATATTCTGAGCATGGAAGCAGCTTTATGTTCACTGTTTTCAGCCTTCCTAAATCACTCAAACCATTTCATTTCATCATACATATCCGTTGTCAAATCTTTTGTATCAACAGTACCATAATATATAGGTTATAATTCTAGTTTCAAAGAAGCATTTAATTTATTATACCACTCTGGAAACATTGAAACAAATATGGTCTCCAGAAAACTTGATTTTAAATTTCGAACCTTATATAAAAGATATTCTTCTTACGTACATATAACAAAATCCTCCACTTTTTGAACTTTCGAGGCTGGCAACTTCAAATCTTGTACCTTGTGACAGAGCTAACTCCGTCATTCTCATTATTCTTATTCTTTTGGTATTGCTGTTATTACTGTTAATGTTGCTTTTCATATAACAGAGACATTCCTTTTCTTCCTTCTCTTCCTCTCATCTACAAAGTTGTTTTCTTGATTAATTGTTGATGAAAATAATCACATGGGAACATTCTTAAAGTGCAACGGTTATAACAAATCCAATAGGCCATCTAACATACTTGTTTGACAGAGCTGTAATCTAACGACCTAAGTGATTGAAAACCATAAGAGAATTGCGTTGAAACACTGCTTTCCTTGACAAGAAGAAGAAGCAAAAAACCTGAAGACAGTCATCAAACTACAAACTTGGTGATAGATAAATTGAAGAACCAGATCATTTTGGCAAAAAGAGTGAAAACCTTTTTCCCATAGAAATTCGATAGAGTTGAGCATCATATATAGTGTCGACAAAAAAGCAAAGCATGAAGTAGAGTAGAGAATACTACAGATAAAGAAAATAGTTTTGCAGAAGGGAACCACTAAGCTAAGTTTCACTGAAAGCTATCGATAGGAAATAAGAAGATAATTCTGAATCAAAAGAAGTGTTGAATCATTTATTTCAGTAACAGTTTAACACAATGCCGGTCTTTGATAACTTGAAACAGTTTGTCTACAAACAGCACAAAGACCATCAGAGCCATGAAAGCGAGCCAGACCTGACCAACAAATCCCATAATCACTCTGTTGATAATACTGCGAAAGTGAAATTCAAAATTCCTTCGAGAGCATCAAACACACCAAGTCAAACACCAAGTACAACCACAAGCGCCGCCAGTACAAGTAGTAGCAGCAGTAGTATAACCCCTGTTCGTAAGTCAGTTGATTCTCAAAAACACAATAGAGACAGCAACTCTCTACGTGATTACAAGTTGTTGGAGAAAATTGGGGAGGGTGCTTTCTCGTTAGTGCATAAAGCTGTCTATCTACCAACAGATCGTTTAGTAGCTGTGAAGATAATCGACAAGACAAAGTTGACATCATCGCAATTAACCAGCACACTAAAAGAAGTCGCTATTATGCGTAGAATCGACCACCAAAATATTGTTTCTCTTATTGATTTCAGACAGACTGATGAGAAGTTTTATATTTTTATGGAATACGTTGAAGGTGGTGAACTATTTCACCAGATTGTCAAACTGACATACTTTTCTGAAGATTTGTCGCGTCACGTTATTTTACAAGTTGCTGCAGCAATCAAATATTTGCATGATGAAGTAGGAGTTGTGCATCGCGATATAAAGCCAGAAAATCTTTTGTTTTATCCTATCGAAATAATTCCTTCCAAGAGATCTACAATATTCAAGAATAAAAGGAAAAGTGATGATGTGAACAAAAAAGACGAAGGTGAGTTTACCGAAGGCGTTGGAGGAGGTGGAGTAGGTGTAATCAAGATAGCTGATTTTGGTCTCTCTAAAGTAATGTGGGATCAGAATACCAAAACTCCTTGTGGAACTGTCGGTTACACTGCTCCAGAAATCGTGCGTGATGAAAGATATTCAAAATCTGTTGATATGTGGTCTCTTGGATGTGTTTTGTATACAATTTTATGTGGGTTTCCTCCTTTCTACGACGAGGATGTGGAAACACTTACAAACAAAGTGAGCAAAGGTCAATATTCATTTTTGAGTCCATGGTGGGATGAAATCAGTTTTTCTGCAAAGGACTTAGTATCAAAGTTATTGACTGTTGATCCCAATGATCGTTTAACTATTGATGAATTTTTGGAACATCCTTGGTGCAAAGGTGAGAGCTTCAAAGTAATAAAAAAGAAATCAATTGTTTCAAATCTCATGAACAGAAATACTCATGTTACGGCTCAAACTGAGAATAATGTTCAAACTGCTGGACAAGGTCAAGTTCAGAAGAGTATATTAACCACATCAACTAAAATAAATAAAATGGCAACAAGTCCCGTTGTCCCAACTTTTGCACTGGAAACTTCTGAAATGAAGAATGAAGTATTCACCCCTGATAGTACTACTGATAATAGATTCACTGATTATCAAACGATGCATCCTACTGAGTATAATAAGGAATATAATTCTGAGCCTCCTCAGATGGCTGACCGAGAGCTTAGGCAAACGGAAGGAGAGGATGATGAAGGCGACTCACATTTGGATAGTGAGTATTTTGACGATTCTTTACTGAATCCAGTGCCATTGACTAATGTTGGAGAGGGTACACTCGCTTATGGCTTACCTTCCCCCAGTCTTAAAGTTATGAAACAAGCAATGAACGTTTCTAACCAGATAAACAGAAAGGAAGTTGAGAAAGAATTGAATCAAGCAAATCTACGCAGGAGAGTTGTTGCGTCAAAACTTCGCAGCCCTAATGGACCAGACCCATCTCCTAAGGCCCAATCAAGTGGATTTTCGCTGGACTTGGGTTCTTCATCACTTTTGGAACGACGCAAAAATAAAATCATTTCAGCAGACACATCAGATAATAATGCAATTGAAACAAAAATATCAGATCTTTCAATACTTGATGGCAATGGCTCTTCTCCAGGAATGTTAGCTACTGGAGGATTAGTTGGATCCAAAAAGCACAACAGGAATGGTTCAACTCCTGGATCTATAAATGGCGCTCCAAGTCCCTCATCGTATTTTTATCACCATGGTCATGGCAGTCCATTAGTTTCTACTCAAACACCTATTCTCGAACGTCAGTTAACATCCACACCCACAACACCAGCATATCTTGATGTGTCATGAGTTTTTTATTCTTTTTATCTTGAGAAATGAATAAACATAACGGCGTCATGAGTATATAGAAAAAAGTGTAATTTACGGCTCAATTGTATAATAGTTTAATGATATAATGTTGAGAAACTGCATACACTCAGATATTTATTGATATTATGCGCGCCATCGTAAGATTTGTTTAATGAGAATCTTTGTAGAAATTTCCAATCATGACTTCTCAGAKMTTTTTGATTTTATCATACTTATTGATTACGTTGCTTTCTTGATAAGGTAGCGTCAAAATTTTTTCTATCAACAGTACTCGACGATTTAAGATTACGTTATAATCTTGCAGAAGTTGGAGAAGGCACTAGTGCATATTGTGACTTTATCTAGTAATTGGCTTCGCTTAATCGCTGAAGACATACTCAAAAGAGGCTAAACTTTGAAATATTGATTATGCAATAATACCTAACATGGTAATAACTAATATGGTATTTTTGATTTTCTGATTATTCTCCAAATACCCTAAAAAGGCAGCCAATTGAAGTTAGCGCAAAAGAACAATGGTTGCATGCAAGTTAAGGTATGGAACGTCAAACGTAAACCTTAACTCAATTTAATCTCGAAAGGGTTTAATGTTCCAAAGAAGCATTGAAATGCGGTGAAAGCCAGCAGAAATGAAGAATCACGTAACCACAGAAAAAAGTCCATATATTAATGATTTAGTTGATTCAACAGAATAAATTTTTCACTTCAAGCAAAAGTGGAGGAGGTTTGGATCTAGCTGCGTGCAAGCCGATTGTCAATTTCGTTCTACATCAATTTTTCTTTTGGCTTTTAATGGTCATATGTTTCTTAGATAAAGCTATTATGATGTCCAGCAATCACTTTTCAGAGATCATCGAAGCTTGTGAGGAATTTTTTTACGAAATCAATCAATAAGATGACTTTTTTGGTTCAAAATTTAAGAAGTTTTCATAATAGCGAGTGGTGTTGCCTTAGCTTTGATAAACTAAAATGTGATTAAGTGTGCCTTATCAAGAGATAATGGCAGTTACCAGGTTAAGAGGTAATCTGCAGAATCATAGAAAATAAGTTTTCAAAACAAATCTATGAGCAACGTTATATTTTTATTTCATGTGGGAGTAAAATTATCGGATCAGTGACAGCGAAAACATCGCTACAGGAGAAAGCGATTTAATCCTTAATTGAATACATTCCAGGAATTGATTTCTGGCTGTTGGAGTAACAAACAATCGTTATAGTACGTAGTAGAGTTTGTTATCTTATACATATTAATGATTGCTACATACTAATTGGTGTTCAATAAATACAGCGATTATAAATCAATTGGTGTCATCATAGTAATGTACTAGGGTACTCCAAGTATTTGTACGATAAACCCACTGCACTATCATTAGTTTTTCAAAATTTAAAACGTTTCTTTGGCTTGACTCTGAGGCTCCATTTTCCATCAAAGCCCATTCCAAGAACTCGAATTTAGTAATTTGTCCGGGCAAGCAACAGTTATTGATACAAACTGGACCGGGTTCATATTAGCTGGGAAAATATCATAAATTTTACTGCAATGTATATTATTGACATAAGCAAATGTACTATGTCTTTTACTTTAAGTTTTCAGAATTAACAATCTTAGCCACTTGTATTAGACGCTTTCAGTTGGTAGTATTTTGCCGTTCTCTAGAAGCTTTTGCCACGGGCCAGAAATAAAAGAACAGCCTGACTCTAATGGTTCATTGCTATAATCTCTTTATTTTTTATTTCTATTTTTCTTTTCTTTTTGACAAGTTCCAATAATCATGCTGTTAGTATGACTTGCAACTAGTGTCAAAGTCATTGAGCAGGTTGCAATTGCGATATCTATAACAAGCTCCGAATGAATTTATGCTTTTCGAGGAGGCTTTAATAAATAATTAATGCATCAACAGACAGTACCAAGATAACTCTAAAACACTTTCAAAACTTTCATTAAAATGAAACATTCTATTTAGAGTAATGTTGAGTGAAAACATTATCCTTCTTAGCGATTGGAAGTTTCAAGAGTAGTATAAAGAGAATCATAACCCGCGACAATTCAATTGACTTACTTCCTAAGTAAGAAATGGCCATCTTCAGATAAACTACTGTAAATAAAGTTAAGCTCAAGGGCAGTACTGTTGGTTGTAACGAAAGGGAACCAAACCTTATTTCAGATCATTGCACAATTAGTCTTTTTTCATCCCCTCATTCAAGTCATTCGTAAATATGATGTTGGACTTGATATAATATAACGAGTTTCAAAAAAGATATTTACAAGAGAAAATAAAGCAGTAATTGTCTATAGTTTAAATCTAATTGTTTTTGTTACGTGGTAATTCAACAAAAATTAGCACATTCAAAATCGGTCTTCTACCTCTTCTACATTGGTTCTACAGCAATATTCACACTACCTCTCTTCTCATCGCATTATAAAATCTTTCCAAAAAGTCTATAATCCAACAAAGAAATTGCGACTGAGATTGAAATTATGATTATATAATTTTCCCAATTCGTAGATTCTTCGATGCTGCAAGTGAACACCAGCTCTTCCCAATACGATACTAACTAAAACAACAACCAAACTTTATCTAAAAAGCTTGCCTAAGACCTCCACCCTTTGCTAAACTTTAATGTCATTAAGGTTAAATTTGGCATATGGTGCACTTCATGGTCTAATTGAACTAGTTTTAACTTTTCTGTTAACATAATCGAAAATATTTCCCCATACTTTTCCACTTAAGAAGTGCAAAATAAACGAGGCGAAGACGATTAGAGTTTACGCTTTGTTTCGAGCCAGACAACGGTGAACCCGATATGGTAATGATCGAAAATATTTCATCGCTTATTATCCAACGAAGGAACTGAAATAGGTAGACCAAGTAAAAAAATAATAGRATGCTTTGACAAGTTGCTACTCAATTGCCATATATATAGAGATCTGTGTATCCTCTAAATATCAAATTGTTGCTTCTAATGTCAAAACAGATAAGTTTTGCCTTACACAAAGTACCATGTTTAGAATATAGAACAAGAATAAAATCAAACAACCTAACTCCATCAAGATAAAATCAGTAACAAATACAAGATATCACTTACTGCCGAGAGTAAGAACAGAAGAGTTAATAATTAGTCACCACAACGACCACTAATTCCACAACACTATCAAATTCTGCAGCTTTTGATGAATATTATACGAAGCCTCTTTCCTTAACGTCACTGCTATTTCCATCACCACCGTCAAAATATCTATCATTATTTATTTCCAATAGGACACCAAGTATGTCACAGATCAACTTGAGCTCAACAAGCTCACCCACACCAATCGCACGACCTCATTCATTTGATACCGATGACGAAAAGTGGGAAGCTATCAAAATTAGAGATCCTCAAGCTGAAGGAAAATTCGTTTATGCTGCATCCACAACTTCAATCGTCTGTCGACCAACTTGTGCCTCTAAGTTATGTCTAAGAGCAAATATTGCATTCTTTAGAAATGTTCAAGAAGCAATCAACTCTGGCTACAAGCCATGTAAACGTTGCAAACCTGAAGATGAAGGTTGGAATAAACAAAGAGCAATTGTTGTTGCCGCCTGTAATATTCTAAAACAAAGAGCAAGAAACCACCAACCTTTATTATCATTAGATTACTTGTCAAAGGAAATGAAAATCTCAAAATGGCATTTTTTAAGAGTTTTCAAAAACTATACAAAGATGACCCCAAAAGAATACTACAGAGCATGTGTCAAAGCCGGCAACAATGGTAGTGATTTTGAATTAAATTTACCATTGATTGTAACCAAGCGTTCACTCCAACTAGAAAAAGAAGAACAATTTAGAAAAGAACAAGAAATCAAGCGAGAGTCGAATGCGCAATTTCTGCAATCACGAGCGAATCCACGATCAAATGAATTGTCTATTGATCACAATATTATCAGTACTTACTATCAACCAGAGCAAGATTTCGTTGCTCAACAGCACATCTATTCTAATAAGTACCAACCCTCACAGCAAACATATGTTCAGCAACCAGCTAGTTCATACAATGCCAACAGTTACGCATTAAATATAAATTGTCCCCAACCAACTCAAACCTTCCAGCATCATTTACAGCAAGTACAAGAAGTRCACCAAGAGCAGCAAGCACAACAATTACTCCCTCAACCACAATCTCAATCCCAGCAACAACAAACATACTCTCGATATGAACAGAGTCAACATTCCTATCCCCCTTTTGAAGATAACACGGATGTTTATACACGATTAACTACAATGATCAACAACAATAACATCAACAACCATATGAAAAGCATCCCAGGAACTCAACCAAATAACAATTCATCTCCCTCACTAGCATCAAATAATGGGAGATTTTCTGAGGCTTCATCAGCACCCTTTCATTCCTTAGCACCCTGCAGATCAGCAGATGAAGTGAACTCACGAATCTTATCAAACTTCTTATCAAGGGGTAGTTACCCATATCCAGAAACTGATTCTGAAGCTGAATTTTCCTATTCTCAAGGAAACAGATTTATCCAATCTCCCTATAACGATAAAATCAACAATAAACACCCAAACGAGAACTCATGTGACACATTAGTCTATCCTTCACCTACTTCCATTGACAGTTCCAATTCAAGTGTTTATTATACAACTGGAACTGAATTAGACGACAATTCATCAGGGGCATCATCAACGTCATCTTCATCACTAGTTAACATTTCATATCAAACAGAAGCAGAGAGTATATATGACGCACCATCATACCTTCAAGTTGATCAAGTACCATATGATCCTGTAAATAGTTTGTCATTGCAAAGATTCTATCCTCAAGAAGAAGCACTAGGAGCTTCTGATGATTCATCAGCAACCTCTGTTGGAACTGCTGATTCTGAACATCGTCAATACTTTGCAACTGAACGTCAAAATTCACGCTCTTTATTCGTACCTCATCAGTTTGATTACTCTTCTTAAATTTCGGAAAATGGCTTGGGGATTCGGTTCGTCTATAGAGTATTTTGCATTTTAAGCCATGTGTATATTAAAAATGATAATAGATTTATATATCAACCATAGTTAGAACAATAGTAGTAACGATAGTGACTGTAGCAGTCATTCGTGGTTCTTCCTCTTCTTTCTGGATGTTTGGTATTCCACGAAAGAAGAACATAGTAAAGACGCAACACATTTAGATAGACTACTGCCTAACAACCAAAACATATTTTTTTTAGTTTTCTCTTTTCGTATCAAACTTATTATTGAACTACTAACTCCTTCATCAACCTTACAATTACATAAATAGGTATAAGCAGGTGGAAAGATGAGATCGGGCGGGTATGAGTCGACTATCATTGTATACTTAAAAATCATCATAAAGGATAACCAACCAAATGAGACCTAACTTCATTTTTCCTGTGTCATTCTTGTAAGCCAAAACATGTTCTCCTGTGAGCCTTATGACTTCACAATTCTGAGATATTGTTCGTCTAGGTTTGTAATATACAACTTTTACACACTTTCATATACACAACCATAAGAGAATTTTCAGAATAGTTCACAACCAATGGTGCAGGATGGTGCACAATTATGCATACCATTGTTCATTTTACATTTCTTCAGAACCACCGACAGATCAATAATCAGGCCAACAGTGTTGATTCAATTTATAAATTCATTGTTGTTGAAAAATCTTTGACTCGAATAAAAATAATTAATAATACATAGCCGAAGTGCGATAGGCAGTAAATTATATGTTTTCGTAGATGTGCTATTTCTAGAATTTGCTATAGGACCACTGTGAGACGAAGGCTGCAGTGGTCAAGTACTCTAATGACAACTCAGTTGATGCCTTTCTTACTACAAACACCGGGGAATGATAGTGACGGGACGTAAAATATTTGAAATGAGAGTTCGAACATTTTTCCTGCAATCATATCTCTACAATGGAGTCAACTCAATTATTTGTAAAAATTTTTGCTGATTTGGTATAGCGATATGATTGCAGTGATACTGATCTGAATCAATCTGAATCTCCCAACACACCAACAGTAAAACCAATACTAATAATATACTGAGCTACTGATTTTGCATTAAAATCTATTGACAATATAAAGTAATGTACCAACATGTCATATACATCTCAGGATCTCGTAATATGTAGTATATCACATTCTATTCATATAACATTATCTCTCATAAAATCTTATAAGAAAACTTCGGCATTGATCTCAACGCAAGATCCAGCAAAAGGAATTTCAAAATTGTTCATAACATTTGGGTGAATAACACCTAATGATCCAATTTCACCCAAAAATGTAACCTTGCTTGTATTCAAAACATCAACTGTAGCGTAGAAAACCTTAGCTGAACGTCCAGGGAAAAATGTCGAATTAGCAGCATCTTCAGAAATCCAGTAAAACTTATTTGACTTGACATTTGATTGTTTCAAAGAATTTGCAATACTCTGTTTAATTTTTTCCTCATCATTTTGTACTGATAAATTAGTGTTCTCTGGTAAATAGGTAACTCTCATCATTTTCATGATTCTATCAAGTAGACCTTTGACAATTTCGAAACCTGAAGTTTTGCCGACATAGACAGCAGCCCAATTTCTTTGATTCTTAGATTTTCTCTCCAAAGATTCATCTTTGAATGCAATATCAGCAGATTCAAATACTTTGATAGGTAGAGAATGATCTTTGTTTTCTCTAATAGTTTTCAGCAGACCAGGAAGTAACGAAGTTCTTACAACTTGATATTCAGCGGTCTTTGGATTGGCTAATTGAATAACATTGTTTTTATTATCTTCCCGCTGTAAGAATTTGAAATTTTCATCGTGCGAACATAAAATTAATGGTAATACTTCTAACCAACCACCACTCATTGCTGTTTCTCTTCTCAAGATATCGGATATTTTGTTGATAGGTAAAGGATCACCAAAAGTACTGGAAGACTTTGCCAAGGTTTTTTGAAGGTTATTAAAACCATAACCAATTGCAGCATCTTCCATAATATCACATTGATGGAGAATATCAGGACGAGTGCAAGGGATAGCAACGTCAAGTAAGTTTGGATTCTTTTCATTCAAGTTTCCTGTAAGCATCAATTTTTCGAGTAAAGAAAGGATCTCTTTTCCGGATAATTTAAGACCCAAACAACTATTGATATAGTCAATTTCTGCTGACATTTCTCGGTCAGAAACATCAGGAGTGAGTCTGGTTTCTCCATTATGCGACGATACGACTTCAACAGGTTCTACAACAAATTCTTCTTCACAGTATTCTGAAAACATAGCGACCATTTGATTCAAAACAATTTGGACCTTTGTCTTGTCAGTAGCTGTCACTTCGATTAAGACATTTCTAGTATTCAAAGATATCTTTGAATGGTCACCATTGATAATTGGTGGTAAAGAACAAACTCTACTTTCTGAGTCATAGATAACAGGGTAAACAGGAGAATCTCTAATGATATGGAGATATTTACCCAAGTTCTTATCAGAGTCATAAAATTCCATCAATTCTTCACCATTCATTTCCTTTGTTTGGTTCAATGGTATGAATGAAATTTCCTTTGGTGGTAAAGCCTTATAAGTGAAAGGTCCCTTGATTGTATCTAAATCATGAGTGCCAATAGCAACTAATGTTCTGTTACGACATAAATTCGTATGCAACTTGTCTTGAAGGGCAATAAATGATTCATATCTTCTAGGTGTAAATGTGATATTTCTCAAAATAGCGGCAGCAGCATAAGGTCGAATACTTTCTGTTGATGACTCAATAATAAGTTGCTCTTTTTGAGCTGAGAGCTTGTATTTGGGTAAGCTTTCATTTCTTCCCAAAAAGATATTGAGGGCCCTTGAAATACCTTCAAAACATAACATGTCATATCTGTTGGCAGGAATCTCAATTTTCAATTGAGGACGTTCACCAGCGGGTAAATCATCATTTTCTGTATCTTCATCTAGTTCAATACCGAACTCGAAGCACAATTCGTCAAATTCCTCTGTGGTGTAGGTTCTGCCGAGGGACTGGTACAGGTCCCGTTTGTCAACTGCAATGGTAGGCATTTTGGATCAGATCCTGTAGTTACTAGAATGTCTTAGATAATGTAWTGACTAATATCCTTCTAGGACTTCTGGTTTCAAACTTTGAGACCTCCAACTGATAAGAGACTGCGAAATCAATTTAACTGTTGATTAGGTGACTGATCCTGTTCAACTGTTCGTTGAAGAAAAAGGGAAAATTTGGGATGGTGAAACTTTTGTGTTGACAGGATCGAAGTGTGACATGAGAATGAGACATAAGACAGAAGAGGGTAATACCTGAGATATGTGGAAGAATGGGAGATTCAAAAGGACAACAGATATCACCTGGATGTAGAACTTAGCAGGCTCCTGAAAGAAACTTTATTTTTTATCGAAGGGATTCACAACCGTGATAATAGTAACTTTAATGATATTTAATTGTACTCTCATCGGTAAGGACGTTATATACATTAGATTTGCTACATCACCAATCTGTTATGAACGTGTCATGCCTCTTCAAGGGGCATTCCAAAGATACTTTGAACAATGAAATGATAGTTACACATTGCGTAAATCTGGGTATTGAGGATAGAGCTGAATGTTGAAAATGGGGTAGGCGGAACAGCGCAATGTTAAGTAGATAGTAGATACTTTTGACTCGATAATGGTGATAAAAACAATGATATGAAATCAGATTGAATGGACAATGGGCCCACAAGATAATAAGCTTTGGTCCAAAGTTGTTTCTCAGAAGAAAAATCACCGGCTCAGTTGTCCATACAAACTCATCTCTTTATTCTTTTCATAGCCAAAGCTTCCACAATCTTTCCTTGAATTATCTTTGTGAATAAAAAAACGAACAAACCATATATCCAGAAAACATTGAAAAGTTTCATATATCTTGTAGTTATCCCAGAATCCTACAGCTCAACATAGACAGCCTTCTCCCAAACAACCTCTTGCCTCTCAAAACTATCTCAGTTTTTGTTCTTTGTCTTAGGATCGTACTCATAAGCATTGGGCTTACTGTTTCTTTTCTGCCCCACTTTCTTCCTTTTCCCTTGATTTGAAGGTCCATGGCTGTGATTGCAATCTCCATGACCTTGTCCATGAGTCCCTTCTCCATCAGAACCAGAAGAATTTGAACTACAGGAATCAGAGGAGTCAGAGTCACTACAAGACTCTTCACTACTTGATTCGTCAAAATTCCTTTGCTTGTGAAATATGCAACAGATCTTTGATTTCTTTTTATTCATATGCTCATTATCTATTACTTCTTCTCGCCAATGCACCGACGGTCTCGTGGGCCTTGTGTGACGGGCTGTTAGATCCAACTGACCAGACACTACGGGTTCATTATGTCTTGGAACTTCAAGCGTCGTCGTTGACCCTGCTGCACTATCCTGCTGTCTATTTAATGACATGATGTGTGAATCTCTATGTATATGCTGTATATGACTTTAAGTCAAAGAACTGTTTGCTCAATAATAGTAAAACAGGTAACTTGTTGCTCTCTAAGACTATAACTTTTTTAAAAGTCAATTATACCACTAGCTTCTGATAATATTAAATATTATTCTTACTCGATTAATCTGTCCTATCTCCTCTCCTTGTCTTTCCCATTCTTTCTTTTGCCAACCGTTGTTCTATTAACCTACTACCCTAGTAATCTAGTAATCCAGTAACGCTGATTAAAAAGATTCCCTTATTATCTTTTCTTAGAAACAAATGTATCCTGATACTATTCAATGAATATATATAAAGAATCCTAAACTATCTAAATCTCAATATTCTTGCAATTCTCACCATAATCAGTATCTTACTAAATACTATATTTTGTATGATTCAATATTCAATATTCAATATTTTATAAGCAATATCGCAAGGCATCACTTTTATTATAAGTCTTTCTACCTCAGTATAATCGTTCCCATACTATTCAACCTCGTGACTTTACTGTGTAATGCGTGATCATTGTCCAAAAGGGGACAACACATCCTTGTAATATATCTTGCGCCATCGAATTTTGGCTTACGTAACAGACAATTAGTCACATTATCAGTACATGAGAAAAGATGGGAATGAATCGATAAGCATTTGTAAAAGGAATCGTGATAAGGGATGTACGTGGTAATTCTATAAGGATAAATGAATTTGGTGAAAGAAAGTGTGAATATGTTTGAGGAATCGATGATATTGAGTCATGATCAAAATCTTCTTATAAGACAAGCTAATTATATTAGAATGAAACAATTGGTGGCCGGCTCGAGTATGTGCGACGAATTGGAGAGTTGTCTTGTTTGGTGAGATAACGACATCCCAAGTCTATTGAAGATACCACGAAGGTATCTTCAATATTCACCTCTGACGATTGGGGGAAATTGATTCCACTTGGAGCACAAGGACCAGTACAGAAACAGRCAGTTAGTTACTTTCAGATTTTTATTGCTAACAGGAATATAATTATTATTTCCTTTCTTTGCTTTTGTCTCTCACGTTCAATCGCTTCATCTGTACAGATGAGACTTTATCCCCACCGAACTTTATATATGAATGAACTTTCTGCATTCTTATGCAACCATATGCAACCCTTTGAGAGGAACCTGGACCCTACATCAGAATTACAGAACGAATTTCACAATTAATAATTCACTAAATTCACCATAATTTTCCCAATGTTATTATTTGATAATAAACAAAACTATACACTTTATTTGAAATAAAATGAMAAAAAAAAACAAACTATATATTGTTTTACTACTAGTGAACATTCCCATTACCCATAGCGCACAGCAGAAAAACATCTTTATCGATTATCTGGAGAAGTCTCTCTACTGCCCCCAAAAGCTTTAACCAACCACCTTTCTCATTACGTACAAAACCTTCCTTCTTCTGCTACGTACCAAACTCGCAATTCCTTCTTCTCCTTCCTGTTCTAACTTTTTTCCTTCTTCTTTCTACACCTTCGCCGTTCATGCAAATATAAAAATCTTTATCTTGTATAATCCTGTATCCTTAGAACTAAAGATAAAAGGCATTATTGATTGATAACTTTTTTGGATAGTTTTGGATTGTATCAGCAAGAAGATTTCAATTGTATTGTTGGCTACTGTGGTTACATTCTTAATAACTGAATTGTTCAAGCACATCGTATCACTTAAACGAAGTGTTAAAAAAGAACAAAAGAACAGAAGAACAAAAAGTAATCGACAAGCTTTCAGTATTTGGTTAATTAGCCATTGGTTCACATTCCAGGATTTCTGTTCGATTTGCATATTTTTTTTTTTGATTGATTGATTAAA
This sequence comes from Sporopachydermia quercuum, assembly GCA_001599295.1. NCBI lineage: Eukaryota > Fungi > Ascomycota > Sporopachydermiomycetes > Sporopachydermiales > Sporopachydermiaceae > Sporopachydermia > Sporopachydermia quercuum. Next base: position 1,997,256 of record BCGN01000001.1, on the reverse strand, counting down.
GCAATATGTCTACATTTACATTCACATGGTAAGTGCTCGGGAATTATGCAATTCAGCTGCTATTAAATACTGGCAATTATGAAACTAACAAATTATAGGCCTGCCGGACCTTCTGAAGTCTTTGTTACAGGAACTTTTGATAACTGGTCAAAATCAATTCCTTTAGTTAAGGRAACAGATGGTAGCTTCTCCGCGACCGTTCCTTTAGGAAAAGAAAAAGTCTTTTACAAAGTAAGTACTGAGTCAAAAATGCTATCAACTTTTGAGAATTGTCTCCTTTCAACCAAGAAGAAAAGTTTTGACCTACGTAATATGTGATAATTATTAACTGACTGTTTTGCAGTACGTTGTTGATGGAAATTGGGTCTACAGTGAAACTCAACACACTGAAGATGATGGACATGGAAATGTCAATAACGTTTTGACAGAGGCCGACTTATCTACGGATTCTGTTATTCCTGAATCAGCTGGTGCTATCTCTTCCACAGCCTCCGCTGCAATTGCTTCATCTAAAACTAATGGTGAAGATTTGAAAACGACTGTCATGCCTAAAGAAGAAAAACCTTTAACTACTCTGGGGGAACCAGGATTAGCCATTCCTAGCAAACCAGAAGAAATTTCTGCTTTCAACGAAGTTTCCACTGTTGATCCTAAGTCTTTGAATCCTGGTACTGAAGCAATTGCTGTTCCAGAAAAGCCGGAAGAAATTTCCGCTTTCAAGGAGGTGTCTACGGTCGATCCAAAATCTCTCAACACTGAAACCGAAAAGCCGAAAACCAAAGCTAAGGCTACTGCTGCTAAGAGTGCCCCCAAGGCCGCTACTAAACCTACTAAAACCACGACTAAGCCTGCTGCTACCAAATCTTCTACTACCAAAGCGGCAGTAGCTCCCACTGCCGTCAAGTCCGAAGCTAAGACCGCTGAAGTGAAGAAGTCTTCACCAGGTGAAAAAGAAACTGCCCCTGCTGCTGTAGTTGTCCCAACCACTGCACCATTTCAGGCTAAGAAGAAAGGTTTCTTTTCTAAGTTAAAGAATGCTTTCAAATAGGGAAATTATATCAGGTTATTTAGGAGCTTTTCATTTGCCTTACTAGTTTTGTGTCAGATCACTTAGACAGTCTTCAGTCTTCTAATTAATTTCATCTTTGTTTAAGTGTTCTTCTAGTTATAATTGTATTCATCGTTTTCATCTTCTTTTTACTATCGTTTTCCATGTATTAATKATGTCTTTTGTTTTATAGATGTGTTCTTTTATTAGTTTGCCTTTAATTGAGCCATAGTGGTTCAGGGCTGCTCTCAATTTGTTTGCTCTATCGCTACTTACAACTATGTATTGATTATCCAACTTTCACAGTTAAAAAGAAAGGCTATCAATTTGTGAGTGACCATTTTCTATACAATACTTATTTGTAGAGGAATATAGCACTAGCTAGTCTTCATGATGTAGAGCAGGTTGTGGTGATGAGAAGAGAACTACAAATCTACCACTTTTATGGTTACAGATGTGGCAAAGTTTTACCTAGGCCATTTTTCATTTCTCATATCAGTATTCCTATTCTCACTCTTATTATTAATATTATATGCAATGTTCTACATCTCACCTCCCATCCATTCAGCTTCTCATAGAAATTGGTATCTAATTACAATTGCGATTGCGCTTTATTCAAAAACCCCATGTCTCACTTAGCATATTACACTTACAGAGTGGATTTGAGGTCAAATTATTATATATGACATAATCATTAATCTTATTCAGCAGTGCARTGAAAATTCTCCGCTTTTCTTAAACAGCATTCTGTGATTTTCAATTCATCTGTTGTTCTCCTTATATTATTTGAATTCATGTGAGTATAATCCTATGCCAGTGATTTTGTACTCTACATTGAGAGAATTCGCTTTTTTCTTCTGTTCTTTTTTGTAAATTTTGGTTCGAGATTCAGCTTAATCTATTCTATTGAAAACGGTATTCTATTCATTATTATGCTTGGTTCCAGGTTCATTGGCCAGGTAGGTATACAAACGTATACCAAAGTTTCTCTACAGAGCAGTAGCATAATTAAATTGAGAATACTACTGAAATCAACACAAGTACCAAAAATTAACAAGAGTTTGTGGAATTCGACAGCAGGAAGAAGATATTATGCAACGCATAGTGAAACAGCGGCTCCACCACCCCCACCACCTCCACCTTCTTCATCTAAACCATCAATTTTTACCAATGTATTAAGCCGAATAGCCAGAACTGGAACCTTTCTCTTCTCATCAGCTTTAGTCGCAGCAGCTGTTGGTTTAACTGTAAGTGTTTTGCAAAGCATTTGTAGCATCTAAGCTGAATCTAACTGAAACTAACATTGAAATGAAGGGTCTCGTGCTCTACGTAGCGGTCGAGGAAGTGTTCTTACCTTCAGGAGATACACAAGTATTCAATCGAACAGTGAAATTACTAGAGAAAGATCCCAAATGTCAAGAACTTCTGGGAGGTGATAAATTCAAAGCATATGGAGAGGCCACAGACAACCGATGGGCAAGGAGTAGACCGATTGCGTAAGTAATGAACGCTATTTYCTTACTTTCTTATCTCCTTAGGTTTTTATATACTTACGGGTACTAACAGTTTTCTGCAGTTCAAAGCGTTATTTGGGTAAAGATCAAAAAGAGCATTTGGTAATGAGATTTCATGTTGAAGGAAATACAAGAACAGGATTAGCACAGCTGGAAATGACACCTGATGCCAACGAAAAACTGTCATATAAGTATTTGCGATTGGATGTCCCTGATCATCCACCACATTATTTAGTGAAACCTGCAATCACTGGTAAACCAAAGAAAGAAAGGACAGGCTTTCTAGGAGTCCGGTGGGGTCCTAAGAGATCGGACGACAACTAGAGTTCCTAGTACTAGTAATCGTTAAGTATCAAATTGAATGTATGAAATGATAAATCAATAAATAAATGAATATTTGCATAGGACTATTTTTTGGACTCTATCGCTTACATGAAGTCAGCTGAGCTAGCTCATTGGCAGCACGTAGTACATACAAGCGGGGAGCAAAGACATGTCATGACATAGTAACATTACTTTTATTCCTATTCCTATTCATGATCCAAATAATCTTTATTCATAATTTCTTACCCAAAACATTCTTATTCAAACTATCAAAAACGGTTGTCCCTAAATCTCTAATGATTAATTCATCCATCAATAGCTCTTTTTTGAACCAGAGTTTTGTTTTTAACTCTGCCAACTTTTCCATTTCATCAGTTAAGCTTTTCTTTTGCTCCAATGACCATAATAGCTGTCGTTTTAGCTTCTCTAACATTTCTTTGGCATCTGCCGAATTTTGTATACCATCAATTTCTTCATCTATCAATTCCTCTCCTTCATCTTCCTGTTTAAGTTCATCATGAGCTTCATTACTTGTTCTAGTGTTGTCACTAATATCCTCATTATGTAGTACTGTCAGCAGTCCATTGCTATATCTTTTCTCTAGTTCTCCAATCAAAGATCTCATACCATTTACGGTTATCTGGGAACATTTGTCTAATAGGTGATTACCATCCCCTTCCAAGGGATCACTAGACTCTTTCTCCTGGTTCAACACATCATCGATCAAGCGATACCAATAAGGGACCCTCTCTAATGGTTTTACTGGATTGGCATCGTGAACTGTACGCATGTGTTTTGCTAATGCATCTGACCTTGTAAACGTTTTGTCACATTCAGGTATAATACAGTAAAAAGGTTTCTCACCCGTATGACTTCTCAAGTGCGAAACAAGAGCAAATCGCGATGGTTGTACAAGACCAAACCTGTTACAACCTTCCCATTCACACGAGTATTTAGGCTGCCGCATACCAATATGAACATATAGGAGATGCGACACCAAATTGTCTCTCGACGATAAACTGTTATGACACCCTTTCCACTTACATACAAACCTTCGGCATTTCTCCTCTAAACTCTTTATTCGTTTCTTAGCCTCCGCTGGCAATTTTGCTTCATCTTCATACAGTGTTCTCAAAGCTGCTATTTCGCTTTCAATGGCTTCTGGATCTGGAGAAGATTCATATGACACGTCTGAGAAAGCTGAAGCTTCYGAAGAAGAGAAGGGTGATGATAAGGGTGATGACATAGGTGATATTCTACTACTGAAATCTTCATAATTTGCTCCGATTTCTAACTGATTTTCAACCACTTCATCATGCTTCGTACTTTCATCAATTGGCCTTGCATCTTTCACGATCCGCTTTCTTTGGCTACTTATTTGAAGGTCAACTTCTGGTTCCGTGTCTGACCCATCGGTATCCCTTTCTTCAAGTTTACGTTTCCCTGAATAGTCACTCATTTTTGAGGTACCATGTCCATATTATTAACAAGAGAACTAGTATAAAGATATATCAGATATTCTATTATATTGTAGATTAGTGGTCTATTCAATATCCATCAATAGTTACCTACACTAATGATTAAGCAATAGTATTCTTGTGCCTTCAAGCATCCACAGATATTTTGATTCCAATTACAAGTACCTATTTATTATTGATCACCTAATCTAAAGATGATAATGATTAATCAAGATGTTTTCATATTTACGCCAAAAGAAGAGGTCAAGTAAATAACAGAACACTTCTTATCTTTTCAGATTATGTCCCATTCTACTTAACTCTGTGACACTTCACCCATGACATGAATACAACTCTATGACATTCAGAATGTGAAAATTATGCCGAACGTCAAATTGTACTCCAACTGAAAAAAAAGGCCTTATGACTTGATCAACACAGCGAGTGTCAGCCCTCCAATACATTACGGCTGACATTTTATAATACTTTATTCGTCTGATTAGGGGTTTTTAAGAATTAATAAGAAGGTGATACAGTTGATACTGAAGGTAATTCACCTTGTGTAATCAGGAGAAGACATTTATTTGTGTTGAACGTCAGACAATCAATACGGCAATAGGCGTAGAGAAGACACCGCAATCGTTAAGATCATTATTAACTTGGTTTGAATAGCCATTACAATAATTAATGAAAAATGGAAAATCTTCAGTTAGATATTTTGAAGAAGCTCGACGAAGTTTCCCTCATTGAGGATTCTTCAACTGTCTTCCCTGACATTGAACCTCAAACTTTACAAGGTAAGCGTTTCACGATGTGCAATAAGGAGACAAATCAAGATGGTGAATAGAAGAAAATCTTCAACGGAATGGGAAATGGAATAGGACTCTCGATTAAAACGTAGTTTTGTTAGCCACGTCATACTAATATCATCTTAGGTGCTTTAAGCTCTTTGGCTGCTCGATCTATGGTCACATTTGACAAGATTGAAAAAGAGAAATGGACAGTTACTCCCGAAGCTGAAGATATCATTCAACACGGTTCTCATGAAATGAGGCTCTTACAGGAAATCACCAAGTCTGTTGAAGGTTTAAGAATTTCTGATGTAACTGTAAGTTCATTTGAGAACCACATTATTATCCCCAGTTGTTATATTGTGTTTGCATCTCATTATTATCTACGTTACTGACAATCTATAATATAGAAACAATTGGGTGCAAGCGGAAAATTAGGTCAAGCTGCTGGTTTTAGAAAAGGATGGATTAAAAAGGATGGTGAAAGATTAGTTTCTAATGTCACGGAAACTCCTCTTGATAGCACTGTTGAAACATTAAAGGAAATCAAAGAAACGAACAAATTAAGTAACACTAAAGAATTAGCAGAGTTAAGGAAAAGAAAACTAGTTGTTATGAACAAATTGATCTCTTATAAAATTGCAAAAGGACCAGAATTTGCTTTAGAAATTAAGAAATTGGAAACTGATATCACAGCTGATATGATTCAAAAAGGTACTTGGAAGGATTTACAATTCAAACCATATAATTTTGCTGCTGAAGGTATTGCTCCACAAGCTGGTGCTTTACATCCTTTAAATAAAGTAAGAGAAGAATTCAGGCAAATCTTTTTCTCAATGGGCTTCACTGAAATGCCAAGTAATCAATACGTTGAATCTGGATTCTGGAATTTTGATGCATTATACGTACCCCAACAACATCCAGCAAGAGACCTTCAAGATACCTTCTATTTGAAAGATCCCGTTAAGGCAGAGTTGCCAACAGATGGAAAATACTGGGATGCGGTTAGAAGGGTTCACCAGGATGGTGATTTTGGTTCGATTGGTTATAGATATCCCTGGAGTGCTGATGAATCATTACGAATGGTTTTAAGAACTCATACAACTGCTATATCAGCCAAAATGCTTCATCAATTAGCTAAAGATCCAAAACCTGTTCGTTATTTCTCAATTGATCGTGTTTTCCGTAATGAAGCTGTCGATGCTACCCATTTGGCGGAATTCCACCAAGTTGAAGGTGTCTTAGCTGATTATGACCTAACATTGGGAGATTTAATTGGGTTCATGAAATCCTTCTTCAGTAAGATGGGTGTCCACCAATTGAGATTTAAACCTGCTTATAATCCTTACACCGAACCAAGTTTGGAAATTTTTGGCTGGCATCCTGGTTTGAATAAATGGGTTGAAATTGGTAATTCTGGTATGTTTAGACCTGAAATGTTAGAAGCCATGGGTTTACCACGAAATATGAGAGTTCACGGCTGGGGGTTAAGTTTGGAAAGACCTACAATGATTAAGTATGGTGTTTCAAATATTCGTGAGCTACTGGGTCATAAAGTTAGTTTAGATTTCATTGAAAATAATCCTGCGGCTCGTCTAGATGAAGATTTGATTTGATGGTAGTAATAGATTAATGAAACTATGATAGCCATTAGACAGAAGTGTGTACTACTTTTTTATGCTGGTTGTTACGGATTAAATAGAAAGCCTCAAGCTAGAATTATACATAGGTAATATACTCTTTTTATTGTAAGTGTGTGATTTTTTTATGTCGATTCCCAGAAGTCAGTACTCTGAAAGATAGAGCAAGTCTAGCACATAGGAGTACTTTATTAGTTTATACTAGGTACAAAATTCTGCTATTGAACCTTTCATATCAATTCTTCCATGAGTTACACTGTGAGTAACAAATAATAAAGTATTATTATTGTCTTAACAGTAAATTATAATGCATATCAATTGTCATATATTTTAATTGTTAGATAGCTATTTTGTTATCGAACGACCCCATGAGCAAAATTTGAATGAAACACAACTTTTCCCTCCCAAATGCATGAACAATATCAATCAGGCATCCGAACAGCTAATCATCATCAAAATAACCAAATAATCAGCCATTAAATAACAATTCAATCAACAAAATAATGATACAAAACAGACTTCACTAATAAAAAATGAATTCACCTGTGTGAATTCTCCATTCGCAAATGTCACCCAAATTTACTCTTCAGCATTACATTCAAGTATGTGCATTTAAATGATATAGTATTGAACCATCATCAAAATAGTCATTCATTTTTTTCTCTTGCCATTTGCCCTTTAAACACTAACAGTATCAAGGCTCATAGCTCGGCAGCTCACATAATATGCTTAAACTCAACAGGAACGTATTCGTTGACAGGGGGCAATGATAAAAGAATAGTATTCATTAACATCGATACAGGATCGGTGATTAGAGAACTGCAGGAACATGGATATCCTATTTACGGTATTGATATCTCTAAAGACGACTCAACGTTTATAAGCTCAGGTGGCGATCGAAGTATTTTCTATTGGGATACTGTGAAAGGGGCGGTTATAAGGAAGTTCACAGGTCATAGGATTCGAAAAGTCAATTCTGTTTGTTTCAATGATAATTCAACAGTTGTTGCGTCTGGTGGTGATGATTCAGATGTGTTACTCTGGGATGTAAGGAATAAGAGTAGTAATGAACCAATACAGAAGTTAGAAGAGGCTAATGATAGTATAGCAAATGTTTTAATTAACGAATGCAACATATATACGACCTCAACGGATGGTGTTTTACGAGTGTATGATATAAGGAAAGGTCAATTGAAAGAGGATGTTATAGGAGGTAAGTGTCTGTTCATTGTATGAATTAAAACAGATATCATATGATTGGTATATTCATTGCTTGGGAATCAATAGAAGGCCAAGATGACTAACTGACAACTAGACCCAATAACATCATTTGAATTATCTCGAAATAGTAAATCATATTTAATGTCAACAACAGTTGATGAATTTATTAGACTTCATTCAGATTCAGGTGAATTAATTGATAGAAAGGAAAGAACTAAAAATACACAGTATAAGCTGAAAAGCAGCTTTATGAACAATGAGGATTTTATATTAACCGGATGTGAAGATGCAATTGTTAAAATTTGGGATACCAAGCAGAAGAAGTGTGTCGAGCAGTTACACCAGAGGAAATCTTCAGCAGAACAGCGACTTAGACAAACTGACGACTCAGCCCTAACTTCTTTACCAACTGTTGAATATGTAAGTTATTCAGAGCCCATTGAAAAACTTCTTAGCTGTGACTCTTCGGGAGTTGTTTGTATATGGAATAGAAGTTGGTAATCCGCTATATCATCAAGCAAAGTGAGTATAGCAAACTCTATTAATGACTTAATGACAGAATCATATTCTATCTTGCTGGATTTAAATACTTGAATATGATCTGAACATAAAACACTCTAGAATCGGCATCCCACCAACTCCAAGTATTTTTGTCATTTTTATCAACTAAAGAAGCTGAAATTCTAAAACCAACACTTTCATAAGGTTCAGCCGCCACAACTAAATATTGATATGATAAGTCAGGATTCTTTTCAACAGTCTGCTCAACTGCAGACATGATTCTATATCTAGGCTTAATTGCAATTCCCGATGATTGGTCATTCTTTGATTCAATATTTTTATCGTTATTAATAAAATCAGGATATTTCACTTCAAACAACAATCCATATTTCCTTGTTACAGGATCTCTGACTTTCGATATCTTATAACCTGGTCTACCGATTTTTCTAAACTTTCTTTTAGGAATTGAAGATAAACCTAGCGCATTTTTATTCTTTTGATTATCATCGATGGGAAGACCAGTGACAGGATCAATTTTTGTTTCCTTCGCTTGAATTTGTGCTCTTCTTTCGAGATTTAGTTGATGCTTTTTACCTTGTGTATGGGCTAGATACCCACCATCTGATAAGTGTGTAGTTAAACATAGTTTACATTCTAGATGTCCTAGATGATTTCTGAATACATAAGGATCTATAGATAAAATGTTAGTACTCAAGTAGAGAAATGCTAAATGAATCAAATATACTGAAAAAAGCGGAATTTAAAAATCTGTCAAATGCAATCATTTATTCATAAGTCATGTTCAAAATGATGTATGCAAGATTTGTGGACTTGCTCTTATACCTCGCTGGCCCAAAACTTTTCTCTTCTTCTTGTCAGATTATAAACTGCCCTCAAATAAAGAAATTCCTTAAATTTCATTCACGTACCTTTATCAATATTAATAGATTCTTGCGCTAGTTGTCTTAATCGTTCTCTTCGATTTACATTAGCCTCACTTGTTCCAGCAACTCCACCACTTCCTTTCTTTGAACCCACACGATTTTGATAGTCCATTTTCTTAAACAGCTTTTGCTTTCTTTGAGTTAATTGATGAAAATCTGTTTATTGATCACTAGTTTATTTTGTCACTTCTTCGTTTGCAATCAAACCCTCTAATTCTTTTGATTCTGTATATTCGAAACTATTATCCATTCACTGCATGTCGTCCATATGGGCTGTTTGAAGTTGTCAATGTTCTATCAGAAACCAACAACAAATCTAAACTCGATTATTACTTCTTCGAGTTAATTTCTTAATAATCTAAAAATAAGAAGAAGTAAAAGAAATAAAAGAAATAGAGAATAARTATACAATATTCAAAATTTTAGTCTAAGAACATGAAGGAAAAAAAACWCTTTCAAGAGCTCCAGATGGGACTCGAACCCACAATCGCCGCCTCCGGAGAGCGGCGCCTTACCTTTAGGCCACTAGAGCTTTAACGAGATTTGTAAGAATTGGACTATATGAGTACTATTCTGAAAATAATGTTAAGGCTGTGTGAGATAGGTGTGAATGAGTAGCGTTGCTGACGATACACAATTTGGAAATGTTTCTGTTTGCATAATAAAGGTGTCAAATGCAAATGCTGTTCAATACAGACAAATTGAGTTCACAGCCCATGAAAAACAACTAAGGATATCATATAATCACTTATAGTCATTATATTGATCATTTTATATTTATGTTTAGTACAAAGTTTATCACTGTTTGACGCTCGCTCCGTGTGATTTCGCAGTTATGCTCAGCACTTGGCTTCTAGCGATATCAACAACAATGATGGTCAAAATATATACAAGAAAACAATCCAATTATCAATCTGAAATCATATTCGTCCAACTTCTCTATCTTCCATTATTTATTCCACTTTTCTTTTCAATAATTCCCCATATCCTATCCATTTTAATACCACCCATATTATCAACAACATATAACCGTTCCCTTTTACCACTCTTCTTATCATAAGCTTCCCAAGTACACCATTCAAATGGTCTTTTTGATAGTCTCAGATCTTCCAATGGAATAATTCTATTATAAGTGAATTTACCAGTCCAATCTATTTTTTCGAATACTAAAGCTTCATCTCGAAGCAGGTTCTCATACGTTTGAGGTTTGTTGACTCTGTATAATCGGAAGATACGATTCACGTATGGCGCTGCTAAATAGTTTGCCAAAATGCAGGGTATTGATAAACCTCCCAGTATACCATACATTACAGGCATCGACAATAAATTTGCAGCCACAGCCAATGTACCACCACACCAAGCAACAAACAAACTATAATAGGAAGCCTTTTTCAAAACGGCTACTAATAAACCATTAGGAGCTTCATATATAGGGTAATGACCTAATCTATATTTAGGATCAATTATCCGACTAAATGGTGATCCAATAGGTCGATACTTTCTGATTTCTAGTTCATCAGGATCAGATGCATCAACTACAGATTGCTTTATCGATGTATTTTGAAATGATCGTATGAAGTTTATGCTCGTGGATTTCTTTGATGTTTCGATTGACAAATTGAGCGATCTGATAGATCCCAAGCTTCCAGGAAATCGCCTAATCATTTTTAGACAGAAAAACAATAATAGGTATATTGATACGATGCAAAAATAGAAATAATAAATAGTATGCTAATAATGGTCACTAAATGCTGTTGATGTAACAAAACTATTACTCCTTAAATCTTTGAAATAATAACCGTTCTCCACCGGCAAATAAACGAATCTTTGCTCTAATATCTTCTAACCATTTATCTTTGATATTGAATATGGTATAATGTCACTGATGCTTACAACTACTATATTTTACTCTACTCTGTGATATAAATTTTGGTGAATGATCGAAGGAAAGATTTTACAGGTTCAGTTATTCAGAGAACTTCGGAAAACATGTTTGTAAATTACGGAGATAATGCAAACTTATGAAGGATATCAAAAAAAATAAAGTAGAACCTAAGTAACAATGATAATTTATTTATAAGCAATAATAGAACATTATTTATTGTAATCAATCTTCATAACGAGGGAAATAAGTATATAATCAATGTCTATAGGTTACGATGTATCATTCTTTGAACTCTCAAGGTTCAAATGGAGGAAGATTCCTCCAATTTTAAACATCAGAAGCTCTTCTTCCAAGTCTCATAATCGTCACCTCACATACCGTTACCAACAAGCAATTTCATACATTTTCATGATAAGTTCTCTAAAATTCACCATTTGGCAAAAACACTACTTTCCTTACCTTGTTTTTCTCAAAATCTTTGAAATATTTTGCTCCTTCATCAAGAGAAGGTTTACAGTCAACAAAGCCATCAAATCTTGATGCTACCTCCTGAAAAACAGGTAAAGCTTCCTTGAAAACAGAATAAATAGGACAACGACCAAATCTCATTTGAGCGTTCTTGTTATAACAATCCAAACCAGTAAAAGGCAGCTCGTCATGTAAAAATCCAATAGATGAAATAAAACCATAAGGTCTAATTGATTTGAAAGCTAAATCAACCGATCCTTTAGCTCCAACTGCCTCCAGTACTGCATCAGCTCCTTTACCGTCAGTAATAGATTTGAAGAAACCAGGAATATCTTCTAAATGTTCCTCGGGAACAAGCTTTGCTCCATATTTTGCTGCTTCGTCTCTTCGTTCTTTAACAGGATCATACACATAGTAATTCTTAACACCTAAATATTGTGCAGCAACAATTGCGCATAAGCCAACAGGACCACATCCTAACTGCAAAACCGTTATTTCATCAATGGTTTGTTGCCCTTCATTTTTGATATGTTTCACCAAATTACTAACACCATAGTAACCAGTTGGGAAAATATCTGCCATCAGGACAAGTATTGATGGATCGCTGATTCCTTTTAATTCAGGGGCATGATACAAAGTAGAATCAGCATACGGAACTTTCACATAATTGGCCTGACCACCGTCTAGCGTAGGAGTACCGAAAGTACAAACTTTTGGACATCTACTAGTATAACCATGTTTACAGTACCAGCAGTCCCCACATTGGATAGTAAAAGCAGCAACTACTTCTTCCCCAATTCTGAACTTTTTCACCTCAGAGCCAACTTCAACAACCTGCCCAGTGAATTCATGACCTAGAATATAACCAGGAGTAGATGGTAAATGACCTCTATAGGCATGTAAATCAGTTCCGCATATAGCAGCGTATCTCACTTTCAAAATGACCTCGTTACCATTTTCAATTTTTGGCACAGGAACTGTCTCTGTAACAACTTCCATTGGAGCTTTGAAGATAACAGCTTCCATGGTACGAGGCAATGAAGACATTGTTGTAAAGCTGAAGGATAATCAAATAACAAAGTCAGTATAGTATATACTATGAGATATGCTTCCAAAAACTTATGGTTAATGACGATCAATTGCAACTTCTTTTGGAAGATCTCAACTGAGGATTATATGGAGTACGTATTCGTAGTGAGTTACTTATTTCTTAAGAATTCAGCCCTTTGGATTTCTATATGAATGAACGAGTTGTATATTTCGAGGAAATCTTTTATATTATATATTCTTACATTGAAGGAAGATTGGAAACTTTTAAATATTTCTCCGTACAGGGATGTGTAAATCAGGAAACTCCTCGAAATTAAATATGCCCTAGAACAAGCAAAAGGGTATTTTCTTATCAAATTAACATTAAGGAGAAAACAGATGGAAATTAAAGAAAGCTTGGATTTTAATCTAAAAAGCTGTCAATAACACTGTTTCCATCTAATAATACTATTTTGATAATAACACTCAATAATAAGTTTAATATAAGAGAGTATTGATGACATTGTGTTGTTACAATGTCATCGATACCTATAGGCAATTAGGCTCTCAGCATTCCATTTTCACCCTTATGTAGACCGATCATCCCGAGGTATGTAGAACTAAAACAACCCTTACAAAGCTATTGCATGATTGAAAAATAGCATAGAGTTTTCTATGTAAGAGAACTCAGTTAAACGGGTTACTGTAGTGTGCTTTATTTTTTTACCAACCATGTAAAATATCAGTTAATACCTTGCTTTCATTACCACTATACGACGGTGATGCGAAAGCCCATGCACATCTCAAGATAGGGTGAAAAACATCAATTGGACGGCTCTCCAATTCCCTCAATAGATGAATACAAGCTCTTATATAAATTACCACTAGCAACTACTTCAACGGTTGAGATTCATCATTTCTCATATTAAATCAGTCAGCAAATGTATCACTTAGCAATCAATACTTACTATCAATTGATTAAGAAAAATAAGATAAAGAAGTCTCATTTCTTCATAAAAACGAAACTTTAAGGTTATACTTGTTTAGGAAAAGCGTTTATTCTTTTTTACTATGCATAAACTTTCTCAACTTTATTTATATTGCGAAATGAGACTTCAAGTCATAGTAGGGTAATGTCAGATTGYGTATCGGGAGTTTCAGGACAAGTTCTTCATAGCACTAAGTACAGAAGAAATGTGGAGAAATGACATGCTTTCATAGTCGAAAAAGCTCGAGGAGCTCATCAGCCACTGATGAAGGTAGTGATGATATATCAGCTATGTCAACGAAATTTGATAAATTTGTTTGAAATCGGCTAATAAATTGATCAATTAGCGTCTTAGTGACATATAGTTGTTCAAGCGCATTTGATACAGTACTCAATTAATTGATTTATCATGAGCGATACTAAATTGAAATATGAGCATTTACTAGCTCGAAGTGGGGCATGGAAAGATGATGTTACAAGATGGTTATCTGAAGATGTTCCATCATTTGATTATGGTGGATAYGTTGTAGGAGAAAGTCAAGAAAAGGCTATCTTGTGGTGTAAACAAAATGTAAGTTTGGATTATGTGCTGATATGTATGACTGAGATGACCTTTATTAACAAACTCTTGCTGTTTGCATTATAGGGTGTTTTAGCTGGTGTACCATTCGCTAAGGAAGTTTTTAGGCAATGTGAGCTTGATGTTGAATGGCTAGTTGGAGAAGGTATATATATCGATGTTGAGTCACATCCATCAGCTAAATCAGGCAAGGTACCTGTCGCTGTAGTATCAGGTAAATGTCGTGACATCCTTCTAGCAGAAAGAACAGCTTTGAATATTCTAGCTAGAGCTTCAGGTATTGCTACTGCGTAAGTAAAAATTCTTTCGTCGTATATGGAGATCCTTTATTCTTCATTTTGGAACTTGAGCGTATGATTCTAACAATTGCAAATCTATGGAAATAGGTCAAGAAATATTTTAACGTTGGCCAGAAACTCTGGTTATAAAGGTTTGATTGCTGGTACAAGAAAAATCACCCCTGGTTTCAGAAGAGTAGAAAAATATGCAATGCTTGTTGGAGGTGTAGATGCTCATAGGTATGATTTGAGTAATATGGTAATGCTAAAAGACAATCATGTTTGGTCTACTGGATCCATCACTGCTGCAGTAACCAATGCTAGAAAAGTTTGTGGGTTTTCCACTAAGATTGAAGTTGAAGTTCAAAGTATTGATGAAGCAAATGAGGCTATTGCTGCTGGTGCTGATATTATTATGCTGGACAACTTTTCAGGAGAAACTCTTCGCCAAGCTGCTATCRCCATCAAAGAAAAATGGTCAAAGCTTACAGTGACTTCAGAGGAATTTGGATCTGGTGACAGTGGTGTGAAGAAATTTTTATTGGAATGTAGTGGTGGTTTAACTCCTGAGAATATTTCCAATTATTTATGTAATGACATCGATATCTACAGTACTTCATCTATTCATCAAGGTACAAAGATCATTGATTTCAGCCTAAAGATTGACAAATAAACAACTATCCTTCTAGATAAATCCAATACATAATTAATTGAATAGTTAAATGATTATAGTTCTTTATGTCATAAATATTTAGTTGCTACTCGTTTCTCCAAAATATTCCTGCCTTCTGATCTACTCTTTTCTTCCCATTATTGAACTCTCAGATTTTAGATTATGTAATCATCTAAWAATAAATACTCATTGTTTCATGAGCCACCTAAGGGAGACTTCATGTTGAAAACATTAAACATATGATGGAACATTTATCAACAGTTGAGAATCATTTTTTCTATTTGATAGTATTTCTATCTAAAATTGTGTATTACTTTGTTGATGAAACCGAGTTTTTAATTGATATTTGAAACCATTTAGCTACTATGTGTATATAGTATGCCGCTCAGCTGATAGTAACCCTGTGAAATCTTTAACTGGTTTCTCAAAATGGATAACTCCATTGGAGACAATTCTCAATACGATGACAATGATGTTCGAAACATGGAAGAGGAGTATTCTAAAGGTATGATTTCCTAGAACARATTTAAGAGAGTTATGACAATTGTTAAACCGCTGTCTTCTGGTTCTAATTTTTGACTGAATTGTAGGTATAAGGGAAACTGAAAGTAAAGGCCTTGTAGACATTGGATCGCATGCATCATGGAATCTCTCATCGTTTAAACAAGGATGTGGAGTTGAAGCTTTACGAGAAGATAATCCGGATACCTACTGGCAAAGTGATGGAGTACAACCACATAATCTTGATATTCATTTCAGTAAGCGCGTATCCATATATCAATTAAGCTTATTTGTTGATTTGACAAAGGATGAAAGCTATACACCTTGGAAGATCATTGTTTATGCAGGTACAGGATTTCATGATCTACTAAAAGTAACAAGCGTAGTGCTTGAAAATCCTGACGGGTGGATTAATATTGCATTTGAAGACACCAGGTTAGAGTAAGTTGTTGATTTTGAGACTACTTTCTTGCTCCCTTTGTTTCTAATCTAACATTAACATAGTCATGTGCTAAAGGCTTTCTTACTAAGAGTCAGCGTCGTAGCTAATCACCAAAGCGGAAAAGACACGCATTTAAGAGCTGYAAAAGTTTACTCTCCTGCCAAGTAAGTATATCAAGGCAATCATTACTTAAATTATCTTACTTTTTAGGTTGCACTTATTTGAAGTACTAACGCTCAACTTGCAGTACTGCTGCGGTGGTTGATCTGTCAGAGGAATCAGAAGTTGGGGAGGGTACCAAACCATCGCGAACGGTTCATTCACAACATGATTTCAAAACCGTTCCTTTTACATCGATAAAAATGATCTCTGAAACTTCTATTCGATAATGGATGAATTTTTGTTTAATTATGTCTAATTTATTTATATAGTAAATGTATTACTATTCAACAGCTGTTGCTAATATAATGGGTTAATGGCAATTTCGGAAAAGATAACATCACTCAAATGGAACCAATCGAGTACCCTTATCTAAGAAAATTTATGAACCGRAAACAGATGTTCAAAAACTGTTTAGAATAAAGAGCTGGCAGGAATCAGCTAGGATTTGCAATACCTTATGCGCTAATTGATTATTTATTATGCTTGTATTTCGATAATCATAACCAAAGAAATACCTTTAACAACTGTCCCTCCAGGACCAGCAAATTGTAATGTTTGAAATAACACAATTACTGCTTACCTTGATTCTTTTCATTACTATAGTACTTGCTATAAACAAATATATCATGTCCTTACTAAATGTTTCATCTGATTTAACAATAATYCGGATATATATTTTCAGCCTCTGACACTTTCTTCTACTTTTTCCAAGYTCTTACTTCCCTAATCATTCTAAATTATTCAACCCCAATTAAATCGTTTCCGGAATTGTAACATCTCTCCTATCCCCCCTTCTACCTCATCCATCGCAATTGAGCCAAGATCACACCCCTCTTTATGGACATTTTGTTTTTCCCCTTCCACTTTGAAACTAAATTGAGAAATTTTCATAGTTAAATCATTCATTTCTCAAGATGCACTACTAATGATATATCTCAGTTGTTATTAACATTTATATGACGATCCCKATTAGTGATTGAGATTATAGGCTGTTTATTTTGCTTGTGAAAGCGGTTACCATCATATTATACTGAGCTGTGTGATTGATTGATTTATTAGTGAGAACCAATTTAATATTTGATACATTTGGTATTGTTACTGCGAGCGGAGTTGGAAGGATATCAAAGTTGTGGTTAATTGAATTAGACTTCTGATTAATATATTGCTTCCGAACAACATTATTCTAAATCTGGAGTGTACGATCAACAACTTGAAGGTTTTGAAGGAAGCCATACTCAATTATACAAAGAACCTACGTGTTCAACATGGCATCATTTGCAACAGTTATTCAATTACTGAAGAATTCATTAAATCCACAATTTGCTAAAGAAAGTGAAAGGGGGTTGAAAGAATTTGAATCAAATCCTGGATTTGCAATTTCGCTATTAAACATTGTTGCTAGTAATGAAACAGATCCAACTGGCAAGTTGGCAGCTGCCGTGTACTTCAAAAATCTGATTAAAAGGAAATGGACAGATGAAGATGGCAATTATCAAATACCCTTACAAGATGTTGAATCGATCAAATCAGAAATTATTACATTGATGATTCAATTGCCAACCAATCTTCAGGTTCAAATTGGAGAAGCAGTTAGCATCATTGCTGACAGTGATTTTCCTGATAGATGGCCAAATCTCATTGATGATTTAATCTCAAAGCTTGGTAATGATATCATTATCAATAGAGGTGTTTTGACAGTGGCACATTCTATTTTTAAACGTTGGAGACCGTTATTTAGATCTGACGCATTGTTTTTGGAGATCAAATTTGTTCTAGACAAATTTGCCTCACCTTTCCTTGCATTACTACAACAAACAGATAAAAGTATTGAGGAGAACAAGAACAATAAAGAAGCAGTGAAAACCTTATATGATGTATTGTTACTATTGATCAAGATATATTACGATTTGAATTGTCAAGACATTCCTGAGTTTTTTGAAGACCATATGACAGAATGTATGAAGATTGTTCACAAATATTACACTTTGAAGAACCCATTGTTGGAAACTGAAGATGATGAAGAAAGTGGAGTTATGGAGAAAGTGAAATCCGCTATCTGTGAATTACTAGAATTATATACTGTTAGGTATGAAGATGTATTCCATGCTTTGATACCCGAATTTATTCAAACAACATGGTCATTGCTTACAACAACGGGTCCTGAACCTAAGTATGATTTCTTAGTATCAAAGGCATTATCTTTTTTAACAGCAGTAATCAAAATTCCAAGCCACTCACATATCTTTGAAACAGAACCTGTCCTACAGGAAGTTACTGATCAAATCATTCTTCCAAACATGAGACTCAGGCCATCTGATGAAGAGTTATTTGAATTTGATCCAATTGAATACATCCGTAGAGATTTAGAAGGAAGTGATTCAGATACCAGAAGAAGAGCTGCAACTGATTTCTTAAGACAATTAAAGGAAAAGTCTGAATCGGTGGTAACTCAGGTTGTAATGAAATATGTCGAACATTACTTACAAGAATACGAAGCTGATAGAGTAAACAAATGGCGTTCAAAAGATATTGCTATTTATCTGTTTTCGTCGATTGCTATGAAGGGAGCCTTAACACAGTCAGGTGTGTCGGGAACAAATCTAATTCTTGATGTCGTTGGCTTTTTCACTCAGAGTGTTGCTCCTGGTTTGATCGATGAGAATACTAATCCTATTTTGAAGGTTGATGCTATAAAGTACATTTATACTTTCAGGAATCAATTGACAAAGAATCAATTACTTGAAGCTTTCCCTTTATTGGCAAAGCAATTCTCTAGTGATGAGTATGTTGTTTATACTTATGCCGCTATTACTATTGAAAGAATCCTCGCCATAAGAAAAGTTGAACCTAATTTCAACGGCACGCTGTTTAATAAGAACGATTTACCACCAGGAATTTTGAAAGAATTGATTGTGAATTTATTCAAATTGATTGTCATCAACGGGAACTCTCCTGAAAAGCTTGCTGAGAATGAGTTCTTGATGAAATGTATTATGAGAGTTCTCTTAGTCAGTGAAGACACTGTGATTAACATTGGAGGTGAAGAAACGTTGAAGCAACTATTGTCAATCATTATACTCATTGCAAAGAACCCGTCAAATCCAAAGTTCACACATTATACCTTTGAAGCTATCTCTGTTATCGTCAAATATGGTTCTAACCAATTAGGTATCAAACATATTGAACAGTTAGTTGYTCCTCAGCTGTTAGTTATCTTGCAAGAGGATATATCTGAATTTATACCTTATGTTCTACAAATATATTCACTGATTTTAGAACTAACTCCTATATCTGACGGATTGAGCGAAAATTTCCGAAGTCTAGCGAAGCCTTTACTTAGCCCTTCAATCTGGGAGTTTAAAGGTAATATACCAGCAATTGTAAGGTTCTTGGAAGCAGTTCTAAGAAGCGACTATTCAGTATTTATAACGGAGGATTTACTTACAGGGCTATTAGGGGTTTTCCAGAAATTAATCGCCTCAAAAGCTTATGATAATTATGGATTTGATTTATTAAAGTATATCTTCACCAATATTCCTATTGATAAATTGAATCCTTACGTTAAAGAGATTGCTAGACTGCTTTTACAAAGATTACAAACCGCTAGAACAGAGAAGTATATTAAGGAGTTCGCAAAATTTGATTGTTTCTTGGCAACCATAAATTCTCATGGCGATAAAGCCAATGAAGGTTTGATCAATGGGCCTTTGTTTGCTACACATTTATTTGATGATTTACAGGATGGTGTTTACGGTGCTGTGTTTCAGCAATTTATAATCCCTTCTGTGGATAAATTCCCTAATCCTTTAGATCAGAAGATTGTGATAATAGGTCTACTTAATATTTTAACTAAGAATCCTAACTTCATTGGTGGGAAATACTCTTCACAATGGATTCCTTCTTTAGATATTCTTATCAAGAGCGTCACCAATGAAGCAATTTTGAAGCCTGTTGTTGGTGCTGCTTTTGCTTCCAATGGTCTATTTGGTGGTCCAGCTGTCGCTGATGAAATGGAAATTGATGATATGACTTTTGGTGCTAGTTATTCAAAACTAGCAGCTGCAAATGTTAAACCGTGGGATCCTGTGCCAAATATTTCATTGAATGTTTCACCATCTAATACTACAATGGCTGTTAAAGATGTTTTGATTCGCGAATTGAGAAATTTAGATTCTGAAACAGGTGGAAGCGTTTCCTCCCAAGTATTACCTAATTTAAGTGACGAGTCAAGAACTGCTTTATCAAGGCTTGGCTTTTAATAATGATCAGTTGACTACAGTGATAATTAAGWTGTTTGTTCTATTAAGTACCCGTATGTTTAATTTATTTTCATAATCCTTAGGTAGCTCTTGCTATTCAATATGTGCATAGGTAATTCTATAATCTCGCACTCTTCCATATTCCACAGACAGAAATCTCGGAAACCTAGCAACAATCGTTTCTGTCTCTTAAGCCATCCCTGTTTGCTTTCTATACTTTCGCTACTGCAATGTCCCATAGTATTATCCGATATCGGCTATATAATTTCGGACAGCTTCACCATTTTTCCGCATTACAACTAAACGGGTAATCGTCCCGGACGCCATCCCTTGATTTCCCAAAACATCATAATCGACGATCATCAAGAAAACCGAGATTGTAAAATTGAATTTCTTAGAGAACAGKATCAATAAAACTAAGATGTAAGGTATTTGCTGTAACCATTAATTGGTATGAATTAAGGATTGGTTATTGGTAGGTTCCACTGAATTGATTGTCTAATAGTTTTTGAGAGGGTTTCGTTCAATTGTTACGGCTTCGATAGGTATAGATTCAAGGCAACAACGCTTCAAGCAATATTGGTCTACGCAGGTAGAAGGTATAACAGGTGTTCATCATATAGAGTATATGGGAAATACTAGTAAAATAAGCTAATTACTTTATGGATATTCYACCAAACCGAATTAAATTATCCATTGATGATTCTTTCATAATTTTGGTATACAGAAACTATTGGCAAAGCGATAGAACTGTTATAAGTTTTTACATTAAGAGGACGACAGTTACTTCTTGTATGTATAGCGAGATCATTGACATCCTAAGAGAAAACTATAATAAGAAATTTCAAAAGATGAATGGAGAAGAAACAGCTGAACAGCCATTCTATGTGAATGCTAAACAATATCATAGAATACTGAAAAGGCGGATTGCACGGGCAAAATTAGAAGAAACATTAAAAGTTGCGAGAGGGAGACGACCCTATTTACATGAATCAAGACATAAACACGCTATGCGTAGACCAAGAGGTCAAGGAGGTAGATTTCTTACAGCAGCAGAGATTGCTGAAAGGGAAAGAGTAGAAAAATTGAAAGAAAATGGTACGGTGAATGGCATAGAGACAGGTAATGTGGCTACTGAAGAGACTGATGGTAGTGCAGAGAATAATCATAGCAATAATAATGGTATTAGTGTTATTAGTAATGAGAGTGATAATAAAGGTATTGCGGAAAGTGGCATTGATGTCCAAAGTACTTTGGACATCAGTAGTAATAATATTGGAAATAATGGATCGGCCAACGCCAATGGATCAGGTGAATATGACTTAATACAGCATGTTGGCGCMACCATGAATGATAAACTACAATCATCTGTAACATCGAATGATACCAATAGTGCAATAGCTTCATCAGATAATATCAACGTTGTAACAAGCATAAATGGTGGTGGTAGAGCTAGCAGTAATCAGGATCAAAGTAAAACTAATGTTAACGTTCAAGCTGGAACTGTTGATGTTGCTGTTGATGGTGGAAACGATTTTCTGAATGCTTTAACTTATGATATATCGGATCCTGCAAATGAAGCAAGCTATGGCTTGGATGCAGATCCATCAACAGGAGTCACAGATGAAGTGTTGAATGAAGATGAGAGAATAAGAGCTCAAAACGATGCTTTAGATTCTTTAGTCAATGGTGATTACTATTGAATATTAGAAATTGATGATTGACGAGATGAAGAACGACAGAGCAACGAAGGTTTGTTTTCTCTCTATATTGTTATTGTATGGTAAAAAAGGTATATGTTTTTAATGATTCTTATGGTATAATGTCTTAATGTTTGATGTTCTCTACTTATATAAATTTATGTTGGCGTCCTTTCTTTTTCTCTTCTGCTTTGTTTCATTTCATTTCATATTTATTTTGTTGTGTTGTGTCGTGTTGTTTTCTCTTTTTATATTCTTACTCTCTTCATTTCATAATTCTGTTGGATTATTGTTTGAGGGACACATTTCATGTATATTAAAACGGTTTTTTGGTAGTATCTCTCTTGCTCTTAAGTGATATTGCTCTAGTAGCTTGTCATTGATTCCAAAATGGTAAGAATGATTGATACTTCTGGGAAGAATTATTTTTTTTTGTGTAAAATTTGTGTATACTACCTACTATATAGTTTATGTATATTTTTTGGTTATAGTGGATATAAAATCAACGGAAATGTTAGTGTAAAGGCAAGCAATAATGTGCATTGCTTAATGATAATATAAGAAAATGATGATCTTCCTCACCAAACAAGTACAACATTTCTGGATTCGGGACATTAGTTCTTTTGTCATTTTTTTTTATTAATACATAAATCCAGCAAATATAACACGCTCATTCATTTCATTTGAATATCGTAGATTGTAATCCAGTATTCCGTTCGCTGATAGTATATCTCTACTATTATC
This sequence comes from Sporopachydermia quercuum, assembly GCA_001599295.1. Lineage (NCBI taxonomy): Eukaryota > Fungi > Ascomycota > Sporopachydermiomycetes > Sporopachydermiales > Sporopachydermiaceae > Sporopachydermia > Sporopachydermia quercuum. Next base: position 1,974,107 of record BCGN01000001.1, on the reverse strand, counting down.
TATATATATTTACGCTCATTTTTTTTGGATTACTACACGTCCATTCTCAGTCTATCTTTCATTCATTCAACTACATACTACTTACTCATTCTTTCCACTGTTGAAACAATGAGTTGTCTGATTTCTACAACTGAATCAAACATATCCCCCAAAAAGTTATTGTCTTTAAATGAACTACAAATCAATATTACGAATACTAAATATGTAAAAAAATGATTTCCGTTCATCTATCATTCATGATTTTGACCATCCAAAATCTCATGTAGATAATTTTTCACTTTTCACCATACAAATGAAAATTTTGTATGGTGAAAATTTTATTTAGTTTGGCATATCTATCAGAATGTTTCCTCCACTGTTTCACGTACTATTTATTAYTCACTTTCATACTAATAATAAAAATATACTATCAAAATCAACGGTAAGAAGAAAAGGTATTAGAAACGGAATCGATTCAGAAATAATACTCTTTGATCGATAGATGCCGATAGTCAGTAAATATAAATGTACAGAAACCACTCACTTTTAATTTAGAAATCAAGAAAAGATGCAGATGCAGATGCTACGATATAAGTTGCAATTGACAGATCTAAGATAGTTAAGCATATGATACAGAATATAACAAGACAACCTCAACTCAACCAGGTATTTAGAAGATTTGATAGATTTAGAATCCCAAAGTTCAACTCTCCATCAAGAAGCATATCATCAGCAACAATGAGCCAGAATAAAGACCAATTGCAACAGAAGTCAGAACAGCCATTAAAAGGAGTAAACCAGATCCCTTCAGAAGAAGAACAGAAAATTGRTAATAAAATATTCCAAAAAGTAACTGAAGGAAATGCTACAATTTTATTCCCCAAGGAATCTAATGAAGTTTTTTATAATCCAGTGCAGCAGTTTAATAGAGATTTGAGTACAGTTGCAATTAGGGCGTGGGCTCAAGGATACAAGGAGCAATTGATAGAAAAGAAAGAGAAAACATTAGCCAAAAATAACAGAAAAAAGAGAAAAGCAGAGAATATTGAATCTGAAGTAAATAGTAATGGCAATCAGTCGACTGAAGTAGTGGCTCCAGCCGCAGATAAAGTCAAAAATTTAGAAATAGGATCATTTATTAATATACTGGAAGCTTTGTCAGCAACAGGTTTAAGAGCTATTAGATATGCCAAAGAAATCCCTGATATCAAGAACGTATTAGCAAACGATTTTTCTCCTAGTGCAGTTGAAAACATCGAACGAAATGTTCAATTCAATAATATTAGCAATATTGTGACATCAAACCAGGGGGATGCTAATATGGTTATGTATCAACATCTAGGAAACCAATTCCATGTTATTGACTTGGATCCATATGGAACAGCAGCTCCTTTTATGGATGCTGCAGTAAGATCTGTTTCAACTGATGGATTATTATGTATTACATGTACTGATTTATCTGTATTAGCTGGTAATGGCTATCCCGAGAAATGTTTCGCTCTATATGGAGGTAACCCTATGTGGGGGAGATCAACGCATGAAGCTGCCTTGAGGCTTGTTCTAAATGCAATTGCTAATTCAGCAGCAAAATACAAACGTACTATAGAACCTTTGTTATCTTTGTCAATTGATTTTTATGTTCGAGTATTCGTTAGAATAAAGACTTCACCTTTAATGGTGAAAGATCTAGCCTCGAAAACAATGATTTCTTATCACTGTTCAAGTTGTCAATCTGTTACGAACCAACCACTGGGAAGGGTACAAATAACTGCAAATGGAGGAAAGAAGCATTCAATTGCAAGAGGACCACCTGTGGGGGAACATTGCAATCACTGTGGATCTGTTCAGCATTTGGCTGGTCCCATGTGGGCAGGGCCTCTACATAATAAGGAGTTTATTGACACTATGTTGGATATACATAAAACTCTTGATCCTTCAGTTTATGGAACATTGGACAGAATCAAAGGAATGCTTTCTGTTGCTCGTCAAGAAATTGAAGCTCCATTTTACTTTGAACCTGGTAGATTGGCTTCGGTTATCAAATGTATGAATCCCCCTATGGAACCATTGGCTGCTGGTTTAACAAATGGTGGGTATTCTGTTTCCCTAACACATGCTCAGCGTGGCTGTTTGAAAACCGATGCTCCATATGAATTCATATGGAAATTATTTCGGGAATATATCAAAACTTCACCTCAAACATCCAATTCCAATGTACAAGAAGGTTCGGTAGCGTATAAGCTTAGAACTGAAAAGATTGAGTCTGATGAGACCAACATTTCAAAGTCTATATCCTTTGATCCAAATGATTCATCAAAAGCTTTACAGGAGTTTAGGAAAATCAAAATTGTTCGCTTCCAAGAGAATCCTACCGACTTTTGGGGACCTAAGGCTCGTGCAACTCACAAGAAGCAGAAAGTGTCAGAATAAAAACTAAGGTATATTCAGATAGTGCTATTACTTTATGAGTATAGGATGTTCCTGGTGTATAGATCCGCTGTTTATTCTGAAATCTTTGAGGATAGTATCTAAATTTAATGATCGTGTAGGAAATGTGTTATGAAGCTGTTATAAACGTCATTTGGTGGGTTAAAAGATAAGAGACATGAGAACAAGATAGAGAATTGATAATGTACTCCAAGGCGAATTAAAAGTGCTAAAATTCCAGTACAGTAGTTATAACTTTACAACTGGATGAAAATTTGGCTTAATAATTAAAAACATTGCTGACAATTCAAATATCTGTTTACTATTTTCTCGAAAGCATTCAATCGTTCACTGATTTTTCTTTCAAATCTCTGGTTTCTGAATCAAAGATCGTTCATTATGCATGTTCAATGTAGCATTTAATAAAGCTTGAATTAAATCAAAATCTCTCATAGTAGTATCCAATAGTCATCGGATGTAATATCCCCTGCTACGACTATATACTATAAAATCTATACATTCGACATTGCTGTTTCTTTATCTATAATAAAAAAGACACACAATTAAAGTAGTAGATATGTTTAAAACTAAAGTTTACCTACTGCATCCCTTAGCATTAACTCTAAATAATGTACGCGTCAAACAGATTCAAACACGAAGAAATCCGATAGCGCTACCATATTGATCATCCTTTTATCATTTACCAACGCTATTTGTACGAGAAATCAAGCTGGCAACGTTCTACTATTATATAGAGTAACAACAGTTCAGAAAATTGTAAACTCACTTTCAAACTTGGAATTATCTAACGGGACATAATGGCACCACCAAGAAAAAAGAGAGCTGCTGAAACTAATGCTTCTGCAGCTCAAGAAGTATCAGCAGAAAGCCCAATACCGGCACAAGATAAAGAAAAGGAGAAAGAAAAACCAACGGTTACAATAGATGTATGCTGGTTTTTGTTTCATGGTTTTTATTCATTTTATTAGTTATTCGGTCTTACATTGTGATACACCCTCGGATTACTAACGATTATTTAAATCAGGAACTTTTGTTCCCAAGATCAACTATCAATAGATTAGCAAAAGAAGTGTTACCTGACAATTGTCAAATATCAAAGGATTCATTATTAGCTTTACAAAGAAGTACTACACTGTTTATTAACTATATACTGTTCTTGTAAGTAAAAAATGATTCCTGGAATTGAAACGGATTGTAAAACCATTAGGATTCTATTTGAGTGATTGGCTAGCTCTTAAGCCTTTTGGTCCTAACAGTATAACAGTGCTAATGAAAGTACAGGAGGTGCTAATAGGAAAACACTTCTACCAGAAGATATTTTAGAGGCTATGACGAGAACTGAGTTCGATTCATTTATACCTGCAGTAAAGGAGGAATTAATCAGTACGTTAAATTTGATATGAATTATAATGAAAGCATTAGTAGTATTAGATACTCTCAACTGTGGCCCATGAGTTCAAAGCGTCGATATTAACCGTTTTCATCATTAGAATTTGAACAAAGGAAAGCCCAAAAGAAGATTCACAACAAGCAAATGAAAGAGGCTGCAATAGAAGCTGCTCTGGAGAAAGCAGCAGAAGAAGATACGAATGAGAAGAAAGCAACAGGTGACGACGAGGATGACAATGGTAATGATATTGCTACTAATGAGCAAATAAAGAGCAATGAGAAGTCAGAGGTACGTAAGCTTTTTCCCCCAATTCATTGATATCATTTTTGTTTCTTTTGGGATATCTTGTTTATCGAGATTTCTCACATCTAACAAACAACTCAGGTACAGCCAGAAGAAAATAGTATAGAAGAGGAAGTTATCGTTAACGATAAAGATGTTGGTATGGAATAGGGACATGTATAGTAAATATTAATCTTAATAAGACCAATCATACAATGCGAAAAGATAAGTGAGACTCATATAGTAACTGGAAAGCATTCGTTACCATTCATCAGCATAGTATTCACTAACATTGATTGAAATAGTTTCTTTCATGAAACACTAGATAATTTACAAATCAACAATTCGTCATCATTGTAGTACAAAATCATTGTCAACCGTGCCTCCATCAGTTTAAGCAGTTTTGTAAAACCGGAAATCCACATTCTAAGGCTATATCTCTGTGTTAATAATCTATGCGATATTACGCATCTAATCTAACAAATCAATCAACTTACATGCAATAAAATATATGACAAGAAAAGCTCCTATGATTAGAAGGCACCATATTCTATATTATCATTCGTTAGTTTCCACGATGAAGTATAAATAAATCCATAATAGAGTATAATAATTTTGCAGCAACACTTAAACTAACCTTATGTTCTGCCACCAAAATATCCTTCTGATGGAAACAGCTCTTCTCTTGAATGTACTAGCTGATCTACCCATATTGTCGGTTTTATTCACTAACAATCCAATTTGTTCTCCTCTTTCCAACACACGTTCAATATTTTGAATCATCACTTTTTGTACTTCTTGAATCTCTTCTCGTGCTAGATATGCAGGATCATCCATTCCTTGATTGGCTTCTTCGGCTAAGAGTTTCAATGATTTGCCAAACTTAGGATTAAAGGAATTAGGCAAGGCTGATGGTATACTCTCCTCGACAGATTTATTGTCAGCACCAAGAAACTCTTGAGTGAATTGGTCTTTCATCTTCAAAAGTAACATAAAAGGGATTCTTCTATTAACAGCGTCGTCGGTTATTGTCAAATATGACATGCCTAATGGTAGATCAAACTGGGAAGCTACTGAAATGTAATGGATCATGAAGCGTTCATAAGTCAAGGTGATTTGTTTATTTGACGTCGAATCAATTTTTCCTAGAACTATAGGTACAATTGAGTCAAATAATGTTCTCTCTTTTTCACTGCCATAGTAAGTAGCTAATCCATTAGTTCCATAATAGACACCCGCAAACAGGACTGCACAATAACAGAAGAATAGTTAGTATGCGCATAAGATCAAGAGTCCAGGGAGAAAATAAGGCAATCAATCAATTCCATAGCTGAGCTCGATTATTGTCATTGAATACAAAATTCCAATCATCTTATAGAAAACAAATAGTTGTTCGTGTATACGTACTCATAGGATTTTGAGCCATTTTGATAGATCGATAAAGTCTTTATTAGTCTGAGATATGTTCAAGATATGGTTTCTTTTCTTTTTCTTTTGGATCTTTATCCTACACCTTCCTTCCAATAGATCCAGAACTATAGTAAGCCAAGGGGTGGTTTGATAAAATATAGACTATGATATTTTAAGTATAAAAGTGGCCAGTCGTTTAACTAGCTTATAAATAAGTGGTATTCCTATATAAAATAGGAGATGAGATATCTCAAAAGGATCTGTGATGAAATGAAGCTAGAAAGTGTGGCTTAGTTAGAGTTGAGAAGCTGTACTTTAATGTGTGTAGTGCATGCATATCAGTACATTGGAATGCTCATGAGGATATTTGATAACAAAAACATATATAGGTACAATACATATTTTTATGTATAAATAATGCGAGCCGATATAACGAGAAACTACAGGAGAATATGTTGAAACAAATCAAACATTCGATTGAATGAAGAAAGATATTTGATAAGTACTACTATCTAGTTGTAAATACTACTCACTTCTAACGGACTAAAATGATTCAATCCGTTTGGGGTCTCATATTCTAGGCTCATTAGATCAATAAAGATTCTAAGACCTAGAATCGTATAACAAAAGACACATTGAATGCATATAACTAAGCAATAACAGAAGAAACAACAAGTTGTGTTTGAAAACACATCGTTAAATGGCAATGAAGACATAGTATCAAACTAACTACCATCATAATGAGAATTATTTCTCATTAAAGCTCCTTTTTTTCTTCGTTTCTTATATTCGTATCTTTTGATTGAATGTACTCTTTGTAAGATTTCAATGCAGTGTTTAAGATAATTGTAAGTTGATACAAACTTATTGAAAAGTTGAGTGTGAGATGCAAATGCAGCAACAACCTTCAGAGTTCAGTGTTGTCGAGGAAAAAGTAGTTACCGCTTGCCTTTTGTTCTCTATCTAATTGTGAATCCAACTTGTTAATTCTTGGCCTGTAAGATGTAGGATCTCTTCTGAAGGTAACGTTCAAATTTTTTAAGAATCTATTACAACCAGTCAACAAACTCTCAGGACTCTTGGCGGTGGCTTCAACAGATGGGGTTCCTTCATAGACAATAACTCTATCAGCCAAATAAGTTGCCATAATGAAATCGTGCTCTACAACGAAGGCGGTCTTCTTTGCGTGGAGAATGAATCTCTTAATAACTTTAGAACAGATGATACGTTGTTCGGAATCCAAATAAGCGGATGGTTCATCGATTAAGTAAATATCAGCAGGTTGGCCAAGAGCTAGAACGATAGCAACTCTTTGCAATTCACCACCAGATAAATTCTGCACTTCCTGGTCGATAATGTCATCAATTCTAAGTGGCTTACAAACATCAGTTTGAAATTGAGGGTGCAAGAATGAGGCTCTAATCTTTTTGAAAAACAATTGACGAACGGTACCAGTGAACTTAGGAGCAATCTTTTGGGGCTTCATTGAAACGTTCAACTCTGGAGCTTTCTTGCCATCATCAGGCGAAATAGCACCAGCTAACAACCGACAGAAAGTTGTTTTACCAGTACCATTTTCACCCATAAGAACAATAATTTCAGAGTCAGTGAAATCACCTGCCTCAATATTAAGTTTGAAATCTTGTAAAGTCTTACTCATGCTAGGATAATCAAAAGATCTACTCTTATCAACTAAAATTTGATCAGAAGCATCTGCAAGTCTGAATTGTAAACTTTCAGTCCTAAATCTCAAGTTCTCAGTAGGAATGTGACCATCAAGGAAAATATTAATACCTTCACGGACGGAGTAAGGCAATGAAACCACACCATATACAGAAGGAACGCCGTATAAAATGCATACAAAGTCAGATAAGTAATCTAAGACGGACAAATCATGCTCGACAGTAATGCAATAATTGGTAGCATTCAACAAAGATCTAATGATTCTAGCAGCATTCAAACGTTGCTTGACATCCAAATATGATGATGGCTCATCAAACATATAAACATCAGCATCTTGAACACATGTCATACCAATTGCAAATCTTTGTAACTCACCACCAGATAATTGAGCAACTTCACGCTTCAAAACTTTCTTTAATTCTAAAGTATCTAGAATATCGTGAATTGAATCCTTTCTTTCCAATTTTGCTTTTAAAAGTTCACCGACTTTATTGACAGGGCCTTTGATAGCTCTTGGAATATTGTCGACGTACTGAGGTTTGATAATGGCCTTGATATCATCTTCTAAAATTTTGGTTAAATAATTTTGTAATTCGGAGCCTCTGAAATACTTCAAAATTTCTTCCCAGCTTGGTGGATCATCAAATCTACCCAAATTTGGCTTCTGCTTACCAGCAAGAATCTTCAGGGCAGTAGATTTACCAATACCATTAGTACCAACCAAACCTAAAACTTGGCCTGGCCTTGGAGTTGGTAAACGATGCAATTTGAAAGAGTTTGCAGAATATCTATGAGTAACTTCTTTTTCTAAATTGGTTGGTAAATTAATGATTTGAATGGCGCCAAAAGGACATTTCTTTACGCAAATACCACAACCAATGCAAAGATTTTCTGAAATGAAACAAATCTTTGATGCTGATGTTACTTCAATACACAATTTGCCTGTCTTCACAACTGGACAAGATTTACGACATTCCTGCCGACATTTCTTTGGTTTGCACTTGTCTTCACTGACAATGGCAATTCTTGTAAGCCTGTCAGTCATTGTATTACACACTTACTATTGATTAATCAATTTTCAAATGCAACTTCTTTCTTCCTACAATCAAGCGAGAGCTAAGATCCTTTCCTATTACAATAGAATTATTTCTTAACTCTTATACTTCAAAGGTGACAAGCAATTAGTAATGTGTAGAGTGATTATCTTATTAAAATAATGTTTTAGAACAAAATGCATACGATAAATATTCAAACATTAAGAAGCTGAATAGCAAATTTCGAGTAATCGATTATCCAACAATTATAAAAAATTTGGTGTTTTACCACCAAATAAATTTTTCAGATTTTTACACATGAAAATACATCCTGACGCGCCTCGTTCTCAAATGGTAGAACATACCTGGCACACCAAAATTAGGCTATTRCGAGTAATATGCTCGATTTTAGCGGGAAGTATGCTGGAAGCACCACACAATATGCTTTTCCAACGGATAACTTTAGGAAGAAACAACCAATTCTTTCATTTACACCATTAAGTATATCTGGTCACCGAATTTTCAAGCTTAACTTGTATATGCTTAGTAACTTTTTTCATCTTTCCAATGATAGGTTAGTGATTTAGGTTAAGGTTCACAATGAACCCTTCTAAAGGGTGTGTTAGCGTCATCGTTTTACATGAGATCTTTTTGTTGCAAGTTCTGCATGACATTTTATTCACGCAATTGTCTACATTACAGCGTAGGATAGAGGGACTCATCGAAGCCAATATACTAGTAAGAATTTTCCCAGTTGAGATTCAGTGGCTGCAAATCCGGGGGTATTCAAGAGATCGCACCATATGGTCTGTGTTAGASGAATATTGCAAGAGACTCAAACAAAAGATAATGGCAGTAGCAAATTCGTATAAATAGGTGCTGGTACCTCATTTTTTTTATTTCTTCCTGCAATCACCGTAGTACCTATTTAACATGGGAGGAATTATTTAGCTCATGTTTCAAAGTTGCGAACATGATCTCGTCAACGCGTAGAGGTGTGATATTGATGAGGAGTTGCTTTCGAAGCTGACAAATGTATTCGCTTGTGAATTTGATTGATGATGGTTGTTCGATCGCTAAATTGTTTTGAACGCCGATTTTTTGTGATGTTTGAGATGATGTTGAGGGATGAGTATTCTCATATTTGATGGTTGTGATTGTCTATGATAATACTTCGATATGTGGTTATTCAAATTGATAAGGAGTTAAAGTAGAGATAGGAATGGGATATGAACTATTATTATGGTAAGGCCGTAGTTTGGATGTCGAAGGTCCTCCTGAGAGTAAGTCGCCTTAGTTAGACTTGATGGGGCCTTTTGACTGAGGATTAAACATTTAATTTTAGGAGGCTTAAACTGGAACTGAGAATCGTTTTACTAAGCTGGGCATCGAGTACAAGTCAAGAAGCGTGCCATCAGTGTATGTTGTATTCCTGCACTGTTTGGATCTCTTGATACTTGGTACTTGGATGCCCCTTGATTAATGCTTGTCTATTGTGATTAAAACTTCCTAGTAATTCTCTTTTATTTATTTTGAAGATGCTCAAACTCCTAAACCTGTCGTCGTCTACAAACTAGAGGTAGGAAATGTACCATTCAACCCTGTTATGCTATGCTACCGAACGTATTGTTGGTTGACTCATGGGCATCCTTGTAATTCTTTTCTTATGATGTATCAATCACACTCAATTCATGATTTCTTATTCGTTTCAGCAATCAATTCGTTGTAAAGTTTACATACCTTATACAGTACTGGCTGTACCATCAAATAAATTACGTTCTATATAACTCATCGTTACTGTATACTTGAATTAATACTTGAATTCTTCACGCAATTTCTCCTGTATATTTTAGATTTATATTGCTCTTATATTTCTAGAATTCTATTATATCTTTTGTTTTAACTCATTATATTCCTTATATAAATCCTAATATTACTTGTGTTATCCAATTTCCCCCTCACATTAAAAATCTGTTCTGTTGGATTTTTTCACTACCAAGAATCCCCATTCCCCTGGGTGTTTTAACCTGTCGTCTCGACATTCATTCTCATTTCACGTACAAATCAGTACTTATATTTACGATCATTATTCACTATTGTAATGAAAGACAATAATATAATGATTGAATTCTCAAGTCTATAGCATTTATATTAGTTTTTTTATTTAAATTAACGTTACTATTGATACAACAAATAGTACTCAAATTGCTATTCTGATACTTTTGTCTGTTTGTCTCTCGCGAGAAACAATACTGTTAGTTATTGATATAGGAGCACTCGCTAAAGATAAATATTTAGCGACAGGTAAAAGAAAGATTTGAATTTTTTACTTTTTCACTAATATTAAAAACAATACTTTGGAAAGAGTGGTTGATTGATAGTTTTTTTCAGTCGTTATCATTTAACTACCAACTCAACTACTTAGTATCTCATTGATTAATCCTTCATTGTACAAATTTGCTTAACATAAGTGAGTCTGAGACTTGAAAAGCAAGAACACAAAATAGTTAGTAGCTGCAGTTTGATGGACTTTTGCACTCATTCAATTGAAACACTATTCTTCTTTTCTTGTGTTACTAGCAAATAGCTCTTGGATTACTTGCTAATTATCATACAATGGATCAAGTATGTATCAACCTATGTTCACAGTTTCAGAATGACAACATTCAATAACCTTTGTTTGTCCACACTTTTTACTAACAGTTGTATAAACAGGATTCTGCAACTAAACACGAAAGTGAAGGTTCATCAACAGAACCCGAAACCTTAACGCTTATTAACGATGATAGGTTATCATCAGACACATCTATATCCACATCTGCACATTCAGCGAACAAATTTTCAGTTAAGAATGAAATAAATTTTAATGAAGATCCTGATTTATGGGGATTAAGAAGATCTGGTAGAACACATAAGGCACCAGAAAGATTCGAAATCCAAATCGATGAAGAAAGAAAACCTAAGAAGAAGCGTTCGGCGTATGTCCAATCGTCAGGCAGTGATTCTGACAACGACGAGACTGAAAGTGATGTTGGTTATACCCAGACGAAACGAAGAAGGAATAAAGTGCCAAAAACCAAAAAGAACAATAGAAAAAGTAAGTCAAGGTCTTCGAGGAAGTCTTCTTATTCTCAATCAGATGATGATAGGAACAATAATACAACTAGTGATGAATCAGGAAATGAAAGCCCTGATAGTGATACATCTGATGATTTCTATGGACCATCCAAACTAAGTAAAGCTCGTGATAAAAAAGCTAGTAGAAAGAAAAGGAAGCTTACTCAGTCAGAAACAGAAACACCGGAATTTCGTTATTCGTCTCGTGGCAATAAAGTTGTTAACTACGCTATCGAAGATGATGAGGATGAGTTCCTAGAATCTGATTATGAAGATCAAGGTGAATTTGCTCACGATACTTCAACTAATCTTCAATATGATGATATTGACAGTTACAATGATGATGGATCTGGTTATTCGATTGGTCAAGTATTAGATCATAGATTGAAAGAATCAGTTGAAAAAATGACAGATCCAAAAACTGATTTAGAGTTCTGTATCAAATGGGATGAATTCTCTCATCTACATAATACTTGGGAATCATATGATTCAGCATCAAAGTATAAAGGTTTCAAGAGATTAACCAATTATATCAAGAATCAAGTTCTGTTAGATTTAGAAATAAGAAATGACCCTTATACGACAAGTGAAGATCTTGAAACTATGGATATTGAGAAGGAAAGAAGAAGAGATGAATATGAAGAGTTTCAGAAAGTTGATAGAATTGTTTCATCTCAAAGAGTCTCCAATTCTTCCTCCAATTCTTTCTCCAATTCTTCCTCTAGAACAACAACTATGGATTATCTAGTTAAATGGAAAAGGCTGAACTATGATGAGTGTACTTGGGAAGATGCTGAAAAGATTGCATCCATTGCTCCTGACAAAGTAGCAGCATTTCAGAAAAGACTCAATTCTAAAATACTACCGCAGTATTCTACAAATTACGGTAGTCATAGACCAAGGTTTGAAAAATTAAGCAGTCAACCAAATTATGTTAAAGGTGGAGAATTAAGAGATTTCCAGTTAACGGGTCTCAATTGGATGGCTTTCCTTTGGTCGCGTAATGAAAATGGCATTCTTGCCGATGAAATGGGCTTAGGAAAAACTGTTCAAACTGTTGCATTTTTATCATGGTTGGTTTATGCTAGAAAACAAAATGGTCCTTTCTTAGTGGTTGTTCCGTTATCTACAGTACCAGCATGGCAAGAAACATTTGAATTATGGGCCCCTGATTTAAACTACCTTTGTTACTTAGGTAATGCGGCATCAAGACAATTAATTCGAGATTATGAATGGTATGGTCCAAATGGTAAGAAGCCGAAATTCAACATTTTGTTAACTACTTATGAGTATATCCTTAAAGATAAGAATGAATTAAGTCAGTTGAAATGGCAATATTTAGCAGTTGATGAAGCTCATAGACTGAAAAACTCGGAATCCGCTTTATATGAATCTTTGCAAGGACTAAAGATTGCTAATAGGTTATTAATCACTGGTACGCCTTTGCAGAATAATATTCAAGAATTAGCAGCATTAGTTGACTTCTTAATGCCGGGGAAGTTCCAAATTGATCAAGAAATCGATTTTGAAACTCCTGATGCTGATCAAGAAACTTATATTAGAGATTTGCATAAGAGATTACAGCCTTTCATTCTCCGAAGGTTGAAGAAAGACGTGGAGAAATCATTGCCATCAAAGACTGAAAGAATTCTTAGAGTTGAATTATCTGATATGCAGACAGAGTATTATAAGAATATAATTTCAAGAAATTATGCTGCTTTGAATAAGGGTCCAAATGGTGGTAATCAAGTTAGTTTACTTAATGTAATGGTTGAATTGAAGAAGGCAAGCAATCATCCTTATCTATTTCAGAATGCTGAAGCTCAATTTTTGCAGAAAAATGGTGATAGCACTAAAGAAAATATATTCAAAGGTTTGATTATGAATAGTGGTAAAATGGTTTTACTTGATAAACTTTTAACTAAATTGAAAAAAGATGGTCACAGAGTGTTAATATTTTCGCAAATGGTTAAAATGCTTGATATTCTTGGTGATTATCTGCAAATTAAAGGTTATAATTTTCAAAGATTAGATGGTACTATTCCTTCAGTAACAAGAAGAATAGCTATTGATCATTTCAATGCTCAAGACTCTCAAGATTTTGTTTTCTTATTAAGTACAAGAGCTGGTGGTTTAGGAATTAATTTAATGACTGCCGATACTGTAATTATATTTGACTCTGATTGGAACCCTCAAGCAGATTTACAAGCTATGGCAAGGGCTCATAGAATTGGTCAAAAGTCTCACGTTATGGTTTATAGATTTGTTTCAAAAGATACAATTGAAGAAGAAGTTTTAGAAAGAGCAAGAAAGAAAATGATTCTTGAATATGCTATTATTTCGTTGGGTATAACTGACAAAAGTAGTGTATCAAAGAATAAAACAAATGAGCCTTCAGCTGGTGAGTTATCTCAAATTCTTAAATTTGGTGCTGGTAATATGTTCCATTCTGTTGGTAATCAGAAAAAGCTTGAGGATCTGAATATTGATGATGTTCTAGATCACGCTGAAGATCATGTGACTACTCCTGACTTAGGAGAATCACATTTGGGTGGTGAAGAGTTCTTAAAACAATTTGAAGTAACTGATTATAAAGCTGATGTTAATTGGGATGATATTATTCCACCCGAAGAGTTGGCAAAGATCAAGGAAGAAGAAAAGAAAAGAAAAGATGATGAATTTTTACAAGAACAGCTTGGTTTGTATAGTAAACGTAAGGCTGCCATGAGAAATATCAATGATGATAGTAGTAATAGCGATTCTAATACTGAAACTGATGATGAAGGATCAAGTGGTAGGAAAACTAAACGAGGCAGTTCTATTGGTCGCAAGTCTAGAGTTAGGAAAGAAGTTGAGCTTGATCCTAATGTTTTGACTGAGAAAGAAATTAGAGGTATCTATAGAGCTATATTAAGGTATGGAGATTTAACCGGATTATGGGAAACATTATTCAGTGATGGAACGTTGTCAAATCGCAATGCAGCTTTGATTAAGTCAACATATGAAGATTTGCTGAAATTAAGCAAGGAACTAAGGGAAAAAGAAGAAGCTAAAAGAGACGCTGAGATTTTGGAATTAGAACGCCAACTTAAGACTAGAGAGAATTCACCGTCAGGTAGTAGTAATCCCACTAACAGTACTACCACTGGTACCGCTATAGAGACTCCTAGTGGTACTCCTTTAGAATCATCTCTTGCTACTGATGAGAATAAACCTGAAAGTAAACCTGATGCTAAACCCGAACCTGATCCTTTGTTAGTAGCGTTAAAGAATGCTAGAAAGAAAAAGGAACGTAAAGCTATTCTTTTTGATTATCAAGGAATCAAAGGATTAAATGCGGAATTGATACTCCAGAGGCCGAAGGATATGAAAATTATTAGAGATAAACTTGATTCATTACCAAGCATCATGGATTTCAGATTCCCAAATACTATTAAAGCAGTTCATGGTTGGAGTTGCGATTGGAATGAAGTTGAAGACTCAATGCTTGTTATTGGTATCTATAAATATGGCTATGGAGCTTGGGTTCAAATAAGAGATGACCCAACCTTAGGATTGACTGGTAAGTTCTTTCTTGAAGAACATAGAGTTGTGAATAAAGGCGAGAAAGCAAAAATGCCTGGTGCTGTTCATTTATCAAGAAGATCTGACTTCCTTATTTCTTACTTACGTGATCAAGCGCAAGGCGTTCCAATTGTTGAAAAGAAGAGAAGAAGAAAAGCTGTTGCAAGTAGTAGTGCTAGTGGTAATAATGGTACTAACGCCTCTGTGCCTAAATTAAAATCAAAGTCAACGTCTCCTATCCCTGGTGATAATAACAGTCAATTGAATGGTGACAATTATCATGATCATCATCATAGTCATGGTCATCATAACCATCATCATCATGAGCACCAAAATGATAAATCAAGTGATAAATCAGCGCAAAGACATACAGACAAACGTAATGAGGATGCTGATAAACGGAAACAGAAACTCTTGAAACAGAAGCAAAAGAAGAGAGAAAGAGCGAAGGTTAAAGAGAAAGAGAGAGAGAAAGATAACAGTAATGATGATTATCTGAGTGAATATTCAAGCATGGATGAAGCAGACTGTAAAGAGACATTAAGACCAGTAAGRAAAAGTTTACAACGGTTAAAAGAAGGAGAGAAAGATTTGGATCGTAAACAATGGGCAAAGATTTTACGTAATGAGCTTTTGACCGTTGGAAATCACATTGATAATATCATCAAAAAGTTATCTGGTGATRAAAAATTAAAAAGAAGAAAACATCTATGGACATTTTCTAGTTATTTCTGGCCAAAACGGGGTACGGCTTCTCGTCAAATTATGAAAATGTATTATAAACTTCGTGATGCTGATAAGAGTTGAATATGATGCGAAGTTGTTATTTGTTGATAGAGGTTGGTTATAATATAGTATATGAGCATTTATTCACTTATTTGAATAATGACTTGCATGTAGTATGGTGGTGTGATCCTAATGAATAATGAAGTAGATGGTTGATCATTTTATTATATATTCGGTTAGTGGTACTATGGTTCTATAAATGGTATTTATACTTATATTGCTCACTTAGAAGACGTAAACTGTAGTTCCTTTCTGCGTGGAACGAAGAGCTCTCCGTCAATCTAAATGTTGGAACATTTATTCATAATAATCATTTCTACATTCATTCCTACAGTTATTCATTGAGTAGCTGTACAATAGCTATAGAAACTATTAGTACAGCAGCAAGTCGACATCTTTACGACTAAGTTGGTAGGTACACTATAATTATATCATAATTCATTGCCTATTAAATTAAACAAACCAAAAAAATTCACACGTTAATGTATGATTTTCCCGAAATGAAACCCAGAAAATATACCAAAATCCCTAAATGATAAATTCATATCTATATTAAACCAACATAGCAAAAACACCAGCAATGAAAGCAGCAGAGTACTTGTTAGTATAAGAATCAGCAGCACCGCCAGTGTAAGTAGGAATAAGAGGCTCAGTCTTCTCAGTAGATGTGTAGATAGTTGGCTTTGGTGGTTCCGTTTTACCACTAGTTTCAGGGCACCAGGTAGTTGTGACAGTTGTTTCTTCACACTTATGATCATCACAAGAAGTAACAGTGTAAGTGGAAGTGTAAGTAGGAGTAGCAGGAGCAGAAGTCGCAGAAGCAGAAGTCTTGGTTGTTTCAGGGCACCAGGTGGTTGTCACAGTTGTTTCTTCACACTTATGATCGTCACAAGAAGTAACAGTGTAAGTAGATGTGTAGGTAGGACCATAAGTTGCAGTTGCGACTGAAGTGTGGCATCCTTCTTCGTCACAGGTGGTGACAGTTCTGATGTCAGTAGAGTAAGTGAAATCCGTAGTAGTGGTGTCAGATCCGCTGGAAGAGCCTGTACCAGTTGTGGTGGGAACGCTAGTTCGGGAAGTATCAGTGCCTGCGCCAGTACTATTAGTAATAGGTCCTGTGGTGGGTCCTGTGGTGGGTCCTGTGGTGGGTTCAGTGGTAGGTCCAGTAGTAGGCTCCGTAGTAGACTCGGTGGTAGGTCCTGTAGTAGGCTCTGTAGTAGGTCCAGTGGTAGGTTCGGTGGAAGTTTCAGTAGTTATTGGAGGCCCTTCAGTTGTCGTTGTAAGACTATAGGTAGTATCAGTGGTGTATGTAGTATCACTAGTAGTAGTGGTAGCGGTCTCAGTGGTATCTGAGCTGTACTCGTTTTCAAKAACAGTATACGCAGAGGTTGTAGTTAAATCCAAATAAGTAGTATCACTAGTAGTAGTGGTAGAGGTTTCAGTAGTATCTGAGCTGTACTCATTTTCAAGAACAGTRTMCGCAGAGGTTGTAGTTAAATCCAAATAAGTAGTATCACTAGTAGTAGTGGTAGAGGTTTCAGTAGTATCGGAAGAGTATGTATCGGTAGAAGTAGTTGTGAGTTCATCTTGGGCATTGACCAAAACAGCGGCCAAAACTGAAAGTAGGATAGAGCTACTTATTTGCATTTTTAATACTACTGAAATGTGATGTAGCGAATGGAATTATTCAAGTGAATTGGTTAGGTTGGTTAATGTTTTGATGTAAGCTAAAGCGAGGGCAATTTGCTGAAAAAGTAATAGATTCAAAGGTAGAATTTGTATTTTATTAATAAGGAGAAGACTTGAGAGAACTTGAGGAACTATCACGGTTTATATACTTAATCAGATCTAGTCGAACCAAAAAGCACATCACTGAAGCTGGCAGGCATATTTAAACTATAAACCTGGTGGAATGTCAATAAGAAATTTAACATTTATTTCATTTTTGAACGAAGAGCATTAAAAAGGTGGTTAGCCGTGTGATAACAACCTCGATCTGCTTGATGAGGTTGGAAGAGGTTAGTCCTGATTACTGGTCTTGGAAACAAGCTTACAAACTTTAATCGTAAGTACCAATATGATGCAATTTTAAAACTTTAAGTTTGTAGGAAAACGTCCTTTTTTGGCTTGTTCATGTCAAAAAGAATATGAATGAAATACAACAAGGCAAATAGCTGGGTTTAATTAAAATGAATTGGTCAACCTTTTCTATCATTTTAAGCCAATAAACCAGTTAATTAAGTATTCTTGGGATTTAAATATATGGACAAAAGCCGCAACTACTAAAACATGCACGTAAACAGGGATTATCAACGGTAACCAATCTACTAGTATTAGTACCAAGTAGTTACATGTGGATTAATTAAATAATTTAGAGTTTCAGTCAGGAACAATTAACCTATGTGAACGTATTAACCTTAAATCAAGGTATTTGAAATAGTTTCTTCCACTTAAAGAATTTATGGTAATCGCGTGGACTGAATGAGTTACTTCTTAAATTTTATTTATATAATTTGAGTGGCTTGTTAACTTAATTCCAGTTTGGCGAAAGGCACTAAGTCGACGCGTACAAGTAATGATAGATTGAAGAAATTTTTCGTAATTAGGATTGAATACATTTTATTAGTGGCTATGAAAAACCAAAGATGCTTAATGCTGGTTCCTTAGGTAACAAATGAGCGAAGAAGAAAAACTGACATCAGTATTTACTCATGGTATGTATTTATCTGTATGCCAACTACTCAATTGGTAGACTATACTGGATGCTTTTATGAGGGAGAAACGTGGTAGTGAAAAACAATGTCCAATGAGATAGAGTGAAAGAGTCGGTAGGCTGTTTGGTTATGGTTACCATAGAAATAATTGAAAGACAACGCGATAATTGCTTGAGCGCTTTTCTTTGTATCCTCATTTTATCAAATGTTTGACACTATAAGCGCAATGTCAGTTCCATGAATGGGGACCTAATAAATATCGTGAAAATTCAATAACCTCGTTGAATCAATCATTTGATTTGCTGACCTATTGTCTTTTTGAGATATTGCCTTAATGATTTCCATTTATTATTTGATTCTTACACATTCAATACGAAAGTCTGGTATTTGTTCCAAGGTTTTGTATGAACAGTTTAACTGAACTCAGTACGTCCTGAGCTGCAACTCCAGCTATTGGAGGTAACTGAAATTGATACTAATGTGATCAATCACCAGATTTATGTCCAAAAAAAGCAGATAACAATTGGAAATCCTCCTCACCTTTTTAGTAATAAGAGTTTACAAAGGTGATGAGAACAGGAAATGGGTTATAGAAGAACTACAATTGCAGAAAATATGTATAATTCCATAGTTGCTTCCCCGTGCAAATCTTCTTGTATTTCATTCTGGCCATCATTGATAAAACTTAATTACTTTATATTTTTGTATGTTGTATCAATTATATGCGTTACATTGTCAGAAATGCAGGAAACAATCTGGAAAAATTCTCATAGACAAGAATGTTTAGAGATGTAATTCGCATCTTTTTCCTAACTCGCTTCAATTGCTCATCCACAAGGTTAATAACTTATGGTTTTAAGTTGGGGTTCTTAAGTGAAGCGTGTTTGGAGTTTTACTGAATTAGGTAGTTATTAATATCACAACTGTCACCAAATAAATTATACGAATCTTACTTTAGTTTGAAGTTTAATTGACATTCGCCCTAGCTTAACTCAAGAAGTGCAGCTAACAAAAGTTTAGCGAAGTTTAGACAACTGGAACTGCAAGTATCAAGTGAAAGGATTCATTCAAACTGGTATGTTGGAACGATAGGAGAATACCCACTTTCTTAGAAATCACTCTTCAATAACAAATAGATCTAACATGTATAAATTATAAAGAGACAAAAAAAAAAATATGAGCTTTGAAATGGGGAAATTAGTTGCAATGATGCTTACTTTATCATTGATAGATACCTACACTACAGCCTTGCAAACTTAAGTTAAGTTCTTCAATTGATTGCTGAACTTGTATCTTTCAAGAAGCTTCTACGTTCATCCAAATTTCGTGCTGACAGTCTATTCCTATCACTATTGCTAGGTTATTGCTATTGATTATGAATTGTTTAGACGGAACCGAACAGAAAGATCATAAATACTACATAGCTATGTAGTAGTGTAAAGTAAACAAAAGAAGGGAAGGCCTCTAATTTCAGATTCTTCAAGCAGCAAAATCTGTATGGATGGATGTACAAAATCTAGCCCCAGAGAGCTGTCTGAAATTATGCCAATTCATCGAGATTCTTCTCCTTCTGGGATTGAGCCCAAATACTAGGCTGATTCCCAAAGTGCATGAATTAGCATTATCCTTAAAGCTGAATAACTGAAGTCTTGATGACTATTAGTCTTTGATGGAGACTAATACGTGTAGGCTTGATCCAAAAACATCTAGGGAGATCCAAGTATCTGTATGATTTACCGAAAAGCCAAGAAGTCGACAAGTTCTACCAAAGCATTTGTTATGCTCGATTTGATTTTATGCCTGCCAAAACAATTAGGGTGCCAGAAGCTGAATTACCAGAAGCTTCAGTACCTAAATTGCGAAGCCATTGAGCCTCGACCTCATTAGTTTGAGGGACTAGGACAAGGTTGACAGTATGTTCAAATTACTTAGGTTTATGGAACATGTACAGGATGAGCTTCATATCAAGATAGATCTTTAAAATTGATTTAGAATGTGTTTTGACTTATTTCAATTTTCTTGTCTTTCTTTTCTTTTTTTTTCTTTTATGATAACCTCACCTTGAAAGGAAGCAAGTCTGTAGATAGTAGGTAAGCGCTGGATAATAAAGTTCCACTTCTTGATGGGGTCAGTCTTCCTCCGCAAGAAACCAATTTACTTGCATTATATGATCTAATGATGGTGAAAATATTTTCAATTTTTCATAAGGAGCTTCCTTTTGCATATTACCTAAGATCAATAAGAATTTACGTAAGCCATACTTTTGACCTGATTAAAGTGAACATTCATGTATTTGTAAGCCAAAATCAACTGTAACCACAGCTTCCTGCTTTCCTGTGTGAAAGCTGAATCAGATTCATTGAATTGAGCAAGACAATTAAACTCTATTTTCCCGATCTGGTTTCACTCCATTTCCAGTCATATTAGGAAATAAATTAACATTAAAGTTTGAAGCTTATTGGAGGGGTTCTGAAAGTTAATCTCTCTGACGGACCAGATCTATGGAATTATTAAAGTTTATCAGATAAATGACCAATCAATCAAGTCACTCTTGATTTGAGATAGCATATAAGCATTATACTCAATACAAAATACTGCAAATGAGAATCATCTATTGCTTTCAAAGTGGTTCCGCATATAATCGAGAGTTGAGTCAAATAGAGATGCATTCAAAAGGAGAAAAGGTGATGTCTCTCGAAATTCGTTCAGCGAAGGACTAAGTAACTCATAAGACAGATAACAAGAGTTAACAACACTAGAATTTTGAGATAATGAGAAACAAAGGAGAATAAGTATGCAGTTCAATCAAATGATGTCTCTTATTTTAAATTTCCTCCAATCCTACTATCTTTCCATTCTATTCCACTCAGTTGAACTATCTTGGATGAATATCGGGTCTCATCTCAGGCAAATTTTGTAAGATGTTCGGGTGTTTTGCTTCAGATTCAATATTGATTATCTCATCATATTGCAGAATGAGTTATCATTATCAGTAAGCAACCAACCGTTAGTTACAAAATGTTAATAGTTAATCTTTTGTCACCTCATTGTGATAATTAGAGGAGGATAATTCAGAGTTTAGAAATATTTACTAGTATTAGTGTTCTAATTCACAATCCAAACAAACACTCGACGGGAGAGGTTTTCGGTTTTTGTTTCTGATCCTATAATTGATTTGTAGCAATGTCGTATGCGAATAATTCATCCCGAAAGAAGCTTCTATTAATGGTAAGTATTGCATATGTTGATCAGGTACAATACTGTTATAAAAACTAATTAAAACTGGCTCTAACTAATTTTTAAGGGACGCAGTGGTTCAGGGAAGTCGTCGATGAAAAGTATCATTTTCAGTAATTACTCTGCGTTTGATACCCGAAGACTTGGAGCAACAATTGATGTAGAACATTCACATTTGAGGTTTTTGGGAAATATGACATTAAATCTCTGGGATTGTGGGGGACAAGATATATACATGGGAAATTATTATACTGTACAACGAGATCATATATTTCGAATGGTGCAAGTGTTAATCTATGTGTTTGACGTCGAATCTAAAGAAGTTGTGAAAGATATAGAAACGTTTAGACGTGGTTTGAAACAACTAATGGAATTCAGTCCGGATGCTAAGATTTTTGTTCTGCTACATAAGATGGATTTAGTTCAGATTGATAAGAGGGATGAGTTGTTTTCAATCATGATGAATAAGCTAGGTGAGATTGGGGAGCAGTATAATTTCAGAATAACAGGATTCGCAACTTCTATATGGGATGAATCTCTGTACAAGGCATGGTCAAGTATAGTATGTTCACTAATTCCAAATATGGATAAGTTTGAAAGTCATTTGAAGAACTTTGCTCAAGTTTCCAATGCTGAAGAAGCCATATTGTTCGAGAAAACTACTTTCCTAGTGATATCGCATATGTCGCACGTTGCCAATAATAATAATTTATATTCAATGAACGCTTCGACGAATAATGGAAGTGAAAACAATGTTGTGGCATCATTAGACCCAAAAAGATTTGAAAAGATTTCAAATATCATCAAAACATATAAACAGAGTTGCTCAAAAATGAGATCTCAATTTCAAAATCTTATACTACACGGTACTTCTTCTTCAGCTTATATTGATATCGTGACAAGTGATATGTATATTATGATCGTTGTGGCCAAGAACTCAAGCAGCGACGATTTGGTTCTAGCAAATATACGTATGGCAAGGAAATGGTTCGAGAAAATAGACGCTTTAGAATAAAGAAGAAAAGATAACCATCAAGTACTGTTTTGAGTATCCATACAATTAATCTGAATCTGGTTCAATCATGACTCTATTAAATTCCTTCCCTCGTTTCAAATATATAAATTCGTACTACTATTCATTTTCGTTAACACCGACGACATAAGAAGATAAATCATAATTTCAGCCTTTGAATATGTAACATTAACTGGAATTTTGAACTCGAAACTCATGTAATATCGATACATGCATTTGCATTTACAGTCTATTGAGCTATACATACATTTAATGAACCTATTCTGGTCTTCATACTGTCATCATGTTTAACTCATGTTTTGCTTTAACTCTTCCTTTTCACCTGCATTTTCTTGGTAGCCTCGGGACTTACCTGAGGATACTTCAGTAAGTCTTGTGCAATMCCCCTGAAATCTATCAAGAATCCCCACATTGAAAGTTTACATGTGAAACTTAACTATTAATCAAGATGAGAATTGTAAGTATTTAAATGATAGTGAATAATTATTAATCGTTTCTCTGATCATTGAATAGAAGAACATTGAATGGCCTGTGTTGCTTTCTTTATTATTGCAGTCTGGTAATTATAGATTTGCTGAAGCTACAGAATTCATTAAAAGTGTTCATAAATAACAAAAATTTGGTTAAAAGAAGTAAGATTATCACAATGGTAGAAGTAATAGAATACTCTGGCTTCAAGTACTATACAGTTGCATTTCCTGTGCAATTCGTGGCACATGTTGAAATTAACCGACCAAAATCCCTTAACTCATTCACAGAAGCTAGTTGGAGAGAGTTTCATCAAGTCTTTGAGCTACTAAATAAAGATAGTAATGTTCGGGTGATAATCTTATCGGGATCTGGAAAGGCCTTCTCATCAGGGCTTGACCTGAAAGAAGCGATGGGCATAATTAACAGAGGATCAGAAACAGCAATTAAAAGAATGAATCTACGAGAATTTCTAGTTGAATTCCAAAATGCTGTTAAGCAACCACATGTCATCAGAAAACGTAAGTATTGGCAATTAGGTATTCATATTTGATATGTTGAAATCATATATATTAACTACTTTTTTTTGACTTTCAGCGGTAATTGGTGTAGCACATGGGGTTTCCGTTGGTCTTGCAATTGATATTCTGACAGCAACAGATATTCGAATTGCTTCTCGAGATGCACTGATGTCAATCAAAGAGGTTCAAGTAGGTTTGGCCGCTGACATGGGTACGCTTCAAAGAATGCCAAAGATCATTAAGAATATCTCTTGGCTGAAGGAATTAACATACACCGGAAGGAACTTCACTGCTGATGAAGCTTTGGAGAATGGTTTTGTCAGTTATGTTACTGACAACAAAGAACTAGCTGTAGCAAAGGCAGTAGATATTGCTAAACAGATTGCTGGAAACGCACCATATGCTGTGATGGGTTCCAAAATTAGTATCAACTATGCCCTAGATCATACCATTCAGGAAGGCCTAGATCAAATCGCTGACTATAACTCCATCACTCTTTGGGATGAAATGGCGACTTCTTTGAAAGCTATCCAATCAAAGAAGAAGCCTATATATCCAAAAATTTGAAATGTTTAAGTAATTTAGTTTAGTATTCAATGATAATGAAATGTATTGATTTCAATCTTCCTCCTTTATTTTGGATTTTTTGGTATGTGATCTTAACCGGGACGCAATATCATTATTCTCTCTTTTATCTATTTTATCTTTATCTTCAACGCTTTCATATTCTCGTTTAACGGGCTTCGAGTTTGTACTGTGTTCGTCTGATTTTTTGTTTTCTTCATGTTTTACTTTTGTCTTTCCAAAATAATTGACAATGTTCCGTTTACTTTCCTTTGATTCATCCAGCTCAATTGGCTTTTTTAAGTATTCACCTTCATTCCCAACTTTTCCCACATCTCGAGATACGGGATACCATTGCAACTGATCTTTGTAAGGAAATCCTTTCAAACATCTCTTTCCCAAATCATCACTCATTGGTATGTCGGGATTCAGCCAATCTTCACATTCTTTGCTGCCAGGTAATAACATTACAGGTTGACGTAAATGTAGCCATTTTAAATAGCTAGGGGCGGATGTAGTAACTACAGTATAAGTGTAGAGAGTCTCATTATTCTCCTTAAATACTACTTTGTCCCATAGTCCAGCTAGGTATATCAAATCGCCATCTTTTCTTGAAACATAATATGGTTGCTTCAGTTGGCTTTTCAATTTGCTTTCAGGTTTGATCCACTCGTAGTAGCCTTCAATGGGTATAAGGCAGCGTTTACCGTTCTTCATGGTATTCCACATTGACTTAGAACTAAGGATTGAATCATCTCTAGCATTAAATGTTCTATAATGGCTGCTGTTCAGATTGTCATTCTTTTTTGTCCATGAAGGAATCAAGCCCCATTTCATATAATGCAGTAATACATTTTCGTCCTTTGTATTTTCAGAGGCATCGTCATTCTGATCCTGTCGTAACACTGCACCATAGTGAGTTGGTGCTAAGTTGTAACGGGTTTTGAACTTATCACCATCGATTATCTCCTTTATATGAAACGTTTCATGTGTATCATCACTATTTCTAGACTCATCCTTTTCTCCAGAGGATAAATTTCCTGTTCCCTTGTTCTGTTGGTTTTTATCTCTCCTGGAGGTTGCTCTTCCATGACTTACATTTCCTGTAGAGTTTTCAATCATACTTTGTAGCTCACTAGGAGGCTTTTGAGAAGGGACACATTAGTTTCTTTTTTCAAATAGCCTAAAAAATATAGAAATCATGACTGTGATGAACATTTTCTTATCCATACTTACTATAGCCAAAGAATATCTTCCACACATTTTCTCTTATTATTGTATTGTGTAGATATCAGATAGACAATTCAATTACTATTAAAGTCTACATTTGTTCATAATTGCCAAAGTAAAATAATAATAAAAGTTGAACCATCACCAAAGTACTATAACTTAACAATGTTTATTCTAATACTATGATCAGAACATTTTTTACCTTTTGCTTTAGATTCACAAGAGTTTTCAATCAATTGCTTGATAAAAATTAATCATTTCTATGATTTCATATGCACGTGAAAATGGTTCTGAGGGGCAAATCTTGGATCAATCACATGACCACAGTATCCTCCATTATGGTTCATTTTTGTGCTACAATACTCTTTTCTAAGTATCGAATGTATCAATTGATATTTAATTATCCTGGAGAAAGATTTCTCATGAATAGATATATATTTTATAATGTTATTTAGAACAGGAATGAAGCATCCAGTAACAGAAATAATTTGCTCTTGTTTATCTCTTATGAAGAATTGAACACAGCTGAATGTTAGAAGCTAATASTAGGTTCAGAATTTCTAAGTGTTCGAAACTTCATCTTATCTATTGATTGAATTACACTATTACCTGTACTTACATATATATCATCATATTTGCATATATTTTGTATTTGATTTGTGTTAAATTGAAAAGTTGAACGGCAGAATGTTACGAGTGAATTGTGTAGTTAATCATTTGCTGAAAAGTGCCAAGAAGGTATCAGTAGAAACTGGGAAACAAAAACTTGTTTCTAGCAGTATCACAAAAAGACATCTATCCTTCAACAACTCTGGAGGTTTCTATAACACACAGAAATATGGTGGGTCTCCTCAAAAGAAGCCATCAAGAGGAAAATACATTTTTCTAGGTATCCTTGCAACAGGCACGTTAGCTGTTGTTTGGTTTTTCAATAGACATACATTTCCGAGGCCTGTTGCAAGCATTCTACGTCAGGGATTATGGGAAGAGATGGGAAGAGCTGAAAGTAAAGATGGCAAGGTTGTTCGTAATCCAAATCCTTCAGAAGCATTGAAGCAATATATTTTAGCTTTAGAGAAAGCCGATGAGTTAGGTATGGATAAGTCTAGCGATGAATATACTGGTATTCAACTGAAAATAGCAGAAATGTATGAAAAACTAGACATGATCAGCGAAGCAGAAAGTATTTATGGTGAATTATGGTTATTATATCTCTCATTGCTGAACGACAAAGAAGCAGATCCATCGAATAGACCAAGATATGTCCAACGAGGATTAAGAGTAGCTCTCAAAATGATTAGTATGCGTGAGCTTGTTCCAAGTATTGGAAAGGCTATATTAGTTCCCTACCTTGTGGAAGCTGAAAGAGAAGTTAGGAGGAGACAAGGATTACCAATAACTCTTATTGAAGAGAAGCCTAGCACCCATACTACATCAGCTAAGTCGTTGAATGATAATAGCGATGATGCAATCAGTTTGGGCCTTCAACAGCCAGATCAGCCACACAATTACAAGTCTAACGATCGTGTTGACGGTGATACAATTTTGAAGTCAAATCCATTGATTGCTAATCAAAAGCCTACCGAAACATGGGTGAAAGAGTATATTATGCCATTCGATAACTCTGATGCTTGGGAACCGTTCAAAGATGAGTTATTCAATGCAAGAGATTTATTTGTTGCTCTGTGCGTTGGTGCTGGCGATATATCATTAGCTGTGAGGACTAAATTAACTACTATCGTATGGATGGTTTTGGCAAGAGCTCCCCCGGGTGAGTTACTTATGAGTCAAGCAAACTTGGCTTCATTGATATATCTAGAAGCTGAACAGTTTGAAGCAAGAGAATACATGGCAAAGAAAGCTGATAAACCATCAGATGAATTTACCAAAAATAAAGAAGAATGTCTTGCTAGTGCAGAAGCTTGCTATGAAGCAGTTCTGAAATTTGGTAAGCAAGTACCAGCAAGTTATAAAACCACAGATGCAACTATTAACGAAGCTATAGGATTAGCAACTTATGGTTTGGGTGTTATTCGTCTCCATACAGGAAAAATTGATGAGGCTTTTGACTACTTGAGGCAAGCTAAACTGCGAGCTCGTGGAGGTGGTTACAGCGATTTGTCTCATGAATGTGATATGGAATTGGCCAAGGTAGAGAAAGAACGTAAGAAAACCCAGGCTGAAATCGAAAAAATTGACCAACCACATGTAGCAGCTACTACATCTGGTTGATGGTATACCTCAAGGGGTGCCAAAATAGTTTCTTATGGAGGTACTTGTTTCTATTACGTGATGAATTTTCCTCATATGGCACATTCTACATAGTTCTATTGTATATGTCTACAATAAATTTACATTTAAGCATTCAATAGAGGACATATGAGAAGAAATGAAGTTTCTTACCGCTTGTCTGGTACATGGGTTTGACAACCAGTTTGACAGGATTCATGTTAAGCGTTCAGTTTATTATTATTATTATTGAATCAAAATCAAAGCTATTCTCTTATAGTGACTGAATCATACTTCATCATATGATTTTTTTTGTTTAATTGATCTACAGAGAATTCTCTTGGATTATATGTCCTATAGTTTCTCTTTTCGTTATCAAATGGTAATCTTACTGTATATTTTAAAACTGTTCTCGGAGAATATCATCTAAGTTCTCCGTCCATTAGCCCAGGTAAGTCAGCGGTGATTCTTGAGTGTTTGATTCTTGATTTATGCCCCAAAATGTTGCTTCACTCAGTATTTCTAGTTTAACAATCAAATCTCATTTTAATATATATCATTTATCGTTTAAATACCTGGGATAAATCTTTTATCTAATTCTTGATTTTCCGCAACTTCATTACTCCCATATCTATTCAACTTTATACTATCGTTAGTCTCTAAATTCCGGAGATTATATCAAATCACTAGCACTACCATTTCCGATCGGAGATTCTCTAGATTTTCTTCCATCAGAAATTAACAAATCTAAGAGAAAGAATTCCTCTGAAGTAATTTCTATGCATCTACCTATCAGTTTTTACCATACGATGCCACCTTGTTAATTACTTCATCTTATTGCTCTAATATTAATAAAACTTCATCTTTACCATTAGAGCTTATATTCTGCAGCACAGGCAAATTTGGCTCTCTAGGTAGTTGCATTTCACCTTACATCTGCTTTCACATTGAGCTATCTGCCCTTATCTTTATCTCCGTCCTCATATTTGCATATTGAATACGCATAATACATCAGCATTTCGGAGAGCAGATAAATTTATATCCATAATGAGCTGTATGCTACTGGGTAGAGGTTCGTTGCGCTGCTCAACTTTCAAATCGTCACAAAACTATATAAAATCCAATCGAGCGTACAGAGCAAGGTTGTATGTTAGTGTTTCCTCTAAAGTGAACAATACTGCCGAGTTACGACAAACATCATCATCCGGAAATGACAACTCCTTACACAGTGATAGGTCAGTGGGTGAAACCCTCAAGTCTATTATACCAGAATTTTCTACCAGTGCAGGCAAAGCMGCTGATGAGWCACTGATCAAAGACATATTTGACTCACAGTTAGTATGGACCAGCTTTCGAAATAACAATACGATTGGACTCATGTCTGATGATTTACTTTCTCAATCTAAACTTCAAAATACTTCAACGGGATTGTTCAGTAATCCTTATTTAGTATCACCTCAAGGATTGTTACAGTTCTGTACAGATTCTGTACTGAAAGCTCAAAAATTAGTGGAGAGAATATCTGGTGACCTACCCATTGAAGGATTGAAAGATTTTATTAAACAACTAGACCAGTTGAGTGATATGCTATGCAGGGTTATTGATTTAGCAGAATTTATTCGTCTATCGCATCCAGATAAATCTTTTGTTGCTGCAGCTCAACAATGCCATGAAATTATGTTTGAATACATGAACGTTCTTAACGTTAATACTCATCTATATCATAATTTGGAAAGAGTACTGAATGATCCAAATGTTCGAGGCTTATTGAGTAGCGAAGAAATAGCAGTTGGAAACATTTTGAAGGCTGATTTTGTCAAATCAGGAGTTCATTTGGATCCTGCATCAAGAGGAAACTTTATTGAACTGTCATCCGAGATCTCCCTGCAAGGCCAGCAGTTTCAAAATATGCTGGGAGTTCCCCGTCATAAAAGCTTTTCTATACCGTCATCTAAATTACAAGATATTGACACTTCAATGCTCAGTGGTTTCAACTTCGGGAAAGTAAAAGTACCTACTCATTCACATTATGCCCATTATATACTTCATGACGCACAAGACGAATCTGTAAGAAAGAAAGTTTGGCAAGAAATTCATGACGTGCCAAATGCTCAAGTTGATAACTTAGAACGATTATTAAAATCCAGATTGTCTTTGGCAAAAATGATGGGTAAATCAAGTTACTCTGAATACTTATTGAGTGACAAGATGGCTAAAACTCCTGAGAATGTCAACAGATTTTTAAACCAATTGGCTACTGCCATAAAACCAGATGCTCTCAAAGAGCTACAAGTTCTAGCACRTTTGAAGAAAAAGATTATGAATGATGAGCCTGTTGACACTGAAGACGTTTTTGATTATGTTAAACCTTGGGATAGAGAATTTCTTGCATCTAGATACTTTCACTCTAAACGATCTAGATCAGCCGCTGGAATCTCTTCTTTCTTATCGTTAGGATCAGTTATGCRAGGATTATCCAAATTGTTTGATAGAATATATGGATTAAGACTCGTACCTGCAAATACTAAACCAGGAGAAGTATGGCATCCCGATGTACGTAAACTAGAAGTTATCTCTGAAACTCAAGGGAGAGTTGGAATTATTTATTGTGATTTGTTCCATAGAGAAGGTAAGAATATGAACCCTGCTCATTTCACTGTCTGCTGTTCAAGAAAGATCTATCCGATGGAATTAGAAGAAGCTGCTGCCAACACTAATACGAGTGATACTTTTGATAATCTCCAAACAATTGAAACCAGTGTATCCGAAACTGGTGATGTGTATCAATTACCTGTTATTTCATTGTCTTGTAATTTTGTTAAGGATTCAAGAGTTGGTAATAAATCATTACTTTCATTATCTGAAGTTGAGACTTTATTCCATGAAATGGGTCATGCTATGCATTCTATGCTTGGAAGAACTGATTTACACAACGTATCAGGAACACGGTGTGTTACAGATTTTGTTGAATTACCATCAGTTTTGATGGAACAGTTTGCTAATAATTATGCAGTTTTGAGTATGTTTGCCTTCCATCATCAAACTGGTGATCCATTACCTTTACAATTATTACAAGATTATCAAGTAGAAGCATCTAATTTGAAACAATGTGAAACATATGGTCAAATTAAAATGGCTTTACTTGATCAGGTGTTTCATTCAAACAGGGTTGGTGATTCTGATTTCCAACTAGAAAATGTTTATCATTCTTTAGAAAAAGATCATAAAATCTTTGCCGATAAAGAATCTAGATGGTTTGGTCAATTTGGTCATTTGTTTGGGTATGGTGCTACTTATTATAGTTACTTATTTGATAAAGCAATTGCACAGAAAATTTGGACTCATCTCTTTGCAGCGGATCCACTTTCACGAAACTCTGGAGAGAAGTTCAGAAATGAGGTGTTGAAGTGGGGAGGTGCTCGTGATGCGTGGGAGTGTATTGCTAAGGTAACAGGTGAAGAGCATTTAGCTAGTGGCGATTCAAAAGCTATGGAGGAGATAGGAAGGAATCATTAAGACATACAACTGTGATGTACTATTGAAGCATAAATGGGACATTCTCAAATAGAATAGAGTATATAATGTAGCATATAATACCATAATCTTTGTCATAGAAAAATAAATAAGTATGAATCATATTATTTCAGTGACTGCAATGCTGATAGAACTACTATACATAGCTAACTCATTTTCTATTAGCAATGATTGATCCAACTACGAGACTATAACTACAATACGGAACMACATAATAGATACAATTAATTTTTATCAAGAGATCGACTATGCGTGTCATTACATGATTACATGATTACTGCATTTAACTGGATCTCATAACTTGCCAGACACGGATCAAGTTATCAGTGTAACCAGCGTATAAGTTTTGACCATCTTGAGACCAGGTCAAAGAAACACATTCTGGTTCTCTAGCCTTAGCAGAAGTAAGGGCAAAGTCAGGCTTCAATTCATCAATCAAAGCTCTAGCTTCTAAGTTGTAGATCTTGATAGATGAAGAGGTAGCAGCACAGAGCCAGTATCTGTTAGGAGAGAAAGCTAAAGCGTAAACTTCATCACCAGAGATTAAAGTGAAGAGATGTAGTTTCTTGCCCAAATCCCAGATAAGAATGGAACCATCCTTACCACCGGAAGCACAAAGAGTTCCATCAGGAGAGATAGTGATATTGTTAATATATCCAGTGTGGCCAATGAAATCAGCACCAAGCTTCCAGTCTTGTAAGTCCCAGGCCTAAATTATTTCAGTTAATAACTATTCCAGAAGTGAAAATCCTATCAAAGTAGCTCTTTTTTGTTGTGAAGTATTCCCACTTCATAAAGAAATCAGAAATAGTGTATGTGTCTCATTCGTATATTTCAACGTCTGAAGTAGCAAATATTTTTTAAAAAAACGATACATCATATAATGGGAAATAAAAATGTGAAAACTAGCTGACCAATTCAGAAATATCAAACTTACCTTAACGGTCTTATCCCAACCAGCAGAGATGACAGAAGGAATTGGTTCTTCGTCACTTTCGTTTTCCTTTTCACGGGCAGGACAGAATCTGACGCAAGAGACCCAGTCGTTGTGACCAGGGAAGGTGAATTTACAATCACCATTGGAGTTCCAGACCTTGATGGTCTTATCTCTGGAACCAGAGAAGATTTGTCTAGAGTTGCTAGAAAGAGAAACAGACAAAACATCACCGGTGTGACCGACAAATCTGGTAGATTCATCAGTATCTAAATCCCAAAGACGAATAGTCTTATCCCAGGAAGCAGAAATGATGAATTTACCATCTTGAGAGACACAGACGTCTTGGACAATGTGAGAATGACCCTTGAGAGACTTTTTGGGGACACCGTAAGCTTGTTCATCCCTAGTAAGTTGCCAGATGATCAAACTCTTATCTCTGGAGGCAGAGACAAGGAAGTCAGGGTTGGCAGGGGTGGTAGCCAAAGCGGTGACAGCACTAATTAATATGTTAGCATTTTGCAGGTTTAGATTATATTATCATAGARTTGCTGAGATTTTACAAAACAAAAAAAAGCCATAATCGACAGTGTTGAAAAACGTATTGGGATGACATTGCTGAAAAACTTTCCAAACAGACATATTTATTCTGCCAAAAACTGCCGGGGAATGATGAAATGATAAAAAAAAATAGTGACTGTTGCTTAGCTTTTGATAGAGCTCTTTGATAGACGATTGTACAACATTTCCAGGTACGCTTCSCTTCAATTTCGACTATTTTTGAACATAATCTTTGATCTAATAGCAAATCGTTGAATGCTTACCCGTTATGACCTGGTATTCATTGTTAATATTTCTTTATGACGTATATAACAAACTAGATGAAGCATTCAGTGAATCGTTCAAATAAATCAAACAGACATTAGCATTGTGATAACCAAATCTCAATGTCTACTGGTGACCAATTGCTCTTCTCATGGGATTACTATGTGAAAATATTTGAGAATTCAAGTCAATGTTTCAAGCATCATACACCTTTAAACATACCTTCGAGAGTTCCTCTTAATACTAAAACTTCTTTGCTCATTATGTCTGATCTCAGTTGTAGTTTGTCTAACAAAATATCGAACAAATTTCTACCAAACTGATGTTTTCTTTCTTTTTCTATATACTCAAGATGATAGAGAACAGCCTAAGTAAATCAGTATCTAAAAGGAATTAGTAGTAACTCTTACTTTGAATTCTCACAATACCCATACTCGGTGCGTCAGTGCGTCAGTGTTGCTCGTTCCTTCCCTTAGATTGTTTGGCTAATCCCTCTCATAGTGATTTTTCACTTTTACTTCGGAACACTATATGGAACCCAAAATGATGACATATACCCATACGCAATGTCTTTCAGAAGTTGTAGGAAGTAAACTTCAGCACGACTGATATCTTCCACTTTCAGTTTACTGTGACTGTTAAAATATCAATGTCTCATATTAGGGTATTATATAACAGATTTGGAARCCTACATAATCCTGCATATAAAAATTTACCAGAAACTTAAATATATGYTTTGACACAAGTTTAATGTTCATCTCAACCAATAGATTGGCTACGACTACATTATTCCATTCAGATTAAATGATAGAATAGTATATAATAGTATCACAACATAGTCAGACAATAGCTTTCAACTGTTGATGTGAAAGATTTAGACCACCATTGATTTGAAAGTCTTTTAAGCATTTTTTTTTTTGATTTCATTGGGCTCATTTAGAAAGGCAACTGGTTTGGAGAATAGAACTTGGTTACATAATAACAGTATCAATCATTGAATACAACACTGACTCTATTCAGTACAAAATGACAACAGATGAAGTATCAAAGGATAAGAATGAGAACTTCAAATATGTAACGGAACGGTTGAATTCTCTAGCAGAAATCGATAAAGTATGTCAATTAGAAATCAGTACTCCGCAATTGATGGGATGGGCGGATGGTTTATATTGAACTGGTGGTATTAACAATTATAGCAACTTGTTTCATTGTTAAAATATGCATCAGGAGCAGTTGGGCATTTAGTTGAAGGGAAAATGGCAAGTGGTGATSTGCAATTGAATGATGRGAATACACAGGCTGAGCGAGTAGAGGAAGCAAAAGAAGCATTCAAGAAGGATACAGAGAATTTCATGTCAACATTAGAATTAGCTGCTACAAAATTAAGTAGAGAGATAGTTTTATTGGATAGAAGCATAGACCCATCAATTGCTGCTAAAAGCAGTGATCATAAAATGTTACTACCGTTAAATATAACGCGAAAAGCCACTTGGGTTGGTGAAGATAAAATGAAAGAACAGGTAAGCTTACTAAAAGCCTTATTAGCAAAAGAAAATGATGATAAGGATTCAGGCAAAGAAGTTAATAATAGTTATGATGAAAATAGGAGTAGAATTAGCGAAGATGGAGACAGTGATATAGTAATGTAGTATGTTGCAAGGTAAGGGTAAATATAGTGTATAACGATTTCTGTATAATAGATTTGATGACAATGCAGGTGACCAAACGTCTTCTCATATTAACTCGTTTTGCTATCTCCAATCCACTCACAATGATAATTATCTAAACTTATCTGAAGTCTTATAACTTCTGATATTAAATATAAGCTACCACAGATGACTACCTTTCCTTGATAGTCCTGGTTGTCTAATGCCAGTAAAGCTTCCGCTATTGTTGGTTCATATGTCACATTTTTTTCCAGTTTATCCTGTGGTATTATATCTAATGATTCGAATGTCTTCAGTATATTTTCGGAAGACTCACTCTTAATCCATGGCATACCTTCAACCCGCCCGAAATTTGTTACAATCACTCTATCATCTTGTCTCAAAAGTTTTGCTAATATTTCTGACAGGTTCTTTCCTCTAGTAAAACCCAGTAYATACGTTATTGGTTCATTGGTTCYAATCCTTACTTTAGTATCAATATAATTTCCTAGCAGAGCTGCTGCTTGAGCATTATGAGCTCCATCAAGTAATATTTTTCTAGGTTTTGAATCCCTAGCAGCTTTACAGTTTAACCAATCTAATCTACCAGGCCAAAAAGTGTTTTTAATTCCATCAATAACTACCTTCTGAGTCAAATGCTTACCAATGGTAGTATTACGCATGACCTTGACAAGATCAATACAAGCTAAAGCACATGAGAGATTGTCAGCTTGATAAGCACCAAGTAACGGACTAATACTTATCGGAATTCTTCCCGTTATAGTTGAATCAACTAGAACTTCATCTGTCGAGCTCTTCTGAACAGGCTTTGCAATAATCAGGCTTGATCCTCTTTTCTTAGCTATATTGGCAATTGTATCTAGTACCTCTTGTTCATTACTCCCATCTACCACACAAGGTACACCATGTTTAATAATACCTCCCTTCTGACTTGCTATTTCTGCAACAGTATGACCTAAAAAAGATTCATGATCAAGTCCAACTTTAGAGATGACTGTGACTAGTAAGTTTGACTCACTGGGGCTACTACTATTGTCCTCTTCCAATGGTCCTAGAACATTGGTTGCATCAAGTAATCCTCCCATACCAACTTCGATAATGGCTACATCACACGATTGCTCTTTAAATATTTGAAATGCAACAGCCGTTAGTATTTCAAATTCTGTTGCATTAATATTCAGTCTCTTGTTAAATGAAAGGACCTTCTCTTCTGCAAGTTTGAAAAGTTGATAGGATATAGGCTTATTGTTCAAAGAGATACAATCCCATTTATGAACTAGATGTGGTGATGTGAATTTGCCAGTTTTTAATTTAGCTTGTGTGAATATTGCTGATAAATATGCACATATGGAACCCTTCCCATTGGTACCAGCAACGTGGATAGCTTTCCATGACGATCTGTGAGGGTTTCCTAGCTCGGCTAACAATCTAGCTACTCTTGCAAGACCTAGGTCAATAGGCATGATTGAGTGATCACTGAGTARCTAGATCAGAACCTGAATGTTTTGTTCTTCAGATTCAAAAAGCCGAAAAAACCAAGTGCTTCGAAAATGATTCTGCAGGTAACAAAAGATTGTTGAATACATAAATATCTATCAATGGCTCTGACTCCGATGGGTATGGTATTTAACTATTGGTGATATCTTCTGGTGCAAAGAACACAGAGGGTGCGTAATGTGCAACACATAGACGGAGTTCGTTCGAATTTTTTTCTTATCTACCAAAGCCAGTTCAACGGAAAGAATTTACTCTCTAACAACATTCAGAAAAACATTTCTCATGCCATAATTCATTTCATTTCATTTAATATGTTCAATTGATCTAATAGTTCCTTTATTAAATGATATATATGTCAAGATTTTTTTTCATTTTGTAGTAAATTGAGTTTAACCTTCCTTTTCTGCAAGAAGACAGTATGAATATGCAAGATAAACATAAACTCGGGATTGATGCAAATACAGTAGGGGACCAATCAGAAGTTTATTCAAATTATTAGACAAGGATACAATATTTAAATRATAAAATGAATTATAAACGAAATAGAAAAACAGAATAGTATCATCTTTTTCTCCTTATCTGACAAATCATTTCAAGCACCTTTGGGAATGTTGAATCATGCAAAATGTCAATCCAAAGTTGAACCTTATCTTATATTTCCATCATTTCCGTTAACCAACCTACTATCTCCGTTATTAAGAACACTATTGAGATTAGAATAACGTATCAATTAGTTCATTTGGCAATAAATCCTTTAACCAACTGCAGTAAGTGTCCGATGCTGAATTTTCTGTTAACGCTCAATTTATTTACTTTTGAATGTTTTGCATCGGCAAGCTTCCAGCCATCCTTTAACTCTTTGATTTCAAAATTTCCCCGACACCTTAACATAATCTCCATATTGCAATCTCCGACTCTTAGTCTCCAGAAACCCCGCCGGACACAACCACCTATTCATATTGTCTGGCACCCTCAACTTGTAAACACTCCCCCCATCAA
Organism: Sporopachydermia quercuum; assembly: GCA_001599295.1. Lineage (NCBI taxonomy): Eukaryota > Fungi > Ascomycota > Sporopachydermiomycetes > Sporopachydermiales > Sporopachydermiaceae > Sporopachydermia > Sporopachydermia quercuum. The sequence continues at coordinate 1,936,962 of BCGN01000001.1, read as the reverse complement.
ACATCTATCAGTACAATTCAGATTAAAATGAAATTATTCTGTTTGCTACGAACCAAACAGATAGTTGTTTTATCAATGTTAACTTGACKCGTGTTCGTGGCTTTTAAACATATTCTAGGATCCTGTTTTAGAGCTATCTTGCATCGAATAGGATTACAAGTGGATAGTGGTACTCGTTTCACGTCAGCACATCTCCAAATCGAAACGAAGTCGTTAAAGAATTTAATACCCTCATACTTGATGACAGAAAAAACACACACTATAGGCATAGTAAACAAAAGAAAGCTTTAGATTCAAAACCTCAGTTTGGTTTGGGAAAGGAAATAGAACAAAATGTCATTAGAGAGAAGGTTGCGTAACTTATTCCAAGTTCCCCGTAAAGGTATGTCATATGGAGGAATCAATTCAGTAGATAAAAACTCAAGAGTTCATGACACTAGATACATATGAAAATAGTGTAGTTTGATAGTAGTGTTGTATGAAGTAGTGCTCTACAGCCATAGGTCAATGGAATGACCAGCTACCTACCCCAATGTTAAGAGAGTATCAATTGTTGARCAACTGAATTACAATTGGCATAGATTCTCCTGATCTTGTACTGACTTGGCTTAATGTAGCTTGATTTATATACTAACAAGATAAATAGGTGAAACATATGAATTAAGAAGTGGTTTGGTTTCTCAATATGCTTGGGAAAGGTAAGCTGAGTTGATATGAGCGGGATTATACTGARGATGAGTTGCTGAGCAAGCAAGCGAACGAACCTTACGTATTTGTAATGCTACGATTAGACGTTGCACACCACGACGAATCATAATACTAACAACTGTCAATAGAAAGGATGCAATTCAACGGGTTATCTCAGCCATGACTGTTGGCAAAGACGTCTCAGCTCTATTCCCAGATGTATTGAAAAACGTTGCAACCCACGATTTGGAACAGAAGAAGTTAGTTTATTTATACCTTATGAATTACGCACAGTCACATCCTGAGTTATGTATTTTAGCTGTTAATACTTTCGTTCAAGATTCAGAAGATCATAACCCATTAGTAAGAGCTTTGGCTATTAGAACAATGGGTTGTATCAGAGTTGATAAAATTGTTGATTACATGGAAATTCCTCTAAGAAAAACAATTAAAGATGATAATCCATATGTAAGGAAAACAGCTGCAATTTGTGTCGCAAAACTTTATGATTTRAATCCTGAAATGTGCATCGAAGAAGGATTTCTTGGAATGCTGCAAGGATTATTAGAAGATTCCAATCCAATGGTCGTTGCCAATGCTGTTTCTGCGTTAGGAGAAATTGAGCAAATGGGTAAGAAACAATGTTTATTTATTTCACCACCTGTTTTAAGTAAATTATTACTAGCATTGAATGAATGTACTGAATGGGGAAGAGTTTCAATATTATCAGCATTATCTAGTTATCGAGCAGAAACACCCGAAGAAGCCAAACACATTTGTGATCGTGTTGTTCCTCAGTTCCAACATGTGAATGCAACCGTTGTATTGGCAGCAGTTAAAGTAGCAATCGCTAATCTTGATTTAATATCAGGTGAAGACCATGCTACGTTAATGAAGAAAATGGGTCCTCCTTTGGTATCCTTAGTTTCCACACCGCCGGAAGTTCAATATGTTGGCTTAAGAAATATTCGAGTTATTCTGCAGAAGTATCCTTCAGTATTGAGCAAAGAAATCAGAATCTTCTACTGTAAATACAATGATCCACCCTACTTGAAGTTGGAAAAGCTAGAAATTCTTATCATGTTAGCAAATGATCAAAGTGTATCAACGTTATTAAATGAACTGAAAGAATATGCAATGGAAGTTGATACAGAATTTGTTCGTAAGGCTATAAAAGCAATTGGACAATGCGCTATAAAATTAGAAAGTGCTGTTCAAAAAGCAATTGATATTTTACTTGAACTGTTCAATAGTAAAATTTCATACGTTGTTAATGAAACTACTATTGTTTTGACTGATATCATTAGAAGATATAGGAAGTTCGAGAATATAATAATTCCTCAACTATGCGAGAGTTTTGATATGATTGATGATCCTGAAGCTAAAGCAGCATTGATATGGGTTATTGGTGATTATTCAAGTAAAGTACCGGATGTGGAAAGTAAACTTGAAGCATTTACTTCTACATACGCTGATGAACCATTAATTGTCCAAAGACAAATTCTCACTACTGTTGTTAAAGTCTACTTGAAGAAAGGAACTAGTGATGTTCAAAAATACCTTCAACAAGTATTGGAACTTACAACCAATGAATCTGATAATGCAGATTTACGTGATCGAGCATATATTTATTGGAGACTCTTATCTGCTGATACCAAGATTGCTAAAGCAATCACTAGTACCAAATTACCAAAGATAAAAGGGTCTATTACAGAATTTTCTCCTGCCCTATTAAAAGAATTGATCTCTGAATTATCATTAATCTCTTCCGTTTACCATAAGCCTGCATCATCTTTCATTCAAACAGGTCAAAAGGTTGCTGTCAGCTCGGTAGGAACTGGCATATCTGATCTAGAGCAAATGGCCAAAAAAGAAATTGTATCGAAAGCTGTTCAAGGTGAAACATTACTTGATTTTGATGATGGTGATAAAGTGGCTGAGGAAGTTGCAGCATCTTCAGGTAATGTTCTTGACGAACTCAATGATTTATTCTCTAGTCCTGCTGTTTCCCAGACTCCTGGTGGCTCATCTAAGGATGATATTATGAATTTGTTTGGCTCACCAATAGCAACAGGATCGTTAACCACGCTTGGCTCACCTAGCGTTAACTCCGGAAACACACTTGATTTATTGGGATCTCTCGGTGGAGCGACCAATGGAAACTCAAATACTACACCTTCAGCAACCGGTTCCAATGCTGGACAGACAAGTGCTAAAGCCAGTAACGATTTATTAGATTTGTTTTGATTAGAGATATTTAGAGAGATGTTCAATGAACAATGCATCTGAATGCGCTGATGAAAAGTAATTTAAGGAGTGATGTATGTATATTTAAGTATCTCTTGAGTACGTGTTCTCTGTATCATCTGGATTACTCAGCACATTTTAGAATAAATAGGGAATTCATATGGTGTTCAGTTCGCTGATAAGTCCAGCTCAATAATTTTGTCACTTTTTCTGGAACTCCTTAATAGAATATTAGACATCATACTAAGTATACATATATTAATACATTACTTACTAAAAGTTCGGCCGACAGTTATTCTGAGACTTCACACTACTATCTATATAAATAGACTTTCCCATTGGCAGAACCCCCGGCTAGCCAATTTTCCTTGGGATGAAACATACMAACAGCAGGAACAGCAGTCATCAACCCATCATCGTCATCAATATGTCCAATCTGATACCCCTCTTCCGTATAAACATCTAAATATTTATTCATATTAGCAATAACAAACTTCCCAACTCCATCAGAAGGATCTCTTTGCCAACGAGGTTTCAAAATAGATACCCATCTACCAGTTTGACAATTATGCTTTATTGTTAGATTTGGTGTTAAAACTCCATCATTCTTTTCCCCTAGTAAATACTTATCATCCCATTTACTTGGGCAATTTAAATGAAATAATTGGATTTTATCATCATAGCCGCAAGACACTAGTTTATTATTTAAGTTCCAATCAACATGACTAACACTTAATCTACTACTAAAAGTTCCATATAAGTGAGGCCTTTTGAATTTGATTTCTTCATCTTCGGGATCAGTTAACGTGGAGACATTTCTCAAGTCCCATAACTTTAGTGTTCGATCTAATGATCCGGTTGCAATCTGATAATTACAATTAGGATTGATAGCAAATCCACCAATTTTATGATCAGTAAGAGAATAACGGTAATCCTCCGAAAACTTTTGATCAACTTTTACTGGTTTGCTTCTTGTGCTTCTCCTAGTAGATGTAGATTTAGGAGACTCTCTTAAATCCAATCTAGCAAATTCACCATTAAGAGTTGTGAAGTATAGAACATTTGGTTCAGCAATATTCATATCAGATATGCCATTATAACCGGAAGCATTCCCAATATCATAATGATAAATAGCATTTGATTGTAGTTTAGATAAGTTCATTACACGGACTGTCCCATCATATGCACAGCTAAATACTTGATCATAAGCTGCAGTATTCACCAATATTTTACACACAGATTTCGAGTGAAATCTAAAAGTTTTCACATCATCTGATCTTTCAGTTGACTCATCATCAGTTTCATCGACTATCCATAAACCAACATGACCAGTTTTATCTCCAGCAATAACCAACTTACGGTCAGCGTTGGGATGAATGTCAATTGAATAGACCCTTTCTGGTGTAACTTTCGGGGGTTCGAATTCATCATATAATTTTAATTTACTTAATTCTTCCCTTAATTTAGGAATGTCTTTAGGTATTTTCGTTTCATCCTCCATTTTAACTAACGTATCATAAAAGTCTCCACCAGAGATACTTTTCCCAAGTTCAGCAATACGTTTAAGAGATTCTGCTGCATCTTCTTCATTCTTAACTTTTGATTTATAAGCTGACGTCAAAATATCTTCYAATTTAACATCACCAATGATTTTTTCATCCTTTAATTCTTGTAATTTTTGTTTCTGAATTTCAGCAGCATCGGCTGCTGTACCAAAATTGGTCATAGTTTCTTTGAAATCATCTGCTAGACCAGTTAGCTCAACTTTTTCGCCTGCTATCCGTTTCGACTTTCTTCTTACAACTGGTTCCTCTGAATGCTTCCTTTTGACAGTCCTTCGTTTTGGTTTATTAATTTTCTTTTGTTTTTCTTCTTCTTTCACCACTTGCTTGATATCTTGTTGAAGAGCATCCAATTCCAGCTGTTTCAGTAGCTCTTTATTCCGCTGAATATTCAGCAGTCTCTGCCGTTCAAATTCATTTACGCTCTTCATTTTCAAATACAGTCTATTATATATACACCGTATAACTCCTGAAAATAGTCTATCCTTAGAAAGATTACCTATGATACATTCGAGATAATTTATGAGGGAAATTTGTCAGTAATACTTGAATTACATTAGCCGATCGATTATTCTTACAAACCATCAACTGAAGTTGATACACTCTATACATTTAACTCTCATGATCCTTCCATCACCATTAACTTCCATATGGTATATATATTTTATTCAGACCTTATCGTCTTCTAATCATTCATCTCCTCTCTTTTCTCCTTCCCGAATCATTTCTGCTTGAAAAAGCTCATTTCTCTCATTTCTAACATTGGGTCTCCCACTATCCTTGTTATCAGTAAAGTTAAACACGAAAACCGTGTCTTGACACGAAATACAAGTATGCATCACATGACCTTACCGTACTCAAAATGGAAACTGTACTTTGTAGTCAGACATTTGTTTGTTAGTAGAATAAATATATGTCCTGCGATTGATATATGTAACAATGTAGTACCATTTTAACAGCCGTTTGCTTATTAGAAGAATAAAACGTTCAATTACTTAAAGAAACAATAATCAGCATAAGGAAGACTATGATAATACGATTTCTATGGATGCTTTGATTTCACTATTTGAATTGACAGTGCCCAGGGAAGCTCAAAACATAGGCTATGAATCGTAGGGTAGTACCAGTATGGATGATGATATTGAAAGACAGTTTAGTGTCAGTTGCTGCTACTCAGAAACAATGCGTGACAATCTGATATTCAGTTACGATACTGTGGTTGAAGACGAGCTTCTAGAAGATGATGTTTTTTCCAGTCAGGAAAGTATAAAGAGTATTCCTACAAGTCCTATTGTACCACCAGTAGAAAGGAAGAGAGTCTTACAAGATGGAAGTGATAGGGCGAACATAGTTACCAACAATAAGGATCATTGCATAGCCTTTCAAACTGCAACAGGATCGCCACCAGAAAGACCTAGAGAGTGCAAGAAGCTGAAAACTGTCAGTAGAGACCGTATAAAGCAGAGTGGCATATTGGCTTTCTTCAAGAAAGATGATAAACCACAACTGACTCAAGATTCAGACACAGAAGAACCTTTAATTGATACATATATAAGGAATGAAATTACGCGCGGTGGCATTATTGCAGGAGGAGTCACAAGACTTTTGGGAGGCCATTATCAAAGGTATCATCGGAAGGAATGCTTTCCTTTCAGTAAGTGAAAACTTGGTTATAAGAATGAGATGGTCGAAGGCATGAGAACCTGGAAATGGAAGCTTCCTTTTGGAGTTGTTACTAATATATGTTTCTAGCAAATGGATTTCCGCAGTATACGAAAGCACAATTTATTACTACGGAGGATCCAATTCTCACAAGATTGGGATCAACCGCTTGGATTAAGGGCTGTATGTGGCACAGCTTTATTTCTTAATATGTGTGATATGCGTACTTTCGCATTGATACAGATTATTTACTATTGTTAGATATACTAACCAAATTGCACTTTAGCTCCATTAATGGTAACGAAAAAGTCACCCCATGAATTTAGCATAAAATCGTTAGGTATGTTGAACAACTCATTAAGAGTCAAGAGTTATTTCTGGCTACTGTTGAATTGTGAAGAAAAGCATGCTAACAACTGTATAGAAAAGAGTCCAGGTTCAAATTTAAAATTTGAAACACTAGGATCCAGTGGTTCAGTTGGTTCGACTATCAAAAAGCTTGATGCTTCACTGGGAAATGGGGAAATCTATGTACTGCGGAACGATGGAGCCATGACAATAAGAAAAATAAGGAAGTTCAATCATCCGTACGCCGAAGGTTTAAGGATACTGGAAGGAGTTGAGCATTTTGATGAAAGAAGGAAAATAACCCAGTTTCAGCTTAATGAAAAGTCTTTTAACCTTTTAGCAATGCATTGCTGGAATGGTCAAATGGCTGTAGCCGATAAAAGGCATACCAATTYTCAAAGTATTGAGCCTTGTATGATGCTTGGCGGCTTTAAGAGAACAACTACAACGAAGCAACTGGATAATTCTGTTAGAAGTAGAACCCCTGAAATACTTTGGATAGATGATTATAAAATTGCAATGGCATATACTAATCGATCAAAACTGTTCATATGGGATTTGAGAAATACGAAAGATGCTATATTCGATCAGTGCCCTCAACAAAACTTGCATCTCAACGTTCCTAAGTACTCAGCATTTCTACAAGGTACAAGTAAAGGATCAGGATCAGTATTTGATGCAAATGAAAACAGAATTGTTACTATTTCATATGACTCCAATCAAGGAAACCTGTGGGTACTTGATAAAGGGGGAAGTATGCATGGTTATAGTAGAACTTTTGATGGGTTTAACGGATATCTTGGCTGCTTCCAATTACCTACAAATGACTTTCAAAATACATCTTTAAGATATGATGAGGTTCAACATACTGCAAAGTTGAACGATAGTTTAACTGTTGGTGTTGAGAGCTCAATTCTCAAGATACCTTACCCTACATCCTTATTTCAAATCGACTATATGCAACAAGCTTATGAATCTTGGAATAGTGCGAAACAACATGGAATTGTTTGTCCATATAGATTTAGAGGCTCTGTCGCATGGAACGGTGAATCGTTAATGGGAGATCTGAAGTCCTTGGTGTACGCAGAGTTACCTGATGAACAAGATCGTTTATTGCTGGCAGCTACTGAAGGAGACAGTCACAGTTATTGCGTTGCCTGGAGAAATAACTATCTGCATTAAGGAGTCTATTGTTTGATTATTTAAAGTATATAAACTAGTTTTCTTAATACGGCGATCAACATATGAGAGATAAATACAAATCTAATGATCTAGTCATCGGAGATCTAATCATCGGAGTATCATTATTAGCCACGTGATTACAACCAGATCTGCATATAAAACATGAGTATGCATATTGCTACATATATTTATCTTGCATTTTTCCCACCCTCAGAATCATTCACCAGCCATTAATACTTATTCACAAAGTTAGCACCAACAGGTTCATCATTTTCATGAACCTATGGGTTGTGATATTTAGCATTAGTAGTTTGAGTTCTGATGTAGTCTTCTTTAATAATATACTATTTAGATTTCCAATCCTATTGCTACCTAACGCTATCCTTAATCAATTAATGCACCTACATTCGCTTCAACTCTAATCACGTGAATTTTCACTACAACTATTTTAAATCTTCAGTCCTACCCCCGTGCTTTCAGCCATTCCAAGAAGCCAGCTAAACCTGGTCAACCAACACGTAATGAGGCACAGGCAACTATTCTTCTTATCATGACTGCAATTAAAATAGCTATTCATTAATCCATTCTCACCCTTCGGCATGACTCTTATGAGCCGTTTTAAAAGTAGYAAGGAGCTAAGAGAATTGTTCTGATTATATACGCTCCTAAAAGAGTACCGTCTGACAAGTGGCATACGTACGGCAGCTCGTGTTTTGGTAGTATAACTAGCTGAATTAGAGTAGTGAAAACATAAAGAACTATTATGGCTACGCTTATTCGAGAAGTACAAGACCGTACGACAGAATTCCAGCAATGTGTTCAGTCAGTTGCTCGGATGAACCGAGGAGTTGGTCAGGGTGGGCGGAATAAATCGTTGAGCGGTCAGTTAAGTTTAAATGGTTCCGGAGGAACAACTGGGAAAACAGCTAAAAGTGAATTTGCTCTTAGAGCATCAGGAATAGCTAAAGATATAAAACACACAACTGATATGTTAAGTAGATTAGCAGTTCTAGCAAAGAAAAGAACTATGTTTGATGACCGACCGGTGGAAATAAGTGAATTGACATTCGTTATCAAACAAGATATTATCAGGATAAAACAGACTCTAACCGAATTACAAGAGTTTGCTAGAAGTAAAGGTAAATGGGGTAATAGTAAACAAGACTCTCAAATAAGTGAGCATTCAAAGAATGTTGTGAATTTATTGCAAGGGAAGCTGACGGATGTCACAACTGAGTTTCAGACTGTTTTAGAAGTGCGGACTAAAAATATGGAAGCCAGTAAAAGTCGAACACAACAATTTCTATCAGCAAATGCCAATTCTCGTGATATTTCAAGGGGCGGAAGTGCTTTAGGTGATACAGCATCTCCTCTTTATTCCTCGCAGAACTCTTCTGGTTATTTTAATAATGGTCCTAATGCTGCTATTGCATCTGATATTTCACGTACTGGTTCAGCAGCTCCTACCGTTTCAGATAATCCATATCTTCTCTCTGATTCAAACGATGATACAAAAGATCCTGGAGTTTCGTACCCTACAGCTGATTATCTTTCACTTCCTTCTCAAACACAACAAATGGCATTATTAGAAGAGCAACAAGTTCAAGGAAATATGTATTTGAATGAAAGAAACCAAGCTGTAGAAGCAATTGAAAGCACAATTCAAGAGTTGGGAGGAATATTTGCTCAATTGGCAACGATGGTTGCTGAGCAGGGAAACATTGTCCAAAGAATTGATGCCAATACTGAAGATATCAATATGAATATAACTGGAGCTCAAAGAGAGTTATTGAAGTATTATGCAAGAATATCTTCAAACAGATGGCTCTTCGTTAAAATATTTGGGGTGCTTATTATGTTCTTCTTCCTATGGGTTCTTGTTAGTTAATGGTGAAGAATATGTTTATCATCATCAACAAACTCTGCATATTATTCTCTTTTCAATATTTTTATATTATAGTTCTTCAACTCTTTATTGCAGTATTGCTATTGTTGGGAGTTAATTTCTATAAATAATGGTTTACATTATAATATTTATGGTATTGTTCTATTAAACCGTCAATTGATCGAATTAATTATAGCAGGCACGTTGAAAATGGTAAACTGGAAGCTTGTTATGATATGACTTTGTATGAGCATTGAATCGATTAAAACTTCCCTGATGCAATAGTGATCGAAACGTGGAAGAGCATTTTAGTCAGGAGAGATGATAGCTGGTAATATTGGAAACTGGCATTGAAGACAGATGAAACAGTATGAAGTTAACTAAATTGTCACTGACAATATGATTTGATATTGTCAATTCGCATCGGACAGCATCTGAACTAGTTAGTGAATTGACTTTATTATCTACTAAAATGGTATATAAATGATATATAGTTGAAGTTACATATAATAGTACTGTCTATCTAATTGTCACCTACAATTGGTTGATTCAATCAATTATATGATACATCCATTTCAATTATGCTGAAAATAGTAAAGTAGGATGTCATTACCTTGCTGAATTTTTCATTTGACGTAAGGTAATATATAATTCAATGTAATAAATTAACATCAGAAAAACGAACACATTCGTAATCACATAAACTGCCAAGAAAGTGTTGAAAAATAGTGGTCTTTGTACCAAAAGATGATGAAACATCGATTGAGATGAGAAAATAGTTTACAATTAATCTTAGTATTCAAATTGGCCTTTGTATAAGAGCTCAACTTTCGTGAGAAATTATGTAAATCTTACCAATAGCTTGTATTCCAAATTTCTACAACCTCATCCAAAAGCTAATACTTTGATGCTTTCAAATATCATACATTATGAGTATGTATTAACAGATCAAACCTAACATCAAAAGACATTCCTATTTCTGCATCACACTTCTTACAGCACCCATTTACCATAAAACCAAGAGATCCCTATTATAAAGCCATTTCTGCTTGTAATTTCTTTAATTCGGCTTCTTCATCTTCTTCATCTGCCTTCTTCGCTTGAATACTACTTGGCAAGTTTGATACAGCAGCAAACTTATCCTCAACAGAAACATCATCATGCAAATCACCAACAGGTATCGGCACATTACCAGCAGAAACCATTTTAGCATCAAGAGCTTCTTGTTCTAAGGCTTCTAATTCGTCATTTAGTTCATCTTCATCTACTTCGTTACCTAATGGTCTTGAAATTGCATCAGATATCTCTTCACCTAGAGCAACCTGTTCACGTATATCATCCATTGTAGCATCGACTTTATCGATATTCAAATTACCATGGATTTGCTTGATAGCATTGGCACCCTGTTGCATTGCTTTCATTGTTTCTAGATTTAGGTTGGCTGATTCTATGGCAAATAACTGGGATTCTAATGAATCTATTTGAGCTTGAACTTTCTCTAAGTTTGATTCATATAGCTTCTTCCTCTTTAATGCGTTTCTAGCTAATGTTTTATTAGTGGAAACGTTTTTCCTGGCTATTGCTTCTTGTTCTTCTATTTGCCCTTGAACATGTTTTTCTTTCTTCGACAACATTTCAATATGTGTTCTTAGATCAACAATAGCCTTCTTAGGCAATTCCTTTTTGTTGCCATTATTACCAAACAGATAGCTCCACATTTCGATTATGTTTAGGTTTATGCTTATAGAGAGATTAGTGTGTCTAAGCTGATTTCTATGCTCAACTGATTTGATTCATTCAACTCGTCACTTCAGAAGCTTGATTTTTGATCTATGCCTCAACAAAAAGATAAAGAAGAAAAATATTAAATTTATTGTTTGCCAGTTTGCTTATTTACCTTTTGCTCAAACAAAAGCTTTATCTGTATTCGTTATTCTTGTCTTGTGTGTACGCTTCAGTTGACTGGTAAACTGATGATAATTACAACGACTGCGTTGAAATATAAACAGATCACCACTTCATCTATTATTCGAACTTAGTTAAAACCAACTATTTTGTGTAGAAATAATACTCTCAATAAAATACCTTGATTTCTTATTTCTTCTTAGATAAGGATGTAGAATAATCTGGGCGATAACAGAATCGCAATACAAAGTAGTTATGAAGCCGCTAATATTTTAGTGTGTAAAAATGAAGGAAGGGTGACATTGGTGAAGGGGGGCGTAGGGAAGACAGAGGAGAATGAAATTGCGGGGGGAATGCTCTGAGACTGAAATGAGGTCTCAGTAGATAACAGGAGGAGATGATGGATAGAGAGGATATACGCACAAGTAGAGCGAAAGTGTCATGACCATGATTACAAACAAATGCAACCAATGGTAATGGCAACACGCTATTTGGTTTTCTTCTAACTATTATACAAGATAATTGTAATAGACTCGAAGTGAGCCCATAGTAGCACTATAATATCCGTATTGATCCTACTTCAATAGCATTATTTCCGGTATTATTCACCTACAACATACACAAATGGATACAGCACTCCCACAGTTCTACAATCATAAAAACCCTACCAAATCAGCTCAAATACTTCGTAAATATAACAACAGTTYATTATTCTTTCCAACTTCCAAAGCCACCTTTGTTCCTCATTATTCATCTTCATCTTAACACYCTCCTTCTCATCCTTCTTTCAACTCTTTTTCTCTTCAGCCCCACCCCCCCTTGTATTCCTTCATCCTTATTTCTCCTTATCATCCAACTAAATTATTACGTAATCGTGTATATAGCTTTCAGTGAAAATTTTTTGTTAATGTGTGAAAATTTAGTTATCCTTCTGATGTTATCGTCTGCGTTGGTTAGCTATCAGGCTGACCCCTAGGTAATTACCATGTATTGAACAATCAACAAAATTATACAACGTACACATTAAGAGAAATACGGACGATTTTCTTCGACCAGGAAAACAGTCTATTCTCCGTCAATAGTTTTCTACTGTCAAGGTAATCATTGTCCTTGATTGTTTATTATCATGATAATCAAGGTTTACAAATACTGATTCGATAGGTATTTAAAAAAGATAGATAGAAGAATCATTGTTGATCTTAAAATTGGGCAGGCATCGAAAGGAGAATCAGGAGGTGATAATATTCCAACATGTTGAGRGCTCTGAAAGCTTCTGGTAAGAGGAGCAGCTGTAGAGGGAATTTTTATAGAAGGGGAGGCAAACTGTTATGTGGAAACAATGACTTTAACGGGTTAAGCAATAGATATCAACTCATGAGTATCAGAAGTATCAAAACTAATTATCCTGCAAACTATCCATTGCCAGCAACTGAAGCAGTCAGATCCAATGACACTTCCTCACTTTTATTTCATAAAGAACCAGTGATAGCTACAATTTATGATCCAACTATCAGAAATCCTCATGCTAAAGATTTAGCCCATATATATGCTTTACTTGAAGCTTGTCTAGCCAAACAAGATTGGGCAAGAGTTAAAGTGTTATTACAAAATCTGTACAAATCATCGCATGCTTCTCCACCTTTCGTAAACGCTGTGAATAAGTTTTTATTTGCTTACTCTCAGCAGCCAGATACTCGTTTGGCTGATATGAAAGAGACATTATCTGGACTTGTTGAAGAATTTACTGGTTTAGTCCCAAATTCTTATATGTTTGCTATCTTAATCCGAACAGCTTTTGCAGAAGGCGCCCAAAAGGAACAAGCTACTGAAGAAGTCGAACATAACGTGGCGAGATTAGTTAAAGAATATATCCAGAGCGATGAAGGTCGATTACCAGCTGATTTATTACTTCACCCTGATGTTCTTGGTATTGATGCTATGTTGTATATTATCAAAACATTTTCCGTTGAGGAGTCAAATATCCCTAGAGAATTCAGAGAGTTGGTCAGATTGGCTACCGAGGAAGCCGACAATGTTGCTGATGTCTGCGAAGATTACGATTTTGGCGTTGGAAAAGAAGAAGAAGTAAGCGAATTGAATGAAGCAGCAACTTTGTTCACCAATAGTGAGAACTTAGAATCTGCAACTAGTAATGAGGTCGAGAATTCCACCATGGCAGATTCTATCCCTAACGGTATTGAAGCTCTTGTTGCAGTTGATACTTTTGGTATGAAAGTTATCAGAAGAGCTTTGTTAGCGTTAAGAATGGATCCCAATCCTTCAAATGTGGAGCTTGCAGGCGCTTTAAAAACAATCCGAAAAGAAGCTATAGAGTTCTATAAAACTGATAAATTCACTTCAGTCAATTTTTTTGAAATCCGTAATTCTCTTCCTAAAGAGAGAGTTGCWGAGTTTGAAAATGCGATGACCGTACTCAACTTGGAAAGACAAAAGATTATTGAATTGAAATCTCGTGAAGCTGCTGAACATAAGTGGAAACATGATTACGAGGCACTGAAAAACATAGGTATCATGAGTTTAAATAAAACATTGAATACTCAGCTGTGGAAATGGCATCAAGATATGCTTCAAGTGCTGAATAGTGAACTGGAAAGAATTGATAGCTTGATCAATGAGAATTCAAAGCCAGAGGATGTAACGGTGGGATCTAAACGAAGAATCAGCATTCATAGAACAAAAGGCTTATCATCAGAAGAAAGAGAATTATTGTACGTTGCACCATTTCTTAAGCTCGTGTCACCTCAAAAGCTTACTGTGATCACTATTTTAGAGTTATTACGTCTCTTTGGTGTGAAACACGAAGAAACAGAAGGTGTCCGTACTGCTAGAGCTGTTTTACAAATTGGTCGTTCTGTGGAAATGGAATTCCGATCAGAAGAAGTCTTCAAAAATGATAGTACTTTCTTTAAAGAGTTTAAGAGAAGAACACATTCACAAGAATTTAGAATCGCTCTTTCTAATTCAAAGGCAAGAATTAATTCAAATAATGATAACGAGGGTTGGCCACAAGATGTTCGGGCTAAAATTGGTTCACTACTTATTTCAATGCTTCTCCAAGTAGCAAGAATCCCTGTTTCTGGTGTTGACCCTGATACGGGGAAGACAGTGTTCGGAACTGCACCTGCATTTTATCACGCATATGTTTATCAACAAGGTAATCGTTTAGGTGTTGTCAACGTACATAAGTCATTACTTACACAGTTATTATCCGAGAGAGTTCAAGGTGTAATTCAACCACATTTACTTCCTATGCTTACTGCCCCTCAACCATGGGGTGTAAGTAATCATGGTGGTTATTTATATTCTAAGGCTGCATTGGTTCGAACCAAAGATTCTCCGGAACAAGTCGCTTATATTAAGGCAGCATTCAAACAAGGAGCATTAGATGATGTCTACGAAGGTCTCGATGTTCTTGGTAGAACAGAATGGACCATTAATAAGAGGATTCTTGATGTGATTATATCAGTTTGGAACTCCGGTGAAGAATTGCTTTCAGTGCCTCCTTTGATTGAAGAATTAACACTACCTGATCCTCCACCAAGAGACTGTGACCCAAGATATAGAAGAGATTGGCTCAGAGAGTGTAAAGAACGAACTAATAGATATCAATCAGTTAGATCACAAAGATGTGATACCAAYTATAAATTAGAAATCGCTAGAGCCCTTGTTGGTGAAAGATTCTATTTCCCTCATAACTTAGATTTTAGAGGTAGAGCATACCCTATTACTCCTCATTTGAATCACTTAGGTAATGATGTTGCCAGATCATTATTGATGTTCTGGAATGGTAAGAAGTTAGGTGAAAGTGGGCTTAAATGGTTACATGTTCATTTGGCTAATCTATGTGGTTTGGATAAGCAATCTATTGAGACAAGAGTTAAGTATTCATTAGACCATAAAGAAGATATTATAAAATCAGCAGCTGATCCTTTGAATTATAAATGGTGGCAGGCTGCTGAAAAGCCATGGCAAGCGTTAGCAGTTTGCTTTGAATTATCCGAAGCATATAAATTAGATGATCCATCAGAGTTCATCTCTTATATTTCAGTTCATCAAGATGGTACTTGTAATGGTTTACAGCATTATGCTGCCTTAGGAGGTGATTTTGAAGGTGCGAAGCAAGTTAACTTGGTCCCAAATTCAAAACCTCAAGATGTTTATACTCATGTTTGTCGTATAGTACAAGATAAAGTTGACAAAGATGCAGCAAATGGTGTTGAAGAAGCAATCAGTGTTCAGAATTACGTCACTAGAAAGGTGGTTAAGCAAACAGTAATGACTAATGTGTATGGTGTTACTTACATTGGAGCCAGATTACAAATTCAGAGTAAATTAAAGGATTTGGGTATCTACGACCGATTGCAAATAAACAGGATATCTCAATATCTTACTAAATTGGTTTTCACAGCTATTAGAGAGTCTTTCCATGGCGCTCATTTAATTCAAGATTGGCTTGGAGAATGTGCTAAACTAATCTCAAAATCAGTTCCCGTTGAACCTGGAATTGAAGAATCTGAATATGACGATGCGTTTCCAAAATCAAAATCAAAACCAAGACCCAAAAGTCCTGATTTCATGACATCTGTCATTTGGACAACACCATTAGGATTACCAGTTGTCCAGCCATATCGTGATGAAAAGAAGAAGCAGGTTGATACCAATCTGCAAACAGTTTTTATTACTGATCCTTTCGCTATTAATCCAGTGAATAGCAGAAAACAGGCATCTGCTTTCCCACCTAATTATATCCATTCCTTAGATGCTAGTCATATGTTACTGAGTGCTATTGAATGTGGTAGACAGAGYATTGAATTTGCTGCTGTTCATGACTCTTATTGGTCTCATGCTTGCGATGTTGATAATATGAATAAAGTACTTCGAGAATCATTTGTTCAATTGCATAAAGTTGATTTGATCCAACAATTGAAAGACGAATTCGATAAACGTTATTCCGGATATGTTAGAGTTGGATATATCTCAAAGACTTCTCCTTTGGCTCATGAAATCAAACAGTATAGGGCAACACTCCAAGAGAAGTTGAAGAGGAAACCAACCCTTGAAGATGAGTTAAAAGAAGAACAAGAAAGAAGAAGACTATTGAGATCAAAAGATTCAATCGAACGCAGGAAAGGAAAAGCAATGGTCACTTCTGTTAATATTGCTTCTAAGTATAACGTTGAAGAATTCATGTATTATAAGCAGAAGAAGAAGAGGATCACTCAAGTCAGATCTTCAGAGGATCGTAAAGCAGGCAGTTTTCATGAACCAGAAACTTTGATTGATGATGCTGATCCTGAGGCTGAAGAATTTCTTGATACTAAGTACACACAAGTTAATGGTGTAACAATTCTGACTGAATTGAAATTTCCAGAAATACCTCCTAAAGGTGATTTTGATGTTTCTGTTGTGAGGGATAGTCAATATTTCTTTTCCTAGATGGGAAGGGCCAATTTGGAGGTTCTGATTGGTGAGGCTACTATCCGTGTTGATGTTGAAATGAAATGAATGAATGGTTTGGTTTTGATTGTTCGTATGTATAGCGGAAGAAACAGATCAYCTTATGTTTTACTTGTATATAATTCACTTTTTATGATGGAAAAGGACTATAATTGATTGAGCAGAACATTCAGTAGCCTATCTGAATATGAAAAGCTTAGATATGAATGATCTGTAATAGACAGTTGATTGGATATATTAGATTTTTATTGAATTTGTTTGTAGTAGTAGTAGTAGTATTTACGAATGATACAACTATAATAAAATACGTACTTCTATTGTTCATTACTTAGCATATTTGGTTTTTGAATTATGAATKTTTTATGTCTATATTTTGCTTTCTATAGTTGATTACTATAAAAGTTAATCAAGTAATAATCCTTTAGCATATAAACTGAGAATCGACTAAGACTTTATGATGTTCCCACTAAAAAACTTCTGTYAAGAACACACTTCAACAAGCTAATGTTCGATTGACTAATTGAAATTGTTGGTTTCAGTAGTTGATCATTCAGCATTGAACAGATGATCGAATGTCTTCCCCTTTAATGAAGCAAAGTAAACTCTAAACTGTTTCCACCATCCAACCATTTTGGATCTGATCATTGTAGCATAAAATATACATTATAATGCTTTAAGAATAATACTTGATTGAGTACCAAGCTGTTGTTGTTTGTTCGTCTGTTCATCAATGAAATACTTGCCGCTCAAGTTATCAATCAGACAGATATCATAAGTTCTGTCCTCTGATATACTTTGATTTTTACATACTTTCTCAATCCCATATCAAGAAAGTCAGATTTAATACTAAATTTGAACCAGAAAAAAAAATAACTTTTGATGTCGTTATCGTCTTCATGCTATTTTACCTTGTTCTTCGAAGCTCTCAATCAAAGGCAATAATGGCTCTATCTCTCGTCTATCAATAAGATCGAATTCCTTAGCAAACGATATGAAATGAGCAAAGAAGGAATTCCAATGAGCTTCAATGCTTAAATGCACATATTTGTCAAAATGATTATGATATATGTGAGCAAATACTCTAAACATTTGTCTAAATATATTTTTCAAATCTCGAACAAAACTAGGAGGAAAAGGAACACCAGTTTTAGTGGGAAAGATCGTTTGATCATTGAATTTATTGCTCATCCAGGATAAGACATAATCAATATAAGCACCAGCAGGTAAAACAACGTTCTTTTTATTAGTATCAACCCATAGATAATCGATTCCTGGACCAGCATTCATAGTAGGACATGCTTCTGGAGTTAAGTATTCGGCAATAACGCCATAAAATTGGTTTAAATTTGTATAGAATTCAAATGCATTTAAAGCTAGCCATTCATTATAGTCGACATATTTTGGTAATTGAACAATTGTTTTGAATGATCCTTTGACTAATGAAGTACGAACAAAAGGTTGGCATAGGAATAAAGGTGTTTGCTGGTTTGATTGTTGTTGTTGCTGTTGCTGTTGTCGAGAATGATGAAGTTGCTGCTGTTGTTGCTGTTTTGATGGCGAATTGGCTCTTCTTAATGATAATGAGGAGGAGCTACCTGTTGCATTGTTGTACGGATAGTTATTATTTAGTTGGTTTGACTGGGGTTTTGATTTTTTTGAGCTTCGAGCAAAGCCTCTTTCCAATTAGTTAGTACAGTTTCTTGTTAATAAAGAAAAGAACCAAAGCATCGATTATAATCAAAGTAGTGGTTTCTGTCAATAAACTTACTTGATTGTATTGAAGAATGACATCTTGGTTGTGCGTATGTGTGAATATATGATGGGTAAGTGATACGATGGGTCAAATAGTGATCAGCTGGAATAGACTAAATGCGATAGATCAATATGTGTGGATATGAATTAAATCAAAGGAAAGTAAGACACAGTTCACTTTTGGCATATGAAATAGTAAAGTATGAAGCATTAGTATTAGTTGAGTAATGCTGGTCAACAAAATCTGCTGTTGTATTGCTTGAGACGCTTGGTGTGCTTATTGGTTGTTTTA
This sequence comes from Sporopachydermia quercuum, assembly GCA_001599295.1. Taxonomy (NCBI): domain Eukaryota; kingdom Fungi; phylum Ascomycota; class Sporopachydermiomycetes; order Sporopachydermiales; family Sporopachydermiaceae; genus Sporopachydermia; species Sporopachydermia quercuum. The sequence goes on along the minus strand of BCGN01000001.1, from coordinate 1,917,962 downwards.
TGTTCGAAAGAAGGAAGAGAAACATCAACGCGCGTTGAGATTTCTAAAAATGATATAGAGAAGGAACTTTATTTGGAATTCTGCATAACCTTGCGTTGGAGTTGCAGATAGAAGGGATGGACATAATAAGGCAGAAGATTCCAAGCTTGAAGTAAACACATTGATGGGAAAAAGTAATGTTGAAGAAGTATACAATTTGCTCTCCTATGCATAAGGGAGTTATATGTGTTGTGGAGCTGCTTTATGTAATAGTTAGCATCTGGATGAGTTTCAGATGCTCTGTGGGGATAGTTTGCAAATTTAAGGTTGATGGTATAGTGAAGAAGCAAGCTATTCGTRCATGTRTAATGCATAAATACACATATCTAATATACTATGTGAACTTCAATAAGCTTTCAAAAGTATGTGTATCCTATGCATAATTGTGCATGATATCAAATCATATGGTAATATTAATATAGTGTTGTGAATACATTCAGTGTATTCATAAGTGGTACTTACAATTGACCTTATATATGTATAATTACTGTTTCCTCATTTATATACACTTTTCATTATATTACAATTAAGCATTCGGGTTCACGATTTCGTCATTGCCCTTCAAAATCTAGACCCTGGATTTACTTCTCTTCCATCAATCTTTTAGCTACTAGTATTAACAGGTCCTTTCCTTTTATCATTTCCTTATGTTCCTCATATACATCGCACCAATTCTCACCATCTTCAGGACCCGAACTAATCACGCGTTCTAACAAAGCATTCTGTTCTTCCACAGTCCCATTTTTTGATAAGAATGCAAAATACCAAGCACCAGTATCTCCAACATGTGGTGCGGCAGTAAATGCTTTATTGAACCAAGATTTAGCTTTATCGATGCTACCATCTTTCCAAAAGCTTCTAGCAATTGCAATTAATATATGATAATCATTTTCGCACTGTTTGATGGCCTCAACAAACAATTGTCTCAGTTTAGGTCCTCTGAGACCATTCGCTTTATTCAGAGTGATATTTTCAGCCCAAATAGCACCACTTTTCGGTAATTCCTTCAAAGCAGAGTTCAGAACAACTCTTGATTGTTTCAAATTACTATTCACTCTCTCTAGTTTAATTCTTTCCGTCCAAATTCTTTCATTCTTTGGATTAAAAACTGCTCCTCGTTCTAGTATCGATCTAGCACGTATAATTACGCCTTGTGACTGTTCATACTTAGAGTATAGCAGCCATAGCTTAACATTATCATTACAAGCTTTTGTAGCATTGATAAAGGCCTCTCGAATAACAGAACTGGTTGATGTTTGTAATAAAATTCTCAATTTCTGATTCCATAAAACTGGATCAGTAGGAAATCTAGTTAAACCTTCATTGGCTAAAACAAGACTCTCTTGATCCAGATTGTTCTGTCGTTCAAACAATACACTTTTAGCCCAAACAAGAGGAGAGTTTGTTAATTCTCGTGCTTTTTTGAATAAATCTTTCACTGTTTGATAGTCTGATGTTTCAATTTCTAAATCAATAGCACATGTCCATAATTCATAACTATTATTATTCACCTCTAGCCCATTTTTCACGATTTCCTTAGCTGAGTCAAGCTCACCATTTGTTTTCTTGGCATTGACRTAATTCAACCATAAGATAATACTGTCGGGACATTTTTCAACTGCTTCAGCGAATGTAGTGTATACAACTGTGGAGTCCAACATCGTTTTCTTCAGAATATCTATCTTTTCAAGCCATAGGGAAGGATGTTGTGGATACTGTTGTAGCGTAGTTGTGTAGATTGCAATAGCAGTTGTATAAAATCCTTTACTCAAAGATGATTTGGCATCTTGAACCCAGTTATTGATTTTATCTTCTTCAGTGGTTTCATTATCTTCCAAATTTAATGTTGTATGAATAATTGCGCGGCATGTGATCTCTGCTCCATCAGAATCACATACTTCCGCATTGGAGATCCAATCAGYATGTGATAACTGGGAACCAAAAGATTGTAATTCCGAGACTCCTTTTTTTATAATTTTAYGTACTTTCGACTCATCAAAAGTCTCTTGTTCTTCCAATCGTGCAGCGGCTATCCAAATATCTGCGGAGCCTGGGATGGCCTTGCGAGCTCTATTCAATATCTTCCTGGCATTAGCAACTGATTCGATATGAGCCAAAGCTAGCCATAATTCAACAGATTTGGGTACTAATTCAACAGCTTTCTGCAGCATAGCCCGTGCTACATCTTTATTTGGTTCTCCTTCCACTGCTTCTTTCCATAAGGTAACACTGTCAGGAACTTCTTCCAGGCCTTTCCTCAAAACAAGATTCCGAGATCGAGGCTCTGTTTCCAAATCTGCTGCCGTTAACCACAGTTTAACAGAATTAGGTATTCTTTTCAAAGCATCGTTTGCAATAACTCTGGCATCATGAAGCTTATGATGTCGATGTAATCTGATACACTCAAGCCAGACATCTTCATTGCCAGGACATGTTTCACATGCTTCAGAGATCAGAGAACGTGCTTTCACAGGCCTACGGGCAAACTCCTCAAGTCTTGCAACAGCAATCCATGACGATGCATGTTTTGGATTGGTTTTCAATATAGACATCAACAGTGCTCTAGCTTTCTTGACATCAGATATCTCCTGTGTAGATTTAACTGCTGCTGCATCGAGAGAATTAAGATATCCAGAAATATCAACCTTTTCAGAATCACCAGTTTGAGAAGAAACTGATTCTGACACTTGATCAATTCTAGACCCTAACATTTTATCTCTTGCAGTGGAAAACATCCGAAAATCGGTTTTATCTTCCTCCGTCCCTTCCAGCAGAATTCCTGGTTGATCAGGATTTGTTGCGTCAATGCTTCGTTCTGTTCCAGCCCCGTCTCGTGAAACGATTACAGAATCTGGGACTGCATAAAATCGTCTTTGAGACTTTTCCTCTTCTCTAAGCCGAGCATTTCTCCTAGTCAAATCTCCAACATCCGGGATATTTGACCACTCATCCCATGATACTTCATTTAGCTCTTGTTTGAGATCAGAGAATTGTTCAGCAATAGATCCGATATTTTCCGAGTTTTTACTGTTTTCCTCCTTAACAACCTTCTGTTTCTTCCGTCGGTTCTCCATTCGTTCATCCACAGCTCGGTAAATTCTATCGGCTTCTTCATCCTCTTCATCGAATGCATTRACGGAAAACAACCCAGTATCATTGATTGTGAATTTRTCTCCATCTTCGTTTTCACCGTTTTCGTCATCCTGGTCACCTTTTGTATCTAGAACCGATATTCTCGCTGGTCCGATATCCGATCGGGTTGTAAATCCAGTAGCACCACGTCCCAAACCAGGAACGTAGTTTGGAGGTGGCTCCATATCAAGAAAAGCTGGTCTTTCCATTGTGATGGATTATAGTGGCTGATATATGTATAGGAAATTAAATGGAAACATATGTGAGAACCGGACAAAACAAACTGATCTCTGTAGTAATTCCAGCTMTCAGAAGAGTTTCAATGTGATGATGTTCAAGTAAATATTTGATTGCAATAAGCGGAATCGGAAGCGGAACAGTAGGTGAATATATTATACTCGAGACTCTTTCGAAGTAAGAGAGTCTGAAAAGTCTCTGAGAAGGATCTAGTAAAAGTTCGATCCTGAGACTTGCCCCACCAAATCACGTGGTTTTAAGTACTGTTTTGATAGAATAGTTTCTTTGTGGATGTTCAWTTGGCAGATCCTTTAGTTAAAAGGTCCTCTTATGATCTCTAGACCCTCAGATAAGCCCCTACTAGTATTATAAAAAATTTTATTAACTATGAAAGTGAAAAGGAAAGCCAATTTGCTAAACATATTTACTGCTGTTCAAGGACTGTGAAAGATGCGATTACTATAGTAGGAGTACATTAATTCACTTTTTAGTTACTGGAAGACTAATGGTGAAGGAGTTTTAGGTAGCTCTTTGATTGCTTGGTTTTGCATAATATCTGTCCATTGAAGTTGATGCACTTTGTATACATACAATACTTGCAGTCGATACAACGGTAGTAACCTACAGCTGGACTATCTACAGTTCGAATCTATATATTTCTTAATACAATGTCAAAACGTTCAGCAGAAGATACTGAAAGTGGGAGAGTCATCTCTCAAAAGATTACAAACAATGATGCACCGATAAAGCAATCATTGCTTGGTAGTGAAGCAATTGAAGGTGATGATGAGATGGGAGAATTTGAAGATCCTTATGGGGATGAATTTGATGAGGAAGAAGAAGAAGAAATCTTTGAAGCAGGTGATGACGAGTCAATGGAAGATGAAGATGARTCAAAAGTCAAAGCGAAGATTCAAGAGTTAGACGAGAAAGAGAATAAAACCGRAACTAAAAGCGATATCTATTTACCTCATAGAAGTAAACCATTAGGTAAAGATGAAATTTTAGAAGCAGATCCGACAGTTTATGAAATGTTACATACTGCAAGTCTTAAATGGCCTTGTTTATCATTTGATTTTATTGATGACAATTTAGGATCGGAAAGAAGATCATATCCTCAAACGATGTATCTAGCAACTGCCACGCAAGCGGAAAAGAAGAAAGATAACGAGTTAATGGTTCTAAAGTTAAGTTCAATCTCAAAGACTTTACAAAAAGATGATGATGATAGCGATGATGAAGGTAGCGGTGATGAGGAAACAGAACCAGTATTCGAGAATAAGCATATTCCATTAGGAGATACAACAAATAGAGTACGTATGTCCCATTTTGCTAATCGTACAGGAGAACAATTATGTGCCACGATGTCAGAAGATGGAAGAGCATATATTTGGGATTTAAAGAATCATGTCACGGCTTTAGATAGTAATAACTCCTCGGTTGTTACTAAGGCAAATAATCGACCAATCTTTACTGTTAAGRCTCATGGCAACGTAGAAGGGTTTGCAGTTGATTGGAGTCCAATGATATCAACAGGTGCATTACTTACTGGTGATATAGTTGGAAGAACATTTTTAACTACGAGAACAACCTCATCATGGCAAACTGATAAAACACCTTTCCAATTCACTGAAGACGGCAATATTAGCGTAGAAGAATTACAATGGTCACATACCGAGAAGACAGTTTTCGCATCAGGTTCAACTGATGGTATGATCAGAATTTGGGATACAAGATCAAAGAAGCATCAACCCGCATTAGCAGTGCAAGCCTCAAAATCAGATGTGAATGTTATGAGCTGGAGTAGTAAAATAGGTTATTTACTTAGTAGTGGTCATGATGATGGTTCATGGTCTGTATGGGATTTAAGAAATTTCAAACCAAATGTTAGTACACCGTCAACTATTGCATCATTTGATTTCCATAAAGCACCAATTACTAGTATTGAATTTCATCCTAATGATGAAAGCATAATTGCCGTGTCGTCTGCAGATAATACTGTTACTCTATGGGATTTATCAGTTGAGGCAGATGACGAAGAAGTTAAGCAACAAAATATTGAATTGAATGGTCAATTGGATGATATTCCATCACAATTGTTATTTGTTCATTGGCAAAAAGATGTCAAGGAAGTTCATTGGCATAGAAATATTCCCGGCGCTTTAGTTTCTACTGGTGGTGAAGGCATTAATATTTGGAAGACTATTAGTGTTTAATTAGGAAGAGTATTCACAGTCAAATTAGATAAGAAGCATATATATTTGTAATAATAATTGAAATATTGGTTTTGCGGTTTAGTTGAAATAGTAGATTATTCATAATTTTGTAAGGTTGTCCTCTAAGCTGGAGATAATTAAATGCTAGTGACAATAGTGAACTTCAAATGCTCAAGTTTAAGGTTTATTTTAAGTTTGACTATTGGCGGCGGCATCTACCAATATTTACGAGATCTTCAAGCTTATTATGTTGCAGGGTAGCAGGAGTCACCATTCGATTCAACTCATTGGATATAATCAAAGTTAGCGTATATTAAGCTATGATGTTAATTTATAGTATTGGTTTCCATAACTGGGTTTGCTCAATCAAAGCGTTAGCAAAATCTTAGCTATTATTGTTCAAAAAAAAAAAGATCATCCTTAGGTTAAGTTATTGCTTGTCCGAGATAAAGTTATTTCTGTAAACTGAAATAGGAAGCTGAATCAGAATTATAAACCTTAGCTAGTTGACCAGGATTCTTTTGTTTGATTAAAAYAAATCAATGTAGTTAAATGTGCGGTTCAAAAATTCAAACAGTCAATATACAGAGCACTCAACTTGGAGGAGTGAATGTAATACATAAATGGAAGTGTTGTAGTTCGATTCATGTGACTACATAACAATGAACAATAAAGACGCATCAGTAAACATCAGACTGTTTGCTTCTAATTCAGACTCTCGTATCATTATCTAAACAAGCAAGACAGGTTTATATTGAACAKCAGCATGAATGTCCACTGCTTTCATATACAGGAGTTGAACTTTGTACTTATTTACAATCAAAATGCTTTTTTACCTTTTATAACTAATCATTATCCAATTCATATACATGCTTAAGCTAGCGCCAAATCTGTTCTCGAGCCAATTAAAGCTGACCTCTCATTAACATTATTATCATCTTGTTCATCAGCAAAGATTTGTTCCCTATGATCCTCCAAATCACGCCTGGGTTTAACAAAATCAAAATACAAACACATCACTAGGACAATTCCTTGCAGAGTAGCAGCAACATAATAAGGTAAACTAGTGCTCCACTTTGAGCTTGTACCTTGGCTTAACGTTATYGCAAATAAAAATCCACCTGGTGTCTGAATCATCATCATGGGTATACTCAATGAGCCTGCATGCTTCAAATGCCAAGTTTCGATTATCTGGGGAAAATACTGAACCGATCCAAACAGTGCTGATACGAGTCCCATAATATTACTCACATTACCTATCCAATCAGGATTGCTCAAAACTAATAAATAGATAGATGTAACAAATAGTATTGAGCATARAACTAACTTCAGTATCAGTTCCAGTTCTTGATAATCTTGTTGAGGTTCTTTTGAGTTAACTTCATTCCGAGTGAATAATAAGCAAGAGGCTAAAACAAAGAATATACATAGGAAGGCAGCACCTATTTGAATCAAAGATATTAAGCCAATAGCACATAATGAGCCAGCAATGAGCTTACAACATCTGAATGTTTCCTGACTCAGCAGTAAGATGTTTAAGAATGAAAATAATCCTGATTCAATACCTAAGAAAAGGAAAAAAGGAGAAATACCTTCAGAAGAGCGTCGATTATAAATCTTAATATACTGTGGTATATATGAACCAAGAATACCAATTATGATAAAGATGGCTAAACTGACGGATGCTATACCCGGAGATTCAATATACGAGCAGCTAGGTTCATCAAGAGARACCATTGTAGGAAGAAAAGACAAGCGCTCTTAGATGGTACAAGGAATTATGTGACTGGTCCGTATCTTCTGATGAGAGCGTTTTGGAAATTGATTAAAAGTTTATGATGATCTTATCTTATTGCTGTGGGGTTTAGTTCCAGAAATGACTGATTATACTAAGGTAGTCTGTGGGCGCGAGCACTTGATAAGGTGCTGGTGACCTTCAGTAACTGAGGAGGAATGTGATGGTGATATCAAATGTACTCACAATGAGAAATTAATGTCAGTTCAGAGGATTAAATTTGACTATTGAGAATTTCATTATTTCATGAAAGCAGCATATTTGCTCTAATCAAATATACAACTAATAGTTATAATAATTGAGATAATAAACCTATGAATTGRTAGAAAGATAAAGCTAACAGGAAGAAAGATTGAACCGCATATAATTGCATAACTTATGCATGATAGTACAGCTACGTTGACTACATCAATCAGATTGTTTTATACCTATCATTGACAAAAACACAGAATACAATATTTCTACATAGCAGTAATTATTCTCTATCAAATTTTACCTACATTACTTTAACTTATCCTTAATTTTACAAATTCAATAACGTAATAGCTAAACATGTCATTTCAATGCTTCTTATCATGTATGCTATGCTGTATTCATCAGTGCTTCAACTTCACTTTTGTTATCGCGCTTCCCCGAAAACGAGCATCATTTCCGATATTCCATATTTTCAAGACCCTTAGATGTTTCTAGCCAACACCCGTTCATCTTTGGGAGACTCCTCCAGATCTATTCAAGTAACTTCATATCTCACCCTACTGTAAACCAATCATATGGTGAAAATACCCAATTCCTAATAGCCAAAAAGATCTACGAATTCATTCATCTACAGTAAACAGAACTCAGAAGGTGTAAAGCAATGTAGATTAGCGTACCGCATTTTTGAACAGTTTTACATTCTAGCTCTGAAAAAGCTTTCACTTTACTGGTTAGAGTTTGTTCTACACGTTTTTGATCAATATTCAAATATTCAGCAACACTGCGATTCTACATTAAGGGAGCACCTACCATTATCAGCATCAGTGTTAGCATTAAATAAGTGTTCAGCTATAGACAGTAATAGAGTCGGTTTATTATTTACAATAAGCGCAATAGAATTTGAAATAATAATTAGCAACAATGGTTACRCTTCCAACATTATTAGCAAGACCCACAAAGTTCTCCAGAGATCCTATAGAATTGAAAAAAAGAATTCTGGGTCTATACCGAAATTTAATCAGAGCATCACCAGAAATGGTTGAATTGTATGAGGTTGGTATGCCCATTTCTGCAGTGAAGACAAAGATTAGACAAGAATTTGAGAGAAATAGATATGTCGAAGATATTGGAGTCAAGAATGTTCTATTAATGAAAGGTCACATGGAATATCAAGAAGCTGTGAATTTCTGGAAACAACAGCCTCAGTTTTTGAAATACTTCGAAGACGAACAAGATTACGGCAGCAATTCTAACGATTCATTTGTTAAAAAGTTTTTGAAGGGTAAYCTATAAGTTCTTAAAAGGATTTTACTTTAGATGAGTTTCTTGTTTTATTTGTACTTGGGGGGGTTGTTTCATGTTCTATTTTCGTTGTGGGACGAGAATAGAGCCATAATGTGAAATAGGAGAAGAGATGAGCCACTGACGATTTGTTATGGTTGATGATTATAAGATGTCTGATAAGATTTGTCTATGGGAAAGTAGAAGTAAGGGAATGATGATGTAGATGATTCTGTTTGTTAAGTTTGGTGTAAGAAGGTCAAATGAATTAGGAGTTGTGAGTTTTATTGGTTTCAATGGGAAGTCGGAGGAGCGTAGAGAGTRCTTTGTCTTGTACCTTACTCTTCGTACGTATCCTCAAAAGTTCGTACTCAATTTCATGATCAAAAGTTTGAATCGGCGAGATTATCAACATTTGGTGTACCTTAATCAACATTTGCTTCTCCTATGTCAATTAGCATTTATCTGGTATGCACATAGACGATTATGTAATCATCACATTTATCTTTGTCATACTACACCAAACTTATAGGAACGTTTTGCCCTTAGATTATGAGTATCTTTCATGCATATTGTTCAATTATTTTGCTAGTTATTTTGTTTATCAATTTGTTTTCCATATCATATTTTCAATGCATTAGTTTTCATACTTTATATACTATACTTTTTGATCCCACCATCCAACATGTAGACTTCTATGCCAATTAATTAGATCTATTATTTCTTTGTTTCTTCCTTTGTTTGTATGTTCTGTTCCTTGTTGCAAGGCAAACACAACATTCTTCACTGCTCTCGCCAGAATTTTGTTAGCTTATCTCCGCTATTACTTTCTTCAAAAGTTCTCCTGATGGTGATGGATCTATGTTCTTTGAGAATCTGCTTAAATCTCCACATATCTCGTATTCTTTCTTATCAATGGCTAATTGCATCACCCTGATTATATCATTGGCTGTTTGATTGAAATGCTCCTTTGACGAGTTACCATTCTCCTCTTCTAATTCATCAAAAGTATGAATTATCACCAAATAGGATACGGCTGTTTTCACTTTTCCTTTCGCTAAGCACTCTTCAAATAGCTTTCTTACTGGTCCTGTATATTTGAATAGATACTTCCAGTAATCAACTTCGATCTTTCGGGTACACTCAGCTATGACGTCCAAATAAAAAGGAGTTTGTTTAATCAAATTGACTGCTAATGGTAAAAGCTTCTTCTTCTGTAGAGTATTACCTTCGTTTTCATTCTCAGCTCCAACCTCGGGCTCGTTTTTTTCCATTTCTTCTTCAACTAGAATACTATATAGAACAAGCTCTAAAATGTATGGGAAATATCTCAGTTTTTTATACTCTTCAATCAACAAAGAAGAAGAGTTTTCATTTTCTACCAGCTGTTTCTTAATAATCATATGCAGGAAAACATTTGATCTAGTAAATTCTTTCCAAATCTGCATAGGAAACTCAGGCATATTACTTAAATCAACTTCTAATCCCATGACAATTCCCTTATCTGTTAGAACTGATAATGGGTAAAAATCGACGGCTGTTAATTTGATAGGCTTTGGTAGTGTTAATGCTGAAGAGCCATCAGTGAAAGGATCTTCAGGGAAGTTATACATAATAGCATTGGAACCATCAAAATGAGTAATAGTGATACCAAAAGCGCCATTGCATGAACAAGTATAATACTCCACAGTTTTATGAACAGTTATTGTACTAAATTTCTGAGCAGCTTTATCAAATTTCAGTAAAACTAGTACTCCGTCAACAAGTAATAATAATGGTGTTGTATCTATAAGATAAGGGTTTTTCCTATTAAGTTTCGGTAACCAACTAAAGGATCGCACTCTAGCTGGTGAACTAACAATGCCAACTAAATCAGTTTGACGTATTTGCCTGAATGCTATCCCAATGCCAATATCCAGATTAGGGATAACATGAGGATCCACTTTAATTTCAAACTGATATAGCTTATTATCCATAGTGTATACCAACAACATATCTTCTTCCACTGTAAGATACACTATAGGACTTGGAAACTTACGTAACCAAAACTCRTTTCCATTTTTCAGTTCATAGTCTTTAAAAAACACCCGGATTTCGTTACTTCCAGCAACAGTAGTAACTCCGCAAATGAAAAAACCTTCATACCAGTACATTCCTCCCCGGATATAAAAGAAAGTAGAGGCATCACCAGAAAAGATAGATCTATCGTCCTGACGATTATGAATCTTCCATTGATCAGTGAGAACGTTATAATGGGCAAATCCATGAATCCCAGCAACAGCAATATACTTACCATCAGAAGAAGAACACACTGAACGTATGGGATACTCAGAGCTATAGTAACCAGTATCAATTTTGATTGTTTGCCATAAGATTGAATCGTGATCAATTGTCATAAGATCAGACTGCTCATGGCCTTTATATACAAGTATATGATCGTCACGATGCAAACAAGGTCTGTATATGTTATCTTGGGAGAAATTGCCAATAAGAGACCATCTTAGTAGTCCGGTTATAAATAATGTACATTTGTCTTTACCAACAGCAAAAAATCTATCGCCATAAAAAGACCATTCAATAGAATGCAGAGATGAAAAATATAGGTCATTTAAAGCATCAGAAGTTCCCTCTATATGATGATGTTCAATAGATTGAAAAGAAGAAGCATTCAAGTTACCAAACACTGAAAACAATGCCCAACCGGTTTGGTAATTAACTAAAGCACCAGCACCATCAGCAGACCAAGATACTTTGGTTATAGCGCCAGCATGATACTCTGGAGGAGGAATAGTCTTTATATGTTCGACATTACCGGTATAGTCTTTAATGTTATATAGTAAAGCAGATCCAGATTCTGTTCCAACTATTATAAGACTAAATCTCGCATTTATATTTGCACATACAGCTTTCAGTTTACTCCCATTCTTTTTTGCATTATGATAACAAAACCCTGAATAAGACACCTTAAGCTTGTCATCAACTTTCGATTCCTTCATTATCGACAACCAGCAATTACCATTCTCAGTAACCCATGAGGATAAGCCCATTGGTCTACAATAGGAAGCATCAATCATTAYATCAGTCCCACTTGAGTGTTCTGTCCACCAAGGCATATGTTTCATTAGTTCTGATGATTCCACTACTTGTGGTTTTTTATCTTTGCCAGAGATATTTTGGAACTCTTCAATGCGATGTAATCTTATCCATGGAATAAGCTGGATTGCCATAACAGATTTGGTAAACATCATCAGATAATTATCAACGGCAACTAAATGTTGAATCCCTCCTTCTATATGCAATACCAATTGTAAGCTGATTTCTAGCTCACTGATATTCATCTCATTTCTTAGTTCTACATAATCTTTTAATAGATGTTCTGCTATGTTCACCTCGTTATCGCTTGTTAACCCTTTAAGATTCTTTCGATAACCAAACCCATAGGGGAAATAAGGCTGATATAGTAATTCTGCTTCTTCTTGTGGTGGTGTCGATATAGCAAACGTTAGAATGAAGTCTTTTTCGGTTTCCACAACTAAAACTTGAGAATCTGGTGATATCAGCATATCTTTTGCATTGCCATGTTTTGCTAAACATTCTATTGATCGCCGATATACAGTTACAACCGCTAACGGTTTTACCTGATAAAAGTAAACAGTATCCGCTGTTAGTATTACTAAATGTCTTCCATGACGAATATTCTTTATGCTGCGTATCTCCTGAACCAATTGTGATGACGATTCACCATTCTGACTATCGATCAGCGCGTCCGATGCTTCATTACTTTCACTCGAAGTAGATCTAGCATGCTCTTTCTYATTATGGTTTCTGGATGGTAATTTTGGCAGTCGGACCACTTCTGGGGTCAGCAAGGGCCAAAGCATATTTGATTGCTTTATAGTTGTGCCTGTATCTATATGATTGTGGAAATGTGGGAAAGAGTAGACATATGTTTCCTGTTCAACGGTACAAACCCAGCATACAGTCGTTTTAAAGCACCAATAATTTAGGATCACGCTCAATTACAGTTTTCCACCTTGTTTCTTTTCCAATATCAAGAATTTTGATTCTCATTATACCCATATTTACAATCTATTATTCGATTCAGCTTATAGGGAGATAACGCAGAGATTGATCTTACCGCTAACTAAGCTCAAAGACATCAATCAAATTCTATTCAAGAATTTGTCCCATAACAGGTTTATAGTATTCACGTTCCATTCTCATGTCCCGTCCCATATGGAAAATCAATATTAACTCGATAATATCTTGAAACAGAAAAATCACGGCACGTGATAAAAATATCATTGGGTTCGGTTGCTTAGCGACAATTATCGATCGATACGCAGAGTCAAGGTGTATATGCATTTGTCATATTGACAGCAAGCTTATATTCACTAGGAAAATTGAGAAGAATAAGGGAAATAAGACTAAGCTTTGTTGTCAAGACGGTTTTATTTTGCTGTGTTTGGAATTTTGAAGGAGAGAAAAGATTCAATTGAGATTTCATGAGGTATACCAAATGAATACGTTTTCATAGTTAGGTATATACGTGATAGACTAGACACATCATCATCTCATAACTATGGTTCTATGTTCATCTACACCTAAGCCAAGTAAGTAAATAGTGCCAAGGTGTATTGTATAAGAGACAGCTTTGACTGTTTATTGCATATGTTTTCTTTGTTCATTTTACTAACCATGAATTAGTATCTCGTAAGATAGTAATCTTGGGAGATGGTGCTTGTGGTAAAACATCCCTACTGAACGTGTTCACCAGAGGGTACTTTCCCCAAATTTATGAACCTACAGTATTTGAAAATTACGTCCATGATATATTCATTGATGGCAAAGCAGTGAAACTGTCATTATGGGATACAGCAGGACAAGAAGAATTCGATAGGCTTCGATCCCTGTCTTATTCTGACACTCATACAATAATGCTCTGCTTTGCAGTAGACTCTCGAGATTCATTGGAAAATGTGCAAACCAAATGGGTTGGCGAATTAGCTGAACATTGTGAAGGTGTGAATTTAGTTCTGGTTGCATTAAAATGTGATTTAAGAAATACAGAAGATGATGAAACACCAGGGAAAGCAGGACCTGTTACAGAAGACAGTGATAACCCATACGCCAAGGCATCAAGTTCAAAAGCTAAATTGATAACWTATGAAGAAGGACTCGCTGTTGCGAAACAAATTGGAGCATTGAGGTACTTGGAATGTTCAGCTAAAAAGAATAGAGGTGTCAATGAAGCATTCACGGAAGCTGCAAGATGTGCACTAAGTGCGAAACCTAAAGGTACAGCTGACGATGAACCATCAAGTTCTTCCTGTATTATAATGTGATTTGGCGATTGGTTAGCTTTATGTTTTCATTTCTTTTTTTCTTCCCATGTTCTATTATTGCCTTAATTTTTGCTTCTTTGGTTTTCGCTTTATGTTTCCCTAGATTCTGTTCTTTTATTCCCCTTAATTGTTTTTATGTTTATTCTTGGCTTTGCGTTGTAYCTTTTTCTTGTGTTTTGAATTACAATTGCTTGATTATAAATTTGATTTTGACTTCGTGTTTCTTTTTATTTTTGATTCATTATCGTTTTCCTCCAAAAGAAAAATGATTCACTATATCTTTCGTTTTCTCCTTGTCTATTGCTGTTCTTTCAAATGCAAGAAGCAGATAGATATCTGTGAATAAATCAAACTTGTCAATTGGTGGCATTTGTTTCTAAATTACTTTTTTACGGTAACTACTGTAAAGTTGTACTAGTGATTAGCTTATCTAGTACTATTCATTATTCATGAATAGTATTCACAACTGGAAATCATCTGTTAAGATGTTCCGCCTCTAGGTGAGGTCATACTAGTAACTATCAAGAGAACTATAGATTCCTATTTACTTTTACTTGCTGACTACYAATCTAACCTCTTCAAATCATCTTCACCGCTCAAATATCCCATTTCCTTATGCAATTCCCTTTCTTTTGCGTTGTTTGTTCCTCACTGCCTGGCACTTTCTGCCCTCTCATAACATCACATCTCGTTCCAAATCCATATATTGTCTGTCTTCAGATGCATCCCTTACTCCTTATCATTTCCGGTCTCTTCARATATGTTGCCGTAACTTAGCTAATCAACTTCTGGAATATTTTTCACTTTCAAATCCCGCTTACCCGGACAAAGATTTCCATTTTCATGGTTACAATGAGAAAAAAATATGTGGAAAAAAACCTGAATGAACTAATGGCAAATGACTTCTGTCTCACTAGGTTCCGATTAGATCATGTAATACAGCTGTAACAATCTATACAGAAAACGGAATTTCCCGTCTAACAGTTGTGGAGATTATTGGATTGCAAGGCTAGCAAAGGCTTGTACTCATTACTGTGTGGTTGAAAGGAAAGGAAAAGCATTAGYTAAAAGAGTCAAACTAGCTGTGACTGATACACAGATACTACTACTATCATTACTTGGTTCTATCAACATCTTCACTGATACTATTATAGAATTGAATCAGTATCAATCGGAGATTTAACTTGATAATATTATTGAAATTTCCTTTCATCGACAAAGGAAACTATCTCCAACATATAATAGTCCATCAAAGAACACCTATAAACAATGTCTGCTGATCATACAAGAGACCCCTGCCCTTTAGTTATCCTTAACGATTTCGGAGGAGCATTCGCTATGGGAGTGATTGGTGGTACAGTGTGGCATGGTATCAAGGGTTTCAGAAACTCACCATGGGGTGAAAGAAGAGTTGGTATGATTGCAGCTGTTAAAGCTAGAGCCCCAGTTGTTGGAGGTAATTTTGGTGTTTGGGGTGGATTGTTCTCAACATTCGACTGTGGTGTCCGAGCGGTTAGAAGAAGAGAAGATAAATTGAATTCAATCATTGCTGGTTTCTTCACTGGTGGTGCTTTGGCTGTTCGCGGTGGTTGGAAGCATTGTCGAAATTCCGCTATTGCTTGTGCTTGTTTATTGGCTGTGTTTGAAGGTGTTGGTGTTGTATTCACAAGACTTATGGCTGCTCAAGCTCCTTCCCCTTATCCTATTGAAGGTCCTCCTGCTGGAAGTGCTCCTCAACAGATCTAATGAAGTTATGTATTTACTAATCTACTACTATTCAGAATGAAATGATGAACGAATTCCGTTTCGTTTCGTTGAAATGTCATCATGTTCCTTCCCATCACATATACACCTTCTCCTTGGTTTACGACTATTTGGTTTGCTTATTTTTCTATATTTCTACCTCACCTATATACTTACTGTTCCCACATTATCATATAAAGAGCTATAAACTATTGGTTATCAATTCTTCATCTTTCATGTTTTCTTGTTCTCATGTTACTTAATAGAGAATCTGGTTTGCTGTTTATTTACTTTTTCTCTAGATCTTCGTCTTACTTGATTCTAATGTTACCATAATKTATTCTTTGTATATAGTTACCATTATATTATGATTAATATAGCGCGAGTATGACTCCTTGAGATTATATTATATTATATTAGACAGGTATATCATCCTTATCATGAATCTGAAGCACATGACGTATAAGTTTTAGTCAGTAGAATATTCAGAACGTAATTCAACTGGTTGGTTTGTCAAAAATAGATTACACTAATCAAATCTATTCTCTCGGATTAGGACGTCTTCTTTTCTCATCTCTTTCGTATCCTCTGGTTGCATTTCGACCACCTAAACGACTAGGTGTAGAAGCATCAAATCTCTTGTCTTTGCCTCTACGACTTGATTCTCTTTCTCTTTCTCGATCCCGTTCTCTGTCTCTATCACGTGCTTTTTCTCTTGCATTTCGAGCATCTTTCTCTCTTATTTCTTCTTCTTTCTCGCGGTCTCTTTCTCTCTCTCTTTCTCTTTCTCTTTCATTTGTCCATTTAGATCCACTCAATCCAGATCCTACTTTCCGTTGACGATCTTCATTACGTTCTCTGGCATAACGATCTCTTTCCCGGACTTTTTCCTTTTCACGCTCTCTKTCTGCTTCTCGGCTTTCTCTCTGCCTATCTCTATCTCTTTCACGATCTCTATTCCGATCCTTCCGTTCATCAGCTTCGTCTCTTCTTACATCTCGCTTCTTATCTCGCTCTCGCTCTCTTTCACGTTCACGCTCTCTATCTCTGGCTATATCAAGTACATCTTCTCTTTCTCTATAGGGTCTTCCGCTGGTATTGGCACTTGAGCTGCTTGTAGCRGCACCAAACTTCCCGGGTTCCCTTTCTCTCTCACGTTCTCTGGCAGATCGTGGCGGCTTTCTACCCCAACGATCTGCTGGTGATTGTCTACCACTTTTGTCCGATCTTACCCTGTCTTCCGAAGGTGTAGAAGAAACAGATCCACTTCTACCTGAAGTATTTCTCAAATCTCTATCTTTATCATTGCGTGAACCAGTCTTCTCTTTCTCMCGCTCGAGACYTTTTTCCCGTTCATTGGCTCTATTTATCTCTCTTTCTCTATCCTTGTTCATCGTTGCTGGTTTACTGCTACTACTGCTACTGCTCCTCTCGTTATCCTTTTCTCTCTTCTTAGACTCTTTTTCTTTCTCGAGTCTTTTCGTATCACTGCTTCTGGAAGGTTTATCATTCCTTTCGCTTTCCAAACGTTTCTTTTCATTTTTTGACTCATCGAAACCTCTCGGTCTAGTAGGAATATCTCTGGAGTTGGAGTTATTATTCTTCTGGTTAGAAGGACCACTAGGAACGTGCTTACTTGTGATAGCTAAATTCTCATCGTTCTTATTCTTTGTAGAACTGGTAGTACCAGTACTACTGGTCTCGTTAGATTTGTCATTAGAAGACGGTCCACGTTCAGAGTTTTTAGGTCCAGACGGAGGATTTCTCTCAGACCCTTCATTTTTTCCCTTAGCTCCATTCTTCGATCCCACATTCTTAGGACCTGTAGGTATATCAGCACTAAGAGAAATAGGACCATGACTACGCTCAGGYTTCGATCTACCGGCAGAAAAGTCTGACGGGTACAACCAATTACTCGATCTACGTTGTAAGTGACCAAGAATTGCTTGAGAAGCAAGTTTGAGGTCATCTCTAGTATCATTGATAGTGATATCCTTGACTGTATCGGCTAATGAAACACCATGACCATATAGCAATGGGAATACAGCGATAGTATTTTTCAGAATAGTAATAGCATTGCGTCTCCATACGTAATCGTCACCTTTGAGACAATCAACCAAAGTAAGGCATAGCCTCTTATGCCATTTTTCAACAGCAGTAATGAACTGRGAATGAGTCATTAATGATTCTTTGTTGGTAACCTCGATTGCTTCTTTAAACTGCAGTTGCATTCCTGGCAAATAAACAAATTTCGGTTCCTCTGGTTCTACGGGTTCGGCGAGATCTTCATCAGAGCTCCCGTCATCAGATGTTGGTCCTGGACCTACAATTACTTGTTTTCGTCGACCCCAGGCTTCCGTAGAGAAAGTTTCCGAAGATGAACGCCAATTGTCAAGTCCGGTAAGAACTTCAGCTAAAAACATACCAATATATTCAGCTTCAGCAACAGTGGAGCTTATAATCGTTCCAAAAAGTACACCAGAGGTAAACAGAGTATTGTATAGTTGTAATAAGGAGAARTGAGCTGTTCCTAGTAAATGCATTGTTCTAATAAATCTAGCTGTAAATAGAGCATCAGTCGGTGAATGTAAAGCTCTAGGAAGGATCAAATTAGATAATAAAACTGCAGCTTGCTGTTTTCGTAGTTTCACACCTTCCTCACTGCCGAGACCATTAGTATCTTCTGGAGCTACCAGCCAGTTGTTTTTCTGTTTACGAAGACGACCTTGAGTCTTTGTATAATGAAGAATATGTTGTTTATATTCAGTTTCCATAGTTGAAAGGCTCTTTTGAACTGTTTCCCTATCAGCTTTCAAATGTCTCACTGTTGCTGATGATGATGACACCTCAGCTCGAGCAATGGAAGAATTCAAACTATTGAGATTGTTTTTAATCTTCTCTAATTCCTGTTGATATCTTTGTTTAGGGATATAAACRTCAGGTAAATCTAGTAACCAGAAAGTAGTAGGTAAATCATTATGGATAACAGGATTGGTGAAAATGGATGAAAAGCTTGCAAATGGATTTTTCTCTGAATCGTTACTAGGATCCCATTCATTGAAGCTTTGCTGTAATCTTTTCCTCCAAATACCAAAAGCTAATGGRATAGAAAYTGCGAACTCTTCTACCAATTTATTTGCTGGTGGAAATACTGCAGCAAATGTTTCAAGACTATCAGCAGAAGCGTAGGTTTCATTGATAGTTTTGAAGATGGTAGGTTCAAAATAGAAATTAACCATCTCAACGTATTGCAGCAATGCAAGTATAAACTCATCATGACGTGTGGAAAGAATCTTCAAATGTGACTGTTTGAGATCTTCGTCAGATGAAACATACAGAATTTGGTCGGATGCCTGAGCTAATAAAATGAATATCTCTGATAGTAATCGTTCAATAGAACTGCTCTGGCCATAATCATTAGCATCCTTAGAAGATTCCAATAGTAAACTAAGTAATCTTCTACCCGAATGTAATGAGGTTGAGTTTTCACGAGTATCAAGAATTTCTTTATAGGCTACTGAAGCTAAAGCCTTAGAACCACCTCCCAGACATTCAACTTGATTAACTGATAGATTAGAGTATTCAACAATACCAGTCATTTCAGTAATGATATCTTTCACAATAATAAGCTGACTGATATCCCCTTTATGTAGCATCTTAGTTGTTGATATTAGAATAGGCTTCAGGTTCATGGCTTCGTATTCTTTAGATAGTTTGGCAGTGAAATTGGATAATGATTTCAACCATAAACGGTCATTTAAACCGTCTTCTTGAATAGTAGTTTTACCCGAATTGAACTCGCTTGTCAATAAAAATGAAATGGAGTCCCATATCAAAGGATTAAGATGTTTGGTCATTTTCACTACCAAGTCAGTCAAGTTCTCGTAGTTCTCAACTTGAGAGATGATTATCTTCAATGGCGGCAAAGGACAGCATGATATGATTTGAATAACCTTTCTTGTCATTATATCAATATTCTCTTTGGCAACTTTCTTGAGTAAATCTTTTGTATCTTTCTCAAGCTTTGCTACTGCTAGCTTCAACTCAGTTGATGTTTTAAGGGTAGTTAGCCAGTCTCCATATACAGCGTACCTTGTTTCCATAGGATATTGGAGAAGAAGATCACCCACAAGTTTTATTGCCAATGGATTATATTCTAAAAGAGCCAAACACGGCAGAATATGATTTCTGAAGAAATTGAGCCAGAATTTTGGCTTATTCTTATCAGTTCTTTCACTATTATCATTATTGGGAACACTGATGCCATGTGACGATGAGCGTCTCAAATCCCATAGAGAAATTTGAAGTAGTTTAATCACTAGTGGTGCATCTCGAGATAATCTGAACCCGGAGAATGATAAGAATTGTTGACAAAATCCCTGTAATTCATGAACATTTGATACTGGTTTGAACTCTTGATTCCATTTTTCGTAGAAGAATCTATGAGATATGCTTGTATCCGGTGGCGTTCTCAAAGGAGAGATCACTCTTCTGTTAACTTTAGCTCTTGGTTGAACTAAAGCAGATTTCTTCAACGAAAGCTCTTTTCCATTCAGTGCTTTCACTTTGGTTGTTATAGTACTTTTAGAAGGAATTCGTTTTACTGAACTGAGTTTGCTACCACTGGATACTCTTATTTCACATTCTGAATATAATGACGATACCACATGATTGGCGATGAGATGAACCAAGTCAGTTAGTTCTGTATCAACTGATAGTAAGTAGGAGTACTTGTTGAGCAAGTAAAGAGAGGGCCATTTGGCTCCAACCGTCAGCAGAACCTTGAACAGCTGTATCTTTTGATTCGATAGTAAAGCTGTTGGACTACATCGGGATGTGTCCTGAGCAATAGGCGCTCTTGCTGCTGGTTCAGTAGCGCCAACCTTGGAATCTATCGACAATTTCTCTGATTTTTTACTGCTTGATGATCCTATTGGTTCTTCTTCTAAAGGAGCAGCAAGAGCCAAAGCGGACATTTTGGATGCCATTGCTTTTCTCATGGTTTCTTTCTTCCAAGCACTGAAAATCTCTTGCATGCTGTCATCTGAAGTAGGAGAAACGTATTCTATTATACTCCCAAAAGATATAAATCCTTCCTTAATTAATACAGCCGTTAACATCATCAAATTCTCAGGTACACTTTCATCACGGAAAACAAATCCTTGCAATTTGAATCCAAGGATTTGGGCTGCCCGTGAATTACCTCCTTGTGACAGTTCTTCTAGGTTCGTAGGAAGAGCTTCTTCCTCAGGCCACCAAATAGAAATTCGCAACAAAGCAATGAAAAAGGGGTAATTTGCAACAATGTTTGTAGCAAAAATATCTAGAAAAACGTCCAAGGCCCTGAAAGGATCTAAATCAAAGAAGCCAATCAGAGACATAATAATGTTATTAGTTTGTTTGATTCTATTCATAGAATCAGACGAATGTGAAGCGTTATAAATTTCTACCACTAGCTTCGAATATCCTTCACTTTCTTCTCTTAGCAGATTAAACCTGTCCTGCTTATATTGAATAGTTGTTATTGTACGTCGAATACGTTTTTCAAACATTGGATTTACTAGACCCAATTGGAGTAAGCTTGCTGGTTCGAGCTGTGCTAATAAGACATCTTTTCCTATTGGAAACCTCGCATGTAAAATCAAACTTTTTATATTGTTTGATAGCTCCCACGTTGCTATTGAATCAAGAAATAACTGACTGAGCCAGAGGCTATTCGAAGTAGTAGACGCCTCATTGTCGGTATCTGTGTTGGTATCATTGGCGGAAATTACGTTCATAATTCTATTGAGAAAATCAACTGCCTGTTCAATATCTATTTTTCCCTTATTTATAAAGAATAACATTTCATAAAACAATTGGGCAATCGTCATAACGTTCTCTTCTTTGAACTGAATTGTTCCTATTAGTTCGTCAACCTTTTCTTCTGCCCAGTTCTCTATGATTTCTGGTGAAAAAAAGCGGCAAGGAAATTCTACGTCTTCCTCTTTTGCATGCAAATTATCCTCGTTCGTTCCCTCTTGTTGAAGTTCAGCTTGTTCCATTGTTACATCTTCAAACGGCGATTTTTCAAGACCAGCTTCTTCATTACGGGGTGATCCTCCTTTCTCCTGAGCTTCAACACTCATTTTGAAACAATCGGTTATAGCTATCCAAGATAAGAAATTGAACTAGATGAATTTTATTCCAGTATCCTTAAGCTAATAATAGGTGATCAGCTTGTACAGAACTACACACCTAGATAGCATACTACACAAGATGTTTGTTGCGTAAAATATCCTCTCTATGCCTGTCTGTCGGTTGATAACTGAAAATTAAGAGTCTCAGAGCTATTGATACCGTTCTAGGATATTGCTTCTCACTTACTGCAGTTGATCCTAAGAGACTTTTTCCTTACTATTTGCTTTTCAATCAATGACGTAAATAGAAAACATCCATCAATCGTTGTTCCTGTAAAAACTGTTGTTTTCCTCTTTCCTTCCTATTTTTTTAGTTTCCTTCCTTATAGGTTTTCACTAGAGATAATTTCCGTCTTAAAATAGGGGTTTAGCCCAAATTTTGGATTTTTTTGGGTGGTATAGCTTTTTGATTTCCACTTTAATTTCCAATTTCAGACAATATTTCCAATTCTAGAAACCATCTTTTTAAGTTCAACCTTAATCTTAACGTTATGTATTTTTGAAGTGAGATGTGAAGTTGGTTTTATTGTAGATTAGAAGCTTGCCAAATGCTTGCTTATATAAAAAAATTTATTGTATGGAGAAAACAACAATGCCGCCTGGACCAATAGTTGTTTTGTTGTTTCTAGGCTCATTAGGTTTATATTTACTGTAATTTTATATGTTTCAGTAATACTTTGCTAGGCCATTGTTCAAGATGGTTCCATTTACTACCAGTTTGAGTAGGCAGAAGAGAAAGGGTGGGAATGAGAAGAGTGAACCAAGTAAAAAGAAGAAGAAGGTAGTTGGATTTGATGTTTTAAATTGGAAAAAAGTTGATGCATCAAGAGCTTTAGATGACGCTTATGGATTTTATGGCTTGGAAGAATTAGAAGGTGTTGATGTGAAAGTTGAGAATGGTGTAGTGAAGTTCCTTGAGACAGTTGAAAGTAAAGATGGGGGTGATGAGGCAACTCAAGAAAAGACCAGGGATGATGAAGACAAAACTAATGAGCAACGAAAAGAGAAATCCAAGAACACCCCTCCTTCAAAAGGTAAAAAGCAAAAGAAGTCTGATCAGCAAGTAAAAGCAAAGAAAAAGCTATTCAACAAAGGGTCCGCAGATGGTGCTGGTTTGAAAGTGTCAAATCTACCTGATGAAGCTACTGATGAAGATTACTTACAAGCCGAAACGGAATTGGATCTAAAAGAGGAATTATTGGCAATTCCTGAATCAAAGATAAGAGGGGCATTATCCAAGTGGAATAAGACAGGTAATTTGCACATTCAGTTACTGCGAGCTTTATATGGGAATGATTTCAAAGAACCAACAGAGATTCAATTAAAAACGATTCCCATAATTTTAAAAGGCTTTGAAGTTATAGGAAAAGCTTCAACAGGATCTGGTAAAACTCTTGCGTATGGTTTGCCAATGCTGGAATCTTATTTAACAAAGTTGGAAGAGAATCCTAAAATGAAATCGTCAAACATTCCCTCAGGTATTGTTTTCACTCCGACTAGAGAATTGGCTCACCAGGTAGTGAAACATTTTAAAGAGTTGTCTCGTTTCATAGATTTTCATGGCATGGGTATTATGAGTATCACAGGTGGTTTGTCAGTTCAGAAACAGTTTCGCTTGTTAAGAAAGAAGCCGACAATCATAGTGGCTACCCCTGGTAGGTTTCTGGAAGTCTTACGTAGTATGGAAACACTTGAAATAGCATCGAAGGGTGAGAAACAGCTTCATACGTTCTCATCTTTGCTTTGTCAAACAGACTATATAGTACTTGATGAAGCAGATAGATTGTTTTTGGATGGTCACTTTGAAGAATTGGAGAAGGCACTAGAACTTTTGATTAGTGAAAGAAAAGAGTTGAGAAAAGAAAATGAAAATATCACAAGGAATTGGAGAAATCTGGTTTTCTCGGCAACATTTGATATCAGTCTCTTCTCTAAACTTGAAAACAATAAAAYAAAGAAGGATGAGCAAGAAACTGGTATTGAGTTTCTTATAAAGAAGATGCATTTCCAAACAAAAGATGTCAAGTTCATTGATGCCAGTCCTAATGAAGTTGTAGCTAAATCTGTTGAAGAAGCTATTATCGAATGTTCTACTTTGGAAAAGGATCTATACCTCTATTACTTCGTGTTTATGCATCCCGGAAAGACTTTGGTGTTCGTCAATAGCATAGATAGTGTGAAGAGTATTAGACAATTACTAGAAGAACTACAAGTGGCATGTTTCAGTATACATTCGAATATGATTCAGAAACAGAGATTACGTTCATTAGAAAGGTTTCAAGAATCAGAGAATGGTATTTTGATTGCTTCTGACGTGGCAGCTAGAGGTTTAGATGTTAAAGATATTCAGCATGTGGTTCATTATCATATTCCGAGAACGGCTGATACATATATTCATAGATCTGGAAGAGCTGGTAGAGCTGGAAAAGCAGGTGTTTCATTGATTCTCTGTTCGCCAAAAGAAGCATCTGGTGCATTGAAGAATTTACGGAAGCATATTGCAGGAAAGAAAAAAACTGACGTGGACAACCTTCCATTGTTGAATATCGATTATGATGTTTTAAGAAGGCTAAGAGAGCGTGTTGGTGTTGCCAAAAAGATAGCTGAAGGTGTATTGGCAGAAACCAGTTTGAGAAAAGATGATCAGTGGTTGAATCAAGCAGCTGAAGATCTAGGGATTGATATTGATGAAGCTGATGTTGAATTTCAGGATYCTTTCTTGTTAAAGAGAAAAAAGAAAGACGTAAGACGGGGATTATCTAAGAAGGAAATCCAAGCTTTGAGAGCTGAGTTGAAAACCTTGTTACGTGTGAGAGTTATAAGTCATCGTTCCAATGCTTCTAATGGTGCTGGATTTAGATATAACTATCCAACGGCTGGCGGTGCTGCCTTAACTTCTCAAATATTGAACTCYGATTCCATTGAATTCATTGGTGTCAAATCATCAGTTACAAGCAATATTAAAAAAAAGACGAAAGAACAGAAGGATTAGTTATATATATAAATCTCATAGTATGTTAATAAACTAAGTTCGATCAGATGTCGACCTGCCCAAACTCTTGAGCTGTATTGGTTCTTGAGGTAGAAAATGACAAGAATATAGGTTAATTTATTTTATTAATAGTAGTGGTATAAGAACTTTCCATTGTAGCATTAATTTTTATTCTTAGATAGATTATTTAATGTTCTAAACCGATTTACATTCTTTTTTCTGTGAACAAGGTACAAATATATCGGAGATTTTCTCGGGGGAACCCACTGATTTATTATGTTATCTTCTCCGCTCTGAAATCTTCTATCAATCTGACTGAAAGTCAAACATGGAAACAAAAGCCTTGGAAAGCCCCAAATATTCAACAAAACCAAAGTACAATTAACGATTAGTAACTACTCATCTATTCAATTTCTCCGATGATACTTATATCGTTATATAATCCAGGGAAAAATCCCTTGTTCAGTATTCTTTTGTTCCTCCTATCAGTTAATTTTCCCCTGATAAAGTTAGCAAAATGCTTAGTATATAAACTCTAACTTAATCTTAAAATCCTACTTCTTTCTAAGTGATAAATCAGTCAACCATTGTTCCATCTATCACTTGTTCCTTTCTTATTAACTATCATTCAATAGGGATAGCTTTATTCTTGTTTATTATGACCAGTTTTTTTTTTAACTAGAATATAGCTTTATCCATCGCACTTCACGTAAACATACGTTTGCAGGGTAGRAACCCACGGAGTATACTCAATCAAACAAATTATAGCCTTATCGCTCCTTCGCTGCTTCTGCACCACATTCTCTCATTGCTTCAAGTACTTACAAATATTGCCGTTGATGAAATGGCTTTTAAAGATTCAAGCACAATAGTAACTCCTTTAATGGAAAATGAATCTGGTCTCGCAACTGAAACACAGACCTTGCTAGGAAATACTACCAGATCKAAATTGAACGGTGAGCAAAATGAAGCACCTCAATTGGGCTTATACGATGAAGTACCCCAAGGACGACATCTAGGTCTCTTCTCAACGGTGGTTTTATTCATATGTAGAATTGTCGGATCGGGGATTTTTGCAACTCCTGGAGGCATTTTCAAAGATGTTCAAGGATCTCCTATAGTATTTTTCTTTCTATGGGTACTTGGAGCATCTATAGCCRTGTCTGGATTATTTGTTTATCTGGAGCTGGGATCGTTAATTCCTCGATCAGGTGCTACTAAAGTATTTCTGGAGTATATATACTATAAACCAAAGTTCTTTGCCTCGGTTACTTTTTCAATTTTTCAGGTGATTTTTGGTGTTTCTGCTACTAATGCTATTGTATTCGCATCATATTTCACATATGCTTTGGGAATTGAGGCTGATGAATATGTTATCAGAAAGATAGCTGCTGGATTGGTTGCTATAGCAGTTGTAGCACATGGAATTTCATTGAGGTTTGGAATTTGGTTTCAAAATATTTTCGGTACTCTCAAGATTGGTTTGCTGTTGGTGTTGATTATCACTGGGATGTATGTATTGCTGCTTCCTCGAAGCATTACAGGTATAGAGAATCATTTAACTAGGGACTCACTTACAGTATTCCCAGTATCTGCTTCAGCAGCTACTATTGGTTCTGCTGTATTGAAAGCTATCTATTCTTTTGGTGGTTGGACAACAGCGCATACTGTTCAGAATGAAATTGTGAATCCAGTCCGCACTCTTCGTGTTGCAGGTCCTTTGTCTCTAATTTTAGTATTCGTAGCATACTTTATTATGAACATAAGCTATCTTATTGTTATTCCCCATGAGGAGATAATGCATGGTAGAGAGTATGTTGGAAGTCTTCTGTTCACAAGATTATTTGGTGAAACGATTGGTAGGCAATTCCTGACTATATCGATTGCCATATGTGCAGCAGGTAATGTCATCGTTGTTGCATATTCTGATTCAAGGATGAACCAGGAAGTAGCAAGAGAAGGTATTTTGCCATTTTCTTCATTCTGGGCTTCTAATTATCCTTTCGGTACGCCTTTACCTGCTTTAATACTTCATCTATTCTTTAGCTGTGTCATGATATTGGGTCCTCCACCTGGAGACCTATACAACTATATTGTCAGCATGCAGATATATCCTAATCAGTTGTTTCATGTGTTGCTGTGTATTGGTGTGTTTATATTGAGGAAAAGATTTCCAGACATTGTAGCTCCAATTAAATCTTGGACGTTCAGCGTATGGTTTTGCTTACTAGCTTCCTCAGCTTTGGTGTTGGCACCTTTGTTATCCACAAGTGACCAAACTAAAGAAGGAAAGTATCCATCTTACGCCATAGGTGGGTTATTAGCCTTATCCATTGGTAGTGTTTATTGGTTTGTGTATGTTGTAATATTGCCCGCAATAGGTGGATATATGGTCTCAAGAAAGGAAATAGTCCTTGAAGATGGAATGGTTGTTAAGCAGTGGATAAAAGTAAKTTTATGAATCGTGAACAATAGAAGTCGATAGATAGCATATTGCTTGTTGTTGGAAATTATTGATTATTGGCTAAAACGTGTATTTTATAGAATTAATTGAATCGCAATATTGTTTTTCTTTCATAAGTAAAACTCATACCATACATGGACATATTCATAGCACGAACAAAAATACATGAAACAAAACACCTAAAAGAAAAAATAATCATTAACTAGTAAAAGAAACAAATAAAATGAACACCATCAAAGCTTGTTATGCTGCTGATATACATGAAACATGTGATGTACCATCCTGGAAACGAGCTTTGAAAACCCTGTTAGCGTTGGAAAAGAATCCTTCTTTCAGACTGACAACAATAAATTGGGAGCCTTTGAATCTTGTCTTGATTAAATGACCAATGTTTTGGGTATGACTCAAATCTAATGCTGCATCAACTTCATCTAGAATATACATAGGAGCAGGTTTGAATTGAAGTAATGAAAGAATCAAAGATAAAGCAATTAGTGATCTTTGGCCGCCGGATAACTCTACTAAACTCTGTTTCCATACTTTTCCTAATCTCACTTTGATATCTAAACCTTTAGTAATATCATTTTCGTCTACTGGTACTAATTTGGCGAAACTTCCGACTAACAAATCGGAGAAAATTTGACCAAAATCGCTAGATGATAAGTTAATAATTGATAAATAAGCMGACCAAAATTACCTTCGAAATAATTCTTCATTCGATAAAAATGTACATACACTGAAACTTTTTCATAAGTTTTAAGAAGAGCTTTCCTTTTATATTCATTAAGAGTGATAATAGTTTCCTCGATCTTATGTTTATCTTTCTCAATTGTTTTGATCATTGTCTTCAATGAGGCTTCCTTCTTCTCGACGTTATCGATCATGTTCATGACTTTGGAATTGACCTTCTTCTGCATTCCGTTAAATCTTTCCGACAAATGACTCATTTGGCTGCGATATTCGTTAAGATTAATATTAGAATTAGAAACAATAATATTATCTACCAAATTCTCATCGACAACCCAATCGCTTCCCTCAACAATTCTTTCTAGTCTTGCTCTTAAACTGGAAGACTCTTCAGAAAATTTACTCAACTGTTGACGAAGCTTTTGGCCTTCTAGTTTCGCTTCATTAGCCATTACAGTCTTTCGACTGAGGATTTCTTCGAGCTCTTTGATTTCTGAATCAAGATCGGCGGCTTTAGCCTTTTCGGTTTGAATGTTTTGCAGAATTTGTTGTCTTTGAGTTTCTAATTCACACGTTTTCTGCTTCATTATTTCACATTCTTTCTGGATTTCTTCGCCGGTCTTCTTGCTAATGTCAGAAACTTCTTTGCTCGAGTTTATATCATCGACCATTTGAGCTCTCTCAATTTGGTACTCTTGGAATTCTGCCTGCTTTTCACGAACTGTTCTGTTTAGTTCATTCAACTGTTTCTTTAATGAAGTTAGTTCAGCTTCCATTTTCTTAATTTTCTCCTCTTTGTTAGAGGTTATTTCAATCATGTCTGTCTCAATCCGTCGGGAGTCTTCATTTAGAATAACAAGTTCTTGCTGCTTCTTGTGAATAACTTGTTTCAATTGAAGAATCTCTTCGTGTCTTTGTTCATTGGCCTTAATTATCAACGCAGAGCTATTACTTTCCAGTTGGGCAACATTGAGTTTGATTTGGTGAGCTGTGAGATTCAGTTCAGTAACAAGTTCTTTTGACCTACTGCTTAACTCTCGTTCTCTTTCAATATCAAGASCAAGTAGCTTGTGCTCTGGTTTCAATTCCCTCAACTTGTTATTCAACTTATTGACTTCCTGAAGGGTTATGAGAACACCATTGCTGGACATTTTACTGCCGCCTGAGAGTGTACCTGATGGATCATAGTAATCACCATCAAGTGTCACACTTGGGAGCCAAATTTGGGGATTGAATGTAACTTGTTTTGCTGTTTCAGCATCTTGGCATATTAATGTTGAGCCGAATATGTATTCCATAGCAGCAGAAACATCATCTTCGTATCCAATTAGGTCTAATGCCAAATTGACTTTTCCAGGTCCCAAATTCTTAGCAGCACCTAACTTTTCTGCACTGGCTTTAAAAGCACGGACCTTGTTTAAAGGAATGATCGTAACTCTTTTTCTCAGGTTACCACCTTGTAACAACTCAGAACCAGTGTTCTCATTGTCAACAACAACATTGTACAGTCTGCCACCAGCACAAATTTCCAATGCAGTGGCAGCTGGAAAATTAGTTTCATCTAAAGTGAATAACTGTGCTGCTAGGCCTTTCACAGATTTGGGGTTAAAATTAGGATGTGGCTTGGTATAGTTGAACTCCAAACCAGCGATTTTTCTTTTCATGTTTTCTAATTCTGATGTGACATTACGAATCTGGGTTTCAATATGTCTCTGTTTCTGAACAAGCTCTTGCTCTTTGCCCTCAATCCAACCAAGCTGTGATAACTTAGTTGCCAGTGTACCTTTCTTTGCTTTTAAATTATCGACGTCTCCTAATAGTCTTTGGTTCTCAGCTTCAGATTTAGCCACTTTAGTCTTGTCTTTTTCAATTTCTTTTTGCAAGTATTCAATTCGCAGRTTTGACTTTCCAATTTCTACATGAACGTTGGCAATTTTATCTTTAACTTCTTCCAATTGTCCCATAAAACCACCATCAGTACCTCCAGATGCTGAAAGACCAGTTCTCAAAGTACTCAGAAGTTCATCTTTCCTACTATATTGAGAATTCAAATCTTCCAGTTGTTTTTTACAGTTCTCATACGTTTGTTCGGCAAGTTTGAACTTTTCATCACCAGCAGAAAGTTCTAGGGTTAGTTTAGCAATTAACTCTTGTGCAGCTATAAATTTCTTTTCCTCAGCAGCAATTGCAGTTAACTTCAGATCTAAAGATGCCTTGATCCTTGTCAACTCATTTGAAAGCTCAACTTCTTCATGCTCTAGATTCTTCAATGCACTACCTTTTTTTATTTCCTTTTCCTTTGTTAAACGGGCCTGTCTGGTTTCTTCTGTTAATCTACCAATTTCTTGTAAATACTTCTCCGCATCGGCTTCCAATATTGAAAGTTTTTGTTGTTGTTCGTTCAAATAACATGTTTGATTTTGGAAACGGTCTGTCAGTCTTTTGTAATCATATGCTGTGACAATTCGAGAAAGCTTTTCTAAGTCGGTCTGGGTCTGTTGATACTCCAAAAACAGTCTTTTTTCAGATCTCAGTTGATCCAGCCTGGGCTCAATTTCTTCTTGTARTAGAGATCGGATTTCAGTCAGCTTAGTCTCTTTTTTAGCCATTGTTTTTTCTGCTTTCTCTCTTCTATCTTCAAACATTTTTGTTCCAGCGGCTTCTTCAATTAATGACAATGTCTCTTGAGGCTTCATATTCAAGACTTTGGTGATTTTACCTTGCATAATCAAAAAATTAGGGTTGTTGATGTTTAATTGAACTGACTGGAATAGATGTAAAACGGTTTGTTGCTGGGCACGGTGACCATTGATCAGATATTTGCTTGTTCCTCCCATGACAATTTGTCTGGTAACACTAATTGTAGCACATTGCTCAAAACCAATTGGCGATGTGGATTTATCTGAATTATCGAAAACAATCGTAACACTGGCCTTGGTTACTCCAGCCTGACCTCGCTTGTAAATAAGATCTTGTAGGTTTTGTGCTCTGACTAGACTCATAGTTGTGATACCAAGAACAAAACATATGGCATCAAGAATATTTGATTTACCTGATCCGTTCAAGCCAGTGATACAGTTGAAAGAGCTATCCCATCCCGATATTACTGTTCTTGTTGCATAAGATTTGAATCCATCTATGATAAGTTCTTCCACTTTCATTGTTAACTTATTGAACTTGATTCAAAACGATTCTGGTAAATACCATATATCAAGGTATGTCCGAGAGTATTGATTGGGTATAAAAATATAAGATGATTGATATGATATAGTCACGTATCTCTATAATTACACGATTTGGTGTTTCTATTTTACAAGATGGCTTTTCATTAGGGTATAACTATGGTGAACTTAACTTGAGATTTGAACAAGAAATTGACAATATATAATAGCAATGTTTAAGAAATCAACTAATGGATCTTTGGCCTTTCTCTCATCATTAAAGAATCTTTTCTTAGTTCATTTAAGAAGTGATAGAAACATTCATTTCGTGTGTAGTRAAAAAGAGCTTAGTTCTTGATTTGGAAAATGGTAAATGTTTAATGTTGATGTTTGCCTCATTTAGATTGTTGTCACGGAAACAACTTTTTCAAAAACATAACGTCTCACTTCAAATGATATTTTGATTATGCTATCTTTTCCTTTTAAAGGCTTAATGGCGTCACGTGAATTGTATCGGGAGATCAAATAGATAACTTTAATCTTCTTCAGTTAACATGTTCATTAAAGCCGTGTTAAGTATCTTCAGGGGTTACAATGATGTCGGACTATCAAGCAAAGACCGAAAACATAAAGGATAACTCACAGAGAAGTCTACGAATAGTTTTAATTGGTAGGAAGAAGATTAATAATGAAAGGGAAAAATGAAATATTTGTAATTGGTGATTTTAAGGAAAGAAACTTGTACAAATTTGGTATTGAATTTGAGAAATATCTTAGGTCATCACTTTAGATTCTACTATTGGATTAATCAAATTTCTCGAGGTAATTTATATTTCTATCTGGAAAATAAACCTACTTCTTATTTGATGTGTAGCTCTTGACTACTATTTAGTGTTTTGCGATTGAATAAAACACGATATAGTACAAGGAGTATACCCAACTACCAATTCTAGTGTGATATCATACTTAGATCAAGCAAGCAAGTTCGTTCAATCCTCTTTCTAAAACATAAATAGGAACTAGTAAGATGGATGCTTTTTCAATAACGAGCGCCTCATCTCATTGGACCAGGCTAAATGCCGTTGGATTTTATGCAACGTGCTTCTTGACGATTGCTTTTGTGGTTTTTGTCAGTTCCACGCAATCATTTTTCATCTCCAATGTATTGGGCATTACTAAGCACATTGTAAGTAATAATACTTGTGGACTATTCTACTGTGTTTTTGGGCAAAATTGGAGATATATTGAGATGATATTAACAGTGCTTCAAGGGTGATTATGTTGGTACCTTGGGTTTTGCTGATGAACTGCTTAGTATCGTAGTTTGTCCTTTATTTGGAACACTCAGTGATAAAGTAGGAACAAGGCCTTGCACTGTGATAGGTTTATTTATCGTAGGTTTTAGTACTGTCCTTTTTACTGTGAGTAAAAATGTCTATCCTGACATGATACTCATTAGGCTGGTTTTTGCTCTAGGAGCCTCTGCAGTGTATGTTTCAGTTTGAAATTATTTAATCAGGAGTTCGGGCTGTAAATCTGATGTCAGTTCAAAACAATACTAACATTTTAGTGGTTCAATGATGACAGCAATGTTAGCTGATATTTCCACGTCTGGGTTCAGTTGGAATTTCAAGATACCTTTTCTCGGGAGACAAGATGAGTACGAGGGTGATGAAGGTGCGGAAGCCCTTGATAACGATGGATTCAAAAGAAATGGAAAAATGGCAGGATTAGTAGGTGTTAGTACTGGTTTGGGAGCTGTATTTTCAGTATTTGTCTTCTTACCAATGGCTACCTCACTGGATAAGGAAAATAAAGATCCAGCTAAGGCTTTGAAAGATTCATATTACATTATCGGAAGTTTGTGTATGATTTGCAGCGTTGGATTATTCTTCATTTTAAAAGCCGATCCTGCCAAACGAATTACTTCTTTAGTCAAGCTTCCATTTCTAGAGAGAGATGGTGAATTTGATCCCATTATTGAAGATGATGCCAAGGAATCCTATTTGGAACTTCTCAAGCACGGTTTTACAGCCGCTGCAGAAGATGAAAAAATTGCTCTTAGTTATGTGGCAGCTTTTGTTTCAAGAACTTCAACAGTTATTGGTGCCGTTTTTATTCCTCTTTATGTCAATACTTGGTATTTGGACAGAGGAGAGTGCTCATTAGTATCAGGTGATGAAATGAAGACAGGCTGTCCGCAAGCATTCATCAAGGCATCTATGATTACTGGTATATCACAAACTGTTGGCTTACTGTTGGCACCTCTGGCTGGTTATGCTGCAGACAAGTTTGGACGTCGCAACTTGATACTATTTGCTTCTACATTTGGAATTGTCGGCAGTGTTGGTTTTGCTGCTATCAATAATCCTAATGGAGTTGGAGCCGTATTATTTGCATCTATGATGGGAGTAGGTCAAATCGGAGTCATTATCAGTGCCATGTCTCTTTGCACAGATAGAAAGAGAACTTTCAATGGTGCTATTGCTGGTGTGCATGGCTTATGTGGGGGTGTTGGAGTTCTGGTAGTTACTAAAATTGGTGGCTATCTTTCTGACATTTGGGATGGTGCCCCATTCATTATTTTAGCTGTTTTCAATATAATCCTAATTTTCTCTACTTTATGGTCTAAAGGATCTCTATCACATTTGTTCACGATAAGAATTGAAGATCTTAAGTCGATGAATTTTAAAAAGTTCACTCCAAGTGGGGGTATTAGACTTCCTGAGGATGATACTGATAGACCAGAATTTTAAGTACATATGCAATAGAATAAATAAAATTTTACAATTTCCCATCTAGTGGAATATCTGGCGTTATAGTGTGCATGATGTATTCAATAATTGCTGATAAAACCTAGGATTTGAGGAGTGAAAAATGAAAAACAAGTGTTAATTATCAAAGCATACAATAAATAAAGGTAGTCTACAAGAAAATGAACATATTGAGGTTACAGACATAAATAGATTTAGGAATTATCATTTAAATTTATTAATGATTATTTGAACTAATTTACTCCTTAGTCTTTTGAGAACCTCTGAGAAGACCAGTTCTTCTGGCGGCAATGAGACCAGCCTTTTGACCGGAAACAGCACCTCTGCTGATGGTAGAAGCCTTACCAATATGTTGATGGTTACCACCTCCATGGGGATGGTCAACGGGGTTCATGGCCACACCACGAGTCTTAGGCCAAGAGTTTCTCTTAACCTTGTATTTGTGGAAAGCACGACCTGCCTTCAACAATGGCTTATCAATACGACCACCACCTGCAACAACACCAATGACACCTCTAGCGTTGGAAGAGATAATCTTCTTAGCTCCAGAAGGAAGCTTAACACGGGTCTTACCTTCATCAGGGTTGTGTCCAATGACGATAACGTAGTTACCGGAAGTTCTACCTAAAGCACCTCTGTCACCAGTCTTTTCTTCAACGTTACTGAGAATGGTACCTTCAGGGACGGAACCTAAAGGTAAAACGTTACCAACGTTCAAAGAAGCCTTCTTACCGGCATAAACGAATTGACCAGTGTACAAACCTTCATTGGCAATGAAAGTTTCTTCACGGATCTTGTATTTGTAAGGATCTCTGAAAGCAACCTTGGCAAGAGGAGCTCCTCTACCAGGATCATGAATGATTTGCTTCACAACACCTCTAATATATCCATGCTTTTCAGCATAATCCAAGGTTCTCAACTTGGCAGCACCCTTTCTGAGACGGGTGTGGGAAGTGAAGATAGATCCAGCACCCTTTCTTTGATTACGAATAACACGACCTATTCATATTGTTAGTATTAAGTCTCAATTTGAATTACATTGTATTGCAAGATAGTATCATAATGACTTTCAACTTGTTTCATGTTAAATTATCTTCCCTAATTGTCATCCTCAGTCGCATAATTCCTCGGTTGTTGGAAATTCTAACCACGTAACAATAACAGCATTGGAATGTGATCCTGATATTATTTGTACAGGCATTACTGTGAGTCTTCCTAGTTCTTTCCTATATTTGGTCCCCAAATTATTGATGTTGTAGTTGAAAGTAATACTATGTCACATCACTATCCCATTTACCCAAAGCCAGCTAGCTGTTCACTGAATACTACTAATCTTTTGGAACACATCTTATAATTACATACCCATTGTTGATGATTTTTAATGAATTGTACCTTAGGTATGATTATCTGAATCAAGATCGTGTACTACTTCTTATGAGCAAGTAGATATTAAAGTAGTGATAATCTTTGATAATGTTTTGAGTGGCTCGCTGGCTCTCAACCGTTCATTATCTCAAACTGAGAATTGGAATATTTTCGAGTGTGAAACGGAGTCAGTGTGCAATTTTGCCAAAACATTCAGTAAATTTACCTTAGTATAGTTGAGCATGGTATGATAAAATTGGAGATGTGCTTGTATATGAGACCTGTATTAGTACACGTGATATAATAAAAGGGTTGTGATTTTTCTTTAATTGATTAATGCTTTTTCATAGCTAAGTGTTAAAATGAAGAAGATACATCAAGAAAAAATTTATAAGCATCTAAGTAGTCACTACATAGCTATGCAATTCTATTGAATCAGTRATTGACGAGGAAGAAATTTGTAAGAWGTGTTTCTACACTGGACTTTTTTACTTTATTTATTGATTTCCGGCGCAGCAGATTGTTCATGTTTTTCTTTGTTCTCTTCCTGAAGTGCGTTGGAAAGGGTGGTTTCKTCGTCTTTTGATGTTTCGGTTTGCAACTCATCTAATTTTGGAACGTCATTGTTGGTATTATCTGCTATTTTAGAAATTCTTGCCTTTTTGACAGATAACTTCAAATTGTTCAA
The DNA here is from genome assembly GCA_001599295.1 of Sporopachydermia quercuum. Classification (NCBI taxonomy): domain Eukaryota; kingdom Fungi; phylum Ascomycota; class Sporopachydermiomycetes; order Sporopachydermiales; family Sporopachydermiaceae; genus Sporopachydermia; species Sporopachydermia quercuum. Next base: position 1,881,669 of record BCGN01000001.1, on the reverse strand, counting down.
TTTTCTTTTGTTGAGATCTTCAATGCATTTAAGCTGCTTCCCAGTTGTATCGAAATCAACAATAGCATAGAGCTTATCACTATTGTGGAATGTGGACTTCAAAGATACGGTAGATGGCTCATAAGGAGCCAAAAGTTGGTCCAGCTAGAATATCATTGTTAAAAATTGCTCATTATTTGAAAAGAATCGCTAGGATATGACTTACTTGTTCTTTAGTTGTTTCGTTTGCAATGTTTGATATCCAGATCGAGAAGTCAGAATATGTCTGATTTCTCCTTTGGAAGGATAGATGACGATATCTAGTTCTCCGTCTACCATTTCCATTTGACTCGTCTTTGCTGCCGTTTTTGTTATCATCTTTTTCTTGTTTTGTGCACTTTTGTTCATCGCTTTTCTACATATTGTATTGTTAGTTGTGATCTTGAAGAAAGGGAGATCGAGAGATAGAGAGAATAGTTTGGTTTACCTTTCCAATGCAAGAAGGTGTTAAAGATAAACATGCACCTTTTGCTTTATCTTTTCCGAGAACTGGTGCCGCTGATTCAGATCCGTCAAGGATTCTATCATGTTTTGCTTCATCATCTTTCTCTTTCTTTGACTTTGGCTTGTATCTTCTTCGTGGTTTTGGTTCGTATGGCTCGGCATATTTCAGTGACAACTGCTTTCCCAACAATGTTTGTCCATTAATAAGTTTCAGCGCTTTCTCAGCGTCTTCAGAACTTTGAAAGTCAAGAAAGGCTATACCCATTGGTTTCTTTTCCTTTTTGACCAACTTTCTTACTGTTTTAGTAGGAACTAAGACAGATACYCTTTATTACCATTCATGTTAGTATTTAAAACCTGAAAAATATACCTGGAAAGGAGTTTTTATACGTGTTCAATCCTGCTAATTTGACAAAATCCTCCAAAACCGATTCGGTCACTTGACTGTCCACATTGCGAGCATATAATCTTTTTGGAGGATCAACAACGACTTCTGTAATATCAGATGTGTCCCCTTGAACTGCATCCTTTTGATCCTTTTGGGATTCTATCCCTTGGATCTTTTCATCAATTTTACCTTCTGAAGACTCATCCATTTGTTCAATACCGGCCATATTTGCTGTTTGATGGATCTCTATTAAACCCAGTTCAACTTTAATTGACTCGATTTTACTCATCGTCTTTATAACATTCTCTAATACAGAATTTAATGTATGATCTATTGCACTATATAAAAGAATAGATTGCAGGAAAGTAAACAACACGAATGTGTAAGAATACAAAAAGAATTTTTTGAGGAAGGTACGATTAAGCGCCAAACAAAGGTTGTTGGGATACAATTACTACTAATTTAATGTTGCACAAACAGTATACGTCTAGTTCAAACTGCAGAAAGGAGTATGAATAAATACAATAAGAAAGTAAACACAAATAGTAGCATAAAACGAAAAATAGTACGTTTCAAAATATCAAGAAGCTTTACAGCCAATGTCGAGTACACTTTCTTAAAACATTTAATCAAAAAATGGTTAAGATATTTAGGACGTTATTGCAGCACAATTAATAATTCAGGAGAACGCTTGATGGATCAATGGCTGCTTGATTTGATGATCTATGTCAAAGTAATCGTCTCAATAATTATTTCATATATTAACATTCACTAAAGCCTATAAAGTATTTCATCTTCTCTCCTATCGAATGATTGAATGAATTAATCAACACCAAGTCTAAGCCTTAGCTTCAGCTCTCTTAGCAGCCAATGCCTTTTGGGTTCCGTGAAGAGCAAACTTGTGGTTTCTTCTGAACTTAGCATCAACACCCTTTAGAGACGGATACTTGAAGGTCTTGGGCTTCTTGATACCATTCTATAACTTATTGTTAGCAAAAGGAACAATGCAACTCAAACACTTTGTCCAGCTTTCAAAATACATACACGGTGAGCCTTCTTGATTTGGTTGTGGTTTGTGTGATTCTTAGATTTAGACATCTTCTGTATATGTTGTTAATAATTATATCTCGAAATTGTTAAAGATGCAACTTCAATTAGAAGAACAAATCGTAACAGCAAGATGTATGCACAAACAGTGTACTTCAATTACCTAAGATTTGTGAATGATAGTAAAAATGGACATACGACGTATTTATATGTGGTTGATTATGGTCTAAAAGGTCTAACTTTTGAATGCATAACCAGCCAGAGTACTCGCTAACTATTCTATGATGTCGTAAGATATCGACTGAGTATGCTCTCGATATGCTAAAGCTCCTTACTAGACCTGTTCCTAGAAAGGTGCGTGGATAGTGCAGTGTTTCGAAAAATCAAAACGAAAAAATGTGCGTGGGTTCTCAGCAGTGACGTTTTAGGTTCAAATGGACCTAATATCGGGCACGTGACATAGAAAGTATGTTTTTGAATTTTATTGGCATTAGGTTTCTATTTTGGATTATCCATCAAATTATTAGATGTTGTAGGTAGAAAATCAAAAAATCACTAACTCTAATGCTTGTATAGATGAGCAGTGAGTGAGATAGAGGCCTATAACTTAGTTGAGAAGCTAGTTTTCCTTTAACTCTACTAATCAAAAGAAAACAGTTTGTGCCTTTTAAATTAGGTTTTATTGACTATTTTTGCTTACAGAGGTTAATTAATGAAATAAAGTAGTATCACACTACATTTCGCAAATTAGTGATTCTATGATACTGAATAATTACTTCGGTATGTTTCTTATTGAACGCTTATACGCTACAAAATATCCAATGAAAAATTACCTCATCATAGGTCAAATATAACCCAGATAAATATTGGCATTTCAGCTTTATACATGTTGAGAAAGTGGACATGAATTGAACAAGAATAAACCTCAACAATCATCAGAAACTATAGTACTTGTCCAAAGGTCACGTAGAAATGCAAGACAAATCAAAAACTTGTGATAGTAAACCAGGGAACAAAGCAAAAAGATGTATCAGTGACAATTGAAGAAGTAATGAATTTTGGGTAGCAACTGTTATTGGTTCATTTCAAAAGTCTGAACAACTTGGGTGCAGCACAATCGTTGATACAATGTTGGAGATGGAAACTTAGCATTGTTAGTAAAATCAATCTCAAAAAAGTTGGTTGTCAAACAGGTCAGGTTCCTGGAGTTTGGAAATTGAAATGTATCCGGTGGCATGAATCCAATGAAAACTTACAATTCTTCAACACAATCTATAACAATGTTAGTACGGATCTTTCAGAAAACTTGAACCGAACTTCAAGATATGACTCTCTACTGCTAAATTCCTAAGTTTTGCATACCTTCTTTATATTCCAACTCAGCATAACCGTCTTCTTCTTGAGCTTGAGTTACTCTTTCAACACATTCTTCAAAATGATGTTTGAATGGGTGACAGACAGCGGTTTCAGCACAAGCTACAGATCTGTTAGCAAAAAGATTTGAAAAGTTGATTTCATTTTGGGCTCCAGATAGCTAGTCCTGAACATACCTTCTCTAATTTTGTCAAGAGGATCTTCTACTTCATCATCATCATCATCATCATCATCGTCATCATCTTCTTCTTCCTCCTCTTCAGCTTCAGCTTCTTCAGCGGCTTCTTCTTCAGCTTCTTCTTCAGCTTCTTCTTCGTCTTCCTACTTATTGTCAGTACAAACTGCTCTTATTGTCACTTTAACCTAAGTTTTCGTAATCATGAAACATACCTCGGCCTTGGCCACGGTAGGAGTGACAGTCTCCAGTAAGTCGTTAAATAAGTCTATGATTTTTTGTGACATTCTGATATGATTATTATGTTGTCTAAATTCTTAGTGTCAAATCACTAATAGAAGAAAGGTTAGTTTGATGATAAAAATACGTAAAAAATATGATGACTAYCAAAGCAGTGATTTCGATCTTTCCTCGGTGAACAATCCCGTAAACTATAATCCTCCAGATGAAGTAGCCAGTAAATTAACAATGACTTTTGATACTACTACTACTTCTCTTTGAGGTATTTATCGTTGTATGTTGAGTTGAACGTTTTCTGGTTTATACTACTTGTGTCCCTCTATATCCAATCACATCATTCGTCTCAATTCAAAATCTGATTTATGCTGCTATGTCTTTTAATTTGTCTAATGACTGTATGCTACTTACATCAACCGGTCGATTATCACCAAATGAATGCAATTATTTATTGATTGCTTTTATCCTGTTATCTATTTCTTGTGAAAGCGTTGTCGAGTTATGAACAGTTTGTAAAGTGTTGCCCACTCGATTTCCATACAACTCTAGTCTTTAGAATTTAATAACATGTACTATAAAACTTAACTAGGTTCTCTATTCACTTCCATGCCCATAATAAAATTCCTTGGTCATACTAAAAAGAGCATATCATCGGAATATCGCTGCTTCTTATTCGCTACTTCATTGTTTATTGTATGGTCTAATATAGTTACCCGGCCTCAGACTTTCCGAAGTACTGAAAAATAATGTCAAATCTTATTTGGTGGAATATGTCTTATAACAGGTCTTGAAGTAGAAATATCAGGCCCATCTTAAGATACACACAAGAACTACGATTAGGAGTGATTATTGTAATCAGGCTTCTGCCATCTAGGATCTACAAGAATTACTGACTTTCTATTTATGAGTTACCAATACTGTTACAGGATATATATATGCTTCCAAAGAAAAGTTCATACAGATGAAGAGTACTGGCCTTTCCTTTTCGCTAACATAGCTTGAGTCTTAGCACCCATCACACCACCGCCCCAATGCTTTCTGTTTTCTTCGTATTTCTCAGTGAAATTTGAGTTAATAGTAGAAATCAATGTAGATAAAGATACCTCATCTTCTGGTCTAACTTCAGTTAAAGCAGCAACGGTCGATGCTTTCAAGTGGACTAAGGTACCCAACCTAGCTTTACCTTTAACAATTGCATATGGAACACCCATCTTGCTACATAAAGCGGGCAAGAAAAGTACTAACTCAATAGGATCAACATTACTAGCAATTAACACCAGTTTAACTTTTCTGTTTTCGATAAGAGAAACGACATGGTTCAACCCGTACTTGACAACATGAAGATTAGCAGAAACGTCTTCTCTCTTCTTTCCATCGGCAATTGCTGTCGCTTCCTTGGTGAGACGCTCTTTCTTCTCGGCACTTGTTTCTGGTCTGTACTTGTTGAATAATTTGAATGCTTGGGCTGCCGTATTCCTATCTAATGTATATTGGAATTGAGAGATTGCAGGAGGTACTTTCAATCTAATGTTCAAGATCTTTTTTTCTCTTTGTAATCTAACATATTCGGGACACTTTACGAATCTCGATAAGTTTCTCTTTGGTTGAATGGCTTGGCCAATACCAAAAATTCTAGGTTTTGAGCCAACCAAAAGATTCTAAACGGGTTAATATGTTGAATTTGTTGTTGACAGATGGAAATAATAACATAACATAAACATACCTTTTGAGAATTAGACTTTCCGCGTTGAGTAGTCAAAGGAGCAGCAGCTACCTTCTTGGATTTATAACTAGCGGGCTGTGTCATCAAGCAAAACCACAATGTCAGTAAAACAATTCAGAAAACTCCGTTGTTTTTAAAGAAGACTTCAGTTTCACTCTACAGTTATTATTCTTCAAGAATACTCTTGAAGAATAATAACTCAGCCAACTAATAATCAAGGGAAGACGTAATTCCTTAGTTATGATGAGCAAGACATAACAGCTCAAGTAATCAATATAATTACAAATTAATAAAATAATTAAAGTCCTCGTATTCATTCACTCGAGAAATTATACCTGTCATTCATTTCTAACGTGTTTATATATAATAAACAGTCGTAATTGGTCGCTATTGACCACAAAAGTCCTCATAGTCAGCTTGCTCTACTCACCATTTTTACAAAACAAATTCTATGATTATCAAATCATTATCCAGAAAATTCAATTGAAATCTTAACACTTGAATCAATCTTGGATATGGTTTTGATTAGTTGTTTATTCTTCGTTTCTCATCATCATTGAAAGTCCATCTTCTACTGAAATATAAGAAAAAGAAGTTTGATTGTTCACTTCTCTTCTAGCAGACTTTTCTCTTCATCAGAGGATGGATAGATGCTCATAATTACTTTTATTCTCGGTTAATATCAGCACAGTACCTTCATGTTAACGTAATCCCAAATAGTAAAGGCTGCAACAAAGGTTTAAGGTTTGCTTCTCATTGACCTAAATGATCTGATGAGAAGAAAATTATATAAATAATTAAACACCTGCTTAAAATGTGAGTGGAGAGTTGAGCAATCATGATATATTGCAGAATATATCGAGACCTGCTTGAAACCAGTCAGAAAAAGTCACAAATTTTGACAATGATGAATACTATGACGGATATTGGTGGTTTCACCTCAATATTTAGTGGAAACACTACTATACCAGAAGTTAGTCCTTTGAGAAAAAATTTATCAGGAATCGCAGGTTCAACAAGTTTAGCTTGTTGGATTGTACTCCTACTGCCACAATTGATTGAACAATGGCGACTACAATCAGCTGAAGGTATTGCAATTGGGTTCATTGTGATTTGGTTTCTTGGAGATTTGGCAAATTTGTCAGGCGCGTTACTTGGTCACCTGTTACCAGAAGTTGTTCTTCTTGCTGTGTGGTTTTGTTTATCAGATTTCCTTATCATATGTTCTTATGGCTATTACACTTATGTTCTACCGTACAGAAAATCTCAAGCACAATCAAGAAGGCTCACTGAAGAAACAGGTCCTTTGCTAGCGGGTCCTTCAAATGCTGACGAACAAAGTACTTCAGGTAGGAGGGGATCAAAAGCTTCTCGTAGAAGAAGACGAAGCTCTTTGGAGGAGGCATTGTCGTCTACTCATCCTCTGAAGTCTTTATTTCTGAGATATGCTTTACCTGTTTTGTTTGTTGTCCTTGCAGGTTGCGTTGGATTTTTTATTTCTTCAAGTCAAAAGGACTCAAATGACGGTCAAGATGGAACTCCCGATCAAGAGATCACATTACTCCCTCAAATATTAGGTTATCTGTCAGCATTTTTGTACCTTGGGGCTAGAATTCCTCAAATCATTCAGAATCACAAACGAAAGTCTGTTTATGGTCTTTCTTTGTTATTCTTCATATTTTCAACATTTGGAAACTTGACATATGCCGCTCAAATTTTCCTATACAGAAGTGATWMAAAGTATATTCTACTCAATCTTTCTTGGTTACTTGGATCTCTTGGTACTATTTTTGAAGACAGTGTCATTTTTGTTCAATTCTTCATGTACAGAGAGAACTCGAATGATTTGGTGATAATGGAGTAAATATTAGATAGCTTAATGACAATACAATTCAATTCACAGAATATAAATGAAATATAACTTACATGAATTATGTTTCTATCATGAAACTTTTCGAAATTGATTGCTTAAAATATATAACCTAAAAACTAGAAAACTACAGCATTCACAATCCACATTTCATATTCTATGCATACAATAATGAGCTATTGTGATTCATTTAGCAACCACCTCTAAGACGTAACACCAAATGTAATGTTGATTCCTTTTGAATATTGTAGTCCGATAGAGTTCGTCCGTCTTCTAATTGCTTTCCAGCAAAGATGAGTCTTTGCTGATCTGGTGGAATACCTTCCTTGTCTTGAATCTTACTCTTGACATTGTCAATAGTGTCTGATGATTCAACTTCTAATGTGATGGTTTTACCAGTCAAGGTCTTCACGAAAATTTGCATACCACCTCTTAGACGTAACACCAAATGTAATGTTGATTCCTTTTGAATATTGTAGTCCGATAGAGTTCGTCCGTCTTCTAATTGCTTTCCAGCAAAGATGAGTCTTTGCTGATCTGGTGGAATACCTTCCTTGTCTTGAATCTTACTCTTGACATTGTCAATAGTGTCTGATGATTCAACTTCTAATGTGATGGTTTTACCAGTCAARGTCTTCACGAAAATTTGCATACCACCTCTTAGACGTAACACCAAATGTAATGTTGATTCCTTTTGAATATTGTAGTCCGATAGAGTTCGTCCGTCTTCTAATTGCTTTCCAGCAAAGATGAGTCTTTGCTGATCTGGTGGAATACCTTCCTTGTCTTGAATCTTACTCTTGACATTGTCAATAGTGTCTGATGATTCAACTTCTAATGTGATGGTTTTACCAGTCAARGTCTTCACGAAAATTTGCATACCACCTCTTAGACGTAACACCAAATGTAATGTTGATTCCTTTTGAATATTGTAGTCCGATAGAGTTCGTCCGTCTTCTAATTGCTTTCCAGCAAAGATGAGTCTTTGCTGATCTGGTGGAATACCTTCCTTGTCTTGAATCTTACTCTTGACATTGTCAATAGTGTCTGATGATTCAACTTCTAATGTGATGGTTTTACCAGTCAAGGTCTTAACAAAGATCTGCATGTTGAATTTTTTTTTTGAAATCTATCTAGTGATAAAAACCGTAATGCAAACTAACTAATAACACAAATAACCACAACGAAACAGGCTATTTACAAATGATAATTCTTCTAATTAATTATTTATAATGACATATAAACGCAAACGAACTTCACAAATTTTCTTGCAAAGATGATGATGATGGAATAAGGAATATAAACGGGCCCCTTTCACTATTTATACAAACTAAAAGGAAGAATGGAGACCAATGTGGCAATTTCTATGGTACTAATAAATTCACATTATAAGCATCATTCGAATTGTTATCATATTGGATTTAGTCATACGTAGGCTAGATTTAACCCTCATTTGCCATCTAATCTGCTTCTTATCTTCCCAAAACGTAATATGTATGTAATTTTTGCTGCATAGAACAAATCACGAATGTCAGGGTACCGACACTTCTTCTAATATTTAACACTTAGTATGTACATGTATTTGACAGGTTTAAAGTTTGGCGATTTTATGAGCGGTTTTAGGAGAATTATGATGAGGAGAAGCCATCATATCCATGACATCGAATGACAATAATATTCTTTTGAGTCTCAATTTGTCATATTTTCACTTGCTATTGACAATGTGACCCACTATTGAATGTCCCAAATGAAATTTAACCGGACAAAACAAAACTGGAAGTTACTGCAATGGTTATTGTTTCCGTGGTTATGATTCTGGTCCCTTCTAGGCTATTCTGGTAGACCCTATCTTTCTTCTCTTGAGCCCCGATTGTAATWAATTGCTTTCATGGGTAGCTTTAATTGAAACTTTAGAATTAAAACTTGAACACGCACTCAACCTTTCTATCACTAAGAGACATTTTGTATGGGAAAGATAATATCTTCCGAGGAATGCCTTAAGATAGTATTCAAAGTCATACTAAAACGAAAAGCAGAAGGCTCGGTAGATAAATATTGAATAATACAACGTTTAACTATTAGTATATAAGCGTAATAACAGACACTGGTCTGTTTTGGCATACTGTAATTRCTTTGTTCGTGCCTTTACTCAGTCTCCCAAAGCTAGAAGGAAACAAGTACAAGAGAAGTTCCCACAGTGGTGAGAAGAATGTTCAATCTGCTACTGGTCCTGTGATATTTAGTGAATATGTGTATACCTAATTTTTATTATTCAGCTTCAAACATTTTTTGGTTAGTAACAATTGAATGTAGAACTTAGAGCTAATTTGAAACAAACCTTTCTGGTTGACATATTCTACGCAACAAATTATTATAATAAAGTTAGATGAGCTCTATTCATGTTCATACAAAACATTCTTTTCTTGGGAGATTCTGATACAAACTGGAAAGTGATGATTTAAACTGAATAGAAAATAAGTCAAGGAGAGTATCGAGTAGTTGAGAATCGTTGTGTTATTATTTATAGGTTTGAGCGAACCGAAACATCTCTGAAACGGTTCTTAATTGACAGCAACAAAAGCGTATCTATGCTTTGTATTGGTGCTTACACACCCCATAGTAGTTTTTATATAAAGATCAAAATGTCACCCTTGATAAGAATATGTCTTTTCTCTATTATTCAATTGAATGGATGGTTACAACCTCACGGAATAGCTCATTTTAGTTGCAAGTAATTTGTTCAGGAATAGAAGAACCAGAAGTGCCATGAGCTCTCTTCCCACATTAACGATCAACAACGTTGTTGATCCTTCCACTACCAAAGAGCCTGTAACTGAAGTTTTGACTCGAACAACTAATCCTACAACTCTAACTACTTCAGCTCTTTTTTCAACTTCATCCACTACAACAGAGTATGCATCACATTCTACTTTTACCAATACCATATCAAATGAAACAGTCACTACATCGCTGGTCCCTACATGGACACCGTCAACAGGAAATTCACATTCAGAGAGTAAAACAGCTGCCATAGCGATAGGAGTGAGCATAACGGTAATCGTAGTCATAGGATTGGTTGCATTACTCTTACGAATGGCGCATCTGAAAGCCAGGAAAAAGTCAATAGCCCTAAGTTATACTGAGTCGAAATCACAGAAGCATAGCATGTTTTTCAGACCAAAAAAACATTCTCAACCAGTACAGTTAGATCATTTCGTAGTTTCGGAAAGAGGCTGGGATAATAATGTTTCCAGCAGTGCATCCCTTCAAACTGAGAGTACATTAAACTTCACCGGTCATAATGGAACAAATGGGTTTGAAAAAATTGAAAACTCACCAGATGRAGTGGTAAAACAACGTATTTACTGGAACTCATTTTTGAACAAGCATTCGGTCATGGATAATCTCAGGCAAGCCAAACAAAGAGTTAGTCTGTCTGTCGTGCTGATAAGAACCCCCAAGTCGCCTATGCATTTTGAAACTGTTTCTACGCCCTTATCAATATCAAATCCGACTTTTCCTCTCAAGAATAATGTACCCCTTGAGTATCACTCTTCAAMATCATCATTAGTGGGAGGGGATTCTGCTGAAAACAGCAATGATGATTTGTTCAGGGATACCCCCGACAAGTCTTCATCGAATGATCATTTGCCAATTACTCCAGGTATAAGTGCTAAACAACATCAAAGACAATCGTTTTCGAAGTTACGTAAATTTAACCTAGTATCAAAAATGAGTAATAATAACTCAACAAATTAATACTGCTCTTGTAATCTTCGCTGTAGTATGTAGGTCTTCCTTTCTCTTTTCTCAAGAGTTAAATAATACAATTGTTTGAATATTCTATTCCTTCTTTGCACAAGAACTTAACTTTGTGGAAGCATATGTATGTGAAACTTAAAACTAGAAATAAGCTTTACAATTAATAAACACAAATGCATTATCGTACTCAATAAGGAACGCGAAAGAGTAAATATATAAAAGAAAATTAGAACAAGATTACACTTATTTATTATTGAATGATCAAACGAGTAGTACTACTATATTCAATTTACGTGCATAACCTAGAATGTGAAATTGTACTCAACTTCTCACTTTCCTGTAAATGAAATTCATACTGATTGATAGAATTTCAAATAAAGTTTACTTCTAAACTGAGTTCTAAACTAACTAAAAGCTATCAACTTCATCTTTCTCACAACTATTACTGTTCTTAAACTGATTAATTCATCTAAAGTATATTGATATACATATAAAATATCTTCCACAGCTTCAAGAAACTGTTTTTTGGTGAAGTAGTTAGTTCTCAGTGGTAAGACTTGTTGTTACTAGGCGTTGATCTTATTTCCAGGAACAGCTTCGTATATATGAACTTTGTTTCTCTAAGGACAACCTAATTAACTATCAATATAAACATCTACTCAAGCCAAAAGTATCAGTAAAATAACATCGCATTATCTATCAAGCATTCATTTTATAAATAGTTTGAGATTATGCCTCATGATTTATTTTATAGCTTTGAAAAATCAATGTGCCCACCTCATGGTAACTTTTTTTCTCTTTATTTTTTCTTCTTTTTCAACTCCATTTTGGAACATAGTTCAATCAATAGGCACTTTCTATAGCTTAGAACATATAACCCTTCTTGATCTGATCAAACAAGAGGATCCATTTCCACCAAAACAGCCATTGTCTTCACCGGCTCTTGATGAAAGATAATAGGAAAACACAGCTGCTAAATGATGAGTTCTCCTTTTCTTATTTTGCACTTAGGATATGGACAACTGAACAGAACTTTTCCCATTGTATGCTAGTTTGTTTGATTCGCATCCTCATCAACCTTACTCTGTGACTTCGCAATATTCAAACTCCCGCTAACCGAATTATTATTATATCCTTCGGTTTCTTTCTCACCATTCTTGTCTTTCTTCTGTTTCGAAAAATAAGAATTATTCACTATCATTTGTCCTGGACCAACTAAGTATTTATCACGGAACCATCTCATCTCCTCAATACTCTCATAAATATCCTGCTTCGCAGTATGGAGCTTCTTCTTTTTTGGTTTCGACCTCAAGAGTTTCTTATTATGTCTATAGCAGAACTCATGAAATGACGATACGTCAAGAAGTCTGTAAGTGAGATAGTCAATTATCGATGGCATTTCCCTCATCATAAACAATTTATCCATATGGATAGAGTTACCTGCTAAAATGCCGATGCCCTTTTGCTGAATAAACCTTTGAATGTATGTTAACAATTCTTTCTCAACTTCAGGAAGTGTTTTAGTGGAATTAATCACTTTCTCTGTCAAACCAGAGTGACCATGATGCTCAATACACCATTCATTCATTTTATCCATAACTTCTTTGTCATAATGAATCACAGATTCATATCCTTCTTCATCAAGTATATTCAAGTCTTTGTCTGTCACGAGACAACAAACTTCTATAATATGATCCGTAACAGTGTCTAAACCTGTCATCTGAGTAAATAAAAAGAACTCGTTAGTACAAACCGGTAACTTCTACCATTATAACAATTCAGCTAACAGCTATAACAAAAGCAAACTTACCTCGCAATCGATCCAAATAATATTGCCAAATCCATTGTTCCCATTGTTCCCACTACACCCGTTATTCAACTTTTGGTCAACCTGTGATTGTGAATCATTCTTCCCGCTATTTGCTGATGAGTTCTGTAAGCTATCAACTTTAAGCCTTTTGACCTCTCTTTCCGTCATTGTAGAGCAATCTGATAGTTTACTCCAAGTCTATTTCCCTACTTTCTCCAGTAATTCAAATACAATAAAAACTATCTACTATAGTCGACAAAGAAAGAGACAATGATTATATCTATAATTCACAAGCAATTTTTTTTAGCACACTATGGGTCTCAATTCATCGCTCCAAGTGAGTTTCTTCGCAAAAAATGTGCTTAGTCAAACCAAGGGAGGCATCCATTAGCATTGATAATCAACCTGACCTTTAGTTTCATGACTATCACTACAAACATTGCAAACAATTGTGATAACATTATTAATCAATAATTAATATTCGCACTCAGCTGAAAGATAGAACAGATCAATTATTAAAAATGGCTCTACTTGACCTGTTTTACGGGTGCTATTTGTAAGTACAAATTCTAACTAGCCKTGCGCCGGAGGGTGTTAGATTGATCAACTAACAATCATTAAACAATAGCCTGATACATATTCCTATCACAATCCTTATTGATGCATATATACTGTTTCCGGTGGGTAATTACCCCCACTTCGCCTTGACTGAGAAACTGCTTGGTACTCAAATTAGCCAAAACAAAGACTTTCTCTTACAGGAGCGACCGTTGTGGTTTCAATCTTTTGTAGCAATTGAATTGATATTTCAGCTTCCTGTATTCTTCTATGGCAGTTATAAATTTTTCAATATCAACAAGTTACCTCAGAAAAGCAAGACTAAATTGTACATTATTGGGTTGATTTATGGGATCAATGCTTGTTTAACAACGTTCGCTTGTCTTATTACTGTTGGTCTAGATACTCAGAGACATAATTTCTCAAATATACCATCAATCGCATCTAGTGACTACATTTTAACCAACAGTGAGAAACTATTGTTAACTGGTGTGTACTTTCCAACATTCTTGATCCCATTGCTACTTGCGCTAGATATGTCTAAGAGATTGTTTAAGAGTCTTACGAAATTGGAGAAAAGTGTGTAAATGTATAAGAAAGCAAATCAGACTATTATAAGATATTGAATATCATTAGAGATAAAGAATAAGTAATCAATTGCACGAATACCATGTTCCCCGGACGCGTTTAGTTATATTTAGCAATTAAACTGTCAACCAATTCAATATACYTTTGTTCAGCTTCTTCTGGAGAAAGACCCTTCAGTTGCTCCCAAGCTTCCCACTTGAACTTCCCCTTGAAGTCAAATAAACCTGGCTTTGGTGTAGTGTTATCACCAACAGTGGCTTGCTTATACAATCCATATAGCTAAATAAGAACGGAATGTTAGTCGTCAGAACTCAATCATTGATTCCTAATATTCCGTCTCAGTGGTAGAATACTATCTACATACCTCTAAAAGTTCATCATCATTTGGCTTGGAAGGCAAGTTCTTGACTGCTTCAGCCTACACATTTGTTAGCTATCTCGATTGAATCAATCTTAAATATCAATCACTATCAACTCCTATTGTTACTATGACTTTCAAACTCAATGTAACAAACTTTTTGCACTTACCTTTTCGTTGAATAAATCGGAGACCATTTTGAACGTTTTGATATTGAATTAGTTCCGAGTAATCTGTTACAATCTATAACATGAATTGATTACTTCAGTATTCGAAGAACGAAACAACTGACGACTCACCATAAACACTGTTCATACGAATTTCACATTTTTTTTGTTGAGGACAACGCTCCTATAAATAACGGGAATTCTTCAGAACTGTATTAATTCCCCACTTAATTTTAGCGATGAGACAAAACAATACATGAATTGTACATGAAACTGAGCTGAAAATGCTATATTGATTTGGATGTATTCAAATTGAACTGTAATATATCAATGTAATGTATTGTTTATTCATTTATACTTATTGGACTGATATGGGCTATATAAGATTGTAGGCTGCAGCTAAGAGTATACTTGAGGTGCACACAGTTTACTCACAGTTTACTTCAAGGTTATCGAAACTTCTCATTTTTTACGACATTTCCAGTCACTTAATCGGGTAAGGATATGCGATACAATTGATAGGAATGAATAGTACTCTATAGAATTTTCAATTTATTAACAGAACACTCGGATTCTAAAGACCTCCAACGAACAACCTTTGACTGTTCATCACCAACTATTCCCATCCTCTACTCCGCCCGCCAAATGCACGAAGTATGCACTAAGAACACTTACAAAAGTGTGTTAGACAAAGTAATCTTGGCCTATTAACTCATTTCATGTGTATTAAATTAATCAAAGAAAGATGTAAGATACCTTTTTTATTCTAAATAGTCATTTTCTGGTTGATATTGAGCTTAGAATGTTCATCTTTATAACATCTTTTGATATGTACTGTACTGTACTATCATGTGCAACCTCTGCATCGCATTCTCAATGTGAATTACCCTATTTTACCCGGCCTTTCACTCTTCTAGTCTCCAGAMTAACACCCCTTGGRAAAAGTTCACGGCCAATCAACAGCTTCTTTTACATTACAAATTAAGATCTCATTACTACTATTAGAAATTGGACTGTAGAGGAGAAGATTATCAAATTTTGGAATTGTTATGAYGCAAATCGATACCTGATTGGTAGTATACATTCATTAGGATAACTGTTATCAAGTCAAGAAGGAACCCATAAGATATATTTCACAATGAGATTTAATAGTGTGCTAAGACAAGCTCAAAAGGTTTTGGTCAAACCAGGAGAAGGACGACCGACTGGTTTAGCAGGAATTCTAACTCATCCCAATCCTAGACCTGCTTTGATTACCCTTTATAACGCCACTTTGAAGAAGCTAGAAACTATACCAAAAGAAAGCATTTACAGAACCTCAGTGGAAAATATGACTAAGGCGAGACTGGCCATAGTTGAAAAGAATGATGTTATAGAAGTGATTGAGAATGAAATCGGTAACGGTTTGATTGAAGAAGTTTTGATCCAAGCAAATGAAGAGTACGACTTGATTGATAAGATGATTGAATGGAAAGCTTGGGAAGACTTAGAAGAAAAGCCAGTCGAAGGCCAGTGGTCATATTTTGAAAAGAATCATTAAATCTCTGGAGAAGTGCATAGGTAAGGGTTGCCGAGTTAATGAGAGATTATATCTCAATGATGGAAATAAGGTAAAGGTGAGGATTGAACGGAGAATAATGAAGAAGAAGAAAGAGGTGGAGAATAGAAGAAGAGTGAATATATGTTGAATTGTTGCAAATAAATGATGATTGTAACCATGGGGTTAAGAGACTTACTTTTTTGCATTGTCATTTACTATATACTTGTTTTTCTTAGATTGAATGGTATTTTAGTACTCACTAGTGCATCGGGTTCTACCTATCAATTGTTGTAGATGTTTTGATTCAGATTTGCTAAGTTATTACTACCAGAGAATACCTGCCAATGTGAGGAACTGATCGACAWAGATATGGATAATTCAAAAGGAATAAAGAAAAAGACAACACACAGCACAATAATATCAGATGACTAAATTAAGGATCAGGATAAAAATGCATTAATAGATATTATTTATCAACAGGTTTTGCGCTGTCACTTTCCTTTCCAAGACCATCTAAACTATCAATAGAATCAACTTTGAATATTTCTTCGCCTATGTCTTCATTTTCGTCAGCATTATCATGCTCCTGTTGCAGCTGGTTCTGGAGCGATTTATTTTGATTGTGCTGATCTTCATCATAAATTGCTACTGGAACATTGTTTCTTCCACTACTACGATAATTATTTCGTTCTGTATCACTATCACTATCACTATCACTTGTATAATCTTCAGGTCTCAGGATATCAAACTCATAATTATCTCTTTGATTTCTACGCGTTCTCTTACCAGAGTTCCTTGAATTTGTACAAGGTAAGCCAAACATATAAATCATCATCATGGAGAATCCAAATAATAGGATAAACAAGAAGTATGATTCGTAAGACGTAAGCCAAGATATTATACCGTCATCATTATTATCTTCATCATCATCAGTATATCCATTCTGATCAGTCTCAGAAGGCTCAGTAGAGGGTTCAGTAGAAGGACCATCAGTTTTGTTCGAATCGTTGGTACTCATATCGCCCTTGATACCATCATCGTTTTCATTCTCATTTTTATTCTCATCGCCATCATTATCTCCATTTTGAGAATCCTCATCGGGTTTATCTAAAGAGTAAGCATGAGATTTTGTTGCATCTTCAGCTTCTCCCCATAATCTTAACTTCCAGTTTTTGAACTGCCCATCAAGAATAGAATCACCATTTTTAACCACCAGAGTCCAATCCCCAACACCAGTACCTCCCCAATGTGCCACTGACATAAATGTCCAATCAACAAAACCAGTACCACTTTTATCAAATCTTCTAAAAGGAGCAAGAACGGATTTTATACCACCTGGGCCTACTAACAATACAGAGATTTTGCCTCTGCTCGCATGATCAATATTGACTGTAACTGTTACATGCTCAATTCTCTTGATATTAGCTTCTTTCATATCTTGTTTGGTGACCGTTATAACACTCTTGACACCCTTGTCCTCATCAGCAGGATCTAGATTACTTCCAGAGTATGGCAATTTACTATCTTCAATTGTCTGTATAGGAGAAAACCACCATGTCTGAGGATTCACCACTTTCCATGTTTTCGCAAGTTCAACAATTTTTGAAGCATCTACACGTCCGAATCCATACCTTGGAGAGAACTTTTTCCTGGCACCAGCATGAACATCTTGCCATGAWCCATCATGAGAATTGACATCAGTGGCTGACTCAATTGTAAGATATTGAAAGTCACGCCAGGTTAAATCTGGTCTAACTTCTATTACTAGAGCGTAAACACCTACAGCGTTAGGAGCGGCAGCAGATGTACCACCATGTCCGTCTGAACATGTTTTATGAATATCAGTGGTATGGATGTGTTCACCAGATCCCGAGCTATAAGAAACACACATCACGGCGGCACAAGCCTCTGAATATTGCGGGTACAAACCTCTATGATCAATAGCACCAACTGTTATAGAGTAGATTGAATTTGTATAACCATCGAAATTACAGTTATCCTCATTTCTAGCTCCGTTGCCACTGGCAAAAACATAAACCAAACCTTTTCCGTCTCTTCCTTTGTTGATACCTTCTAACATTGATTTACGTACAATCATTGGAGGATCTGCCATACTTTTGCCATCATCAGGAGGACCCCATGAACAAGAATAAATATCATTTCCTTTATCCATACCAAAAGTGAGAGAAGCAGCTTCATCTACTTCAGTGATTTCACCACTAAGGATTCTTATACCAGCAACTTTAGAGTCGTATGCAATACCGACACCGCACACATCATTCTTAACTGCCGAAACTTGACCAGCACAACGAGTTCCATGATGATCATCAGCTTTTCTAGGTTTCGGATCTGGACCAGGATCATTAAAGTCCCAAGATCCAGGAGCAAAATAGTTAGCCTGAATATCTGATGATTCAAAATCAAGCCCATCATCAACTATGGCAATATGTGTTCCTTTACCTGTAATATTTTGATACCAAACAGGTGATACATTTAGATCGTGACCAATGAAGTTTGGGTTGATTAGATGCCACTGAGCATCGAACAGAGGATCTTTGATATCCAGCTTCTCACGTGCTTCTTTGATTGGTAATAAAGATGAATCTATTGGCATGCCTCTCTCAAATAGTGAAGCGTCATCATCTTCATAATGATATGGTACAGGAGCCCTCCTCTGTAGTACTTTTGGTTGAAGCTTTTCGATTGAAACGACTCCTGAATCAAAAAGTTGAGAGAAAACATTGCTATCAAAGTTGCTTCTTCTATTTAACCTTTTATTGGTTTCTGGATGTGCTAGAATAACTAACTCATCTTTGTGAATATCATATTTATGAATGAACTTTTCTGATTCTAAGCTTTGGACGAATTTTTCTACTTCAGAAGCAACAGAATCTGCAGGGTATTTGGGGTCCGGGTTTGAACTTTGCAAGAACTCGTCATGTTTTGTTTTCTCAATTGAGATTATATAATGATTTTTAAGCTGTAGTTGTGACCAATTTTCTGCTGAATCAACCAATTCAAACTCTGATAATATCTGATTGATGCTATTCTCTAGCTCTCCGTTGCTCACTCCTTCTTCAGTTTCTATCAAATAGTACTGATGCCCTGACAAATTTTTGCTACCGCTACATAAAGAACTGCAGAATACAAGCAACCATATGACTCCTAATAGAGTCTTCGGTATCGTAATCATTCTAGTTCAACCATTCACAATGCAACACGACACGCTACATGAACTGAAACTTGGATATTATTAGGGACCATCTACCCGCTATATTGTTCTGTGAGCCAGTTCAGTCAAGGATATGTCAGCATGCAACAAAACAAACAAATAGCTACTTTTCTACGGTTACCTCTAAGAATATTCAACAGATAAAGGTGGAAAACAAAATCCATAAATATGACAATAAGCTGCTAGTATCCTTTATTCACTGCCTACTACTCAGTATGCAATTTGGCGTTGACTGACTTTGATTCGAACTCCAAAAAGAATATTGAATTACGTAACCAAAATATATGTCTATGTATACGAGGTGATTGAGCAACTGAAGACGATTGGGTGAGTGACCATTTTAGTGATCAGGGAGCGAATTTGAAGAAATAATAATAATATCAGCAGCTTATGTGACAAAATTGAAAAAAAGAAAGAAGTATTCGAAACAAACTGTTGAAGTTTGGGCAGTTCATTCATTTATTATTCATGGAAATGAACAACGGAGAACGCCTAACAGGAAATAACTGCTTAAGAAGTGAAAATTTCCTGATTGGGCCATGAAACAATGAGAGATGTTCGAATGAGTGAATTGTTAAAGTATTTGATACGGGTATTTAGTTTATAGATTTAATAGTCTATAACCTAATCAGAAACATGATGTTGTTTGACAGGAGAAGGTTATTTTTTCTGGAAGGAACTACAAACATTTGTGTGTAAGACCATTAACAACTGATAGTTTCCATCATACCGGAGGAGCAGTATTTATGGTAATCTAGAATGGATATCTCGTCTCAGTGAATATCTATTTCAATCATAGAGAAAAAGGGGAACATTCAAGATAGATAGCTGGACAATCCAGTGGAAATAATAGCAAAGAGTTTCCAAATGATTGTGTCAATGAAAAATTGCAGTAATCCAAGTTCGATTCTTCGTACAGATGGATTATATAGTCTCCGTTTTCTCTCTGACATAATATCCGGAATATCATCTTCAGAAAGTAAGTGGATTCTAAATACGTTTTGAGTGTTCTTATCTTTTCCATTCTTATCTCTTAATTCTAGCTGATGAATCACATATTCTATTCATGTGCACATCATCACAGTGCCTCAACCTCAAGGGAATCTAATTTTCAGCTGTTCTCTAAAAGTCTCTAGCTTTACTATTTCAAGCTGAGTGAACTGATACCTCAATTGACTAGAGTAAGCTGATGTTATCCCGAAGTACAAGATCATTGAATTCTATTAGTTTTACAATTGGAAAGAATTACTATTCCACGTTGAAAATGACTGAACCAGTTGATAAACTATTAGTTGAAAATCTATCAACGTGGCAAGACGAATTTAAAAATGATGCTCATCTGAATCTTGCCGCATCAGCTTTACGTACTAATGATGCCAATCAAGTCTGTATCAATAGAGACAAGTATATCGAGCATTCAGTCAACTTGTTCAATAACACAATTGACGTAGAGGGCTTACCTATAACCAATCAGAAATCTAGTGGAAGATGTTGGTTATTTGCTGCAACAAATGTTCTTAGGGTTAATATCATGAAAGGGTACAATTTGAAAGAATTTCAATTGTCTCCGTCATTTTTGTTCTTTTATGATAAGCTGGAGAAAGCAAACTTTTTCTTGGAACAAATCATTTCCACAGCCAATGAAGATTTAGACTCGCGTTTAGTTCAACATTTACTAACTGATCCTACCTGTGATGGTGGCCAATTTGACATGTTTGTAAACATTGTTGAGAAATATGGTATTGTCCCTAACAATGTGTTCCCGGACTCATATAACACAACAGCATCACATAGAATGAACTTTATGATTAAGGCAAAATTAAGAGAGTTTGCTATGCATCTGAGAAATGCAATTAAAGAGAATGCAACACCTGAGGAGTTGTCTAAATTGAAATTGAATCAACAAAAGGAAGTTCATAAGTTATTAATTCTTTTCCTTGGAACACCTCCAGGTCCCAATGACAAATTTACGTGGGAGTACGTTGATAAAGACAATAAGTATCACTCTGAGGAGCTCACTCCTATTGAGTTTTACAAAAATGTTGTGAAATATGATGCCACCAAGGCAATATCACTATTGAACGATCCTAGAAATCAGTATGATAGGATCATCAAGATCGATAGGTTAGGAAATGTTCATGGAGCGAAAACTGTTCATTACTTGAATGCMTCAATTAAAAGCTTGTCAGATATTGCAATAACGAGAATTAAGAACAAGGTCCCAGTGTTTTTCGGCTCGCATACACCTGTGTTCATGGATAAGAAGAATGGAATTATGGATACCAAGCTTTGGAACTTCGATCTAATTCCGTATAAGTCGGAGCAAAAAAAAGCCGATAGACTGTCCTATCATCAATCATTGATGACACATGCTATGGTTATAACCGCAGTTCATCTGGACGCAGAGGGAAAACCTATTAGATGGAAAGTTGAGAACTCGTGGGGAAAAGATTCTGGATTGAATGGCTATTATGTCATGTCACAAGACTACTTTGAAGAGTATGTTTATCAGATTGTTGCGGAGGAAGAGGAAGTAGTTGAATACGAGAATGGCAAATTTTCCTCTTTAGTGCGCGATTTGTTAGATTGTGAAAACGTTCCAGACGATAAAAAAATTGTTCTTCCACCCTGGGATCCTTGTGGAGCATTAGCTGTGAATTAAATCGACAATAGTTCAAAATATTGCAAAAAAATGCCGCTGTTCATATATAATACAACTTTCTGATCAATTTAGAACATATATATTCACTACTAGGTCACAATCAATTGACATGTATTACATATCTCCAACCTTTCACCTTTAGGAGCAGGGACCATTATTGTAAATAGAAACAAYTTTYATTAACTTTACAATTGTATTATTTTCTTTGGTAAACACTGTATTAAAGCCATCTGGCCAAAAGTCTTCGTCATCTTTTGTTAAACGTTTCATATCATAGCTCTAACCTGATAAAACCTCGTGATGCACCATTACTGCATAATTATGCCAGTGTATGCAAAGTCAGTGAACAGTCTTTTCATCTACCTCCTTATTTCTTCTAGAAAGTAATAGTCTTAAACTGTGGCTCAGCATCTCTTGTTATGGTTATAAGCCACATTTATCCATACATGCTTTCGCAGACAATGAGAAATCTAATCAGCTCATGAAAGATTAAATTTTCTGTTCGATGCACGTTATATCATGCATACAACATTGAGTTATCAGAGATAACAGAATCGTTTGCACCTATCATGGTTATTGAAGAAGAAGGCTAGGGCTAGATTGACTAAAATATATCAATTGTCAATACCAGTTCTGTTCATCCAACTCAGGAAACAAGTGATTGATTCAATTCCACCCGTTAGGAGATAGGAACAACATATAAGGATAGTCTGGGTTCAATTTGGGAATACGACCGCTATTGTTGTATTATATGATAGTTGAAGCCATATTGATTTGTTTCTTTTGTTATCTATTATGAGAAAAGAGAGTAACACACATTACCAAGTGTACCTAACATATAAACTATACATATTATCGTGTTGGATCATCTCATCTCATAGAGTTGTTGTGAACTACTGCTTACAAAGGGAACAAGAGGACAAACGAAGGTGCTTCAAATAATCCGTTTGAAAAGAGTTATATACAAAAGAACTTGTCATAACGAGAACCTTGATTGACAATATTATCATATATATTCTTTCCTAACAGCAGTYTACTATCAATTAATTCGTCATGAGTTCAGAGTTTTCATCTGCAAAGTTTGGTGCTGAGATGTTCAAAGCTCTGTTCATTCGAGACGAACATGAACATGAGCATGAAGGTGGTAGCAGTAATCAGTTTACAACTGTATCTAAAGGAGATATTACTTGGGAAATGTTACACATAGTACTTTTGGCGGTTATTTTGTTGATGCTATATCCTTTATCAATACCTCTTACTTTGAAAAGAAGAAGAAAATTGGCAATTCCTATTCAAATAATAACAGCAGGATTCTGTTTATTTGACTGGATCTTTTTCAAATTTCCTGACATCACCAATCAAAATAATGAATCGAACGAAGAGTCTGTCAGTAAATTTACTGGGTTCTTACTTTGGATTTTGGCTTGCATAGTAGCAATGTTAGGTTTATTATGCAATGTCCCAGGAGTTGGGTCAAGATATACAGGTATCGGGAGTAAGATTCAAATACTTGAGTCAGGTAAATTATGGATTATTGAAAGGTTTTATTTCATTCTATGTGCGGTTGCATTGCCATTGTTAGGTTATGTCAGAGTTGGATTGTCAGTGGTGTCAATGCTTGGATTTTGTCGCGCTGATCATTTGGGACAATGTTTAGCACATGGCATTATGGGATCTTCGTTTATTATWTACGGAGCATATTATCTAATTATGTTAATCTCAGCTCATGAAGCCTTAAAGCGATCTGGACGAAGTCAAGAGTTTTATGATAGTATCGTGATAACAGCTTGGGGTATTGTCAATACTTTTACAGAACATAGATGGGGACAGTCATGGAGCCATGGAGACTTCCAGCATACTAGTATGGGAATTATTTGGTGGTGTGGCGGAATGATGGGCATTTATCTATCAAGAAATAACAAGAGAAGTTTCATCCCATCTGTGATTCTAATTTTTACAGGTTATGCGATGTCCGAACACGTTCAGCATCTGGCTATCAGTACTAAAGTTCATTACGTTTTTGGTCTTGCATTAATGATAAGTGGATTATGCAGAATTATTGAGATTTCATTTGTTTTGGATGATAATGCTGAAGCACTCGATGGTCGTATTAGATCATTTCAATATCTCCCATCCTTTGGTCTAATTGAAAGTGGGATGCTTTTCATGGGTGCTAATGAAGAACAGCTAATTCTCTTGGACGGTGCTGGTGTTGATCATTCATCGTATATTTTGGTTATTACTAGTTTCACATTTTTAATTAATCTGTGGATCTTAATGTTAATTAATTTCTACCTATACCTTGGAAGGGATGAATTGGGAAGCAGTTATAATAGAGCCAACGGTTTAAATACTGAAGGAAACCCATTTTCAGCTCATGGATATTCTTCAGTTTCTGGCACAGGAGATAGATATGATGTTTCGTTAAATGATTATGAACTGGATTCGATAGCTAATGATGATGATAGAACTGAGTTTGGTGTCGTTGATGATGTTGATGGTTCTTCTTCACAACAGTCAGCAGACAAACAAGGTAAATCAAAACAGGAAGATACATCTGATGGTCCAGGGCCTAATCTTGTTTAGTGGTCAGTGCAAATAGTTAAACAAGGCACATTAATTTATGAATTATTGATACAATTATACCAAGCAATGTATGTCAAAAGCTACCACGATTTCAAATTTCAAAGGTGAATAGATAAAAAAGTATATAGTGGAAATAAATTGGAAGTTATGAAAATAAATATTTAACTGTGGAAATAGTTCACCCACCTGTTCTTTTCTTAGCATGTGTATTGTCTCCCAGCTCATAAACATCAAGCTAACTACGAAACAACCTATTTAATCTTGGAAGACCGGTACGGTTCTGCAACTTAAAAAGTTAACTGAGAGGATACTAAAATGATGGTGTCTTGTGATAACTTACTTAGGCTCATATATTTTATTCGTACCTCTTGTTTATTCGATCGTAATGTCTTCAAACATTAGGTAAGCTCCCATTCATCATCACGTGATAAAGTATTTCGGAAGCTGACTTCACGCAATGTTCTCCGCAATCTATTTACTAACCTCCATTGATGGACATGTTCCTTTTTCACATTAAAGTACTAAAAAAGTTGTAATTCTTATAATAATTATTCGTTCACAAAACAGGTAGATGTACACTACTGAATCAGCTAGTTTTATCACTCTTTGTCTAGGAAAGACTAACAATTGGAATAGATGGCTCGTTAACTGATGATTATGTCAATATTTGGCTTCAATAACCCTTGAAATCATTTATGCTGTTGACCTTCTTCTACCCTGCGTTTATTTCTTGTTTTCTATCAGAACTGTATAGCTTTAGAATAGACTTCTATATTAACGAAAGATATACAGAATGACTATCTCCAGCCAATATTCAACCGATAAGAAAGTTGATGAATTACTAGAATGGGAACGTCTAAAACAAATAAAAGCTGGTCTTGAGTTGACCAAGCATAACTGTACAGAGTATGTTGGCTGAAGTTATCACAGATACCATGCAGATTGCTATGCTAAGAACCGTAAATATATTTCTTTCTACTATTTGGATCCAAATATTAACAGAACTATTGTTTAGTAAAATTGCTTGGTCAAAGTATTCCATGATTGCTTATGTTTCTAGATCGCCATTRGAACAACTGTTTGATGAATATAACTCAGAGGATTCTCAAAAACAACATAGAACTAAGCAACAGTTTAACCTATTTCTAACTTATTTAGAAGTGACAGATGGTAGTAATTGGAARTTAGCAAGGCCGATAGGATATTCAGTCAGACATGATCCTACTGGATATCACGCAGGAGAGTTTGAAGTTCTACCATTACTAGTTCATGTGGATTGGAGTATAACTGGTCAAGAGCTAGCATGCATTGATCAAAAAGGCGGAATATACATCTATATGACAGGTATACGCCGTAAAGACGATGATTTAGAAAAAAATAAGGATAATGAAAGCAGTGGAAACTTAGCTAGTGATAGCATTTCAACACTAAATGGCTTAAGAAGTAAAATAGAGTCTGGTAGTGGTTCTGGAGCATCTGGAGGCTTAAACAATAACATTGCATTAGGAACTTCTCGTCCAAGTTCAGCAACACCAGCTGTTGCTTTAACACCTTCAGGAACATCACAATCTGGTATTTCATCTTCTGTACTTGATCGTCATAACCTCCACAGCTCAATTCATCCTCATTTGGTTCAAATATACGAAGACTGTATACCAACAGTTTCAACCTCTATAACCACAGACGATAGTTTCAGCAGAATTGTTGGATTTGGTTGGTTAGGCGTTGATAAGCAATTACTTTTCAATGAACCAGCAACGAAAGTAGATATTCTACAKCAAAATGCGAGCGCCAACGCAAGTGATATTTCGAATATATTCTCAAATCATCCCCAACCTTCTTTTACTTATACATATAAAGCCAATACTCACAAACAAGAAGGTGCTATGCATCCTTTCCCTAGCAAAGTAGCTTGCATCGGTATAAGGAGAAACGGAGCAATTAGTTTATGGTATCAAGGTGATTCTGGAATTGGATTTCATAAGGTATCCACCTCGTTGAAAGTAGATCTAGCATTTGATGGATGGATCTCTCATGCTTCTTTCACATTTACCAAAGAACATCCTGTACTATTAACTGTCTATCATCCATTATCTACTACGATCAGTGTCTATTCTATTAGTATCGAATGGAACTCTTTAGAACAAGCTCAAGGAATAGCGAAAGCTTGCACTAAGATTCAACAAGAGGCAATACAACAAGCACAAGCTAGAGGAAATTCTGTTTCTCAAGCTCAAGCTTATGCTAGTCAACAGGTTCAGCAATTTCTAGCTAAGAATATTCCCCAGGGACCTCATGTGCCACCTTCATTGGAAATCACTCGTTTAGTGAAGAAGAAAATATGCATGGTCGTATTTCCAGATTCAGGAACATATTCAGCTTCTTTTACTGTTGCTCAATTGAAAATGTTAGCACCATTACCGACTTCTAAATCGCGTGATGCTTCCTTACTAGTTGTTATGCGAAGTGACTCTAAAAGTTTGGTGTATCTTTACCGTCTGCAAGAGTTTTCAATGGCTTTGCATGAAAGCTTGATGAATTTAGGGGGCGGGAATAACGGTTCAGGCATGAATAACACTTCTGATGGTAGTAAAACCTTAACATTAGATAAGAAAGTCTATTTGAATGATTTGCTTCAAAGGATATCTACTGTACCAACAGAGAATCATTTATTTTTTCATTACCAAGACGGTAAAATTGAAATAAGAGACAGGGATTCATTAAAACTTCATATTCCTGTTACAGATTTGAGCCAATATTCCCGAAAAAATAATAGACCTATTGATAATTCTTCAGAGTTAGGTCCTYACCAAATACGATCTTTGCTTGATGTCGGGTATGTTTTTAATAACAGCGATGAGAACTCACCTGAAGTACCAATTTTCTCTGCTTTGGCTCCTACAAAAGTTGGCTGTGTGATTTTGAAACCTGGYAACAAACTAGAGATGCATCTACTTAAGAAGGCACCTGGACTGTATGAAGAATACTCAAGAGAGTTGCGATCTACGGCATCAGCAATAGCTCATGGGTTTATATCAGCTTGTTATGCAAATATTCAAGGAGAGGAAATGATGGCATTTATTCATCAAGAAGCCAATAGAATAGAGAAATTTGGCGGCAGCCGTGATTTATTCTGCTCTTTGGTTCTACAGGAGTGTCATAGAGCTATCAGTTTCTCATTAGACTCTTCAAGAGAACCAATAGATAGATTGGTCTCAAGTCCACCTTTACAAAAGCTACTTGGATTGCAACTCGGATTAGGAACTAGTGCTGGTTTTCGGCGCAATAATAGTGGTAGAATTGCATGGGTGATTTTAAACCTAAGAATGTCTTGTCTATGCTTGCTGATAACTTATAGATCATTATTTCAAAGTTTAGCAAGTGGTGCTAATAATAGTATGAAAGCAACTGTTGATGATATTAGTAAAGGAATGCCTTTAATGACAAGCTTAGGTGTAATCAAATGGGTTGTTGATTTTATTATCCTTCTAAATCAAGAGCTATTACAGTGTGGAATAATACTCAACAAGATGAAACAGAGTAACCAAACTGAAGAGCAAAGGAATATGAAACAAGAACTGTCATCGCATTTAGTGTTTCCTATAGTATTAGGTAAAACGTCAAGATTGTTTCTACTGTATTGTTTGACAATGATTGGTAAGTTTGATACTATGCTTACTAATTACATTGACTATAATAATAAAGCTAAGGGACAAACATCTACAACGGCAGCAAGTATATTAGGAATTAATGCCGATGATGATTTACCTGTCACCGTTGCTTATAGTAAATTCAAAGCTATCATTGAAGAATGTCCCGTCAAACTAAACAAGTTTGAACAATTTCTAAAGAACTTCGATGAGTTCATGAAAAGCTTTTACCAAGTTCAGCTTCAAAAACACCAAGAAATGAAAAATCAACAACAGCAACAGCAGCAATCAGGACGTGCACCCGCTATTGACTCTCCATTATTTGTAGAACAGAAAATTGTATGGTGTGGAATAATTCCTGATAATTATGATGACGTGATTCAAAGGTTATGTAATGGTTATTTCAATCTGAGAGAATCACTGACGATGAAGCTGAGTAGTCTATTTTTCAGTGATATAAGCTGGTTAGGTGTTGATTTGACGCCAGTGGAATTGACCAATGAAGGAAATATGTATAGAAAGAAAACATTGACMCCCGAAGAGGTGAAAAAGAACTTTTCAGTTATCGATGGCCCTATTCAGTTATCGAATGTGCTATACAGAAGGATACAATATGCGGTTACTGATGCCTTAAGAAAAAAGTTTCTACCTAATGGTGGTTTAGCACAGTTAGAATCTACAATATCATCGTTAGCACAGTCATCAGATGCTGAATTGGCACAACTATTACCTGAAAGTAACTCAGCAGTTGATGTTCATAATGCATTAAAGGCCTTGATCACAGCAAAGCTCAATGAATCTGAGGAAAATGTTAGTGAATATATTAATACTGAGAATTTGAGACGTTGCACGAGATGTGGTTCAGTTTCCATGATTATAGATCAGGATGAGGACCCTGGCACAGTTGGCGGCTCATCTATAGGACATGGAGCTCACTGGACTGTTCCTTTTACGAGAACATGTTTATGCGGAGGCAATTGGGGCGTATACAATTTTGTTTCTTGAGGAGATGAAATTTTTTAGAAGTTTTTTAAATGTAAAATAATAATTATGAGCAACAATTGCATAGATCTGACTAGCATTAGCACATGACCGTATGTTCACTTCACCAACTATGAATTCGAAAAGCAACTATTCAATGTTGTATGAAGGATCAACTTTGAAGTAAATTTGGGCTTCATAGTAAATTATAATAAAGTAATTAATCAATATGATGTAGTTGTGTAAAGTTTTAGCATCGATGAACAATGATATGTAAAAATATGCAATAATATGCAATATTTTACAGAGAGCATGTATACTTGCAGGGGAAAAGCAAACTTAATTGTTTTGCCGGCCATCTCACCAACTAAAAATATTCAACGCCTAAATAGGGAGGAACAAGAATCGGGTAAGAACGTGGCCAAAACTCCTCAATTGTTTTTCTGGAAAGGATGCTTAGTTAGATAAATATTGCAATAAAAGCTTGTTTCATATTTCTGAACTCCTTACTCAGTAATTTTATTGATATAAGCTACGGGATAAAGGGAATCAAAAATATTAAACAATTAAAGTTCTCATAGTAAATAAAAATTTAAAGTTATGTTTAGATTTATCTACCTTGGGTAATACCAGTTTGAAACTGCCTCAAAAAGTATCTCATGCAGATTTCTGCATGCTATTGCATAGTACCCTGGTGACTTGCTACCTTAACAACCGAACTATAAGTCCACGAACAAACTCTAAACTGGGTCTCTAGTGAACTTTAAAAATTCTGATTATACTTACCTTGGAAGAAAGGCGTTAAACGAATGGACTATTRAATATACCACATAGAAAATATTATTACTTTTTCTAGTTGAATTTGTATGTGTTATTGCTGATTACTTTCAAACAGTTTCTAAGCAAAGAACCGAAAATAGGTTGCTATTACCTTACTGATTTTGGACCCAAGTTGGTCCTACCTATCTCGCTTTCGAAGCCATTTTGCATTTGAAGGAAGCTAAGCAAATTTCATGTCATGTTGTTCATTTCACCAAGTAGCTACCATTGAGCATTCACTGTAACTGAAATAGTCTGAGTAGTATCTAATTACCTAACTAGATTAGTCGAAATACATACTATCTATTTTATAAATGCAGATTATTTTATTTTCGTCCCTTTAGTAAAGGATTCTTTTAAGTGATTTAGCTCTTCTGCAGCTTCATGCAGGTTCAACTAAAGTTCAAAACTCATGTATGAGTTATGAGTTATTATTAGTTTCAATCATGCTTCTCGAAAACCCCACCAAGCCAGTTTGTATTTCTCCCTACGATTAAAGGGCCTGTTGATTTAAAACAAAGAAGATCAAAGATTTAAAAATTCTGAGAGTACTGTCGGATAAGAAAAGCTCGATTTTAACCTTTTTTCAGAAGTTAGTTTTTGACTGTTAAGCAAGTGATCTGATTCTGGAGCTTCTCTTGATTTGATAGGAGTAACAAAACTTTGAGCTAGCTTGATTGATCTGTTAGTAGATAGGCATAGTGGGATTGCCAGATTTGAGAGAAAAGAAGGAAAATAGCCGACAAAGGCTTTTATTTTAAGTATTGAAGGCTTCTGCTTTGAATAGTGAAGGAAGAAGTCAGTTGGTGCTGGAAAACACTCACTAACAGTTGATTGCTTAGGATCGAYTGATTGCCTATTGATTATTGACCAGTTGACAGCCTATTGTTGATATTTGAGTGAATATTAAGCTGTATAGCATAGTTATTGAAATTGGTAGTAGAACTTAATTCTACTGTTTTTTCTTTCTCAACTTAACTGATAAACTCTACTATCAGAAACATGAAATTCTTCGCTAGAAGAAAATCAACACCATCGCTGGTGTTTGGTCAGTTGCAAGACCCTTTAGAAGCATTTGCAAACGTGCCACAAGAAAAGTCTGTAACATCTAAAGCTTCATCTACGATTGAAACAGTGTCCATTAGAAATAGAACCAGTCCTGCATTTTATTCTACTACAGATTTAACCARTACAAGAGATGTATTTGAGAAAGATTTACCCACGTTACCACCTACTATTCATAATTACGATAAAGGAGACAACGACGATATGAAAGCTCTACACCATTATTCTGTTCCCGCTGATTTTGAATGGGAGCCCCCGGCTGGAATACCGGCAGTCTCAAGAATGGGGTCTACAAAGAGACATTCTGAGATTATACTGAGAGAAGCTTGGGTTCCGGAAGCTGATGAGGAATATAGGCAAAACATTAGAGTTGTTTCAACAGCAGAATCATTTGACTTCACAGCAACTAGGAGCAAGAATTTGGATAAAAGAAATAACCGTGGTTGCATACTTGCAAATGAGTCACCAATAGTGATTATTGACGAAGACATTAATGCTGTTGCAAATGTTACTTATGGTAATGGTGTTGGAAATGTTAATTATGGTAATGATGAACAAAAAAATACTAGAAACAAGCCATATATCATCAGTAATARTAAAAGAGTTCCTTCAAACAGTACACGTCTTAGTATCAGTTCCGGAGTTCAAAGGTCTGATTCTAGTACATTGCCAGATGCTGCTAGAAGCGTGTCAAATTCTGATATGCACTCATTAGCATCATATGAATCTGAATCAAGCATTTTACCGAGTCCTGTTATTCCCCAATGCGAATCCTTTCTACCAATATCACAACAACCACCCAGAGGAACAGAAATAAATTTGCGGACAGAATCTAGAGCGGCCAATCTCAGAAATGATCATTTGATTTCCCAATCATCTGAAACAACTCCTGCTACATCTGTTTCCTCTGTATTCAGCGTCGTTAGAACAGGTACAGGTGGATCTGCTCAAACATTCTCATCAGTCAATAGTTTTGATGTGATCAAATACTATGGCGATAGAGATGATGATTTTGATTACAGAAGACAACAAACTATTGATCAAAGACCCATGATTGGTAGACAGACAACCCCGACAATGGAACGAGTCGTGCGGATTAATGGACCTGTTATGATGCAGCCTACAAAACAACAGCCCGAAAGATTTCTACSAGTAGAGCCCGTTGGAAAAGCAAAACAAGAACTATATGCTGAACAAACATCTACAAGTACTAATAGTGTTGAATACGAAGAAGAAAATACAGTTATTCATCATGATGAGGAACCTAAGGAGGAGGCTGGATTGATCGATGAGCAAGGGGAGCCCAATAAAACCATTGCAGACAATACATATAAAGACGGTTCTGGATTGTCATTATCTGGGTTTTTACAGAAAATCGGATTGAAAGCAGTCTATGCAGCAGTCGATAATGAAGCAAATGATGGTCTTGAACAGACTTCAAATAACCAAACAACTGCTGAATTATCATATAGAGAGCAAATCCGAGAAGGAAAAACCAAACAAGGAATTGAAAACACAATTGATTTGACAGAGGATACTAGTGATGATGATAAACCATATGTGTTCTCGCCAGCTGAGCGCATCAAACTAGTAAGAAAACTAACAGTTCGATCTATAGCATCAGAATCATCTATAAAATCAACTGATGATGTAGATCCGTTATCAAATGCTCAAGATACATACTCATTACGTACAAGACAACAAGAACAAATGGCGGTTTACAGACAAAAGATGAAAAAGGTTACAGGAGGTAAAACCGCTAAAAACATTACTACAGCTCAGCAACTTGTAACCAACTTAACATCATCAGTACCGCCAACAGCTGCCAAATATATCGAAGAAGACGATCTTGATAATGATGTTCCCCTAGGCATCTTACAAGCACATAACTTCCCGGCACCGAAGAGACATTCGATGGCAATATCTTCATCTACCCCTAGGCTGATACTTGATCCTTATGCTCCTACACCACCAGAGCTGAAACGTATGTCAATGAGTAGTACACAATTTGCAACTCTCCCACCAGCTTTACCTTCAAACAAAGCTCCACCTCCTGTATCAGGAAGAGGACTAATTGGTAATTTGATGCCCAACGATCAACGTCAAAATGCAATTAGATCTCAAAGACAGTCTAATATGCATACAATGAGTTTCAATAGAGCATCTCCACAACACAGTCCCAACATGTCACGCMCATCTTATTCACCTAAATTTTCACCTAACTATTCCCCTAACCACTCAACTAATTGCAATTCAACCTACAATTCTAGCTACAACCCTGCTTATCCTATGTCCATTAATTCTAGTGGTTCTGGAAGAGTACGAATGAACAAACTCACTAGAAGAAACATATCTCCACACACAGGTACTCCTCATTCTGCCAGTATGT
Source organism: Sporopachydermia quercuum (assembly GCA_001599295.1). NCBI lineage: Eukaryota > Fungi > Ascomycota > Sporopachydermiomycetes > Sporopachydermiales > Sporopachydermiaceae > Sporopachydermia > Sporopachydermia quercuum. The sequence goes on along the minus strand of BCGN01000001.1, from coordinate 1,848,205 downwards.
CCTCCATAAGTCTCACTACAAATAATGGACATAMTACTCAAACTGTCAATAAAGAAAAACGTGACCAGCTGAAGAAAATGTGGGAAAAGAAGGGGTACGGGTGTGTTACTGTCGAATGAAAGGAGATATTAACTTAAGTCATGAAGAATCAATGCTGAGAATCATCATGGTAAATTCGGATTTGGGGTTGGAATTAGGGGGTGGAAGTTTATGACACGGTGACAATTGTCGGAATTTGGAAGGGACGATTACCGAAGAGAGAAGACAGATAAAGAGTCTGATTGAAGAATGATTTGAATCTATAAATTTTGGAGGAAGTCTTATATATAAGAATGTATCTATCTTCAATATCTATTTTAATACTAGAAAAGAATATCGGTAAACACTATTTTTCTTCTGTATGAATGAATCTATTAATAGAATAATGTTGTTTGAAAACCCCCAAGGAACAATGCTATCAGTAAGGGAAGTGTCAATGCTTGTTCTGTCAGAAATAACTCAAACTCCACTGCCATTTACATATCACCCTAACAAACATGCCTCACATTTTCACTTTCATTACTAAATATAATATCAGCCATAGCCTTCATTCTTTAGTTGATATGATGATAACGTAAACAAATATACTCCTGGCCTCATGTAACTGCCATATTTACATCCCTATTTTTTGTCTGACAAATCAACTTCTCACCATGACTAAGGTTTGTCATACAAATCATATCTCACAACTGATTCAAGTGGTTGAATAATTGTTTTGTATCGTTAAATTCTTTTTGATCAATCAATAAGTTGATCTCTTTGCCAACAATGTATCAAATATAATAGAACCAATCAACCAAAGGCAGAGGAAGAGACTCACTGAGTATTCAAGCCATATCGAACCAGATTTCCTATCAATTATATGGAAGCTGGAAAGAGTGGAATCGACTTGGAGATTTCTGCGTTTGATTGTTGTTTCGATTGTTGTTTCGATTGTTGTTTCCACTGGAAGGGTTAGCAATATCAGCCATTGATTGATACATCTATCAACATATATTATATGTTCTAATAACTACACTGGTTAATGAAGGTAGTAGTTTTTGCTATATTTAGAGATAGAACTTTTTGGTTTTTCATTCATATAATCGATATTCAAAATGACTACTTATGAGAAGATTGTTAAGGTATGTTTGTTTTGTTTTGAGTGATTGAGTGTGCGATTGAAGCTACTCGTCTAAGAACAGTATGCTTTTGGATAATATTAGCAAATAGACGCTCAAATAGGTTTCTACAATGATATCCAGTATTGACATGGAATCTAATCACTTCATACTAACAACTTATAAAGGGTGCTACCAAAGTCAAGGTGGCAGCTCCTAAACCAAAATATATTGAACCAATTCTTATGGCGACTTCAAACAGCGATGATTTTCACGCTGTTATGAAGTACTTAAAAATAAGACTTAACGATTCGGCATGGAGTGTTGTTTATAAATCATTAATTGTTTTACATATCATGATCAGAGAGGGAGAGAAAGATAAAACATTGAGATACCTTTCAACCCATTTACATATGTTAGATGCCAGACAAATTCCTCGCAATGGAGCAGATGATAGAAATTTACATCGCTATGCTAGCTACATCACCGAAAGAGCAAAGCAATACGCAGCACTAAAAGTCGACTATGTAAGAGCAAATTCTGGAGGCCGTGACGTGAATAGACTTAAAAAACTGTCAGTGGAAAAAGGATTGTTGCGCGAGGTAGAAGGTGTCATTAGACAGATTGCCGTCTTGTTGCGTTGTAGATTCCGTGAACAAGATGTAAACAATGACATTGTTTTGACTGAATTTAGAATGTTGGTCAATGATTTATTATCCTTATTTCAAGTGGTCAATGAAGGTGTCATTAATATATTAGAACACTATTTTGAAATGTCTCGCCCTGACGCTGAAAGGGCTTTAGAAATCTATAATGATTTTGCCAATATGACATCTGATGTTATTGATTATTTGAAAGTTGCTAAACATTTGGAGTATTCTACCAAATTACATATTCCTAATATAAAGCATGCCCCTACTCAGCTTGGTCAAAGCTTGAGAGAGTATCTTGATGATCCTAACTTTGAGATCAATAGAACTCAATTTTTAGCTGAAAGACAAGCTCATGAAGCTAGTGGTAAAGGATCAGTTTCAGCCGTTGCCCCAAAAACTAGACCATCCAATGACGACGGRCAATCATTTGCGGAACAATCACAACAAACTCAAGCTCGAGGTCAGATCCAATCTCAAGCAGTACAACAAGCTCCAGCCCAGACCCAAGTGCAAACTCAAAAAAATCAAATTCAACTCCAACCTGTTGCTCAACAGCAAATTTTCACTCAAACACTACCACCAAATACACAATTTATTCCCGCGAACCTAGTTAATGGTATTGCCTTACAGGAAACTTTATTTTCATCGCCATCAAATTCTGCTACTGGTTCTACCACTACCACTCCATCTGTATCCGGTAGTTCTATTTTCCAAGGTCAGTTACATCCTCAATTGACCAGTAATCCTTTTGCCAATTTGAACATGGCAATGGCAATGACAGGGCAAAATCAAGGCCAGACCCAACCTCAATTCAATGGCTCTAGTATTGGTTTAGGACAAGGACAAACTGCTCAAGTCACAGGTGTTGAGTCATTGATACAACAGCAAACGCAACCACAGCAGCAGTCAGTTTTCCCACAAGCTCAAGCTACAGGTATGCAGATTCCTATGCATGCGTCATCATCTAATCCTTTTGCTGCCGGTCAAAACTTTGCCCAACAACACCAACAGCAACAGCAGCAGTTACATCAACAACAAATGCAACAGCAGCAACAACAGCAACAGCARCAGCAGCTACAGCAGCTACAGCAACAGCAATTGCAGCAACAACAGTTACAACAACAACAGTTACAACAACAGCAATTGCAACAACAGCAGTTACAACATCAACAGTTACAGCTTCAGCAGCAGCAACAGCTTCAACAACAATCCAATCCTTTAACCCAGAATCAAGCCAACCCATTTCTCGCTAATCAACCAACCGGTGCTGGATTTGGCAATGTCAGCAACAATATAGTTAAAAGACAGTCCTTTTCAGCTACCGGCTTGCCTGATAACAAATTATCAGCTCAAGCAACAGGGTCGAATCCTTTTAGAACAGATTCATCAAGTAGTATTCTTACTCAGCAGCAGCAACAGCCCCTTGCGACGATGGGTGGATTAGAACAGCAGTATACAATTCCAGTATTTCCTGAAACCAAGGCTGTTGCTAACGGTCAACTAGCTGGCGCCTCAAGTTTTACTGGTATGAATGGTGGTACGAGTATGGTTAATCCAAACATCTTCCCTAATAATACAGGCAATTTCCAGGGATTCAATCCTCAAATGAATTTCCAACAAAGTGCTCAAATGGATCCTATGAACATGACAGGCATGAATATGAATTATGGATCTAACTTGAATCAGAACCAGCAAAACATTAGAGGGAGTGTATACAATGGTCCAAATTTACTTTAATCATTCTCTTCTAATTGTTAACTACTATTATGATTTTTACTGTATCAGATCCTATCAGTGTACAATTAATATTTTATAGCTCTTTCATCTGTGAATAGATCTTTTTCTTCAAGTATTTTGTGTTCAATTTTACTACATGTGGTGGTGATTTACTATTTCGTCTTCCTTTGTTTTACGATAGCATCAACACTATCTATCTATCATTGTTCCTTTCTGGACAGTCACTCATTTGAAATTCAAAACAATTTTTATTCTTTTATTTTGTTAAAACCAGTTAAATAATAMTTTGCAACCTACCCATTTTTCGTTTTCGTTTTCGTTTTCATTTTTTTCTTGATAATACATTTATTTCCCAGTGTTATAGAAAGGCACACATCCATTAGGAAAGGATTCAATATCATTGAAGTCATATTCGTCAAAATCGTCATATTCATCATCATATTCAAATTGAGTACAACATGAGCAAGGTCCATCAAAGGGATGACTATGGTGGGTACTCTGAGTATGAGTATGAGTATGAGTATGTTGATGAGACTGTACGGATTGATTTTGACCTTCAATAACAGATTGCTGTTCCCCAACTTGTGATTGATTTTGTTGAAAATGCATTTGCTGTTGCGTTTGCTGTTGCTGTTGCTGTTGCTGTTGCTGTTGCAGTTGCAGTTGCAGTTGTTGTTGATTGTCAGGTCGGGGATTAGGTAATCTTCTCTTCACTCGCTTAAGATATTCCATTTCTTGAGTAAAGGCAGATGAGTGATGAAATTCTCCTGTAGCTCGCTTACGCGAGGGAGAAATAGTGCAAACTTCTTCATTCATATTCATCCCAATACTCTATGAGACAATCAAATTAACTCAATAGAGTAGAAATTCGAACAATGTAAATTTATATAGTACACAGAAGTTCTGAATGGTCAGTCCAGTCTATTCCGATGCTAGATTACTCAATGTATAATACAGCTGATTGTTGGATACATAAACAAGAAAAATATATCCAAGCGAAATTATCTAATAAGTGAGAACCAGTATTCAGGCTCTAACAAGCTAGTCGCAGTAAAATGATGGATCTGGAAGGGATTTTATAACTTATTCTATTCTATATGAATATACTTTATTCCCTTTTAGTCTCTTGACTTTATAAGTTATTTCCAGACATTATTTTTCACCCTGGAAAGAGTTCGCCCCGAGAAATCGAAATTGTAGAATGAAATGGGATAAACTTTCAAATAAGTTAGAGTTTAGATGAAACTACCTGATCTGGGTTTTAATATAGTGTTTACGGGACAAGAACCAGCTAGTGCATGCAAAAATATGTGGAATTATGCAAGATTTGAAATAAGTTGCTGAAGATTAACTGATTATGGAATTAATGAGTAGAAAGCGAATTCGATCCAAGATGGAGTTACTTGAGCTTGCAAGAATCCAACTATATACAGCATGAATTGAGTAAATGTAGCTTGAATAGCAAGCAATTTAAACAATGTGAAGTTTCACAATTAGTTGACTCAATTGTTTAATTGTTTAATTGATCTTAAAGACTATTCGAGAATGACGAAATGATTACTCTGCATGACAATGAAAACCAGTTTGATGTTTAGATTTCTACAGAATTAACCACTTGAAATGGTTTACACTTTAGTTCTTATTATGGTAATAGAATGAACTAATTATAAGTAATTTGATGCTAACAGTTTGTTTCCTATACAACTTTATTTTAAGTTTGCTGAACCTTTTTGCTTCATACAAAAAATTTGCCGCAGTGAAGTGAAAAAATCTGCTCATTCCAAGAATAGAAGGAAATACTTGAATTGGAAGACCATTCAAGTATGGAAATATATAACTGCTTTTAAATTTCGGAAATAATCCAAGAAGATTGCCAATAACGGAAAATATCTTTATTAGCCATAGTAACAGAAAAAAATTGTCAACTATGTGAGAAAGAAATGAAGAAGGAATCAGGAGGAGAGGATATCGTGTCATGATTTTTTTTACTGTTTGCTGTTAATGAGTTGCTTGATTCGAACTATATCACATTATTTATTGCAGCAGTTTGTTTAGCCCCGCCAAACTATTTATGTTAGATTCGATAATAGATTTTGGTTGCCGGTGGAAGCCAGATCTCAATACGTTTGCGTACTTATCGTCCATGTGCTAGTATTACAAATATATGCGCAATGTCATCTAAATCAAATAGTGACAAGAACGTTGACAATAGGATTGTCGAATCAATATATAAATTGCTAGATGAAAAGACAACTGTGAATCATAGAAGAAGACTCAAAGAGTCGGGCTTCAAGCTTAATAATTTACCAGAAAATGAAGCGGAACCAGATTTGCAAGATTTGGCATACGCTAAGGACCTATCTTCCACGGAAGTATTAGATTTTTGCCAACGAGTAGACCATTTATTAAGAAGAACCAAGAAAATAATTTTGGAGAAAGGTATAGGTAAAGCTCTTCAAAAAGTACGGGAAATGGAGAAGTCCGAGCTAGCAGAATTGAATCTACAAGATGAACCTGAAGTCATTGATATAGACAGTGAATTTGATGGTATGGGAGACAAGGAGCTTATGTCAGTATCTGAGGAAGTTCAGAATAGCATGAACAAAAGTATTATTAGTTTGTGGAATAATCCTTTAGTATCGAATGGTACAGATGCTGATAACGACTCGTCAAAAGAATCAAAACCATCAAAAGAGGAATCTACTGGAAAGGATAGCAAAACTAGCAAACGAAAGAGCAAAGATAGAGAACACTCAAGTGGTAAAAAGAAGAAGTCAAAAATTGAGTCCAGTACTCCCAAGATCAGACTATCTGACCTTGGAGGTATAGATGATACTATTTCTGATTTAATGGAATTAGTTGGTTTGCCAATTCTTCATCCTGAGATATATATGTCGACAGGRATAAGACCTCCAAGAGGTGTATTACTGCATGGTCCTCCTGGCTGTGGTAAGACTACTTTAGCCAATGCATTAGCAGGAGAACTGGATGTACCGTTCTTAAACGTTTCGGCACCAAGTGTTGTATCAGGCATGTCCGGGGAGTCAGAAAAGAAGATCAGAGAGATATTTGGCGAAGCCAAATCATTGGCACCTTGTATTATATTTTTTGATGAGATAGATGCGATTACACCAAAGAGGGAAACAGCAGGCAGAGAAATGGAGAGAAGAATAGTAGCCCAGTTGCTTACTAGTATTGATGAAATGTCGCTTGATAATACTGATGGTAAAGCTGTAATAATACTGGGGGCTACCAATCGTCCTGATGCATTGGATCCTGCTTTGAGAAGAGCTGGAAGATTTGATAGAGAAATCTGTATTACAGTGCCTGATGAAAAGGCAAGAGAGACCATTTTGAAGGCAATGCTATCGAAAATTCGCGTTTCTGGTGATTTTGATTTCAAAATGCTAGCTAAATTAACCCCAGGTTATGTTGGTGCTGATTTACATGCCTTAACGGCAGCGGCAGGTATTGCTTGCATTAGAAGAGTATTTAGTGAAGATGTTTTGAAAGGAGTTCAACCAGCTGATGATATGGAGATCGATGGTGATAAGGTCACAGAGGAAAACTCTCGAGATGATACTACCACTATTACCAATGGCACTGATACTGATGAGATCAATAATGATAGCATACCAATTACTATCAGCACTAATTTAGTTACTCTACCAATGTCAGCAGTACAGAAATTTCTCACAGCACATCCTAATCCTTTAACTGAAGAACAATTGTTACACCTGAGTATTACAGTTGAAGATTTCATTGCTGCCTTACCAACAGTCCAACCAACATCCAAACGTGAAGGCTTTGCTACAGTGCCTGATGTTACTTGGGACGACATTGGTGCWTTATCACGCATAAGAGTTGAACTTCATATGGCAATTGTCCAACCCATCAAACGTCCAGAATTATATGAACAAGTTGGAATCACCGCTCCTGCTGGTGTGTTACTATGGGGTCCTCCTGGCTGTGGTAAAACATTATTAGCTAAAGCTGTTGCCAATGAATCAAGAGCCAATTTTATATCCATCAGAGGACCTGAATTACTGAACAAGTATGTTGGAGAGTCTGAAAGAGCAGTGCGACAAGTTTTCACTAGAGCAAGAGCCTCTATGCCATGCGTTATCTTCTTTGATGAACTAGATGCTTTGGTTCCACGAAGAGATGAATCGTTATCTGAATCATCAGCAAGGGTTGTCAATACATTATTAACGGAATTAGATGGATTGAGTGACAGGAAAGGGGTTTATGTTATTGCTGCAACAAATAGACCAGATATGATCGATCCAGCAATGCTTAGACCTGGCAGATTAGATAAACCATTGTATGTTGAATTACCAACGGTAGCTGAACGAGTGGAAATCTTACGTACTGTTACTAAGAAGAGTCCGATTGATGAAAGTGTCGATTTAGTATCGTTAGCCCATGATGAAAGATGTCGATCTTTCAGTGGTGCTGATTTAGCAGCATTATCGAGAGAAGCAGCAATCGTTGCCCTGAAAAGAGCTGTGTTTACTGGTATCGCTCAGGGAGATGAATCGATTGCCAGTGGTGATAGTACTGATGATACCAGTATTAATGGGAAAGCTGTTGATGATGGAGCTACAGTTGATACAAGGAATTCATATTTGAAGCATTCTGTTAGCACAGCAGTTGTTAAAATAACAATGACCGATTTTGAGAGTGCATTTAATAACGTGAGACCCAGTGTTTCTGAGAAGGATCGTATGAAGTATGAAAGATTGAATAGACGTTTGGGTTGGAGTACATTAGAAAGTAGTAGAGAGAAAGGTGATGATGGACAATGAAAGGGATTGGGTCAAGTAGAATGACATGTATATATGGGATGGGGATGAGCAGTAAAACGGGGAAGAGAACGTGCGTTTTCCTTAAATAGTGGATAGAGTAGAAAATATTCACTTGTTATATGGACAAATTCTACTAGTAGTAGAAATATTAGTAGTTACTACCTTTACTCCTATTCCTCTATTTATCTAGGAATAAAACTATCTCTATGAAAAGATAACTATTGTAATTACAGTATTGTTAGGATCTCGTTGTATTTGTCATCTCCCATACCTAACTCAGTATTTCCCATAATCCAGCGATTATGAGCAATAACTATCTTCTGAGGAACAACCTTGAGAGGTTCCCATCTTAATACAAATCAAACCATTTGATGGCCACGGCGATGTATGTTCCTTCTCACCCTCCAGGAACCTCCACCAATACCTTTTCCTGCCGTAAATGAAATAAACGGCTGGCTGACAATCATATTATTCTTATGACTATCGTTATTATTATATAGTTCCCACACAGGCAGTTCTGTTCTTCCTCTTATAATTGTAAGTCTCGCTGAGTGCAAATTCCGTACAATTTCAAGGACTTTTGAGCCATTAGGAATATAAAGATGGATTAGTTGATTTTTCTCATCAATTGAGTGTATTATTGCTAATGATAAATAAGTCGACATTGATGGTAGCAATAATGAATCAATTACCGACGAATCGAGTATAGGTAAATTAAAAGAAGGAGCACTAGAATTATCTGTAGTACTACTAGTATTATTCATTATTATTGATTCAAAATGATCATTATCAATAGCATAAATACTAATCACAGTTGCCTCTAAGATGAGTTTAATGTCATTAATATTTAATCCCTCTCCTTGTAATATTGAGCATCCACCAGTCAACCCTTCTAATTTTCCATAGTCAAACTTATTGCTATACCTTGTAGTTAATGGAGGTTTAGATATCAACGGTTGAAAATTGAATATAGGATAAGTGGTAGTGTTGATCATTGTTTCGTCTGATCTTTCTTGCCAACCATTGAAATGGAGATAGCAAGTAGTTAAAACATGTCTTAGTAAGGCAGATGTATATCTTTGAATACCAGTGTTTCTGAAAAAAGCATTTGGAGTTATCACTTTAGTTCTATTCAGATCAACCATATCTATGACATCATTATTCGAAGACTCGTTATCATGATTCAAGTATACTAGTACTGTGGGTTCTATTTCATACAATATTCTCCCTAGAATGTCAAGTCCTAAACCTTTAATCCAACCAGGAGTATTTATTATTAATGGACCTGGAACGAGCTCTGATTTCTTTCGATAAGTGTTGAAGAGATTTTTGATGAGGTGGAAGTATCTTAATGGTTGTTCTTTAGGAGACGAGAACCCAATATAATGGGAACTAATTAAATCAGGATGCATTGGGTGGGAAAAATTAGGACCAAAAACCGGGCTTGTAATGCTGGATAATGAGATTGAATCAGGTGGCGAGAATTCAGGTTGCCCAGGATCAATGTCGAGAAAATAAATAGTATCTTGAGTGTTTAGTAGATGGTTCAGTAAGTATTTACTGAATGTTGATTTGCCGGAACCTTTAGGTCCAGCAATTAATATTGACGCTGAGGACGACATTGGAGAAGGGGAATGAATTGAATCGTCAGATTGTTTTAATACAGATTGGAATTGGACTTCTTCAGCTGCTAATCGCCATGATTGATCTATTGATAACGAGTTTATTGATGAGGATGATGATGCCATGACGATTCCAAATGTCAATGAAGGGGTAGTAAGAACATCGCATTGCTCTTTGGTTGAACTAATCCATAAGTTTTTTACCATTGGACAAATTGTGCCGAGATCTTCTAGCCCTGTTGAAAGGTTACTTAGTTGAACTTGGCATGGTATTGACATTACCTCAATGACAGGTAATGCATGCGAAGAAGCAGCAAATACGGAATGGGAATTGGAGGATGATGAGTCTGAAGATAATTTAAATCCATTGATGATGACAGTTCCTTGGAGGATTTTGATTATAAATTGACCTCTAGCAATCAAATATTCGTTCTCTTCCAATGTTATTATCATATTAGTTGAATTGAATATGACATTCTGCTTCTCACCCGACACGTTGAATTGCGAGACTGGGTATCTACTAGCATAGTTAGTAACAGTAACAACCGTCAATGATGAAATTAYTTGGAGAAGAAAAAAAATGGCATACAGTATGGAATGGTCATCTTGGTTATCTTTCGAAGGTTTAGGGGAATTAAAGTATGAAGAATTACCAGAGATGGGCGCTGAGTCTAATGAATCCTTACATGCTTGATATAAAGTGGGAGAAAGACCTTTTTCCTTGGCAGCAAAAGCGCTTACTAAATAATAATGGATTGTCAGTAAATGTGTGTATGAAACAAATGATAAACAATAGATAATAAATATCATAATAAAACAAAACAAAGTATAGTTGATATACATACACCTAGGCTTTGAAGACATTTGCTTCAACTATAGGAAAGGAGTTGATTTACAGAGTTGACTAGCCTAGCTATTATACTGAAAACAAGCCATTGATCGATTATCAAATAAGAATGGAAATATACCAAAATGTAACAATTAATCACTAAATATCACTAACGATTAGATTATTTCTTTAATAATCAATAAAACCAGAATCAATAGTCATTCATACCCACAATAACAATCCTTCTCAATGATGGTAKATATCATTTCCGTTTTGTCTGTTTAGTAGAGTGAGACACGATGTGGAAAGAATTTAAAGTTAAGTTTCAGCTTTTCAGTAAGTTCGAAGTGTAATTGAGAGCATGATTGATGTGTCCACTTTCCAGTCTCACCGGCACAGAGTGATTAAAATAATGGACAAATCATCTGACGAATAAGAATCAAGGTTTAAAATAAGAAACTTACTTGTACAGCAATAGTGCATGAGTCCTACATAAGCAATGCATGATGCGATTCCTACCCCAAAGATCTCAGACGCACGAATCATGATTGAGATGTAAACAATTAGAGTGTACATGTGTTTTATCGAGGCAAGGGTGTACAAAAATAAATAACACCACCTTCTTTCTTAGTGAAGATTTTCTGCCGACAGAGTAAAAGGAATTGTTATTATTTGTCTTCCTTGTGCCGAAGAACTGGAAGGTCGATGAACATATCTTACATTTAACCAGAAGAAAAATATCAATAAATCAGATTTATTGGATATATATTAAAGACAACCCGATCTCAAAATGACTGAACTTACACTCGAAACCGTTCAATTCGATTCACGATTCCCTCAACAAAACCAAACCAGACACTGCTGGCAATCATATGTTGACTACCACAAGTGTATCAAAGCTAAGGGTGAAGATTTTGCTCCATGTCAAGTTTTTTTCAGAACTTATTCTTCCCTCTGCCCTGTAGACTGGGTTGAAAAATGGAATGATCAAAGAGGTAAGTCTTGAGACGGGATGAGAGAGAGATAACGAGATGTGTTGACTGTAAATGGTACTAGATGGAATCTAAGGTGTGAACGACGACCGGGGAGTTRCTCTGAACTGCAAACAATATCTACAAAGCCTAGMAGAAAAAGCCAATCGTTTTGGGATATATATGTGGTCTCTGGGAGACAATTGAGACGAAGTATTGCAATTTTCAAGCCTTTCGCAAGTGACATATCGACCAGTTGGCTGGACAGACAACAGTACCATTTTACATTCACACATAATCAGGGAACGTTCCCTTTTATAAATTGATTACTAACATTTTGACTTATAGAAAAGGGTAACTTTGCTGGTGAACCAAGACCAAAGGCCGAACACTAAACATTAAAAACTCCTTCTGAAAGTGAGTAAGTGCCAATATAATGAGTAATTGAGCAAAGAGAACTATTTTCAATCATCAATCTATTCCTACACATTTTACACTTGAATCGTTGGCTTATTAAGATATATATTCAGATTTTTATTGGATTCATTGGCATAGAAATTGCCTTGTTTTTTGTTGCATTTATGTTATTTTGATATAGTCCAGGCATAAGGCGTTTCGACAAATGCAATATCTAAATGATTTGCAAATGACATGTCCTTCTATAATGGAAATCATATTTACATTTTCTTCATGTTAAAAGTTTTTACAGTACGTATTTTTCGTCTATTTCATTTTCTTTATACTACCAAAAATCATCCTCAAAATCTTCACTACGGAATTGRTTGCTTGAACATCGGACGTTATCTTCTGTAAACAAGTCATCATACAAATGATCCTTCTTGTATCTTTCTCCTTGTTCGTAATTGGCAGCTTCCAGTTCCTTTTCATGAAGTTCTTTCAATCTTGCTTTTTCCTTTCTTTCTAATTCTTTCCTATGATCTAGCCGTTCTTGATTCAAATCTGGAAATGCCTCTCTCTTGGTTTTGTTCAATCTATTTATGATAGCATTAACTCTCGTAGGTATCTTGACTCTTTTGACCAACTTGTTGTTCTTAAAACCAACCTGACCAGCTGCCATACCTTTTGTTTTTCTCAAATTTGACCATGGTGTGACTATTACCGTTATATTATCTTTCTTGTTGCCTTCGATTGAGTTTGCTTTGGTCAAGTGAGCACAATCTAAGCAAGGTTAGACCAAGATACAACGTGAAGACCAAAGATTAAATCTTCAATTATACTCCAGACTGCACTATGCACTATCAATTCCTCCACGACTTACCATCTATAATTTCTTGAGGTACGTCGTTCCAAGATTCTCCATCAAGCAAGCGTAAGTAGACATGAGCTGATGAAAGGTTGTCTACATGAAACCACAAATCTTCTTCCCATCCATACTTTATCAAATCCTCATCTATTGGCGATGGTTAGCATATGCCAAATACAATTTTTTTCTTCATTATCCAATAGCCAATCTTCATTGACTTTACATACTTTCCTCTTTATGTTTGCCCATATATATGTATCTGGGGGGATCTATCGTTCCGGAGGTCCCTCGGGATTCAAAATAGTAAACCATACTGACAAACTATTCTTACTAGTTTGAAATGTAATGATGCATTTTCTCAATAGTCCGCTAAACTTATAGCTGGTAACTCTAATATGATCCACATAGTTTTCTTTTTGATGATTCCTGTTGATAAATCAATCTATCTGAAGATTTTTAGTAAATTAATAATTTCCGGAATAATAATATCGGATGACTTGTGATTGTATTGTATGATTACATAAACATACTCTCCAATTCTTTCACATGACATTACGCTCCTAAACTCATCTCCTTGTGACGCGTGCAAAAAGGAAAGATATAATAAACAAGAACTAATGATATATAACTAATATGTTCCATAAATATATCACAAAACGAAGTAATCAATTGTTTATTGGATTGTGCAGTAATTGTGTCATAAAAGTACTCGTCATGGGGTATAATGTGGAGTCAGAAAATCCTTATGAAGTTCTAGGACTTCATGAGTTAGATACGAATACCATTGAAATCAAACAGATCAAAAGCGCCTATAGAAAATTAGCCTTGATATACCATCCAGATAAATTGTCGGGGAAGGATGAGGAGGAAATAAAGGAAGCTCAGGAGAAGTTTCAGAAGATATCATTCGCTAATTGGTTTCTTATGGATAATGATCGAAGGAAAACATACAACGAAACTGGTATAATGGAKGGAACATCCAATGAGGAAACATCATGGCAAGAATATTTCCGTAACTTATCTAGAGTTAGTTTTGACTTGATTGAAAGGGATAAATTAGAATATCAACAAAGTACGGAGGAGCTTGAAGATATTATTGACTCATTTGAAAACCATGAAGGTGACTTTTTATCTATTTTTGATGATATACCCCATTTGGAGTTCAATGAAAAAGAGGAGCAGCGCATTTTCAACATTATCTCAGATAAAATAAAAGAAGGTGCAACAGAAGAATTTAAGTCCTGGAAATCTTATAAGAAAAACCGATCCAAGAACATAAAGAAGAAACTCAAATCAGTTGATTCTGAAGCCAAGGAAGCTGAAGTGTATGCAAAAGAACTGGCAATAGATTTGAGTAAGAGAGAAAAGCAATCTCAGCAGGAACAAGAGGACGATTTAAAACAATTGATCATGAAAAGAAAAAAAGGTTCTTTTGATGATTTGATTTCTAGACTGGAGAATAAATATGTCAAACCAGTATCCAACAAGGTCAAGAAAAGTAAATCTAAGTCTAAGTCTAAGACTAAAAAATAAACAGCAGAAACAATATGTTTTGGTGTAATTCTGTCAGTATACCATCACTGCGACAATGAGTCTTGTTTATGAGTGAAATCAATAACAATCAGCCTGTACCGGTGTTCCCAGTCAATAGTGAAATCAAATCATTATCCTAATGGCCATTTTTTAGTTGACAAAACGTCACGTGAAGAGAAAACTCTATAGATTTCTCTCTCACATGAAAATATCAGGCTGCTATCAATCTTAAATATATATATATATATATATGAATGAATTGTTAATAATTCCCATCAAATACACTTTACAATAAAGAGCTGTTTGATTTCTATCTTAAACTCTTTCCCTTCAAGTATAGACGTCCAAAGCGTTCTTTACTATACCAATTCATCTCTATCCTATACATTATTTCAATATTTCATTCTCATCCTTTGTTCCGGCTCTTTCGGTTTCAGTGATAACATCACATGGATGTGATAACAATTGTAACCACAATTTCCACGCACTTAAGCATTCAATTGAAGTTATTGTTCAATATTATCGTCAATAGCAAAGACGTAAGAAACATATATAATGACATATGATATATTAAACAAGTCAGGGTAAGCTTAATTAGCTATCAGCGGTATTGCCGAGGGTATTCTAAAGTTGATTATACGGCAAAAATAAGTAGGGGGCGATTGAAACAAGTAGGGTTTGATATAAATAAACCTCGTTGGTGATAGTATTATATATATATATATATATAGATGGCTATTTTCTTTCAAGCTGAATAAAGAAAATAATAATTGGTAAGGCGAGTCTTGATCTAAACATTGATGCTATTTTCAGAGAAATTCATTCTATTTGAAAAGAACATCTATACACAATGTCCGTTCTCCATTACACTCCAGTTGAGGATATCGCTGGTCTGATAGAGACCATTTCATCTATTGAAAGCAGAAAGGTTCTTCTCCCGCTAGAGAAACGTTTGGAAGTTCTTAGAGATATTTATTACGCTGTTTATGATAATATCAATCTTCTCAACGACGCTCTACAGAAGGATTTCCATCGTTCTCCCTTCGAAACAGAAACATTAGAAATCAATAGTACATTATCTGAGCTGCATTTCATAATCAACAACTTAAAGAAATGGGTTAAACCAAAGAAGCCCGATAACCTTCCTATCACGTTTAAAGCACTTGGCATAAAACTTGAACCAATTCCTTATGGATCTGTTTTGGTGATTTCTCCCTGGAATTATCCTATTTTTCTGTCTATTTCTCCCATTGTCGGAGCAATTGCTGCTGGTAACACAGTTTGCTGGAAACCTAGTGAGGTATGTGAGCATACCTCACAACTCTTAACAGATATTTTAACAGAGACGTTAGACTCCAAGATTTTCACTGTCGTGAATGGAGGTGTTAAAGAAACAACAGCTGTCTTAGGCCAAAAATTTGATAAGATCATTTAYACAGGAAATGGAGTAGTTGGAAGAATTGTTGCCAAAGCAGCAGCTCAAAATTTAACACCCACGTTATTGGAACTTGGGGGTAAATCGCCTGCTATTGTCTCAAAACATTTTGGTTCAGGAACAATTACTAGCGATTCTTTCAATTGGAAAACTCTAACCAGAAGATTACTGTGGGGACGGTTCGCTAATGCAGGTCAAACCTGTGTTGCCGTTGATTACATATTAATTGATAAATCTATCAAAACTGAGTTCTTGGAATCGTTGGTTGAAACATATAAAGAACTTTATGGGGAGCTAACTAAAGACACTCTTGAATTTACTCATATAGGAAATGAGCGAAACTATAACAGATTAGTAGGTTATTTGAAAGATACGAAAGGTGACGTTTTGGCTGGAGGATTAGCTGCATGTGACGAAAACTCAAGATATGTTCCACCGACAATTGTCAGTAGCGTTACATTCAACGATTCAACAATGCAAGGTGAAATCTTTGGTCCTATTTTGCCTATCATTGAGTACGAAAATTTGGATGAAGTAATCAAGAATGTTGTTGACAATCATGACACACCATTAGCTATGTATATTTACTCACAAAATAAAGAAGAGCAAACCAAGCTGTTGGAAGGTATTAGATCTGGTGGTGCCATGATCAATGACAGTTTACTCCATGTTGGTGTCTACACCGTTCCTTTTGGTGGCATAGGTGAGTCAGGTATCGGTGCCTACCATGGATACAAATCATTCCAAGAGTTTTCACATTTCAGAACAGTTGTCTCATCACCATTTTGGGCTGATTTGTTACTAAAAATTCGCTACAAAGCTACACCTTCTAATTTGAAACAATTCAATTTGGCAAGTCGTCCTTCTAGGACGGCTTTCAACAGAACAGGACCTCCTACAAAAAGGACATACCTTGGTCTTGCATTGATTTCTTCTGTATTTGTTGCTATTTTTTCCAAACTCTTCTACAGATTGACCTAAAATCTACAAAGTTTTGCTCTTATGATAATTTTCATACTCTGTATGTATTTTAAATATATATTTTCAGTTCTCTTTCAAGTGCTTTGCTTCATCTGTACATTACGTAATCAAAAATGAATATAGCGTCTCAATTCCTTTCACAGTTAATGTGAGGCACAATTTTGTCAAATTTGTAATCTTATTAAAAAAATGTAGAAGTAACCAATATACAGTGACGTGACTAAACAACACCAGTATCGACTGAAGGCTGAAATCATAATACATCAACTGATTTAGATTGTTGATGATTCAATTGGCAATTCAAGTGGTCTGTTGAAATTTAACTTAAGGAAGTTAGTTATCTTCAACAACGAATGCAAACGTTAATTGTTGGCGCTCATAGTGTGAAAAGTATTATGTGTCTCCTAGGTTAAAGAACAGATCATATAGATACATCTTAACATTGTATTCATGACAGAATTATTATGTAAGTTATGAAGACGCCGAGTTGTATTGAAAGTGGATATTTGTTGGGAGGTAGTTGAGTAAGCAGAAACTAACAAACTTGTAACAGCGAATTTCGATCTCGATGAATGCATTGAACGACTTTATAAACGGGAACTACTTCCTGAGGTGACAGTAAGAGTGATCTGTTTAAAGATCAAGGAGCTATTGGTTCAAGAGTCAAATGTTGTTGCAATAAAATCGCCTGTAACCGTTGTAGGCGATATACATGGGCAGTATTATGATTTGTTGGAGATATTCAAAATAGGGGGTAAATGTCCTGATACAAACTATTTGTTTTTGGGAGACTATGTTGATCGTGGTTTGTTTTCCGTAGAAACAATTACACTATTATTTTGTTTAAAGATAAGGTATCCTACGAGGATTAATTTGATTCGGGGGAACCATGAAAGCCGAGGAATTACACAGAATTATGGGTTTTATACTGAGTGTATTAGAAAATATGGTTCATCTACTACATGGTCGTATTTTACAGATGTATTTGACTATCTAACGCTTTCTGCGATAATTGATAATAATATATTCTGTGTTCATGGAGGATTGAGTCCTGCCTTGCATTCATTAGATCAAATTAGAGTATTGGATAGATTTAGAGAAATACCTCATGAAGGTTTGATGGCAGATTTAGTTTGGTCTGATCCCGATGAAACGCAAGTTAATTTTGCTCTTAGTCCCCGGGGAGCAGGATACACCTTTGGCAAGCTAGTAGTAAACAAATTTTTAGCTGTCAATGACACATCTCATATCCTACGAGCWCATCAGCTTTGTCAAGAAGGATACCAAGTTCTTTTTGATGGTCTATTATCGACGGTATGGTCCGCTCCAAATTATTGCTATCGATGTGGTAATCTAGCCTCTGTTCTCGAGGTTGATACAGACGGTGAAAAGTTCTTCAATGTATTTGATACCGCTCCTGAGAATGAAGAACAGCGATTATTAGTTATGGATCCCAATAATTTTGATAAAAACGGTCAACTGACTAATGGATTTCCTCAGCCCAAACCAGTTGAATATTTCCTATGAACAACTGATAGTATTGCATTTCTCATAGTAATCTCATTTGTCTGCGATGCAGAATATTTTTGTACATTAGTTAACCAAGTACTAAGCCTGCTTGATTTATGAATAATATAATTCTAAATTCATACCATTATGAATTTCATAATCCGCAAGTGTAATATGATCTTTGAATGTAGTGATTCCTTTCTTCAATACCAATTTCTCAGGAGCTGTACCAATTTGAGCTGCCAACAACTTCTTGAAATCTCCAATCGTATCATCGGGGAGACATTTCACTCTCACTTTTCTTCCTAATCTATATGAGATAGTTAGTAAAMGTACTAGTGGAATGATACCTTCTCTGCTTTAAGATGGTATTACATCTAACGCTACCGTGCTAGCTATTTCATCACTATTGTATCACTATTTCTTCTAAGTATTTTCTAAGAATGTGCTTGCTTATAGCAATTGCAATACAAAGTCCTACCCGTGCTTACCTATCATTACAATGAACTTCAATCATTTTTTTCTTCTCAACTACTATGTTAATGRACCTAACTAACAAATCAAAATCCTCTCAGTAATATCAACACTATCGAAAATCCCAATTAAGATCTATTCCAAATAATAATTGAGCAATTAATTCTTTCATCATCTCTCAGGTATAAATACCATATGAGTCAAATATAGCAGACTAATGCTGTTACAAGAAATATGATGATAGTCTCTCTAACACAAACGGCAAATTTCCTTCTCCTTTTTGTGAAACACCTGTTTTAAGACATTTATAGCTAACGAAGTAAAACGAAAAGTGACAAATTCAATTGCCAAAGTAAGAAATGAAATCAACCAAAGAAAATCAAACAATTTTAACGAAAAAAGGGACCATCTTGTGAAGTATATTCTTTTGGTTCTCTCAGAAGAAAAGGAAATAAAAATAGAGAAAGATAACAGGAAAGGCTATGAACGCTTTGAAACAGTCTTTACTCTTTCTTTGTTATTGGAGTCTAGTTGAGCGTTGTTGTGGAGGGAAATTGATGCATTTATTGATGTGTCAGTGCCGAATTCATTGATAGATACTAATAGATGAAGAGTTGAAGGTGCGTAATTAATAACGGTGGTTTGTATGATTCGTTAATTGGTTGGATAGTATTTTATGAGAACTGTCTGTTGGTGAGATTCTACAAACGTATATATTGGGAAAAAAACGTTTGCAAGTTTATTGTTAGTTTTCGATTAGATTTATTTATTTTTGTTGGCTATTTGAATGCTGGGATTACGGTAGATAACATATTGGTTGTCTCGTTGTAATTTGCTGAAAAAGTAAATTATAGCGAATTCATAAAGACGATATTGAAGCAAAGAGCTCATTCATTGAGTGCCGTGAAGTTGATAGAACCTGCTGTTACGTTCGCTACTTGACTGTTGGAAGATCAAGCTRATTTCATAGTTCACGAAACACATTTACTTGATACTATTCTGTCCAGTATAATTCAATACCACAAGTATAAACGATACTTATAGTTAGCAGTGGTAATATCAAATCGAAATGGAAGAGAAAATAACAAAGGGTGATGAGAACCAACTGATATCAACTGGTAACTCAAATTTGATATCAAGAGTATTGGTAATTGACTCATACGATTCATTCACATTCAATTTGTGTCAGCAAATTAAGAAAGTAACAGGAAATGCTGAAGTGATAACAATTCATAATGACAGCATCACCTTTGAACAATTAAACGAGTATCTACCCTTATTTGATGCAATTATTGTTGGTCCTGGTCCTGGAAATCCCAACAATGAACACGATACGGGATTTATCTCCCAACTATATAAAGCCAAGGTTAATATTCCTATTATGGGCATTTGCTTAGGATTTCAAAGCTTRTGCTTATGTTTTGGTTATGAAATTGACAATCTAGTACTACCAAAGCATGGTATTGTATACAAGGTTTCATGGATAGATGATAGTGAATTATTTTCCGGTTGCGATAATCCTGTCCCGTCGGTTAGGTATCATTCATTGTTTGCTACTATGCCCATGGAAGAAACTCAAGAGGTTGAAAATGGAGTCGAGTCATCGTCAGATTTAATACCATTGGCCTATACTTATGATGATGATAACGAAGAGGATATTCTTATGGCAGTGCAACATAAATTTCTACCATATTATGGTGTTCAATATCACCCTGAATCAATCTGCTCTCAGCAAGGTAATATTTTGATGGACAACTTTTTCATGCTAGCTATAAGTTGGAATAGTAACAAAAGAGACTTTAATAGGAAAGAATTAACACCGGAAGGCGAGAAAGCAATTCACCATTTGACTTCATTATACGAAGTTGATCCTAATCCAATTATACCATGCCCTGAATTAGAGAAAGCTAGTGATAACATAAATACAACGGGAAAGGTTGATCTTTACTATAGGACACTTACTTTTAGTGGTAGTGAGAAATATGCAGTGACAGATAAGATCTGTGAATATCTTGGACCAGATATTGTTTGCTTAAACTCGGCTGCCAATCCTGGTCGATGGTCAATTATTGGTATTCCAATTGCTAATCAGTCGCCTGTTATAATGCATTCGAAGTTTCATAAGCCAGAGTATGTTTTGTCAACAGTTTGGGACGCATTTGAAAATAGAAACCATAAAAAATTAAGCTGGAAGCAAGCTGATGTTTGGGAGTATATTGCATCGTTTATTTATCCTTACAAATCAGGTATTGAGCCTATTTCAAAAGAACTGGATTGGCCTTTCTTTGGTGGTCTCTTAGGCTTTTTTTCCTACGAAGAAGGAAGATTCACCAAATTTCCAAAATTTGATACCCGTTGTAAAGAACCTACTGATGATTTGTTTATTCCTGACACAACGTTAGTATTCATTGAAAGGTTTATTCTCTATGATAACGAATCTCATAATGTTTATATTTGCAGCATCAAATCGGATGATAAGCCATGGGTTGATAGCTTGGTTCCTGATGTGGATAAGATATTAAGTAATGACAATAATGGCCATATTAACAGCTCAAGCGGTCTAAGACATAGTGAATTGTTCACTTCAGCTGCTCAAATCAGTGAGGGACCAGTTTCTTATGTATTACCTGATAAGAATGAGTATATTCAGACAATCAAGAAAGCTCAATCATATCTTCAAACAGGAGATTCATATGAGCTATGCGTTACAGCTCAAACAAAGATTAACACTAGTCGTATTGACAACTTTGAGATGTACAAGATTTTACGGACTAGAAATCCATCCCCATATTCTTGTTACATGCCACTACCTTTGGTTACGATTCTTGGCACATCACCTGAAAGATTCCTTTCATGTTCGAAAGAGAATAAATGTCAATTGCGACCCATAAAAGGTACTGTGAAGAAATCAAAGACAATGACAATTGAACAAGCCACAGAACTATTGAAAACTCCTAAAGAAGTAGCTGAGAATTTAATGATTGTAGATTTGATTCGTCATGACGTGAATCTGGTTGCTGATAATGTTGTTGTCCCAGAATTAATGGTTGTTGAAGAATATGAAACAGTATATCAATTAGTTTCAGTGATTGAAGGTGATTTGAAACCAGGTTATCAAGGATTGGATTTGCTTGCTTACTCATTACCTCCAGGGTCAATGACGGGTGCTCCAAAGAAAAGATCTGTGGAATTGCTTAATGGCTTAGAATCAGCATTAGGAGCCGAGGGAGGTGTGCGTGGGGCATATTCAGGTGTTACTGGTTATTTCAGTTTATGTGGGAGATGTGATTGGAGCGTTATGATTCGTTCGGCTTTCAATTATGAAGCAGAGAATAACGGGAATCTGATGACATGGCGAATTGGTGCTGGTGGAGCAATCACAATCTTAAGCGATCCCGAAGCTGAATGGGAAGAAATGATTATAAAATTAGAATCCGCTTTACAGTCTTTCAAATAAAGCAAGTGGTTTGGCTCCTATTGGGTTAAGTTTGATCGGGGCTAGCGTGTTGTTTTTATTACATTTAATGATTAGTTCAATAATTGGTGAAAAGATGATAAGATGGTATTATATTCGAGGGACATTAATGATCATAAAGAGTAGTGTCACACTTGGAATGTTGATAATCTGTTTCTCTGAATGCTAATGTGAGAAATCTTCATACGAGAAATTGACTAATTAGATAGATATTTTGAAGTTTCGTGTATGATGATTCATATGTAAATAGTTTATTGTAGATAATCACAAATTTTAATAATGTTATGATCAAGGGTCAGTTAGGCGTGTAGTAAATGTATAAGACTGCAATTGGGTAAACATTATACATCTAATGTAATATTAAAATGTTGACTGGTTGTGAAGTAATGTGCAAATAATTCCAAAGGTATTTGTTGAACTGGTATTATATCGCAGCTAGTACCAAGAGAACTATAGGTTATATGGTATAAACCATATGGTGTGGATTTAATATATTTTCTGCGGTAATCAACATTACTCATTCAATCAACTGATGTTTCACATGGTATCATAGAAATAGACATTCGAACTCAGATCCTAATGATACACGTCTCTGCACAGGTACGTTTATATCGATAGAACAAGACGAGAACATCATTTGGTGTAAGTCGATAGATCAACTTACCGTGAGCGCTTTTGGTATCACCAATGTTCTAACTATGGTATTTGGTTTACGAAAAAAAGATAAAGACTGCTATGTTTCCTTAACTGCAAGAGGTATCAGAGATCAATTTTTTGATACCCTGTTCTGTTCAATCTCAAAAAGCAATGTTCTGGTGATGCATTAGAAGCTATTGCATATTCTGCTAGAAAGTTAGAATAATAGACTGATTGATGAAAACATCATAGTGAAAAATTATCAGTTTGATATTTCAGATACGCCTTCCCATATTTAGTAGATCATTTATATCTATTGAAATGATGTTAGTAAAAAAGGAAAAAAAAACTAGTTTTTTGACCCTACAAAAAAAAATATCTTAAGTTGAGCATTTTGTTAGGTCAGACCGTCTATTAATGACACCGAAACTTATCCTTAAATTGTGAAATAGCTGAATTATAATTGAATGTCTAATCATAAGACAACAATTTTGAATAATAGCTATGAAGTTCTCAATGATTATAGCATGTTGAAGTTGTCATGTTAATAGGTAATGCTACTAGTTAATACCTGCTATTCACTGCATTACCGGTTGCTATTACTGTTGTGTATACTTTTGGATCTTAAAACACTTTGATTTTCATTTTCTCAGTTATTGATACAATTAAGGCTGAACATTTACATAATTAAGGTTGAAAATAAAAAGAAATCAATTGAAGCCGGGATTATTTAAGTGACGGCGATTGATGCTTATTGGCTTTAATGTTAATACGTCCTTCCTTTCAGGTGTCCCTTTCGTTCTTCGTTGAGTTTCTGCTTTTCATCAAGTTGTTTATGAAGAGGCAACTTATTGAACAGCTATTTGCTGGATAGTTATAATAATTAATTGTTTTGAAATTATTCGTGTCAGTGAGGCGTGAGGAATGAGCATATGACGAGTTTGTTAATATGAACTATTGAGAACTGAAAATATTGAATTAAGCTGAACGCTGTATCAACAAGGTTGAATAATTATACAGATACTGATTGAATAAACAAGATACATATAAAAGATGAAATTGTAATCATGGTGACAAGATTTATAATGGGTAGCTTGACAAGTTGATTATTCTGTTGATAAATTAATTCTAGAGACTATTATTATAATAATGGAGCAATAATTTAATTATACTGAAAATGGTGGTACTGAAAACATTTGAATAATGATTGCATTTGCTTGTTCTTGATTTCTGTCAACTTACTCGCAAAGCTGATAATCATATAAATAAAGTTGCGTTTCTGATCATAAGATTATTATTGAAAGAGATAGCATTGATGAGAGAAAGAAAAACCTTCAATATTTCCGATTAGTTGATTTATCTCCATCTGTCAGCAGATTCTTCCCCCCCTGCAGGTGGATATCTTTCTCTAGCAGGTGGAGCATCATCTCTGTAAGGTCTTGGTGATGTTGGTCTACGATCATAACGATCGCTTCTATCACGGTAATCACTAGGAGGATATCGGTCTCTAGAGTCTCTGTAATCACGATCTCTGTAACGATCACGATCGTCTCTGGGAGGATAGGAATATCTCTCTCCGTAACGATCACCGCCATATCTATCGCCATATCTGTCACCGTATCTTCCTCCTTCATAACTTCTTGGAGGGTAATCCCTGTACCCTCTTGGTGGGCCTCTACCGTAATCACCACGTCTAGATCCTCTGAAACCAAAGCCACCTCTACCACCACGGAAACCACGTTTAGGTGGGCCAAAGTACTTACCTGGGGTAGGAGTTCTAGGTCTCTTTCTTCTTGCTCTTTCAACACTGATGGTACGACCAGCAACTTCGACACCATTAAGACCTTCTAAAGCAGCAGTTGCTGTTTCGACTTCACTCATATCTATAAAACCGAAACCTCTTGATTCACGTGTGTGAGGATCAACCATAATTTGGCATCTGTCAACTGTGCCATACTTAGCGAACAAGTCTGATAACTCGGTCTCAGTGACAGCTCTTGCTAACCCAGTGACAAACAAGTTTGTCCCTTCATTCTTTGCTTCATCGTCATCATTGGGAGGGGCAGATTCTTGATAAGATTCTCTGTCACCATCTCGGTAATCTCTGTCGCTATCTCTTTCTTTTTCTCTATAATCATCTTCTCGTCTGTCATCATTATCATAGTCTCTTTCTCTATCTCTTCCTTCGTCAGATTCTCTGTAACTCCTTCTTTCAGGTGAAGCGTCTCTTTCATTTGCTGGAGATGCAGATCTTTCTTGATCTGAATATCTTTCCCCTTCTTCAGCCATCTTGTTACTAAAAAGACTCTTTAACGTATTTACACTACCGGTATTGAGGTATTACTACTAGTGGCAATAATTCTAATGGTACAGGGTATCACGAAGTTGTACAACCACAATGTTTCAGAGTGTGTTGAGTAACAGCGAGATTCTCTAATTAATTCAGTACTTAAAATACCAATTAATATACAATTCTTTTTTTAATATGAAATATTTAATACGAATTTAGAAATTGTAGTAAAGCTATATCTATGCCATAAGTAATTACATATTACAATATCTGGCTTGTATTGTTTGTAGTAAATGGTGAGTGGAAAAAAAACTAGAGAGAGACAATGGAGAAAGTAATCATATGTTCTGAAATGTACGCTGAAAAAAACTGGGGGTAAATCCTGCACTGCTCTCTAGACGTCCCCTTTTGAAATTTGTCTCACTATTGGGTTTCTATGTTGAGTTGAGTGAATTTCACCACAAGTTGAATTCTATGGTTGGACTGAAAGAGAGATGAAGGAAAAGGTGAGGATAAATTTGGCGGATCATGTTACTTGTGTTGTTGAGTGGGAATAGAATCAATAATTAGAATAGAGACGAAAACTCAACAAAATACCTTTTGTCGTTCAACTATGTTTGGTCTATTGAGGAAAGCACTGGTGAGTCCAGTTTTAAGATATTCTAGTCTGAAGTTGGGATCACCAATAGTTGGAACAACACCATGGAAATCGTTATTCAGCTCTACAGCTTTCAATCAAATGACTATCAATCAAAAAGTTAGAGGTTTTAGGAAACCTGTGAAAATAAAGAAATCCAAATCACCAGAAGTTTCGGGGATCCCATTCAGAAAAGCAGTAGTGAGCAGGGTATTTGCCGTTAAACCTAAGAAGCCCAATTCTGCTCAAAGAAAGATTGCAAGAGTTCGATTTGCTAATGGAAAAGTAGTGCTGGCATATATTCCTGGTGAAGGGCATAATTGCCAGGAACATTCAGTAGTGTTAGTGCGAGGTGGAAGAGTGCAGGATGTGCCTGGTGTGAGATACCATTTGGTACGAGGCGTTTATGACTTGAGTGGTGTTAGTGGAAGAGTTTCTTCAAGAAGTAAATATGGTGTCAAGAAGCCTCAAAAAACCGAGTAAACGATAGAGTGAACTATGGTAATGAATGTGAGAATGAACATAAGGGTGCTCCAAGGATACAATATGATGTAATACGATGATGAGTGGCAATGGCATAATGCAGGTTTAGTATATGAATATGTACGACAACGATGTTTTTTGTATATAATTAAAATATGTCTACCAGATCTATTCTAAGCAATTTTGAAGTAGTAAATGTACTTTATTTAAAAATAGTAAACTAAACCCAAATGCTAACTGTCAAAAAACATATGAGTACTTGACGAATGAATTGTAACTTCAATTCATACTGATATCCCATTGTTCATTCATATAGAGCAATAATTGTAATAAAATCTAAGCTCTATTGATTTCAAATCTTCTACCTGAAGCTGTTTTCTTTTCCTTTTCAGCATTCTCGGGCTTTGCTCTGTTAAGAACTTTCAAGAATTCAGAGACTCGGAAACGCATTCGGGAGTGCATATAGGCCTTTGAACATTTGATGTGATAGTGGAAATAATCTCGGAAGATTTGAATTTGAGATATACAGTTTTCTCGTCGCTGTAGAGCTAAATGTCTTGGGAACAAAACAAAAATAACATAGCCAATGTCATCTGTAGTGTCCTTTACCAAATGTTTGATTTCAAGGGGTGGTTCCTTTTGGGAATAAAGCACTTGTGGAGCGTTTTGAATGGCTCTTTTCCGTGCGTCAACAAACTCTTGTAAGAATACTTTACCAAAAATTCTATCCGTTTCATCTTTGAAAATAGTTGAAAAGATCACAGTAACTCTGTCGTGAGAAGGCTTGATGTAAATTGATTCTTCGTCTCTGTAGTTCAATGCCATTACTTCATTGTTGTTGTTGCTAGTCTCAGGTGCATATAAATCAAGAGACTTCTTATCAGCATCTGCACTTAATGAGTCAAATTCACGGAACGCCTTTTCAAAAGGTGCAGCCATAGCATTTCTCTTTAACAAAGCGATTTTCGTTACTAGTTCTTCACGTTCAACAGGATCCTCCGGTAAGTTTTCTAAGTCAATATAAAGAGAAAAGTCATACCCTGGTTCAACTGTTTCGGAAACATATTTTCCATAAGTTTTTTTCAAAGACTCTTCAACTCCATATTTCTTAAGATCTGAATAGCATTTGATGTATAGGGAAACCACAATATTGGTTTTTGATTCTGGGGTTGAAACATGAAAGGTAACATTGTCAAAGTCTGAGATGATTTGATCAATTGTTATGGGAGTAGCATCAAATGCGAACCTCTCAGTTAAAATTGACTGAATTAATAAGTTATGATATTGAAGTTGTAACATTGGAAATATCGTTGTTAGTGTAAAAGAACTGCAATTGAGACCTATCTCCTACCCTTAGCTCTTGAATCGAACTGTATATTACTTGTATTCCTTATCTGATTCAACTCCTTTCAATCTCAAGGTACTCCTCACAATACAATCTAGCAATATAATATGAATCAATCCTTCCTAGTACTCAATATATTCTCACAAGAGTCCTCTGTTCCTTTGTATCAAATACTTACTCCCCTGGGTTTGGCTCTCTACTTCTGCCCTTGCAATCAATCCACATTGTAGTTGCTCGTCAATCATCTATTCCTATCTACCTAAGGGGCTATAGAGCCGGAATTGACTCTTACTAGTATTATCTTCAGTACACCCTCCCTTTTACAACTACACATCTCCTTTCAACTCAATTTTGCAATCGTCAGATGTCAGGGTGTTTCTCAACCATTATCTATGAAAAAATAGTTACCCGGATATGCAACTAATCTGCAGTACCCTTCTTTCTGCATCAGTGTTTGTTCACAAATAAAACCCAAGCAGGACAGGGAACAAAGTGAAAAAACATGATGAGGAGAAGCTACGTGCTACATCCAACTCACATAGCATGCCATTGTGTGATATTTTTGCCATTTCCTGAGTATATCAAATCGTAAACAAGTAGTGAACAATTACGGCAAGTGCTGGATTAAGTGTAATATCAATTTGCAATCTGCAATTAACTCCCGATTTGAAACGTACGTATATCAATTTGTGGTCCGTTAGAATAAGGTAATATCCTCCCAGTGCAAAAGATTGATGGCTGATCATGTGAACAGAAGCGGTAGAGATAACTAACCATTGAAGTGAAACTTTTGGAARGCTATAGCTATTCCTTTAGTCGTCAGAGACTGGATATTTGATAGTAGATAATCGGATAAATTTAACTCCTATCAACAATTGAATTCACCTTTGAGACTTGTATTCAATGTCTTTTTTTGGTTTTGACACTTCCGGCAAGGAAGCTCAAAATTCGAAGCCAAGAGACAGGAAGCATGGCAGACGTGCTTATAATTTCGACGACACGTATTCTGGTTTGGATGAAGAAGCAATAGATGAGCTGAATGATGAAACATTTGGTGGCGATGTGAAAGATATCGGACTGGACTTTGATTTCTCTGGTCAGTCATTTTCTCAACCATCTCCGAAGAATAATGATTTCTTGTCATCTTATTCGCAAGAACAACAAGAACCTATTGTTATCGATGAGAGCGAAATCTTGCAACCAAATGTTTCAATTTGGGGAAGCAATGTTAAAGAAGTATCTAGATCACCTGAACCAGTTGATAGTGCCAGTCAACCACCAAAGAAAGTGTTTTCATTGGAAGAACTTGAGTCTCAAATGATTGGACAACAGTATAATCCAAATGTTGCTCAACCACAATTCCAACAACCACAACAACCACCAGCATTCCCTCAAGGTTATGTTCCTCAGCAAGGCGTTTATCCAGGACAGAACCATCCTATGTTTAACTATCCTCCTGGTCCTGGTCCTATCCCTAACTCAGCTGCAGGTCCTGGTCCTAATCAATTTGCAGCCCCTGGGTATCTTCCTTTTCAAGTACCAATGCAACCTCAACACCAGCAGCAGCCTTTGGGATTTCCTCAATTCCAACAACAACCGCTACAGCAACAACAATCTGGTCAAGATTCCTATCAACCTCGAGGATTAGGACAACCACAACAACAAAACCAACAGCAGAGTGTACCACAACTTAATCAGGGATCGATTCCTAGTGAAATTCCATCGGCACAACCTCAAGAGCCTCCTCAAATGCAATTCCAATCTCAACCTCAACTTCAGAACAGAAACCAATTCTCAAACCAATCTCAAAGCCAAAATCAAGGGCAAAATGTTCCAGACTTGTCTGAATTTCCTCCTCTTGGAGTCAAAGAGACTATTGATAAAACATTGAATGCTCGTTTGGACAAGTTAGATTTGAAGTCTGACGGTGGTGAGCGAAATTTCCAGCAACAATACAATAGACAAAATCAGCAGCAGTCTCAGCAACAGTATTCTCAAGGGTTCAGACAAGGAAGAAATAATCACAATAATTATAACAATAATAATAGCATTAGTAATACTGATCCTAAGTATCGTTATAATGGACTGCTTACTGCTAAGGATCGTGATTTTATCACAAGAGTTCAGTTGGCTCAAATTGTTACTGAGAATCCTTTTGTTGACGATTTTTATTTCCAGGTTCATAAGGCAATTCACGGTTCTGAAGCACGTGAGCAAGAGATCTCTCAAGAATACCAATCTATTGCACAAACGTATGCTTCTCAATCTATTCAAGGCTTCAACTATGGAGATGGAGGAAGACGTAGAGTTCCTAAACCTGAATTAGTTATGAGAAATATGTATGATCAAGTGAGAAAAGCGGTAACTACTGCTAAAAATCATCCTAAACAGGATTCATTTGCTAAACAAGGTGCATTGGGCAAAGTTAGTGTTGTCAATAGTAAAACACCGAGAAGAGCCTTAGAAATAAAGGCAGACAACAATGAAGATCAATTCAAGAATAAAGGATCAAGCTTGAGATTTGTTGAAAACGTTTATGATGTTGTTCTTCAACTGGAATCATTAGATAGAGAAAGACCTCATGAATCTGACGAATCTACAGGTGAAGACTTTCAACACTGGAAGGAAGAATTTGATAATGAGACAAAGAAGTTACTTGATTTATTGTTGAACAGTGAAATTGTTGGTAGAGGTGGAGCTAAAACTAACGGAGTGATCGCTTTATTGAATGTCAACAAAGGTATAAAAGTCTTTCCTAGAATATTCCGGTTTATTACTCGTGAATCTCAATTCAAGATCATTTCCTTGTTATTGCTAACCTTGGATCAATTGATTGTTATCAAGTCTGGTGATTACAATATATATAATAAGGAGAATATCTCTGAATCTTCAGATATTGCAAAGAATGTTGATTTATTTTTTCAAACGTCCTTGTCCCCTATCGTCTTATTCATCACAGAATCATCACCTGAAGAACTTATACAAATTACCAGGAATTTTCTACAAGCAAATGTTATTGATGTCGCAAGGACAAAAATTGGATTGTCTTTATTGAATATTATTATTTCAAGGGCAGAGTTGTTGAAACAAGACTCCAACGCTCAAACATTACTTGGACCATGGGATGGATTATTCGATGAATTGTTTTCGAAATTGGAAGGTAACTTGGCGTCAATTTTCCCCCCGGCAGATTCTTTTGATGAATCTTATGTTTGGCACTTTTTGGCCACTCTTGCGTTAGGATCCAAGTTCCAACATCAAACTGTGATGGTTGATGAAGTAAGAGACCGTATTTTTGGTGCAATGGCCGCAGCCAAATCAAAGAGAGAAGCTGGTGATGAACAAGGCTGCCAATATATTTTGAGTAACTTGAATATGTTCCTTAATGTTTTGGGTCTAAATTCGAATACTGATGATATCAAAGAGTTGAAAGCTGATGAATAATTGATTGTAAAGACCATCGCCTGTTGTATTTAGCGATAGTCAGTTTAATAGATTACTATGTATTGATAATTTCCCGTAGGGCACTTTTGAGTGTGTCCCACCATTAGTAGTTTAAACTATCTATCATCCGTCGAGAATATAATATCTATGACATATCGACGATAAGTGAGTTATAATAAGTACTATGCAAATGAACTCGGTGAACTCGGGAAACCACAGTCTAATACAACTCTATTAATCTCCGTGTCTCAAGTTTGCTCTATGCAATAAATATGTATTGAAAGAAAAAAAAAGAAAAATATTACAATTAACGGTGTGGTCTGCACATCTTACCTTCTAACTCATAAATAACGATAGTTATATTCCTTTCATTAGTTAATATCAATACCATCAACCATAATCAAAGAGAAAAAACTGGTGGCAAATTTTACTGGATTTTGTAACTAACAAGCTAGATGATTCTCTGATTGGTAATATTTCATCCTATGATATAATTGATATTGTATTGTAACATACTATACGATAGAGATTTTCATAATAATAATATTTTCTCTATCGGTAAACCAAAAGTGGTGATCTCATTGAATATTCTCTCTCAAAGTATTCATGAACTTTAGGTTTTAAGTATATATAGATCTTAAATAAGGTTGAAAATATGATCTAACAATTTCATCGTTCTATAAGAACAAAGCTAATGAATTCAATAGTTCGATTATTGTAAAATTTACAACAGTAGCAAGTAAAAAGTTGATTCTGAAGCAAATAAAAGTATCCAAAAGTACCTAGACTAATGGAAATTTAGAAATTTGTAAAAATCTTAATACATTTTTTAGGATCGTTCTAACTTAATGGTTGAAAATCATAATCTTTAAAACTATGCTTTGTGATAGGCTTTCAGGTACAGCTTTCCTTTCAACCTTAATACACCCTGCATATAGCCAAGCAGCTTGTACAACATCATCTATTCTTTCGATGTGAGAAAGCTTATAAGTTCCCTGATTTTGCAGTTAAAACGAAGAGTTATAATCTTTGTAATTGCAATATAGTTGTCACTTGGCAAGCGGATACTGATTTATTGATAATCTCCATTCATTATTAACATCAGTAGAAAAAGAAAAGTTGAGCATATATGGTTTGGACTTTGACGTATGGCCACAACTTTATTTCAAATAGTCAATCTAGAATTCTAGACTCCCAATAAGAACAATAGAAACCCAAGAGTCATTACTCTTAGTCTATTTCTGGTAATACAATTAACGAAATGCTCCGCTTCATTTCAATCAGTCGAATTAATGGTTGATGTTAGCTGTCTATTAATAAGAATTCAAACAATCCTTCAAACTAAAGTTCTAACAATATTCATAGTAGTACAATAATCAAGCAAATAGTAAGCATAGGCAATTTCTCTACATAACAGTATTTATAAATTTATAGTAATACAATATCAACTAAATAGTAAGTATAGGCAAGCTTCACTACGTTTCTACACATGAATAAAATGTTACCCAGCGGTTATTTGAAATTAATTATTAAAAGCTGATAAAATAAAGGGTGATAGAAATAAATATTGAAACTCAGGACGTTTCTTACACTTTCAAAAGTTCAAAAGAGTAGAGCAGCACCTGCTGCAATGGCAGCTGCAAGCAAACCAACAGAAACTGAACCTATGGCTGCAGCGTCAGGAGTAGTCGCACCACCACTGAGTTAGTTAGTATTAGTATTATTCTGGAGTGCTTGAGTTCAACAAAAGGTAGAATAAAAAAGCATTAGAATACATACGTGGTGTTGTTTTGAGCAGCAGCGGTAGCTGCAAGCGTCATACCGGCAATAACTATCTTCTTGAATTCCATTATTCTAAAATTTCTTTGATACTGTTTATCTCTTAGAGTGATAAGTAGTARCAGCTTGAGTCTTCTCTGCTTTTTACCTGAGCTTAAGTGAATATTAAAGCCTCAATGATCTTAGATTCTAAATTTGATAAGCGAAAGTGGTGACGATATTTAAACAACAGAGAAACACTACATTAAAGACCATATTGTTCAATGACAAAGAAACTGGAATCACTTGTGAGATTATTCCTTTCTTATATACATTTTCATTAATTAGTCTTACGCCATTAATTATGTCAAGTAACTGGTTGTACATGAATTAAAGTTTCTATAGCACTTTAAGTTGATAATCGAACTAAGTAATAATTAATCTAAAAAAGGCTAAACCCTACTGTAATTTATATTCTAGAACTTTAACCACGTAAAAGAACCAGAATGCTATCAATTGAGTAGCCATTTTGAAGTGAGTTATGTGTTCTTATCACAATACTAGAAGAAAGTTATAGTGGATTATTGTGTGTTTGAACTACGTCCTAGTTATCTGACATCAGTCAATAGATACTGAAGAAAGCTAGAGAGAGTTTATTTGGGAAGGAAAAGGTAAAGCAATTTACATGGCAGAGAGTTGGTTATCCAAGAATTCTAACCAAAGAGGAAACTTGTATAGCCCAATTCCAGTCCAAAAGCAGTATTTTAATTGATGAGATTGTACTATTTCTTCCACTAATTTCTATAATTTTAGCTCTTCAGTACACTAAAATGGGAAGTGAAATGGAATAATCACTACCGGGGAGATTACCACTGATCCTTCATGACAGAGACTCTATCAGTGGTAATCTCCCCGGCAAATTACAGGTTGTTTACCTAAGAATCATAAAATTTAAGTCGGCTTGAAGCTGCAGACGAAGCGAAGGAACAATAAGCCAAAAAGACTATTATATTATGTGAGAATAGTTATGCTGTTACTGCCGGTATATCTAAGCCGACATTTCTTTGGCAGAACTGTGAAGGTATCTATGCATTCTACCTTCTTTCTCAAGATGTGTTGGGTAGTTTTCCGTTATTATACCTGCTCAACCTTCTGGAAGCAAAATTGGTCTACTAATCAATCGAAATGAATAATTTTTACTATATATGTCGTTAGATAAATATATGTATTCTGTAAAAATGGGAACTAGAGCTCGATATGAAACTTAGATGGAAGAATCGATAGTAAYAGTTAGTAAATTGACAATGCCTTGATAAGCCATTGCTTTCTTTAGTTTCGTTCCTTTATTTAATGGCTTTGAGTTTAGATTCAATTTACTACAAGAGCCTTGGTTACATACACTAAGCATGATATAGCCATCTATAAATGAATCGTTTGGAGGAGTTCTAATTGTCTTGTAATGTTACCAAACGTCCTTGGTTTCTTAAGCAAGTAAGTTATGCAGGCTGTAGCTTCCTAGGAACTACTTATATTTATTCAATAATAACATCAGCAGATCGTAGTTGTAATTGCTCGTATTCAATCGCCTCCATAGTATTATTTCACACGCAGATCTAAAAAGTGACAACGGATTAAATGGTTCATATATTTTTGAGGTGACCATAAAAGATTGTACAAAAATACAGAACAAAGGAAACAAGTAAGTCTATCTCACCAACAATATTCAACTCTTTAATTACTTCTCTAAAGATATTAGCGAAAACTAGAGATGTAATGCATTCCCAAATACTTCATCATATGTGGATTTTACCGTATTGGCACTCGCAACATATACTTTTAGCACAATACTCCTCTATTACCTGGCACCCARTTTTGCATCATTTTATCACCTTGTTCTCTCCTTCAATTTAAACAAAATAATATACAGCCATCTGGCTATATGTTATCTACATCT
Source organism: Sporopachydermia quercuum (assembly GCA_001599295.1). Lineage (NCBI taxonomy): Eukaryota > Fungi > Ascomycota > Sporopachydermiomycetes > Sporopachydermiales > Sporopachydermiaceae > Sporopachydermia > Sporopachydermia quercuum. The sequence continues at coordinate 1,813,228 of BCGN01000001.1, read as the reverse complement.
GAATCTGGTATTCTTCGTCCCATTGSCATAATTCATCTCTAATCACATGACTCAACCCTTCTAAGTTATTCCGAATTATTCCGAAACAGTTGTCCCATCAGCAATTACAGTTTGTCCATATTCACCAAAACAGCAGGCCATTTGTCCCGAGACCTCCGAAACAACCAGTCAGAAATGAGATAATTATTGCTTATGTTTTTATGTGAAAATAGTATCATTTACGAATACTTTATTTTCAAAACAGACGCCAGACATTTCCTCAATGACATTCGGCGGAAGCGGATTGGGTAATGCTTGACTACTACCATTGTATCAAATACTGTGGTACTTGATAGATTTTGATGGAAGTAACTGATTCTCATTGTAATGATAGTATCAAATATGTGGAATATAATAATGCTTAAGAGACTTGAGCCTTATATGAACATCAAATAAAGATAATAATAAGATTTGATATAGACAAACGGTAAAGTGTCCCATCATGTAGCTTGAAACGGAAACGGAAAGTGAAAAAAAAAGTCGCTGCATGAGGAAGTTTGATTGATCCTCTTTTAGTTTCTTTATTCTCTCTTTCATTGGTTTCCTCCTTCTTTCCTCTTTATGAGTGGTAAACAGTCTATTTTTGTAATATATATAGTAAAGAATAGATCTTTTTTTCTTTCACGTTGTGTATACTTAAGTTTTGTGTTGCTTATAGAGTGAACGATCTTTATAGATTCTGTCAACAACTATCTAATTCGCATTTATTTTTATCAATAAACTAATATCAAAAATGGGTTATGCTCCAGGTAAGTTAAGATTTGATTTCTTTATGATGATAGTGAAATATTGGTAGAAGCATATGTTGCAGGATATAAACTAACAAATACCACAGGAAGTGAAAAGAAGGGTGCCAATCTCTTCAAGACTAGATGTCTTCAATGCCACACTGTCGAAAAAGGTGGACCACACAAGGTTGGTCCTAACCTCAATGGTATTTTTGGCAGAAAGTCTGGTCAAGCTGAAGGATACTCCTACACTGATGCTAACAAGAGAAAGGGTGTCACTTGGACTGAAGACACCTTGTCTGACTATCTTCTCAACCCCAAGAAGTACATTCCTGGTACCAAGATGGCTTTCGGTGGTTTGAAGAAGGACAAGGACAGAAACGACTTGATTACCTACTTGAAGTCTGCTTGTGCTTAAATTTAGTCGTCTGTGGAAACGTTTTATTTTCTTTTCTCTTATGACTTGAATGGTTTTATTTATCAATGGCATCGTTATTAAATATGGTATATCACCTATCTCTCTTGTATAGGAATTGTATATTCTTTAGTTAGGTTGAAATATCATTTTTTGTGTATTTATCTTACTTTACAATATCTTACTATGGGTTCCCAGCAATTGGAAGACCGGTATTTAGAATATTGTAAAATCAAACTATTTCCAACCATTGAACTAACGGTTATTTGTTATTGACCTGCTAGAGCGAATCGCGGAAGTGCAATCAAAGATCTTGCACAACTCTCGACATTTAGTTCTTGAGTTCTTTGTTCGAAAGAAATATTATTGAGGAATTTTGGGTAGCTAAACTATTCAATCCAAAGTTCATCTCCGTTTAGAATCTTTCGAAATCTTGCTTCTCACTTAATCCCAATCCATTTCAATTCATTCTATACATCGGTTACCATAATGCCTACTTTACAGTTACATCCGAGTTCCTTTTTTTGACGAAATCTATTGATCATTCGGGTGAAGTAATTTTTTCTTGCCTAACGAAAAGTGTATTTAAGGTTAATGTAGGTTGCTGAACATGTAGAGCTTTTGTATGACATTGAAATGCATGTTTCATATATAATTGTATATAATGCATTAATATGCATGAATAGGTTGAAACGGAGAGACGATAGCTATAGAATTTGTATATTATAAGACGAATATACAGGTGTGGTAGCCAGGATTTGTAGTAAATTGACTGTTGGAACAGCAGGAAAGRTATTTCGTAATAGAAAAGAGAAAATTTAGTGCTTGGTTTCTACCATTATTTCAAATGTAAGACAGCTAATGTACATATGCAAAGAAAAACCTTCAGGATTCTTTTTAAGAAATTAGGTTTAAGTAATAATATTTCAGCAGATCAATACCTCCCAACTACCACCGACTCAAGAGGCTGGAAAAGGATATGAATAGCTGCAACTGGAAGAAATTGATATAAATTTAATTACATTAGACTAGAAAACTAAACCTTACACATCTTCTCTACTGTCTAGGTTAAAACCAGTTAGTTATATATCTAAAGCATTCTATCTTCTAATAATACTCTCAGTAGCAAAAAACACAGATCCAAGCTAAAAAATCAACCTTTCGCGCTCCTGTGCTCTTCTGTTGAATGCGCTAATCAAATGACTACTTATACTTGAAGCAATTAAAATTTAAGGATAGATTTGTTGGCAAATCCGACTGCCATCTCTCATTTTCTCTCTCTCTGCATAAATCCGTTTAAAATTGTAGCAGATGAAAGATCTAACCCAGAACGTCTCAGGCCGTAAATTACGATAAACCTTATTCTACTTTCCAGGGCACCAAGTTATAGAAACCTGAGTGAACAGAATAGCTTCAGGTTTGTATTTCTTTACGCTCAAAGTATTATGTATTTGTAATATTTGAATAATTCCGTTTTAGAACATATTTAATCTTCTTAAAGATTTAAGAACCTCTTAATAACTTCACAATGAAAGCCAAATTGTTCCGCTCGACCTAACATTACCTCCTTATCTCTTTGCATCCATATGTCAGATTATGTAATCATTTATTTATATCATCTCATCATTTTCTTCCAACATGAAAAAGAACAATTTCGGAAGCTGCTTATCTCTCTCTGTTCAATTATTTTATGTTTTCAACTAAGCACGTCAAAGCACAACCTCCTACTGATCATCGAAACCAAACAATTAACTGTCACCGAGTCATAGTCCAATCGAGTGATTTGAATTAAAGACGACACTTACCTGCTAGAAATGATAATATGATTTTCAATTCTGTGAAGTTGTAATGTCAAAACAGCAGGACAGTAGAATTCGGCCGAAAGGTAATCCATCGAAGGAACCATCAAGAAGTCTTTTTCCCGTGAACAACAGGCCGAGCAAAAATAAAGATACTCCTAGCGAAAATGAGTTTGCTAACTTGATATCAGCTATAGATTCTACTGTTTTGAAAGAGCTTGGGAACACTGAGTCATCTGATGCGCATTGGATACAACAATCAGGGGAAGCTTCATATTATGATAGTTTTGATTATCGAGAGTTCAATAATGACTCCACCAGCGAGGATCATTTTATGGTTATGAAACGACATAGTAACGAAAGAGACGATCAGAATGTTAGAGATTATCATAACTCAAGTGAGCGATTTGCTACAGGTATTGATACCAAAAATGATAGTGTTGTGTCATCTATTAATTTAGATGCTACACCTCATTCAGGCATTGAATTCAGGGAAAGCAACGACACTACCAGCGATTGTGATAATGATATAATTACAAACCATAACGTGGATTACATAACTTCGGATGTTCATGATTCCAATCCTGAAGGCTTGACAGATTTTGATATATATAACTCAAGAATAGAGAAGGAAGCATATCTGAAAGATAAACTAGCATCAAATGATCAGAGAAACTACAACGACAATAAAATCGGTGCTCTGAATGGTGGCCATTTGAAAGTTGGCGTACTACCAGAAGCCTATGAGGGCGAATTTATTGATACAGAGCTTGAGAAGGATTTAACGAGAAAGTCAACTTCTGCGTTTAATATCCTACGTCTACCAAATCCTGCAAAGCTAATTCAAAGGAAGCTACGAAACATTCCTACAATAAATAAGAGTCATGACAATAGATATCTATTTGATAGACAAAATACTCAAACAACSAATAAGACAAATGAAATAGACAATGATGGCGAGAAACAGCTATATACATCAACTGCTTCTGTTAGTGAATTTGATAATGATTCCAATTTAGTCGTTCAGCTAAGTAACAGAACCCATTCCACAGCTGTAGTTGATGCAGCACCGGGTCCTTATGCTATTGATGAACAACGGTTCAACAATAGTGTTAGTAATGGAGGACTCAGTAGGTTTTTTAATACGAGAATTAATAATCGTGGTTTATATTCTGCTAAGGCTTCTTATCGGATTACTTCTACAGACGTTAGAGGAGGTATTGATGCTATCAATGAAGAAGGATATTTCGGCAATATAAATGGCAATGGCAATGATAATATAAATAATGAAAATATCATTGATGGCGTTCCAATAGATGAAGCGGATTTTGAAAGAAATGGTATAACCTACACATCTACTGGTAAGCGTTCAGTCAATAGGAATCGACATTTCGGTCATAATAACGAAATTCAAAGAAAACTCAAATCAAGACATCTACAGATGATTGCATTTGGTGGTACATTAGGAGTAGGGTTATTTCTTGCTTCAGGGAAAGCGTTTTATATTGCAGGCCCATTAGGTGCTTTTATTGGTTTTACTATCGCTGGTTTGATTGTATTATGTGCTATGCTAAGTTTCTGCGAAATGGTAACATTAATACCTGTTGCAGGAGGTGTAAGTGCGCTTGGTTCAAGATTTGTAGATGATGCGTTTGGTTTCAGTTTAGGTGTTGTTTATTGGATTTCTTATTCGATTGGAGTTCCCACCGAATTAACCGCTGCTGCTATTATGCTTAGTTATTATCCCCAGCTAGATGTGCCATCTGTTGCAGCAGCTGGCTGGATTACACTATTTTTATTTGTTGTACTGTTGATCAATGTATTTGATGTTAGAGTATATGGAGAAGTTGAATATTACTCAAGTTTGCTGAAGCTATTAGTACTGATCAGTATGATTATTTTCATGGTCGTGCTCAATCAAGGTGGTGTCCCCCCTCAACATAGAAAAGTAGGTATGCTTTACTGGTCACCATCGAAATCAGAACATATAGAAAACATGTATTATGGGCCTTTCCGACCTACATTCAACTATCTAAACAACGACGATTCATTAGATGGTATTGACGGCGCATTAGGTAGGTTCTTAGCAACATGGGTTGCTACAACTGTTGCATCATATGCTTACGTTGGAACGGAGATTGTATGTGTGGCAGCAGGAGAAGCAAGAAACCCAAGAAAAGCTCTGCCATCAGCTACTAGAAGAATCTTCTGGAGAATCATATTCTTTTATATAATTGGTATATTTGCAGTTGGGCTTAATTTCTACTCCGGTGATGATAGGCTATTGAGATTTTTTGATAATACTGACGTTCTAGTTCCTCATAATTTAGAAAACACACCTGATGCTTCATTATGTAATACGCAAATTATTGTTTGGGGATCATTTGCTAATGGTAATCAAAGTCCTTGGATTATTGCTTTACAATCAGCAGGACTTTGTTCTTTTGCTTCAGTTGTTAATGGGTTCTTAGTTTTCTTTGCTATAAGTGCAGGATCTTCACAATTGTATGCTGCTAGTAGAACCTTATACTCATTATCAATTCAAGGCAAGATTCCAAGCTTCTTTTCATGGAGCTCCAAATCAGGAGTTCCATATACTGCTGTGCTGTTTTCTGGGTCTTTTGGCTTACTGTCTTATTTATCTGTATCTTATAGCACCACAATAATCTTTCAAAGATTGATGAGTGTCTGCACTACAGCAGGATTATTGGTTTGGTCGGGAATGTGTCTTGCATTTATTAGATTCTATCATGGTTTGAATAAAAGACAAGATATCATTTCAAGGAATTCTCCTTTGTATCCTTATAAGGCTCCGTTTCAACCGTTACTGGCATATATTGGTATGATTGGTGGCTTTCTGCTAGTATTATTTGCYGGTTTCATTGTTTTCTTACCTGGTGGTTGGAATGTTGCATTCTTCTTCTCAAGTTATGGAGCCCTCATTGCATTTATTATTTTCTATGTTGGATACAAAGTGCTGAAGCAAACAAAGATCAAGAAACTTGACCAATTGGATTTAGATACAGGGCGAAGAGAAATTGACAGAATTATATGGGAGGAAGAGGATTCAGGATTACCAATATCTTTCAGTAGATTTGTTAAGAAAGTAGCATTGTTCTTTGCTTAGTGAGAAAGGGAGTGATAAAATGCTGAATCACCAGTGTGAGTGAATAATTAATAGTTGATACTGATAATTTCAGACCAAGTAATCGATATAAATGTGTGACTGTTATTTAGTGTCAGTTGTTATCAGTTACTTGGTTTCTGTTGGTTTTTGGAACAAGACACTCTGGTAGTTTTATTGCTTACACATGAATAGTAGGGACTGATGAATTGTCGTTAGAACGCTTTATATCTTCTGTTGAATAAATAGTGCGAGAGCAAGACTCTTGCTTATTAGGCTCTTTCTTCTAGTATTGGGCTCTAAATTACTGACTGGCTCGTTTAGTACTGTCTTGCTTTATTTCTTATTTGATAATACCTATTCAATATCAAGATTTTAGCCGATTTAAGCTAATGGATTTGATTGCAGCTCTTATATGTAGTTCCTTTTATTCATTATTTCATTTTACTTTTGGAGGGTTTGGGTATAAAATATACTAATGGTGCCTAATTATGAACACAGATGAACATAWCTATGAATGTATCTATATGCATAGATACTTGTTATATATAGTTGTTTCATATAATACATTAAGTATCCTGTGATAATATCACCAATTTGCAGAAAAAGAAGTCAATGAGAGTATTATCTTCTATTGAGGTGCGCCGTCTCACGTTCTTTTTACTATGATTCAATTCGAAAACGTATTCAATAAATATGCTGTAGAACATTTATCATATGTTCAAATTGCTRTTCTGATCCTTATTTCTATTATACACTTATAAAAATATAACATTATGACCTAACAAACAAGATAATAATACTTAATAGATTGTGACGAATTCTGATTCCTAGAAGTAGAACAACTCTATTGTGACATGATCTTCGCTCACAGCCAATTTGGTCGCCTACCTGAACACTTAATACTCTCAATGGTTGCCATGCTGCTCAAGGTGATTTAATTTGATGAGATAATCTTCATTTAGAAGATCACGTCTATATGAAAAAGGTATTAATAAGTGTTTTAATTGGTGAGGATGCGGAGCGACCGAGTATTCAACATGGATAAAGAACCTGCTATAACCATTGAGTCTCTTCAACAAGTTTAGTGAAATCGTGTTATGTTTAATCATTAGTTAGACTAGACGTTATTGTGACCATGATATCTCCGGTAGAAACATGTTGGTTTTTATTGATAGTGATAATCAATCTTATGATAACGATGATTACAATATTCAAATATATTCTGAGAAACCTTTCATATCATAATAGTCTATCTCTTAGCTTTTTTTTCTCTCTTTCTACCAACCATCTCTCTACGTCACTTTGATTCGGTATCTTACAAACATCTTCCTGTATTGGTTCAAACGTTGATATATCAAAACCTGTTAATTTTGACTGTGAATACTGCGTTGACACCATTTCATACCTTCTTCTTGAAAGTTTCATTTCTTCTCCTTTATCCAGTTCATCATCTATTTCATCATCCTCTTCGTCAAAACCAAAATACTCAGCGTCTAGCTTATATTTCATGAACGATAATTGCTTTTTCTTTTCAGACTCTTTACTGTATTCTCCATTTAATTGATCTTTTAACTTCTGTTTCTGAGCTTCCAGTATTTCTTTCACTCCAGGAAGTTCTTTTGCTCTACCGAAATAACGATACCCTTTGACCATTGGAACCGGATCACCATTTTCAATAGTGTGTCTTGCAAATCTCTATTTACCGCGAGRCTGGTGTTAGTAACCATGAATAATTTCATATGTGAATGCATGAATAAAAAGACAGAAATATCATAGATATCCGAATAACAGCATAAGTAGCTACTTACAATATAATTTGGCCCACCTAGATCTTTTATCCGTATTTCCCATGCATGTTTCTCTCTCATTAGTTTATTGATTTCATCATTGAGATCTCGGATTTGAAAATCAGTGAGTGATTCTAGATTCCAGTTAGTAAGGAATATTGATTAAATTGTTATAAGTGAAATAAAAGCTTTTGTCCAGAAAGAAATCGATGTTAAAGCAACAGTAGAAAGACTAGATCAGTTGAGTAGTGGAGCTAATTATTTTTTACAACATTCAAAGAGTTGAACAACCAAACAGCAAATAGATGAACAGTAAAAACAAGATATTTCTCGCTTTAATTCTAACGTCTTTTTAATCATCAAATGCTTCTTTTCTTCTTCTTTCCAATGTATATACTTGATATAATAGCATAATCTAATAACATACCATCTTGAATCTTGGTTACTTTCCAGCTAATATCTCTTATAACTTGTCCTCTCCATTTCTCACACATTGCAACACTATCGACAGTTTCCACTCTTCGTGGTCTTTGAGTTCTTCCGATATCAACAATACCTAGTTCAGCAGCTTGTTGTTCTTTGAATCTATACAGCATAGACTGTGATTTTTCTTTATTTCGTGACATTGTTTATTAGATGTGATAGCTATGAAGTATTAGTAGAGAAATGACAGGCTCCGTAGATTAATGAGAAGGGAACGGAAACAGAGAAAGAGCAAGTCAGGCTTGCTCTAAATAAATAATGACAGGATTGTAATTGATTTGATCAATAAACTTGTTGATGTTCCCAAGCGAGTTGATACTAGGATTGTTTTTCTATAATATTTATGATAAACAGAAATTATTTCGTTGTCTCAATAAAAATAGAAAAGTGCTAGAGGGAAGACGAATTAAGTTAGATCATATGCAGAACATGCAGTAATATGCACACCCCTTGCCGATTGATAGGTTTGATGTGATAATTGGCGATTCTCTTCTTCATTCTTCTCACAGCTTCGTAAGACTCCGAACTAATACTCTTTGACAAAACAAATATAAATTAAAATATCAAAGTCTTATTATTGGACTTTCATAAAAAAATACAGCGCGTATATCATATTAATGTTAGCTCATAGTATCGCATACTTTCCTTCCCACAATCTCTCCATGCTTCATACCTAACTATCAGTGTGATCATCGGCTATTGATTGCCAAGTAGTTCATTGAAGCTTTGTATTATTTCAATCTAATGAATTCAACGAAATAGCAACTATTATTCTATGTTAAATAATGGATTTTTTTGTTTCAACTACCTCTATAAGTATGTAATCAATATATTCGACGGAGATAACATCTTTCAAAGTATGTATTTATGTAGAATCACACCATTCATTTGGTTTTGACACCAATATGGGAGTTTCTTCCGAGGTAAGAAATCAATGAGCTAAATAACTCAATCAACTTTGCTTGGTGAGAATCCTATTTCTACCAATAAATTACCTTATAAGAATGGAACTTTTTGTTCATATATTTAATACCACGGAGGACTAATGATAGTTTTCCTTTTATTCAGTTATTCTTTTAATCCAAGAAAAGGTAAACTTGCTTTTAGAATTAAACAGTTGGTTCAACAGACAACCCATCCCAGAAAATCACTATCAACAATGACAAATTCCAAAACGTAAGTGCTAATATACTTAATTTCCGTATCTATTGCTATCTACAAACAAAAGTTCTTTTTTTACAAGATTCATCTCATCTAATAAGCAATCATTTATTAATGACCTACATTTCACTTCCGTTGTTCCCTAGTCCATCACCTCCAGCCTCACCATACTCTTACGAAGCTAAACAAGCCATGGAAGGAATAAGGGGTGGGAATATTATGAGGCATAAATGAGGAATGAACGGAACGAGTAGATTGCTCCGGTTTCATCGAAATAGAGATTTTGTTTTCAGTCGAATGAAATGTCTGCTTTTTATTTTGAATATATGGAGTCATCTTATTTATTATTCTTGTTATTGATTAACTACATATATTGATTCTATTGATAGCCATTAGAGATAGATTGAAAGATACTAGTAGTATACTATAATATACTTATAGAACAGTAATAACGATTTGAATTGGTGATTATAGTGAAGATAAAGAAGGTACAATGTTTCTTGCTACTAAATCGAACGCTACTAATAGATTGTCATTGATTGATGTAAGTTGGTTACTTTGACTGAAGTGGAAAAGATACGATTGACTATGATGATTAATATGATGAGTACTGGTTTATGGATGAAAAGAGGTGATAGATTATTCATTCATATATTATCACAGAATCGATAAAGAGAAACAGTTATTTATTTAAACACTATTCTCATAGTTATTTTTTTTGTCGTTTTAATTTTAAGTATTCTTGTGTTTTATTAACAATTAATAAAGCGTCATTTGATTAGAAACTTCAGCCTGGCTGATCATGCATTAGGACCTAAGACATTTACAAATGCTAATGAATGGATTGATTTGAAGGTAAGAAAGAAGAATACAAAGGATGATTTTGCGAGACAGTTGATGCCAATTCATTCTTGTAATACTAAGCTCTAGTTTTGGGGACTCTCAAAACCTTTATCTTCGTAGGCTTTGGCTCATGGTATTGCCTACACTCCAATCAAACGCCTTACTAACGAACACATATACCATAGCTTGAGACAGCAGAACCTATTACTCACAATACCAAAAGATATAGGTTTGCATTACCTACCAAGAAACATGTCGCTGGACTACAATTAGCATCAGCCTTATTTGTTAAAATTCCTGGCCCTGATGGTAAAGACATAATCCGACCTTACACACCAGTGTCTGAGTTTAACAAGGTTGGATATTTAGAACTAGTTGTGAAGGAGTATCCAAACGGCGTGGTTTCGAAGCATATAAGTAATATGAAGCCTGATGATACATTAGCATTCCAAGGCCCTATTAGAAAATATCCATGGAAAGTTGGTGAAATTCTTGATACTGTATTAATTGGTGCTGGTGCAGGTATTACTCCACTTTGTAAGTCTAGAGGAATCATAATAGTTCTTATATGAGCACAGCAGGGCAATGGAACAATTATATATATAGCTTCTTGTCGAATTGATTTACTAACGGTATAATCAGATCAATTGATGCAAGGTATTTTATTCAATCCTTTAGATAAAGGCAAGATAACATTGATTTATGGTAATAAATCTGAAGAAGATATCATTCTCAAGAAAGAACTWGATAGGCTAGCCTTCTTATATCCAAAACAATTGAGAGTGGAGTATTTCGTTGATAAAACAACTTCACCTGAGTGGAAAGGTCACACTGGGTTTGTCACTAAAGAATTTTTGAAAGAAACAATTTTTGATCCATCCACAGAGAAGGCTAAAATCTTTGTGTGCGGACCTCCACCATTTTATCAAGCGTTATCAGGATTGAAAGTTTCTCCCACCGATCAAGGTGAACTTACTGGCATTTTAGCAGAACTTGGTTATAGTAAGGATCAAGTGTTCAAATTTTGATTGATGCCATGGAAGAAATTATCCACTGACGGGAGTAAATTGCACTTGTTGGAACGATGAGGTTGAAAACTTTCTAGGCAACTACTTCATTCGAACAGTTTGTTTATCACTGTAGTAGCTATTTATATATATTTTTTCTTTCGCAGATTATTTATTTATTCAACACAATGTATTCAACGTATAATCAATATAGATCTGACGCATATATTATGTGTTACTTTGCTCTCAAATATAGATTGAAAATACATACATGAATGTCAGCGAACTTGGGAAGCCCAATTAAATTGTTGTCAATTGCTATTTGGTATTAAGGAGCAATTTGAACAAGCAAAATAGATTCTGCTTATGAACAAGAACTATGTTGCAGGATGAAAATATGGACATTTAGAAAGTCTTTGCTCTATAATTGATGGAACAGAACATTTGAGTATGTCCAAAAGCTTGAGAGTTTGATTCAATATGACATCACACATAGATACTAGAGATTGAAGAACTGAAACTATGATCGATTTTTTTATTATTCTGTAGAAAACATACTAAGGAATCATTTTTTGTCACCTTTTGACGTTGAGATCGAAAGAAGCAAAAAGTGTTTACACAGAGCAACATCACATATACTTTACATTTTATTACCATATTAATTATCTTCTAATAACTAATGATTTAATAATTAAATTGTTGACTATATTTATAAAATTTCTTAGTTGATTTAGTATTGTTTCTTCATTATTTCCTTTAATGATAATGACCAATTGGACAAAAACAAACTTATTAGAAACATATTAATCCCAATTCCATGTGGATAATGGAAAATGTGTAATTACATTTATTGAATCACAGATGTTTTCAATATTAGAGACAAATTTGATTATGATGTACTAGTTAATAGCCTTTATTATTCAAGACCCATATGCTTTCGTGGTTCTCTCATATTAAGTAAATGTGCAAAAGTCATTATTCAGTTTCAAATAAGATTGACCTAGAAAGCTTCACTTGCATATAATGCCATCATATTGCAGATGTAGACAGTTTATTCCACATTGTTTTCAAAATTAAGCCAGTATAAACGTCATTTTCATGCATGGAAACTTTTTGCTTTCTGCTTTTGGTTAAAGAATATATAATCAAAAATAAAAATTTGGTAGAGTGATCACATTGTTCCCCCTGATGTGTCAAAAAGGAAAGAATTAACTTCCAATTTCGGACAAAATGTAGAATAATAATTCAATATGAATATTAACTGAACAGCAAGATGGAGCGATTTTGATGAATATTATTCTTCACTATCTGCGTCCTAATAGAATTTTATCAAAGAAGGGGTTGTTGACTACTGATTATACGACTTTTCTGTTATTTGAATTATTGTAATTAGTTGGTAGATATAGATTGTATGAGTCAAATGACCCATTATTGAGTATCTTGGTGCATCTCCTCCATTTTTTCATTAAGAATAAAACCTTAAATTTAAGTTTAAGAAAAAAAGTTTATCTAAACTTTATAGTGCCCCCAATCTACCATTCTCATAGAAATGAATAATCTAACCCATATTTATTTCTCTTGATATAATTGAAAACAAGAATAGATATATAAATAAGTGAGATCCTTCTTCTTGCTGATGATCATATGGTAAGAATACTTTCTAACTCAGAACATCAGGGATATTTTATACTAAACTTCTAGTGTTCGCTACGGTCGTAAGAAATTCGCCAACAGATAAAGATATATTTATATTATTGCTGCACTTTTACATAATGGTCCACACTACAATTGATTCAACTGATGTTTTCAGTATAAACAGCAGTAACAGTTTAAGACAGAGAAATGAGCTTGAAGAAGAATATTCAAAGTAAGTGTTTAATTACTTTTCAAAGGATTCTGGTATCGCAGGAGGATGCAGATACTCATTGCTAAGAAAATAAGTTCAATAATAAGTTCACCTTTTGACGATTTTTCTAACGAAGTACCTTTAGACGCCTATCGAATAGCACAATAAGTCTACTGAAAAGAAGGCTGAGCGATGCTGAAAGAACGGAAGCAGAGCGCGCTGCTGAAAAGTATTTACAGCATCTGCGTGTAAATACAGCTACTGCTGTTTCTCAGAATTAATTGAAAATATGAGTTCATGATTTATGGCTAGGGTGAATTATTGTAGGATAGGTTAACAATTAGGTTCTGTTACCAAACTTTGAAGCAAAAAATAATAAAAGACAATTCATTGGAATGTGATTGCATGTTTATAGGTTTGATTAGAATAAATAAAGACAGCTGAATGTCCAGTATTCAATAATGAACCTGTGTAGTTACTTTGTACTGACTTTGATAAGTCTGAATAATTAGCAATAAAGAGTTTAATACTGACGTGGTTTCATCAATTGTGTTTCTCGTCAACTTTAATAATTTGATTGAGATCAATAATGCATAAATACAGTATATAGGTTTATATAATACAGCACATGTTAAACATCGAACATTGAAAATACTTTCATGCGACTGGAGTATCAGTTTGCATAGCAGCTTGAKTATCCTGTTTGACCCAATTTGCGCTATTTTTTTCTATTAAAGTCTCACGCTCCGGTGGGTGTTCATACAGACAATAAGTATTTCTGCAATTAGCTCTGAATTTGCATTCAGTAGGGAATGGATGAGAAAACAAACAGTCAATTCTTTGACAATTTGAACCATCTCTGCACAGAACAGTTGATCTAGGATGTCTATATCGACACACAGGATTAGTACAGTTAGCCAAAAATCTGCACTGCTCTAAGACTTTTTCTTGAGATTTAGGGATAATTTTCCTGATAATACTAGGTGAAGGATGACTCATACGACAGGTTTTATTGGTACACTTGATACCTTGCGGGCACCATGTACTGTCAGTTATTTCAAAGCCATCTTCAGCTTCTGGTGATGGATGTAAAGCTGTACATATGGAGTTGGCACATTTATTGGCAAACTTGCATCTATTGAGTTTTGATTCTTCATGTTGAGCAGTTTGATTTTGATGGTTTAAATAATTGCTGTTACTATTGCTGCTATTGTTATTGTGATGGTTATTAGAATTGTTCTTGTAATCCTTGTTACTATATGAGTTATTGTAATTATTAGCTTGTTGAAACTGATTACTCATCATATTATTCATCATGTTCAGTTGATATTGCGAAAGGATGAGATCATCCTCAGGATGCAAAAATGTGCAAGTACCATTAAGTCGGGTACAATTTGGGTATGCGTGGCAACGTTTTGTAGGATGTATAAATTTGCAATTGGGATAGTTACATCCTGGCCAATGCCGACATCGTTCTCTAACTTTCACGACAGTAGTATTGCTACTGTTATCGTTGTTACTACCAAAACTTCCAGAATTAGCATTATCGAACATTCCAGCAACCATAGCTTTATTTCTATTAATGGTTTGATTTCCTCCTTTCCGATTTTTTGAAATTCCACCTCTAGAAGTTCCATAATTATTATTGAATTTGCTATTAGATCTGACGCTAGTTTCTGCAATTATTTCATCTAAAGCCTTTGCTGGAACACCATAAACAAGACCTGTATTTTCATTCTCATTGGCACTTTTGGCGGTAGATGAATCGTTCTGGATTTGCGAGTTAGAAGTGCCATGTTGAACATTACTCAACTCTGCTACAGCGAAATCAGCTATAGTACTTGCAGTTCCATCACCAACCAACCCCGTCAACTCCGATACGATCTCTTCTTTAGGTCTTTGATTAGCTAACAATACTGTAACATATTCTGCTATAAATGCCGAATCACTAGAGAGTCCGTGCTGTTCTATTTGACTAGCTAATCTGCTTTCTAGCTCTTTACCTTGTACACTTGTTGCATCGAACTCCATTTTTATCAATCACTGTCGATATTTCAATTTGCTATGTTTCGATTAGAATTATGTTACTTCTTATACAGATTCTCAAACACCCACTTTGAAATTGAGAACCGGATATGCATAAAAATAGTGAAATTAATGCTTCACTATACCGATAAAGAGTTAGTCTGAATGACAATTGTGAAAGTATTCCGAACATATCTTCATAAACTATGGAAAGTAGTGTATTGTTGTTGCCGTCAGTCAAGTACGATAAAAACTGAAGTATTTCTGAGTAAAATTTTCCTGTCTCAAAACAGGTATTGCCATAAAGATTATCTGTTGGCCGGGTAACACTGAAACAGTTGAAATGATTATGTGATCTGCAATACATGGTTGTAGAGGAGAGGTGAATGAGTTGATAGTGGTGCGCAAGCTATCCTGAGTACCTTGCACTTATGATTCAATAAGCTTCTATTGTAACTAATATATCTCTATTTATGCACTAATCTCTCAAACTTTTCGCTTTCCAGTAAAAAGCTTTTAATGGATCTATTTTACGATTGTGCTAAACCAAATCTAAAGTTTCAAACTTAAACTTCTCCTGCATGAGTTTTGCATTTCCATCAAGTTAATACGCCATAATTGCAGATCAACTGAACAAACAGCTGCTCATTAGAAAGGAGACAAGATGTGCCATTGTTTTGATTTACTAATTCCCATCAACTTCAGTCTCTTTACTWCTTGCCAGTGCTGTTATTCATTATCAAATCGCCTTTCTTCTCTATTCTCTTCAAAAAAAAAACGTCTGCAAGGTAAGGTGCTAGTTTTATTGATTCTTCACCACCGGCTTAAATAAATCATGCATTCTTGTTCTTGCTAGAGTACTGTATTAGGTAATTCTATCACATGTAGTATTTCTTCTCCCTCAACGAAAGCAAATCCCGTCCCGTAAAAGAGCACAACAAAACAACGTTCAAAGTCTCATTAAATAATACGATTTAAATGATACAATGGGAGCTCTATTAAAAGACCAGAAATACAACAGAATTCAAGTAGTGAGCATATGCTTTAGGACTTGGGTTTCTGTTCATTGGGGACTGAAGTTGTAGTCATATGGTTACAAATAATTGGAGCAATCAAAAGTAAGTGACTATGGAAGATGATACTCACCCTGAACTGCGTTCTTATTCAAGAGTGTATGCTGAAGTGAATGAAAATATGCCAGCATCGTACTGGGATTATGATAATGTATCAATAGTATGGGGAAAGCCAGATTTCTATGAAATCACTAGAAAAGTGGGACGCGGGAAGTATTCTGAAGTGTTTGAAGGTATTGATTTACGCATACCGATAGATAAAGATTCGAAAGATTCGAGTAATAGGAAAGTAATAATAAAAGTGTTAAAACCTGTTAAACGAAAGAAAATAAAAAGAGAGATCAAGATTTTGCAAAACATTGATGGTGGACCTAATATCATCACATTATTAGACGTGGTAAGAGACCCTCAAGTATGTTAAATTTAATTGATTGTTGGATATCCTTTGTTTTGACGAGGTCGCAAGCAAGAGTAAAGACTAACAGGCATCTATTAGAGCAAAATGCCGGCATTTGTATTTGAATATGTTGATAATCAAGATTTTAGAAGCCTTTATGCAAAGTTTACTGATTTTGATGTGAGATACTATATGTATGAATTATTGAAAGCTTTGGACTATGCACATTCAATGGGGATAATGCATCGGGATGTTAAGCCTCACAACGTTATGATTGATCATGCTAATCGTAAACTGCGTCTGATAGACTGGGGTTTGGCTGAATTTTATCATCGAGGAATGGAATATAATGTGAGAGTTGCCTCACGTTATTTCAAAGGACCTGAGTTATTAGTTGATTTTAGACAATATGATTATTCATTGGACCTTTGGTCATTTGGAGCAATGTTTGCCTCAATTATATTTAAACGGGAACCGTTTTTCCATGGTAATTCAAATACCGATCAACTAGTAAAAATAGTGCGAGTTCTGGGTACAGATGACTTTTTTGAATATCTTGATAAGTATACTATTGCACTCGGGCCTGAGTATGACGAACTTGGTGTTTACTCTAAAAAGGCTTGGTCGAGATTTATCAATGACGAAAACAGAAGCATATGTTCAGGTGAGGCTATAGATTTAGTTAATCGTGTTTTGAAGTATGATCATCAAGAGAGATTGACAGCGGCCGAAGCAATGAACCATGCTTATTTTGAACCAGTTGTTGAAGCCGAAGAAGCTAAGCTGCAAAAACAGGCTTCAAATCTACAAATCTAATAACTTATTGAAGGTAGAGTATAATGTTATTTATTAATTGATCAACAATATAAAGACTATAAAACTAGCTGACATGAGGCAAAGAGATTTCTCTATATCAACTTAGGATGTCTCACAGAATGTGTATCATTTAACCAATTCCAATCGAATCTGGCTAACATTTTCATTGAATTATCTTTATAGTCGGAAACAATCTTGAACAACATGCACTTCCACTTGATGGCCTCAACGAATTCTTTTTCACTCACTATGCAAATGTCATCACTAGCACTCTCATGTAATGCTCGTTGAAGAATGCATAAGAGCTTCAGATAAGTGGTATATAGCTTTTGCACTTCAAATGAATATTCGCTCATTGTTACTTTGAGTAGCTTCCATTTAATGAAACAATTTATAATTCTCCCTATCAATAAAGAAACAAATTCCAGTCCTTTCGTCGGTATCAACTTCCACTTATTATACACTTTCAAAATCTCTTCCTGTATGGTCACATCTATTATATCAGGTAAATAAGTAATGTCAATAAGCGTAGAGCATAGAGAGTCAACCAAAAACTCTACGATGTCATGAGCTGTATCTTCCGCTGTATCTTCAAGTGGATCACCTAACTGACATAAAACAGATACAAGTTGGAGTATCCTCGTAGTTAAATAACTGGTTGTAAAACAATCATTCGAACTCTGAGTGGTGAGATATTTTTTGACACTATCAACTATCTTTAAATGATAACTTGAATCAAAGAATTCTTGCCGATGAGTTTGAACTCCCAAAAGGAGGCTGAGCTTCTTGACTGAACATGAAAATTCTTGCTCTATGAAAGATTAGATTGTTGGGATCTCTGAATTCTCAAACAAGCTAATGCATAAAGTCAATCTCTCTTACCTGTCATTTGATCAAGCTTCACAATTAGAAATAAACTAGTAGTTTTGACTTCATTCCTCAATAACTCAACTGACTGAATACTGGGTGATCGCAAGATCTCAAAGTAATTACCTTTCAATATTTCATCCTGTGTTCTGTAGTGTGAAGAGGTTTTAGTTTCATTTCTACCAATTTGCGATTGTTTAAAGGCATTAATGCCGCAGAAATCATCGAAGAGAACCAGACCTCTCAGAAGCTTTTCCCTGAAGCCTGTCCCAACATTGTTTGGTGTTAGTTAAGTAGATCGTAAATCACTCCATGTCTAATATATGATGGTCGAAACATAGGTTTTAGTTTATAGTCGAGTAGTAAATAACATACTATGAATTGATTCACCTTTCGGTTTACTTCTGATGAGAGCAAATGCCTTAACCCATGTGTTATTGATTCACGTTAATATTTCGAAGGAGTCAGTGTCTTCTGCAGCAATGCAATTTATGTTGGTCGATTTGTATTCTAGTTCTCAAGGTCTCTATTATCTTACGAGAGCTAATTCTGGTTTCTTATCATCAAAATATTTCATTGTCAAATTGAAAAATATGTTACGAAGTGTTTTGATTCTAGCCTCAATTGAATTTATATTCTGAATGCTTCTACCAGCAGAAAGCTTAACTTGCATATATTTCTTTCTATATCGTACCCTACATTTCCTTACCATCCAATTCATCTTTGATATAATATTGTTCTTAATTGCTATTACTACAAACAAAAACAACGAAGTAACGATTATTGCTAGCTTCATTGTCAGCTTCTGGTTATTTCATTTCATTGTTGGGGATGTAAATAAATGCACACAAGTTGAAATTAAATGCCGATAACCCGTCGTCACATGCAAGATTTCGATACCCACCCATATTTAGAGTTTGACACTAAGTAAAAAATTTCATATTGTTTGAATAAAGTTAGGTGGATAATTTGTATAAAAAATAAAAAAATGGAATGAGATGTGAAGTAATACGAAATTGCTGGAAGAAAACTGCAAGGACGATGTTTAAACATTAATATTTCATTCACCGATCGGTGAATGAGCAATGAATCAAAAGGAATTCCAGTTGTTAGGTGGAGATTAATAGTTTGAAATAATTAGCCACCCAGTTTCAATCAAGAGTAAACAATGAATGGGGTATGAAATTCTTTAATTTTAATTTTAATTTTATATGCTCATTCTTATTTACTGTATTCTTTATATATGTATATATATGCTATATGAATGAGCTGCAATGTAGACAGGTACTCACCGGCTACATTTATATAACTATGCAAAAGTATAGTTTACCTAGTTTTGCTAGATCTCTAGTATATATAATTCCAAAGTTGAATATGTGCTTTAACATTGCCAGAAACGAGGCTGAATATTGCAATGCAATACAAGACAAGGAGATTAATCAAAACTGAAAACTTCGATTAGATTCTATTGTTCTCCGATGAAACTGAGGAACAATAGAAAAATCAAATGAGAGTTTGAACTGTCTGAGATTCGGTAAATGCTTTGATAATTGTCAGACCATTTAATCATACCAACAAAATTTCAGYTCTATCTCATCTCAATCAGGAACAGGAAAACAGCTGAGAAAAATTACCCAAAACAATCTTCAGTCGAAAATTCTTAACCAGCCAAAACATGTGAAATATTTGTCCTATCAGGTTTTCTTAGAACTTTCAATGTAATTGATGACTATTGTTTTTGTCACGAAACCAATATCTAGAAGAGATATCGGGGATTTTTCCTTTTCTGGTTTTTATCGGCTTGCTATACATATAGAATAGTAATTTGGGAAAGATATTCCACTCACCCAAGGACTATATACTCGAATTTGGTGCAAGCAACAATACGAATAACCTATACAACAGTCCTGATTGTTTCATGATTATACTGGAAATTCAGTTCTAGCAAAAACATTTGAAGTTTCTGTACTTGAATGCTTTCAACTTGAGGCATATGTAGTTGTGCATTATTTTCTACTAGTTTTCATATTAGATTCCAATTTTTTTTGTTAGCGCAGCTCTGACCTCATGAAGCAAGCCACCAAACGGCGGAATAGAATACTGTTGTCCATCTTTCTTTTATCCCTGCTTATAATGGAAGAGCCATCCTTGACTGGTAAAAAGCATACACTTGTTTAGTAAGAAGGTTGGAAGTTATTACTCTGGTGGTGCAACTTTAGCTTAATCATCGTTAATTTCCAAAAGTGGATTTTTTTGAGTTCGGCATTTGAACTTAGGTGATTTACGGTTTAGATCCCTGGCAATACTTTTTTAGTCCATAAATCAAAATAGAGTTGAAACCTGGAGTAATTAGACATTACATTTCAGTAAAAGAATGGACATAACAACAGTTAGAAATTGCATTGTTTAGTCGAGATGAGAGCTATAGAATATGAGAGTGTTTTACCATCTCTATTACCCTCAACTAAGAAAATTCGATTAAATATACATGATAATCTTTTGTTGTGCCGCTTTATTGAAACCAAGGTGTGCAAATTCTAACATTGGAAAAGTTGGCAGACATTTAGAACAAGCAGTTTTATATTATCTTGAAAGTGAAAGGTTTTATGAATACTAATATAATATGTTCACTCTGATGGAATCTCCACTTCCACATGATTTAGCCTAAGGGCTAAATTATGAATCATTACAGTTATAATTGAAATAAGAATTATCCACGATCTAAGAATCTGGCCAAATATAGGAAAAATTTATTAGAAAAAGATAAAGTTACTCAGTGAAATGATGTCAATATGCAGAAATTTGGTCTAATTATTACCGGATTAGGATGACAGACATTCATACCCTGAGTTTCATATAATAAAGTTGAAAAACTTATAAAGAATGCTAGCAATCTTAAATTTTGATAATTCTTGTCATATTCCCTATCATGTCAAGATATGAATTAATCGTTCAACCTTGTGATGATCTSTGTTTTTATTGAATAACAAAAGCCGACATGACCATAATATGTATATAATGTGTGATCGGAGAATTGAAAAGTGGTGGTTGAGATTAACTACTGTCTATCAAWTGGTTGTTCCAACATAACTAATACATTGACGATTGTTTACATTGATTTAAAACCCAATAGCCAATATGATGTATTATTTAGTTCTCTAATCAGAGAAAATCTCTACTTACTTATACAAAGGATATATCATAATCCCCAAACATCGTAAGAAAACAAGTCGTTAAAACTGAAATGCACGTAAATGTCAATTGTTAAGAATACTTGATAATCATTCTTAACATGCAACCCATAAGTCAACACTAAGTATTGACAGTTTTAAGGATTTTTGGTCTCTTCGGGTAAACCATCCACTGCAGTATCAACACCTGCCATCATTGCATTGGTCCCACTCAATGCAAGGTTAATATCTAAGAGTTCTAACACTCCTCCAGAATTCAAGAATTTGGGACATGTTTTGTGCTCTGACAATACATTTTTCAGCTTCGATATGACTTCAGTCAAGAAGGCGGTTGTGTGAGTTAAACGTTCAATTTTCTCCGTATACTTCTTGTTATCTTGTTCTAGTTGACCGATCCATTCCTTTTTTCTTTGCCGACATTTTGAAGCAGCAATCCTGTTACGAACTAGAAGTTTCATTCTCTTCGCTTGTTCATCTTCCTCTTTATTTCTTTTCGATCTTGTTCTTCTCTTCTTCAAAGAACTTGTTCGAGTTGATTCACTTCTTGGCATCATATGAACAGACGACTGCCGAGAACTCATACTAGATAAGTTAGGAATGCTTTGAGAGCTCAGCTCGAACCTAGAATTCAATTCTGGTGAATCATTCGTAGTGTTCTCATGACTACCACCTTCATTATTATTGTTGGAACTATCATCGTTATGAAATATCCTCATGTCCAACTGAGGTACTATTTTGAGTTCTGCATTATCTATTTCAAAAGTTCTTGGTGATAACGAAGCACCTTTAGGATTCGTATTGCGCCACGTGCCAAATTCACTATCCTCCGACAATGGTGCTTTAATCAAAGGTTCGGAGATCATGGGAGATATACATAGAGCAGCAGCACCATCAGATTGATTGAAAATTGGTTCCTCAAATTGATCTACCGAATTCTCACTTGAAGAGTAGTTCATAGATGGTGCAGTTATGTTTGGATAAAACATATAATGTGTACTTGCTAGACTGTATTCGTGCGATGGTGGAATTGAATCCTGATTTAGATCCGGATACCGATCATCATAAATAGGTTCATGATATGTAACAGGTAGTTGAGGATTACTATGATCAAATCCATTGTCAGCAGGGAAACCATTTGTTCCTAATGGTCCGTAATAATCGGGTGCATACAACATTTTATATTGCTCAGCCAGTTTTTAGTTCATAAATTAGACCTTCAGATGGCTATTAAAACCAATGAAAGTAGTGCACTGTAACAGATGGTATATGTTCTATTACGAGATATGATTAATGAAAAGAGCTTTTATCAAATAATCACAGATTACGTTAATATATCTTCGCTTGCAAAATGATGTAAAATGAGAATATATGGATAATTAGATTTCTTATTCAGTCGTAACCTTTTTTCTTTTTTTCTAGTTGCAATGGATTATCTCTTATATATATATTTATTATTGTAAAACCTTCATAACCAAATGTCAAAGTTTATTCCAAAGATGAGCAAGAGTTAATTGAAACGTCGAATGGAGATAACGTGGACAGATTAATATAATAAAGTTTAGCCTTATTTAAACTCTGGTTTTAGGGGATTTGCTTTCTAGGTATCTCCAGTATAACTAAAATTAAGTTGTGACTTATAAAAATGTTTCTAGACTTCTAGGGTCTGGAATAACTTCTACTATGGCGGCATGCCAAAATGAAAACAAAAGTAGTACGATTGACATAGTGGAGAATGCTAGGAAATATTTGGTGGGGAATCAAGCATCTGGCAATTGGTTGCCAGACACAAGAAATAGAAATTACAATTGACGGGCAGATTGAAGACGAGTAAATTCGAAGTTTCTTCTGCTTAACATYTTTTTTTAGCCCTATGTCGAAATCAAAAATTTATTACTCGACACATATTTTAACTGATGCGAATGTCTATTTACTATGAGAAGTTTTGCAATACTGAGATATGTTAGGCTTTCAGTGTTAGGTGGGGACAAATCTATGGAATTCAATTTCAAATTCGGCTTTATTTTTATGGTCATTAATCATATATATTCATATTGTTACTCTTCAATATAGAAACGGATTTGGCCCGCAACCAAATAATATAAAATTAATACTCAATACACGAGGTTCTAGAATTCCTCCTCAGTAGTTCAACTTTACATATATACCCTCCAATTGAATTACATGTAGAGAGCCGTATATGTTTGATACTAAAGTGAAATCGAAAGTAAAAAATAAAGATGCCAGATAAGATCGAATTGGGTTTCTATTTTGAATGTGATTGTAAGAGTTTTCAGAGAGAATGGAAAACAAAAGAGGGTAATAAGAAAATGAGAAAATGAAGATTTCTATTAGAAAAAAACCACAAGTGGAGAACATGAGGATTACGAAAGAACAATGGAATAGTTGTATATCAATGATTCTTCAGTTCTTGGAGGACATTTAATATTTTGATGTTAATGAGACATTACACTGAAAAGTGATTATGAAAACTATTCCTCCAAATTATTACTTCTAGTTGCAATAGTATTACTAATACCGGTATTTAGAACACAATAGATTTTCTATTACGTTTATAATACTCGGGAATTCAATGTCTATCACATCCACATTCATATTTTTCGCCTAGTTTCCATTTATCTCTAGTGCTCCTCACATCTTATTCGGATCATTTAGTTTCTATTCTACTCTCACTAAACTAGCGATGTATTTTCATTAAACTGAACTAACCATCCCCTTTAATCTCATCCCGTATCGTGCCAAATCAAGATGGTAATTATTTCCTATAATTGGGTTTTATAATCATCTAATGCATAAACACGTCAATTTTATACCTCTGGCCCGCGACTGCCATACCTATATGGAAGTGTAGATGCACTATTCTTCTTTTGTTCGAATATTTCCTAATTAGTCACCTAAGACTTGGAAACAGATTTGCAATAACTTTTCGGCATATGAATATTACTACCAATATCCCGAAGAAAATAATAGCGATAACAAATCCTAGGAACCCGAATATTTCAAATCCATTTAAAGCTACCTAATATGTTTACATATGAGAAGTTTCAGTATCAATAAAATCATTTTTTCCATAGTCCAACTAACTTTTAGTTCTTCATTTCTTTTCCGTGCATACTCTTAATGATATCTATTAAATTCTGTTATATTTACTAAATTTATTAAAATTATGATATCAACGCGCTTCAATGAAAGAAAGTTCTTTCGGAAGATGAGCAATACGATGATTCTCCACCATATGCAGGTAGAATAAGCTTTGATGCYCAAAACCAATCTCAGACAAAACTATAAATACTGCGAAGTTATAAGGTTAGATTAGCAAGTTCGTTATATCTAAATTTTACTTGTCATCTATCATTTCCAGTATTAAGTTAAACTCCTTTTCAGATTCTTATATGTTTTCGGATTAATTATTTGGATTTTAGAATTGAAATGCAGAATTGCATTGAAGCATTAGCCAATTAAAAGTTAACTTCGGCGCTTGTGCTATCATGAAGAATTGGCGTTGAATTCGAAGAGAAAAAATGTCTTCTTCGACTACGAGCAAAGTTTATTGATGATTAGTAACTATTATATACGAGATATAGTGGTACATTAAGTATTACGACATACAGTATTAGAACATAGGTATAAGGTGGCCGTCCGTTAGTTCGATGGAAGACAGGAAGTGAGAAGTTATACCTTTMTAGTCAAGATTCTTCTAGATTAGTGATTAGTGGAAGCCGAGTATTTCCTCAATCAAAAGGGAAACCACTAATTATCTCACTCTCAGGTAATGACGAAACCATAGAGAAGAATGATATGTTTTTCGAATTTCAAACGATGTATCAAGCAAACTTCTGACGGATATAACTCATCCATCCTTGAGAGAAATTCCTGATTATTACCCTTGCATAGGGGCTTCCTGTACTCAACTTAAGTATCCAGCAAAATAAGCTATCATATAAAGTACTTGATAGTTAATTGGAATAAAAATTTGTGTTATTTCATTTTAGTGAGATAATTTCTAGGTTGAGATATTCTTTCGTTGGGCAGCATAAGAATTCCATTTACTGTACAAAGAAGCTTTCAGAGAAGTTGGAACAATTATTAGTCTAAGAAGATTCACGGATTTTACATTGAGGAAAGGATGAACTAGAACTTCATAATATTCGCTGAGATTGCAATTTCAAGTGATGAAATTATAATGAAATTGAGCTAATCGCAGCATTAACTTCAGTTGATGATCATCCTTTATACATGTTGAATTAAGACTGAACTGTCTACGAATAATGTCGTTATTAGAAAACTCATAACTTTGATTAAGTAACTAGTAAATATCCTAGAATCCACCATCTTGGCTTTTGATGCCCTATGAAGATTGATATCCATAAGATGAGATATATCTTTCTCCAACTAAAATATTGATTTCCAAATTTGGACATATACTTTTTGACATTAAGCTGAATTTGGTAATCAACAGAAGGGTACCTTTCAAGAACTGGAAATCAACGGCTCAGATTTATGGACTACTTGCTCAATCGAAGTAATTGTTGTGAAAAGAGCTTTATAGACTGAGTAATCATAGTCCTCCTTGCTATTCCAGAATGTGCAATTGTCTGAAAATTGGTAAATACAAAAGAATGATAACAGCCGGAGACTCTAGCCCTTCGCGAGCGGTAATGTGATCATATGGACTTCTCTAAAACTCCTGAAAATATCAGTTATTGACATATGTCTAGAAAAGGACTTTATTAACTCCATGTTCTATATTGCATTACTCCTTCCTTATGTTTTGATACATTATCTTGATTAGTATACTGTCTACTGTATGATTTCTTCAACCTCTGTTCAAGCATCTTCATATTTTGCACAACATAAAAAATTGGTTGTCTGAAGTAAACAAACAATAGAAGGAAAGGGAAGAAATCTAGAAATTAGAGTTAGAAACTAAAGTTAATTCGGCAACCTGAAGATAAAGTTAGACTTAGCTTTTAACATTTGTAATTGCAGGAGAAACAATCTCCTTTTAAGGAAACAGAAGGTGACAATTTTCATTTTTCGAACTAAACATTAACCAAATATAGAAGTTAAAGGTAATTGAGCTACTAGAGAAATAATTCACTCGAAGCGCATCAAGAATTAAAGTATCCTACGCATCTTCCATATCATTCACTCAATAACAGTACTTGAGCTAAAAATTTCTTGGGGCATTTTAACTTCAAAGGACTCAAAACACGACTGTACTTGACTCATTATTACATAATGCTCACACTAGAGATGTAAGAATTAAACAATATTCGAAGTAGTAGTCACACCAAGTAGGATATATGACTACCATTTTGACTTGTTCACTCCGCTTTCGACGAATAAGAAGAGTTCCTCAAGAAATAGTTACCAACCATTTAACCAAATTAGATAAGAATGAACTTATTGATAATAGCATTCAGAGGTTTTCTTATCTTGAGAGCTACTGGATGATGTAAATTTTCAGTATTAGCGATGAATAACACATATCTTGCTTGCGATATCTATCAATCACTCAATTTATTAGTTATAATATTATTCTTGTAAATCTAATACGATTGTATAGTATCAGGAAAACTAATATGTTGAAAGTTGAAGTATGTAATCCTGAAATTTTCGAATGTACTCTATGCATAGTCATATTCTTTAATGGGCCATGGAAGAATTCAGGACCTTATCACTCAATATTGAGTGTTGATTAGATAAATGTTGATTAGATAAGGCAAATTTAAATTCAACTTAATCAACAGAATATCTCTTTATAATCATCAAGGTGAATCAGAAGTTTTTCTAGTCAATAAGAAGGTTTGAAATAAAGAAATCTAAACTCAGTTCAAATGGCAATTTCAAAGAAGTAGCTCGATGCTTTTGAGCCAAAATTTAATGGCTACCAAAAACTGATGTTCCAGAATTAATATCGATTAATTGCTAAACCAAATACGTTAAATCAGATACTTCAAGATTATTATATACCCAATTTACTTGAATTAGCTATATAGCTGTATGAACTTCTACTGGCGATTGCTATCCCTTGTTGAAAGCATCTGTTCCTCTAATTAAAAGTAAAGGCTTCGTACCGAAACCAAGTATTAAAATAAACTCTGACTTATGTAATATCTACTGTTATTAATTTCTTTTTTATTGGATTCCAGGTTCTACAAAGTTTGATAAACGTTTCAAAAACTGTTTCCAATCATCAATAGAGGGAATAGACCATATGCCATTTCATACCATACAATACATATGGTGCTATCTGTATTTCTAAGAAATCGTACTTTTTACTCTGATATCATGTTCGACAACCTACAAGGGTAAGTTATTCATTAACTAAACTGAAAATCTATAATTACTGGCAAAAACCAGAAACTTATTCCTCAACATCCTAGTTCTGATACTGAGTACGTAGAAGTTTAGGAAACTTTAGAAACTTAGGAAACATACTAAAGCAAAACAAAGATCAAAATATTGGTCAAAAGAATATACATGATAAAACCAAAAATACGTGGACAGGATGATAATAATACTAGTATAGTACTAGTAGTAGTAACTGTCTCAAAAGAACTATCTTTTTTATTTCACTGTCAGTTCATTCATTTGTTATCAATTACTGGTAACTCGCTTAAATTCTTTTCATCCCTTTTCTTCTACCAATGTTGTCAAAACATTAAGAAAAATATTCTAATAATGAAGCTGGAAATATATTTTAAGTAGAGTTTTAACTTTTAGCAATTCTGGCTGAATTGGAGAAATGGAACAGAACATTTGGCTAATTTATGTTCAAGATTTTTCCAACTATCAGAATATTACTGAAGTTAGAGCTTGTTCACTGACTTCAGAACTATGAACTAATTACAAACCTTTTTGGGAAGACAAAGTTTAAAGGAAACTAAATTATAATTACAGTGTAAAACTCTGAAGGATATGGTGAATGAAGGTCAGATTAGGAAAAGTAAAGTAACAAGCTTAGCAGTGCTGATCAGAAGTGGAGACTATCAGAAGAGTTACATTTAATCTCCTTACTAATGAGAACTGGACTTTCCATTTATGTCATGCAGACTATCCAAGAGAAATAATTGGATGCTTGAACCAAACTTTAAAGAAATGTATGGAATAGATTTGTGTTAATCAATCATTCAGTTCGAAAGCAAACAATGACCACTGAGAACTGGATGTCATGGAACTTTCAAAGGGTAAGTAAGCTAAATTACTAGAAAACAAAGTTAATAATGTTTTTTCCTCATTTCATGTTTTGAATTATACATTTGTAAATATATTGAGCCAGGTTAACCACCATTTGAAACTGCTCTGCTCCTGAAGTTTGATGTGTGATGGTTATAAAGCTGACAAAGTTCCAGTTCTATGAATGAATAACTACAGCAAACCTGTTTAGGCGAAACAATGATATTAATATAAGAATGTGAATAAACTTGAAAGAGACGTTTCCTTTAATTGTCTAAAATCGTAATGTATAAGGGGAAAACTATATATTGATATCTAGTTCTTTATATTTTTACGGCTTCATTGACTTCATAGCTACCTAAAATACATGGTTGGAGAAATATAAAATCTAAGAGAGCATACCATAATTCTACGTTGTCAATTAAGAACTTAAAATTTAAGAGATGATAAAATTTAGTTCCATCAAATCATCATTTTCGGTTCTCTCAAGCATCTCGGTATTTTCTGAAAACTCAATCATCTCATCTGACTGGCTGTCAAAATAATGTACCAAAATAGCGGCATACACTTAATAGCAGTAAGTTTCTGGTACTTGTCTCTTTTATATTTTAGGTTCTATTATAGCGAAAAGCTGAGAAACTATTTCCAAATATTCCGCTTGTACTTTCTGTTGTTCTGACCAGAAGATGTTCATTGAGATACCAGAACTGGTTTGTAAGTCTTCAACGCACCCGTTCTTATCTCGTAAATATCACTAATGAAACAAGTCGCGAACATATCCGAACATGTAAAAATGTCAAATCTCTATTTAGAAAAAATAAACCAAAATCAAAAAGGTTTGAGCTTCGCAGATTTCCGAAGTTCCTAATGTATTTTCCACCCTGTTCATTCAAAGTTAAACTAATAAAGATAAGATGAGCATTGAAAGCCGATGTAATTTTATTTTCCTTTGATTAAAGGTTTACGAGATTTAGTTAAACACTATTTCAGCTCATAAAGTTCTTAGAAAATAAATTAAGGTTAAATCTGCGCTGAAACTTTATTAGTTCCCGAAGTTTATTTCTTTATCGAGGAAATACCTCATCATTTCTTCACTCTCACCTAGTCAGGTCCCCATATGTATATCAATCAAATAGGTTATCGGAAAAAGAACAGATACCATTACAATGAAAATTACGACATGAAATATTTACTTCAATTTCCTTAAGCTAATTTATAATTCTTTTTCTTATATTTTCTTAGATATTTCCAGTTATCAGTTGTTGTCTTCCCTTTCCTAAACACCCTAAACACTCTAAATATATACTACAATCCCACCACATAGAAGTAATTTACACACCTTGATGTCATTATTGAGCATCTGTAATCCTCAGATAACCAGATGGCCAGTACTCAAAATCACTCATTTTTTGAATTCTAATTCATTAGAAGATTATACTGGTTTGCCCCGCCAGCAATGAAATAATCATCATTTGCTAATGCATTTTCAATATGTTGTTTCAGACTTCGAACTGCTTGTAACCATTCATTACCACTCTGCCTTGCATTTTCACTAGTTTTGGTTTTTGTCGGAGTGTTTATTGTTTTATCTGGTTCGTTTCTAATTCCTTCTTTCCATTCAGAATCAGAGGCCAGTTCATCGCCTTCTGTAATCACAATTCGGGGACCTCCAACTGTAGGAACCTCAATACGACTTTCTGATGATTTGCTCTTAGTGAGGTTTTCCATTACAGAGCCCATTGATCCAGCTGTTAAAAACTCAGATGTTGCTTCTAGTTCTTTCCTATTCAAATATCCTTCTAGTTTAACTAGAAGTAATCGCTTTGAATCATAAAATACATACTCGCAAATTATATTTCCCAAATGGGCTCCTAAAGCTTTCAGTTGTCTGATATCGAATAAATTATCATCCAAAAAGTGAATGACAGCTTCACTTCTTTGTCTATCAAGTTTCATTGTTTGGATTTCTCGAATTAGCTCTAAAACTTCAACGCTTTCGTCTTTCTTTCTCGATTCGGCTGTCAAATAGCCATTTTTCACATACAGAACACTGTCATTAGAGCCTTCCAGGGATTTAGAATCATTCTTGGATTGGTTTCTGCTGATTCTTATTCGAGTTCCACGCTGTGACTTGCTATCACCTTCACTAATATCTTGCTTCCCACCATTAACTTCAATATCAGATAAACATGTATTGCCATCTTCATCACCATCAAAGTTTTCCTCTGCTGATAATGAACTACGTTTTGAAAGTGACTTACCTCTCAATCTTTCAGAAATCAATTCCTCTTTCACCTCAATTTCACTCATGTCATTAACAACCGTTGACGGAAGCTTCCATTTCATTGCATCCGAATCATCCAGCAAACGGATGGAACCCGAATTACCTTCTTCCATTTCAATTGCTTTTTTCTGCCTTAATCGAACCCACATCCTCCGACGAACAAACGAATGAAACCAAATATGTATACCATACCAATTTTCTGATCTAAAACTCCAAGAATAAGCCCATCCCTGCTCATCTACATCCAGGGCCATATTGATGTACCACTTCGACCATTTCCATTCCCATGAAGGATCCGGCAATGAATAGAAATCGACACTTCCTAGTGCTGGTTTACCATCAGGTGTCATCCACGCAGGCGAATCAAGAGGAAATAACGTCCTTGATGAAAAAAAAGGCTTACCGAATAAGAACATTCCTCTTTGATTCTCAAAAATGACATCGCAAAAGACATTTTGGTTATCATTTTCGTTCGTTCCTATTTGTTCCTTACCGGCAACATACTTAGCGTTGCCTATTTCATCCCAATTATCAACTTGGAAAAGTTCAGCTTTATAACCTTTAGTACTGAATTTTGATTTGATTCTCCTAACTTTTATGGTAAATAGTTTTCTATAATTTGTTTCAATTTTCGCTGATTCAATTGATTCACTGTTCGTGGAATCATTTAAGGAGTGCAATGCTCTGTTGCCACCAATACTCGATGATCTTCTTACTTCATCATCATCTTCATTTTCCTCTTCCTCATCTTCCGCAAAGTTGTCCTTCATGTCAATTTCATGTAAATGGTGAGAATTGGCATTGTTTCGATCAACCCTTTCATCTGATTCACCTGACATAAAATTATTGACTTTTGCTAATCCCCCAACTATAGAGAACTGTGAATTAGCTGACGATGGGAGGATTTTAGATGCCCAACTGGTCGAAGCTTTTGAAGCTTCCGAAGCAACTGACTGCCTCGTTGTAGATGTCAAAAGACCAGGCAAACCAGTTGCCGATTGTTGTTTGGAGTCATTATTTGTCATCAGGATAATTTATTCATCTAGTGTGAATGGTTTGTGTAGTCTCTCATGATCAGATTGTATGTACGTGATAAAGAAATGAGTTAAGCCTGCTAAGTACTATTTTTTTATTGTATCAGAATAGAGAAAACCCAAACGCAAGTAATTTAAGAATTTAAGGCTATATATTTGAGGTGAAAGCTTCATATAGTCAATCGAAAGCAAGCATATAGTCAAGTCTCAATAATGTGAGAGATAGTTCGTTAATCAATGATGTTAGAAAACAAGAGGCTGAAATGTATGCAAGGGACAAGCTGAGCCACAGATGAGATGTAGATCATCGAATAATTCTGTTGCTGAGCCACAAATGGAAATCTTTCTTGGAAATATGGATTGCTTGTTTGCAGACCCTTTGTGAAGAGTGGAGAAATTCACCAAAGAAAAGTACATATTGTAGATTCGAATGCTAATGAATTAGATGAAATACTGTTTCTGAAGTAAACTCTAATCTCTTATGAAGGGGCTTGTCAAGTAGAAGTAGATTTTACTTTCAAAGTTTATGTATTTTCATTAGACACTCTGCGAAAACAAACTGTGTTTTTCTGTGAAGACAATAAATAGATTATGAACACCAGACTCTTTTCTCAGACAGTAACTATACTCATTATGAGACAGATTGCAGTTTCTCTGTATCACTTGCAGCGTAGATTTCAGCACAATATCCTTGCTTTATATATCCCTACATGTATAGTTAGCATCTGTAACTATGATGCAAGTGAGTTCCTTTGTACATTTATATCAGATCCCCAGTTCAACATCTTCAAAACCTGTGGTGCTTATATAGATAAAATTTTTCCAAACGAGCATTGAAACAGTATATGTTTTTTTTTATCAAATCATTGATTTAACCATATGAAGCCACTTTCAAATTCCGAATTTCTCTTATTTCATCCACATAATCGGAAAATCTAAGATTCTCGCTTCTCTATGTCTAAAATGTCAGGCTTGGTCACTCTTTCTGGAGATTTTGTCTCATTTGTTTCATTTGTCTCACTGGATTTGTCATACATTTTTCTCTTTTACTTACAAATGAATTTTTATATCTTGAAGTTCCTTAATTTATTGAAACTAAAAGTTATAATAAAATAAAAACTAAAATGTAGCAATATTACTTATTTATATATTCATAAAATTAATATTTATCATGTACATGAATAGAGAAGTTGTTGAATACCCATGACTTTCATTCAAGAATCAGGACACATTTGTCCCCATATCAGAACTTAAATTTCTGAATCACTTTATCTTCAGAACCACCCTCGCCCACTTTCCTGTACCTTCCTGCAGTGATTCTTACTTGCACATCAACACACAGCAAAACACTTTTTTCATTCCCATGTAATATGCTTCAAACGTTTCTACGTTAGCAACTGAACTATTGAGTCAATAATGATCATCAGACTCTATATTTCAATACAAATAACAATCATCGCGTATATTTTTTATTCTGAATATACAACAGGCGTTATTACTACTTCCTGTGACTTTTATTTTATATTTGTCATTATCTAGGTGTATTCCAAATCAGTTTCTTATATACCATTGGCGCATTCAACATTTAGCAAGCCAAATGACTGTTATGAAGTGTTGATCTTGAGATTTGGACAACAATTTGGTTTTATTAGATACGTTTGAGACGAGCGAAAAAGCTGATTATTGACAGGCATTTGGGGAGATATTTGATAGAAATCAAGATTTTTCAAAATGTCGCAGCGGAAGCTACAACAGTAAGTGTTGATTCCTTACATTATCACAGTTGTGGGATGAATCACTTCACAAGAACAAAAATTGCAATATAATTCTTTGCATTATTTCCAATGATTACATTTAATATGAATACTTCGAGGAACAATACTCTATTCCATGCAATTTTGATTCGGCAGCTTCCCACTCCATTGTTGATACTTATTACTTCATTCTTATGGTTCTCCTTTCTAACATTATGAACAGAGAAATGGACCGAGTGTTCAAGAAAGTAGCTGAAGGTGTTCAGCTATTTGATGGCATATACGACAAAATGATGCAGTCGACTAACCAGTCTCAGAAGGAAAAACTTGAATTGGTAAGAAAATACGTTAATTCGTTGGTCAAAGAGGGATTATTTATTCTACCTACTCTCATGATGCTTAGCAACAACGTTGTACTAACAAACGTACCACAGGATCTGAAAAGAGAAATCAAAAAGCTACAGAGACTCAGAGATCAGATAAAGTCGTGGCTCGGAAGTAATGATGTGAAGGATAAAACTCAGCTGACTGAAAACAGGAAAATAATCGAATCAGTAAGTATTACTACACATAATGGGATATACTATTAGCCCACAGCCGTTAATTATGTTACTCGCTTTACACTCCCTAAATTCTAACACAATTCAGGAAATGGAGCGATTTAAAGCTTGCGAAAAGGAAATGAAAATGAAAGCATACTCAAAAGAGGGATTGTCTTCGTCAGCTAAACTAGATCCTCGGGAGAAGGAAAAGCTGGAAACAACAACGTTTATAACGTCAATGCTTGAGGAACTAGGAAGACAAACAGAAGCTTTGGAAGCAGAACTGGATAGCCTCCAAGTATCGTCACGGAAGTCCAAACGAAATGCAACAGCGAATTCTGAAAGAATAGCGGACTTAAACGAGTTTCTTCAAAGAGACCGATTTCATATCACTCAGATGGAACTAATACTTCGGTTGCTGGAAAATGGGAAATTAGAGCCTGGTCAAGTGAACGAATTACAAGAAGACATCAAGTACTATGTGGAATCCAACCAAGAGCCCGATTTTGCTGATGATGAAGGTATTTATGATGAATTGGATTTAGGTAGCGATGAAGTGCTGGCGTCGGAAGTGTTGGGACAAGATTTGATTGGAATAAGTGCGGATGATAATGTTAGTGAACCAATCCCGGGTAAAACCGGAAAGAGCAAAGACGATGCACATTCAACGGGAACAACTTCCGGATCGGGATCGATATCCACGTCTGCCCCAAATTCGGCTTCTTCTGGATTGCCTGCTGCTTCAGGCAGTCTTTCATCCACTGCAAATTCTACTACTAATATCAGCACAAGCGGTAATTCAACGATTATCGGAAACAACTCGGATTCAAACATTGGAACCGGCACTGGAACAGTTCGCAAAACTTCTTCCAGTGGATTTCCTTCTACTTCCTCGACAACTCTCACTGGAGGTGCCAGTAATCTAAAACCTGCCCCTGCTCCAGTTCGACCTGGAGAACTAAAATACGCTGCGGCCTTAAGCAATGGTCACATAGCTACAGCCACGAAAGCCCCTGGCTCTTTGAGCCGAAGTAGCACGTTTGGAGACAGTGCCGTCTCTGGTGATGGGAAACCAACACCAAGTCCTGATGCTGCTGCAAAGGATAAAGTTGATTTGGTATCATCTAGAGCTGGAACACCGGTTAGGGCCGTTTCATCCAATACAACTGCGGTTCTGTCCACGAATGCCTCTATAGTGAATCCTGATCAAAGTACTAAACCATCAACAGACTCAGTAATAGCAACATCAATATTAACATCGACAGCTACATCAAACTCATCATCAACTGCATCAGCAACCAATTCGAGCAAATTAACTGTAGATCTTCTCACCCTGCCTCCTGGACTACAAAGTCTTATTTCAGCTTATGATGCTGCTCGCAACAGAGTGTCGAAAGGTCCTCAGCAGATTTCTTCTGTTGCGAAGTTTCTCGAACAATCGTTCAACTGTCATTTTGATCTCGACGATGTAGCAAAGAAATTATTATCAAGACAACCTCAACATTTGGTTTCAACATCAGAACTCTTCCCTCAAGACCCTATTTGGATTCCTTCTAATGAAACAGATAGAACAGACAATTCAGACGGTATTGATGGCTCCAACGCCAGTAATGAAGGTGAAACGAAGAGCAAAACTAAAGCGGTGCTGGATTCTGTTCAGGAGTTCGTCTCTCGTATGAATCTAGACACTTTGTTCTATATCTTCTATTATCAGCAAGGGACTTATGAACAGTATTTAGCTGCTAAAGAGTTGAAGAAACAGAACTGGAAATTTCATAAGCAATTTGGTACTTGGTTCTTACTAAAAGGAGCTCCAACAGCAGTTACGGATACTTTTGAACAGGGATCTTATCGATATTTTGAGTATCGCGGATTTT
This sequence comes from Sporopachydermia quercuum, assembly GCA_001599295.1. NCBI lineage: Eukaryota > Fungi > Ascomycota > Sporopachydermiomycetes > Sporopachydermiales > Sporopachydermiaceae > Sporopachydermia > Sporopachydermia quercuum. The sequence goes on along the minus strand of BCGN01000001.1, from coordinate 1,776,933 downwards.
GGGGCCTTCGTGATAAGGATAACTTTGTCTTCGAACTGAGATATCTGGAAAATGAGTTCTGAAGTTGTTGGAGAATATAGTAGAAAGTGGAATCAATTGATTTCATACTAGGCAAGTTCACTAATAATGCATAAGAGAAGAAATGGATTAAGATAGGAGAAACTGCGAGTGAAAAAGGCATATAGGATCACTATTGACAGAGTCCTTTGTGGTTAGTGTATTGAATAAATGAGTCGTTGTATTGTAAGGAATATTAGTAGGAATCAATAGGAATAATAAATAGATGATTGCTGGGAGTATATAGATGATAGATGAATACTGGCTATATTACTCCCGAGGTGATACTATGAAAGTAAGAAACTGGTTAAATGATTGTTGTAAGTAAATGACAGTGAAAGCAGCAAGAATTATATAATTCGTGAATTACTATTACCACTTCTAGCACTACTATCAGATTGGTATTAATTTCTTTTTTGCAATCCCACTAACAGTAAACTGATTGCCATTGGTAATCCTACCATCGAAACTGTTATCACTGTCAGTTTTTCACCGTTAAGTAACTAATAGTTTTTACCTTTAAGCAACAAATATCAATAGCAGATTATCAACAGCCTAAACAATAAAAAAAAATACCTGCTCACTGCTCACCGCTCAGTCGTTCAGATTGTTTTTATTAGTCTCTTTCTGTTTCTTATTCTCCTAGTAGTATTAGTAGAAGGTGTATTGTCATGCAGAACAAATAACGGTTATATTCGCAAACATTTTCATTATTCTTGAAAACTAGTTCTAGTTGACAATACGAAAAAAAAAGGAAAAAACACTATTAATTCAATTCCCTTTTTTAATATCAGTATCAATGTTGTTCTGAGACTCTTCATGGTTATCACTTATAATATTATCACTTATAATATTATCACTTATAATACTACTAGTACTTCCCGTATCATCTAATATTTCGAATGCTACTAATATATCCTTTTTGCGATTATCTGATGCTGGTTTTTGATTGGAATCATTGTTTTGTAATGGCATGCTTATGTTGTTGTTATTGTTGTTGTCGTTATTATTATTATTATTATTATTATTATTGTCATCATCATGTTTATCATTGTCACTGAGGTTACCGTGAATAGAATTACTCCTATTGCTATTACTATTATCATTATTTGCGTTGTTTATATCTCTATCTGACGATTCCTTTGCAAGATCTTCCGGAATTACTTCCGTCTGTACAATAGATAAAGAGTCCGCATCCTGCCCTATTCTTAAATCACTCTCTATCCGTTTGTTCACATCATAGTCGTGGTCTTCCTCATCTTCCTCTTCAATGACCAAAGGAATGTCCACATTATAGTCCCGTCTTCCAGGTTTTTCATTATTGGCAGAGCTAGCTAAATATTCGTCTTCGGATTTTTCATCAACTGTATCCATGCTAGGCTTTACTGTAACTGTGGGATCATATGCTACAGGTAGCATATCCAACGGACCGTTCAATGAAAGACTTGGGGGCACGTTAAATGTCACTTCTTCATTTTCAGGTAATCTTTGAGGTGTTGACTCAGTTTTGAATGTATCAAGCTGAATCGGTATTTCTGTAGTACGTTTCTTCTTGCGCCACATCCAAATAAAATAAAATATAATAAGAAGTAAAAAAAAGCCACCTACTCCTCCAACAACTCCACCGACAATATTTCCAACATTCGGCGAGGAAGCATCCTCAGCCGTAGCAGTCTCCGTGGAAGCAGTTTCAGTAGCCGACGGCAGCGCCTGACTACCAGAATTTGTTGAAGTTACTGTCGATTGTGGCACTGTTGGCACATCTGTAGTAGCCCCAGCACTAGAGTCGGAACCTTCTGTTGAAATGTCTGGGGGATCCGAAGTTGCATTTGAATCTCCACTTGGACTGGTGTTGGATTCACCTTCAGTATTATTTCCAGCACTGCTTTCGCCACCATCGTCATCTCCGTTATTATCTGCACTTTCGCAGAAAGTTTCAGGACAGCTTGAACATGTTTGAATCGTTATGGAACATACTTGACCTTCGGAACATTCTGGACAAACAGGAACCTCATTACAAACAACACATCCAAAGGAATCATCGTCAATAGTTTGTCGGATTAATAAAGGAAATGGTAGCCTATAAGAAATTCCGGTATTCCTTATAGCTGCTGTTGGTAATGTAACCATTTGGTACTCTCAGGCTGATGATTGGATTGCTTGCTTTAACGGATTTTATAATGCATCACAATGCAAAAGGACACGACAAACAGACTAAAACAGCATAACTCAAATTTCCTTTGGAATATTGGTGATAGAATATTTTGCTCCTCTAGATTGAAGCGTACCGTGAATTCGTCAAAGCTTTGCAAATCATAACAGTAAAAGAACAAACGATGAGCTTTTACTTGTGTTTGCTTGCTTGATTGTCGCTCAGAAAGAAAGTATCAATGCCGCCTATTTAGGAGCTAATTAGAAACAGCGAATTCAGAATCTAAAAGAGTGAATATCTGATCTAGTTAGTTAGTTTTCAAGAGTTTAGTACTGGAAAACATAAAAATATGCTGGAATAAGCCATATGTAGATGAATTAATCAAAAATCTAAAGGAATGTCGAGCATTATTGGATCGTGAATCAATCAAAAATACTTAAGTCTTATTAATGAGCCTTAAATATATCAATTGTTTCTTGACATCAATATTGGAATTTCGGAAAAGATGAAACTGAAATACCGGAGAAAAGATATTAAGGTTGGAGGTTAAGGATAAACTGAAACAATTTAAAAACTAAATGAAAAACTCTGTGTAGAATGCAAATAGACAATGAGATGAGTAGAAAGAACATAATGATTGGAACAGAACACTTTTCAGTTGATCTTGAGAGTCCTTTTACCGTTTGTTTTGTTAAGAAGGGTTGTCAAACTCTATAAGTAAAAAATGTGGTTTCATAGCATAGTGTGAAATGAGATGAGAAGATTAGCTTTACGAGACTTTCTGACCTAATTTTTAGGGTTAGCTATTTCAGTTTTCATTTAGAGAGGTACATGAAACTTGCAGGAAGTATATGGTTGAGTACTCTTCAAAGGAGTTGATAACGATATCAAAAAAAGTGTAACGGTCTATTCTTCAAATTCCAAAGTAAAGATTGCGTAGAATATTATCTTCTCAAGTTGCCTTGACTTCTCAATACTATAGATCAAACCACTTATTACATATTCACCTATCTCATACTCTGAGCTTAAGAAATCATGCAACAAAGCATATATTGGAAATCAGAATGCATATACTCAAAGGCTTACTATCAAACGTTAACCTAATATGATTTTGTTCAACAACTCTTCCTGGTTTTGTCTAATAGTACCTACTTAGCATGCTATTATCAAATATTAACAGGGAGTATTATACTTATCCATAAGTTCTAGAAAAAGCATGGAAAAGAAAGATCGAACTTCACACCAGAAAGCTATGTTATCTATATTAGCTATTGTTTAGAAATTCAAGATGTAGTAGCTTAGATCATTGTTGGAGGCCATAGTTCGGTCTATTTCAGAAGCCGATTAATTATTTGCTTTGTATGACGGCAATGCTCAGTAAAGCCAATAGAAAGATCAGACGAACGAAATTAGAATATTGCAAACATAGTTCAAATAATGCACATATTGACTGGAAGAAAGCAGTAAAATTAGGAAAATTCTAGAGATGATATCTAAAAAGAACTCACTTGCGATACCTACATATTCTAGTCCAGCTTTGATATTCAGATTCATACAAAAGGACAACAGAATTGCCAGCGTGAAAATGATCTATATAATTGATCACTACAATTATCGTTTGCGTTACTTACACTACATTGCAATAAGTCAAAGGCGCTAGTCTTCCGAATTGATGATCCTTCTAAACTTGAGTCATTTCTTCATCATCAGAAATACCTATCTAGGTAATCTCATCGCTCACGATATAAGTAATATAAAATAACTCTAGGCTCATTGGTCTTCAGGTTATTCATTATTTCGTATCCTGCATCTAACTAACAAGTCAGCCCTGTACAGTTGACACACAGCCAGCTGGCTCTTCACCATTGGAAGCCGGAAATATTTTTCATCCACTTTTCATGCGAACGATTCCCGTAATTGAAGCATCTGCTGTTCTGGTTACTGAATCTTTAACCTCTTCAAGTAGCTTTTGAGTTTTGATTATTCATAATGTCTTTTTCATGGCTTTATTAAAGCAGGTAAAAGAATCGTATGACATTGTTTTACAATCCCTTATACTCAAAAGAGGTTAGGTTGAGATTCACTTTGGGAAGTTTATTTAAAAGCACAACGTTATTACTCTGCTTGGAAGAACTTTATGAAGCCTGTAACCTGCATTTGGCGTAATTAACGCATGTATATGCAAAGCAGTAGTTTGAGTTTCACTAAATCGCCGGTTTGGGCAGTTAGCTGAAAAATATCTGTTTGCATGTTCATATATTATTGCAGTTTTTTTTAACTTTGGGAGAGTAGCGTTATGGGATATCTGATTGGAGACCTGAGAGTATGGTAAATGCTTTATACAACAAAGCTATCAGTTAAACCAAATTTTAACAACAACAGTGAGCTACAGATGTTATTTTAGATATCAATTCAATCTGATAATTCCCGTTAGCAGTACATCCTGAACTAAATCACGCTTGGCTACTCGATTACCAATCATGATTATTTATCATTTTCTCTATCTCCGGTTTCTAGCATAAAGTTTGAATCTCAATCTCAATGCATGAAACCTTACGCCGCAACCCCAAAAATGGAAATGAAACACAGAATGGAAGCGAATGGGGTTTACCTGCGAACTGGAATGGGAACTCTCATACTATTTCGTGCAAAGAATCAAACACTTCCTTTCACATCAACATCATCGTTTATTAACAAATTATAAGGATCTAACGTTCTTTTCTTTGAAATATCATTGTATTATCCTTGGGATTAGTTAAAGGGCTCATTGACCCAGTTTTTTTCTTGGTTTTTCTATCAGCGTTTTCAGCCTGCTGCAGTGTCTCCACGGAGTTCATTTCCCTTTGGTAACTCAGTTCTCACAAAGTGTATGAATCAGATTTGGTTTCTGGCAAATAGTAAATCATTCATTGATTGAATATATTGCGTTTCCATACATAATAACCTTGCACTTTTTATCAGAGCAGTTGGTCATTTTTTGAAAACCAGAATTGACCTAACGAAAAAGAAGAATCGTAGGATTGGTTGGCTTCTAAATTGTACCTCGAGTTGTATTCCTGCTCGCTAATACAACCAATATCAGTTCAATTACTCTCCAGCTGGAATCCAAAAGACTAGCAAGAACAATTCAAGAGCAGTACCAAGTACTAGATTTTCAGAATATCAGTATTGGTATGGTATGTAGATCTGTTAAATCGCTGGAATTTTGATCTACCAGGTTTCCTGTTGTGAATGATAGCAATTACAGTCAAATTAAGGAATACATTTACGATCAATACATTTAGCAGACTTAAAGATAATTTACCAATAGCCAACACTCGATTGGAATACGTTTGAATATTTACTGTCTTGTTTAATAGATTGCTTGGGTGCCAACTGTTACTTGTTTTCCCACATTATTAATAGTTTTGCTGGAGTTGTACTCTTAGTCACATTCAGTCTTACTCTGTGTTATACGCTGAATATCGACAAGTCTATCATTAAGTACTATCGGCTAATGTACCATACAAAGATAGTTTTAATCAAGTCGAGTATTTACAAGAAAGAAAGAAATGCTCGTCAAAGTATTGTTTGTGAATTATAATTTGATAGTAGCAACAGTTGTGGGATCACGATCAATATTAAATACACCATACCGGTTCACTATAATTATTTATTATCAGAAGCTATTAGGTTGTTTCCCGATTGATCTTTATGAGATCAATTCATAGATTTCCACTCCTATAAAATTGAAATATGAGCACGTCCAATACACCGTTGACAATGGAACATGCACAAAATGAACTGGCCAATGCCAGCGCCAACATCAAGACTCCTTTGGCTCATCAGAAAAGAAAAGTAGCTAGAAGAGCTTGTCTTTCATGTAGAGAGAAGAAAATTAAATGCGACGGGGAACCACTGGTGAATGCTCAGGGAATACCTATTGATACTACCGTTGTATGTTCTAATTGCAGACTCATCAACAGAGAATGTATTTTTGTCAGAAGCAACAGAGGAGGCAGAAGAAGGGCAAAGGATTCGAATAAGCTTAATATCCAGGAAGAGATGAATGTTCATGATTCAGGCAATAAATCTATAACGGAAGGTCAGATTGTATCAGCACATACGCCACCAGATGAAGCAACAGATGATAGACCTCACAATTCTTTTGTTGGAAGGTCTGTTGATAACAACAAGATGCTAGGAAATCACGATAATAGTAACATCCCTATCAATGCTATGGGCAATAACAACAATACCCAGTTGCTTCCATCCCTGGGGATTGTCGCGGCCAATGCTAGATCTCCTCTTGGTGTAGAGTCCCTCACCACAACTCCTATCCCGAATTCCCCATCGGCACCAGGGAGTCATATGGTATCCCTACAAATGCCAATACCTTTCTCGCAACCTCCAAACAATATCCCATTGCAAGGAAATGAAAGTATGTCTGTAATGTCAAACAATATCCTACCTGTTCCTGTAACATCTATGGATTTCGCGTCCTCCGCTTCTGTTACTAGTGCAACTGATAACTTGCTCCTTGGGAAACCTTCGGCACCATCAGCAACAGGGTCAACTAGTTATATGACACACTCAAACATCCCACCGCCATTCTCTGCTCTGAAATATAACCCTATGAAGATCGGAACATCCGAACCTTCTACAAGCTCTTATTCTCGAGGTACTAATATGCGATTCACCGGTTCGACAATGTCAAATGCTCCTCCGCCAAATCTAGCTCCTGTAAGCACGAAAGGTTCTTCTGTGACAGGAATTCCAACAGGTCCCGGTCCTAGCAGTATTTCAGGTAGACGGAGTATCTCATTGAATCCTCCAATTCCATACACTTCGGCTCCGTCTCCATTCCCGAACTCTGGTACTGGTTACATGGGGGATTCTGCTTTATCACCAGGGACAGTTCTGCAATTAATCAATCAGGACTCTTTTGGACAGCAAAGATTTTATCCACCAAGCTTGGTGGGCGGTATCTCTAAACATATAAGTGTTAGTGGTGGAAACTACAATGCCCATGTTGGAATAGACAATGGGTCCTTAGTTGCTGGTAACGAAAACACTAATAATAATGTCAGCAGTAGTAGTAATAACAATACGAATAGCAGCAGTAATAATAACGATAGTGGGAATAATCGTACTAATGATAGCAACAACAGCAATGATAATAATGCTAATAAGGATAATAGCAATAACTCTGGGAACCACAACACCTACATCAATAATGGTATTGATAGTAATAACCACAACATTAACAATACCAATAACAATACCATCACCAGTAATACTCACAGTCTAAATCTACCACCACATAATGATCACACAGAGCATCTGAACTCACGACAAATCTATCCTTCAATGAGTCGCAATTCTATTCCGTCTCTGTCCGAAGTTCCAATTCCAAGTTCAGAATTCCACAATTCGTTTGTAATGATGCAACTACAAATTTCAGAGCTACGAAATATTCAACTGTCAATGCAACAGAAGCTTGAAGAATTCACATCTAACCAAACAGCAATATTGGCGTCAGCTGCGGCTCGCACTAGCAAGTCCAGCAGCGCTTTAGCCCCAAGGTCCAAAAGCATCCCCACCAGGCCTCAGCCAGAAGTCTTAACATCAGGCTCCTCGTCTAATAAGAATGTTTTGCCAGCGAAAGAAGGCGTCGGTTCCAACGGAGAAAATTCAGATGAATCCCTTTTGACAGAGGCGAATAAATCAGACTCTGATCCGCTCCGGTCCTTCGTGAGAACCTCTCCTTCTATCCGAGACTCTGGCAGCCACATATTTACCAAACAGAAGGCCAAACTTAGCTATAAAAGGGAAAAGAAGAAGAAGTGGATTCAGAAACCAAACCCATTTGACGTTTATCCTGACATTCTCGAGTTCTATTGCTTTTCAGAGAATATTGAACTGATCTGTTTTATTGTTGACATCTACTATCAAACCATTCAACCGAACTTGTTCCTTCTACCCAACAAAAACGATTTTCTGGATACTGTTTGTATTAGAGCAGACGCACCACTGGTTCATGCAGTGTTATGTCTAGGATTTATAGTAGCAGCAGGAATCAAACGAAGCAGATTAGCAGCAATACGAGAAACTCAGACAGATCATATAACAGCTGATAATGCAATATCGATTGGCGAAGGGCCAAATGATGACAATGACAACTCTCTTGGTGGAGAAAACCATAATAGCAAGAAAAGATCTCTTCCAGAATCCTCTTTGCCGAGAAAATCCGCCATGAGGTCGTTTAAACAAACACTGGAAACCATCGATAAATTGACAATTGAGGAGGATCTATGTGATATTCATAAATGGCTCGGCAAGGCAGAGAAGCATTGGAAATCCATTTCGGATATTTCCTCAGTTAAAACTCTTATTATATTTGGTACAGCATTCGGATTATCTGGACAGTTTGAAACCATGTTGGGATTATTGGGACGAGCATCGGCCATTGTAAAATACTTCAAATTGGACAATAAACGATACTTTGAAGCTGTGTATCTTAATAACATCAATGTGCATAACAACATTATCAACTACTCAACGAACACGTCTATTACAGTGTCCGATAAGGATGTTGATAACTCTGTCCGCACCACAGAATCTTCTTCGCTCACTAGCTCGGGACTAATAGATGGCGTATCAAACATAGATTCACCTGGATCAGCCTTGGAACGATCATTCCCCAGTGCAAACAGAAGACAGCTTCAGGACCAAGAAGATCTTGTACGTTCATTATGGATGCTTTGGAGAGTTAAGGTAGTCCTCAGACTCCTCAGAGGGAAACCCCATGGACCTTTACCAGTGGATCTACCGGATTTCTTTTATAACTTGGCTTTCCCTATTGATTCTTGGGCTCTGATGGAAGCTAATATCCGCTTTGGTAATAGAATGGGTGAAAAGGTTTATTATGATCATATAAAAGTAGCCCATTCAGTTGACATGAGTCAAAGAAGCTCCAATGTGCATCATGGAAGTTATCTGTCTGGGGTCAACAAATCAAAGATGATTGGCTCTCGGGGCCATCGACTCCTAGGCGTCAGAGAAAAAGTATACAAGAATCCAGCTGTTGGCAGAACAGGAGATGATCCTATGGGGCCTGCGTATCTTCATAATCCTTCTTTAGGACAAGTGGAAACAAGAAAATCGTTGTTTTATGGTGATTCATTGGTAGTTGTAGCATTCAAAACGTGTGAAGATATCATGGATGAAATATCTGCTGTCAGGTCAGAACTGCGGAATTCTACTGAACGCATGCTTTCTACACCAGTGATTGAGAAGTTCGAAGAAGAATTGATATGGCAAAAGGAGAAATTCCCACCATTGTTCAAGTTAAAAAGAATTAGTCGTCGAAAGTTCAAAGCAGCACTACTGGCTGCTAGTAAGGACGTCGGTGTTACTAAAGATGCTTCCAGTAGTGAACCTAACACAGCCGCTTCTCCTAAAGGGTTAACCAAGCAATTGGAATCTAAGGGAATGCTCATTCCAGAAGGCGTACTAATCCTTGATTCAGACCTTATTTCAGCTGCGGCTACAATCGAAATGAGCCATATCCTTCTATACACGGAACAGTGCCAAAACTTCTTCCCTTTCAAACCTCTACCTGCTCCAGTTACTTGGGATGCCAACTCAGCATTCCAGAATGTTGACAACTGGACAGAAGTACCTTTAGAAACAGTGATAGATGCCTTCAGAAGAGCCAAGGATTTCCAGAAGTTATATCTATGGAAATGTCTAGAAGCTACGATGAGATTCATGGAAATAGTGATTCTTCCAGATTTTAACTATGAGCATTTTGCAGACGCAAGAGAATATTTAGGTAAACCGAGAAGCGCTGAGCCTAGGAGAACAGACTCTGGTGGCATCGAAGTTGATGACGAGGAACTTGATGAAGATGTTGAAATGGAACTGGAAGTAGGAGTAGAAGACAATGAAGGTGGTGGTAACAATAGAAACCGCAATGGGTCTACAGGACATGCAGGAGGATCTTCGGGAACAACTGTAACTACTGCGACCACTACCACTACTACGAGTACTAATACAATGACAATCACCATAAATTCAAATGACAAAAACTGTGACGATATTCATCCATTCCCAATAGTTATTGGACCTACAAATTATGAGGAGGCTATACAATTGCCCATTGAATCAGATTCAGTGAGAAAATGGTGGGTTGAGGGTATTATCAGTAGATATTATCTATTGGTAGATGATTCCATTTCACCAGAAGTGTTAAACACAGGAACGAAAACAGGTGATGATGCTATTAAGGAATCGAAGAAGTTAAGACAAAGGAAAGAAATATGGCAGCAATATCCATGGACTGTTGCTATGATGTGTGGCCAATTATCATGTACATTAGCTTCATTTGCTGCATTAGCTATCTATTTTTCTGGAGTTCATTCTTTGCAGGAGGAAGGTTTTGCTATTGGATATCAAAGCTGGGGAGCTAATGCCAATGGCGAAAACGTAAGAAGACAATTACCTGCTTGGCTGTTTCCTGAAGATACTGATATTATTGCAGATATGAAAGAACTGTTATTGAATCCAGAAGAGTTGATGTCGATGATTGCTATTGGGAAAGATTTCCTGGAGGTGTTTGCTCAATCATTCTTTTTACTGGAGAAGCCTTTACAACAACTACAGACGTTGTATAATAGATTAGCTGAATTACAGCAAAGGAAGAACTTCAAATGACCAATCAAATGATATGCGAGATTTATGAGTAGCAACATTATTGTTACCTACAATTGAACTATGAGGAGTAGACTGCTAGAATTTTCCTTTCATTTTACTATGTATGCTGGGTGAGATCAAATATTTTTTACCAACGATCATTGATCATGATGAAGCCATCAACAAGAACGAACGATTTATTGTTATGATGATCCTATCTATTGTGATCTTTATAGTTTTGAGTCACTTTTATTAATGATCATGGCAAAAGAAAGAACCAAACAGAGATTTGTTTCCTGAAACTGCATAATAGCCGGAGCGAGATGAAACTCATATTTCCAATAAATAAAATAAAAAGGACTATCAAATCGATAGGAAGAAGATAAGGCGTTAAATGAACACCTAGCTGTTTCAACCAAAGAAGTAATAAGATGAGTGATAGCGTTAAATGAATTAAGATATCAAGGAACCAACAATAATTACATGAATCGTTCTTTATTGAATGCAGTTGATTGTGGATGTCAATAATTCGAAAATTCATGATAATTCAGAGATGTATATGTGAACTGTTATAATGATATTACTGTGTATAATTAATATAATATGTACCAAACTAATTAATTAACTAATTAGTTTGATGATACTCATAACACTAATAATGATTCATATTTATACTAATAGTAGTGTTCATTCAACCTTTAGAGAATAACTAACCAATTATACAAATAATTTATGTATTTGCTGCATCTCCTAAAGTCTCTATGAACTTGTTCTTACTAAACTAGTAAAACATTTATGTGCTTCTAAAATCAGTCATATTTACTTCTTATCCAAATACCCCTCAAATCCGATCGTTTCCAGCTTCTCAGCTTTCACCAAGACTTCCTCTTCCATAGATTGCAAATATTGAGCCATAGCAGAATAATACTTGGCATCAAAGGCCCCAATTATACGTACAGCGAGCAATGCAGCATTGGTACTGTTGTTAACAGCTACAGTGGCCACAGGAACACCTCTGGGCATTTGAACAATAGAATATAAAGAATCGATGCCATCAAGTGTGGAGCCTTTGACAGGAACACCAATGACTGGTAATGTAGTCATAGCGGCAACCATACCAGGTAAATGTGCTGCACCACCTGCGCCAGCAATAATAGCTTTGATTCCTCTGGCAGCCGCTTGGGTAGCAAACGAGGCCATTCTAAATGGTGTTCGATGAGCAGAAACAATTGTCAGTTCAAATGGAACGTTAAATTGCTTCAGAATACGTGCTCCGGCTGCCATTACTGGTAAATCTGAATCTGAACCCATAATAATTGATACTAACGGTTGTTCAGTATTAGAAGAACCATCAGTACTACTATCATCATCAACATCTTCACCAACAATATACTTGAGCTTCTTTTCTGCTTCAAACATACTTGGAGCCATTATATTTATATGACCCATTTTTCTATTAGGACGGGTGGTCTTTCCATATAGATAGACAGAGGCTTGGGGTGTTTCTAAAGCCCGCTTACACACTTGCAGCTCACCGTTAGGTTCTTGAGTACCTATAACATTAAGCATGATAGCATTAGTCTCAGGAGTTGGAAAATCGGTAAATCCTTTGGGTAGAGGCAAACCAAGGACAGCACGAATATGAGAATCGAATTGCGATGAGACACAGGCATCGATTGTATAATGGCCAGAATTATGAGGACGGGGAGCAATTTCGTTGATAAGAAGTTCTCCATTAGCTAATAGGAACATTTCCACTCCAAAAATTCCTGCACCAGAAAATGTCTTGACGGCATTCTCCGCAAGCACACGTGCTTTATATAGAATACTATCAGGGACATCACGAGCTGGAGCATACACCAAATGGCATATATTATTGGTTTGAATGGTCTCAACAGTTGGATAAGAATTAACAACACCATCCCGGGATCTTACAACCATCACGGCTAATTCTTTAGTGAAAGGTGCCCATTTCTCAGCATATAATGGTCTATCGGCTAAAAACTTGATTGCTTCACTTGCTGAAGCTTCAGATTCAACAACAAAATTCCCTCTACCATCATAAGCCATAGTGCGAGATTTCAACATGAAAGGGTACCCATATGTTGCACCAATGGTTTTGATTGCCTCTTCAGTGCCGTTAACAGCAAGGGATTCAGCTGTAGCAATTCCATGAGAATGGAAATGTTCCTTCTGTAGGTATTTATCTTGGATGGTTTTGATTGTTTCCGGAGAAGGATGGATTTCAATCTTAGTTGTTTTCTCTAGTTGAGCTAAATGATCAGCATTGACGTGCTCGATTTCCACTGTAAGAACATCGCAACGGCTAGCCAATTCAGAAATAGCGGCAGGATCAGAGAACGAACCATTGACATGTTCTGACTGAGCGTTAATTTGCTTGGCTGGAGCATTTTCACCGTCAAGAATAACGGTCTTCACGTTTAGCCTATGCGCAGCTTCAACAAGCATTCGGCCTAATTGGCCTCCACCAAGAATACCAACTGTTCTTCCATCCATTGTCGATAGAGGTTATGTTGAATCTAGGGGTTGACACTACAATGACGTTAGATAGTATCACAAGTGGTATGAAGAGGATGAGATCACTGTAAGATTGTAGAAAATACTGTGCGTAACAGAGTCTATTTTCCCACTGGATATCTCAATAGTGCGTTAGAAATTGTAGTGGAATTATTGTTCTGAATTGAGCTGCAAACCATCGGAAGAAAATCAATATTCGGGACGGAACTGTGAATGTGATTTGCCAAAAAAAAATTAATATGAAATGATTAAAAGTTTGCTGTCCAATAATAGGGGCACGGAAATGAAACAATCTAAGCGTCTGAAAAGGGGGGAGGATTAAGCAAGAGTTATCCTATACTGTTTCAAAAGAGGTTGTAAATCAAGTAATGTGATTCTTTGTCTCATTACAGGAGAAGAATCTGCGTCGATAAGACATCTACTGATTGATTGAAGAAAAGGAAGAAGTAATATATTGGTTTACTGGTTTGATGAAATGATAGTTGAACAGTTGGTTTAACTGTAGAATAATGATTATACATGGGCTTACTTTATTTGAAGCTTTGAAGGTTCTATTCTTAGCGGTAAAGTAGGTTCGTGAAGTAGTACTGGAATGATACACTTCAACTAATATCTACAAACCATATGGGTGATAGTGAGATGACTGATAAGTTTTGTTTGATTATTTACAGAACTGCTGAGAGTAGTGTATAGGCATTCGTAGTCTTGGATTTTGGATGCATCGGTCATTAGCTATTCTAACGACATGGGCTAAAACTGGCTTGCTTATTTGAAGAAAAGAATTCCATCTACCTACCGATCTAGCGCAGTTTGATATCCTCGTTGTGCACCTGAACAATATATACCAATAAATAACCTACTAATACAACATCGTGAAATTAACCATGCAACACCATATGAATTCTTATCTATGTAAGAGAAACCCCTGAAAATAAAATGAAAGAAAACTAAACATTAATAATAAATATACCCATAACCTTTGTTTGAACTAATTGTACAGCCTTTTATCCAAATCCCTTAATACATTTGCCACACTTTGCACTTCAACTTCCATACCCCTCGTATTCAATTTTTGCACTATTGTTCCTAAATCCATAGCTGAAAACTTGGCATGTCGCGATAGAGTCTTATACGCGTCTGCACAAGGAATAAACACTCCAGATCCTGAAGTTGGAACAGCATCTGTAATTGGTGTTGTGGATGTAGCCAATGGATCACTATCACGCCTTATTGAGTCGCTATCATCAGGGCTTCCTTTGGCGCTCCCTGGAGTCTTTGCTGCTTCTTCTTCATTCTCAATCCTTGATGCCAAAGTAGCACAGAAAAGTGTTGACATAGGATCCTTTTGACATTGGGCACAAGTTCCTGGATTACCAGTACAACCAGAACTTGCACTGGAAACTGAATTTGACTTGGGAACTTCTTTTGTAGGACCTGGATGGAACACTGGCAGTTTGGTAGTTCTTTCAAAAGATTGGTGTCGACTTGGTTGCACACCGAAAGGACCTAGGATTGGTGGAAGAGAAGAAGATGATGAAGTAGATCCTATACTTTTTCGCTCATTCATCATATTATTGTTACTAGAGGCAGAGTTGTTGGCCGAAGTAGTAGAAGTAGGAGTAGGCATGTTAGATTTAGCAGCCTCACGGCATACACATGGTGAGTCATCTGAGCAGAAGCCGCAGGACTCTACCGGAACTTCAAGAGTATTATTGGCTCTTGGTATATCAGCAATGGCTTCCTCTGCTAGCATAGATAGAGATCCATGACGAGAGAAGGTCAAAAACGATGACATCGTGGATCCTGCCTTGGATAAAGGTTTAGATTGGGGCTTTGGTTGGAGAGCAGGAGGTAACTTCTTCGGTCCTGATGCATTTGGCCTGGAAAATTTGGCAGTGAAATCAATTTCCAATGATGACTTGCGTTTTCTGCTTAAGGGTACCGCATCCATTGGTGAGAAATCAGATACGTTATCGCTCATACTACCAATAGATTGAGGTGTATTTTTTAAACCTATTTCCTCACATAAACATTCATCCTTCTCGCAAATGCCACAGCTCTCAGTAGAAGCGTCTTTCGGTTTCTCCAATAGATCATGAGGAGAAGCAGCTGATGAAGGTGCAGGTGATGCTTGCTGAAAAACAAAGCCTTCATTCTGAGACACTGTGCTTGCTGGTGTTGATATCACTGAGTTTGGCGTTGAAACAGTAGTAGATGTATTTAACATAGCGGCTTGTGATGTGTTTCTAACATCTCTGGCAGCAGGAGCAAGTGGTTGAGAATTCATTGCAGAGTTAGCAGTATTTCCAAGCTGAGATTGTTTCTTCAGCAGTTCAATCTCGCGCCTCATTTCCATCAAAGATTCTCTTAGCAGCGAGTTCTCACTAGTCGCTTGTGATAATGAACGTTGTAACATATTCTCCCGATCATCTCTATCCTTTTCCACGTCTGCTAACTTTTCTTCGAGCTCCACAACTCTATTCGCTCTTCTTTCTCTGAAAGCTCGTTGTGCTGCCCGGTTCTGAGCTTTACGTTTAGTCGCTGGCGTATCTGAAGCCGGTTTGCGACCTGGCTTGGGTCTTGGAGGCAAAACCCATGTCTTTGATGTTACAATTTTCACTGGACCCCCACTATAATCTGGAGAGCCTGAGGATGCTGGTGATCCAGCTATTGTCCTTGGAGATCGTTTATTCAAAACAGACCCAGACCCAGCTGGTGATGGAGCAATGGGTGCTTTGGACAGAATATGAGTGTGTTGCGATGTTGGCTTGATATTAGGTTGAAGCTGTGCTTGTGGGGAACTTGTCCCATTTGGCTTACGTTGTATTGCTGGTGCTAAAAGGTATTCTGGGTTAGTATTCATATTCATCTTCTAGATAGTAGCTCGTAAAACGATTCAGTCTCTATTTCGTCTTCCTTCCACTTACAAGATGCCATTTCTGTCGCTGATCAATATATAATTTATGCTATTCGAACAGGAAAAACTCTTCTTCGTATTATTTTTGCTCCGTCTTTTCCTCTCCCTAGGTGCAACGTATTCCCATAAAAATCCAACTTCCCTCAGCGTTAAGACACTCGTACAATAGATTTCTACCTGAAGCTTGAGTGCGTGTTGGTGTAACAGGATCAGAAGAGACAAACGGTTCTCAGAATGTGGTCAATAACAAAACAAAACAATAGAAAGCTGTGATCACAGAATCTTGATTGCGAACAAAAAAAATTCTCTAGCAATTCATTTCCACCCACAATTAACCAGTGAGAATAAAGGAGGTATGATATCTATAAGGAAGAGAAGAGAAGAGTATAACCTGCTGAATGAACAAAATACAAAATGGGATTAAAGAGCCCCTGAATTTCACACTAATTTGTGTTTGGTACGCTTTTACTATCTTCAGGTCTCCTCCAACGCATTTACTATCAAAAAGATCAGTAACTTTGAATCTTCAAACTTTGTAATATGCAACTTTAAATATTGAGCGAAGCTGGGACTAAACTTTGTGTTCGTAATAAGATGCCCTTAACTTTAAGAATACACCCATACATCTGTTTCCCCGGACATATGTTAGGTTTACGGACATTTTATTAAAGGACACATTTTAATCACGTGATATGCAGACTGATAATGGAAGGAAATTTTACTTTCAGTGAGCAAGAGCAGTATTTACAGAGAAAAGAATTGTCAAAGTAACTCATAACTCGTTATTATAGTAGTAATTAACGATTAAGAAAATAATACTTGGACTGAGAAGATACATACTTTTAGAAACAGCAGTGAAGAAGAAAGGTGATTTGGTAATTTGATAATCTGCTCCTTTTTCTTTCTTTCGTCTTTTGGTTTCGATAGAATCTGCAGTTCTTTCAGTTTCACACTTTGTGTGTTAGCTCTGGAAGCAGACTAACTGACATTTGTATCGTTTCTGAAGAAGGGCAGTACTCAGTCATGAGATTACTATCATCTAGATCCAGTGTCAAGCAATACAGTCTGATAACAAGGAGATGCAATATTTTTTTGGCCTCTACTAAAAAGGTCAAGTCAAATGGTCCTTCACTGTTCAGGACGATAACTACCAATGATCTGCAGCAGCCAGGTAGTAATCAGACGAAGATAATCCCATCATCAGAAGAATCAGAGAATCTTTTAAATAATGTAAACTCAGAGGATAATATAGACTTTCTTAATAGCACAACAAATGAAGAAGAATCTGGTTCTTTTGGAACACCTTTTGAAAAGAATGAAGAAGTCGATGAATCTGCAGAGACAGAATCTCATTTTCGTTCTTTGCATCTTAGATCTGTTTCTGATCGATCTTTAGGTGATCCAAGACTAGTAAAAATTCCCCAGCTGCAACATGGCTTGCGGAAAGTTCTGAAATCTCCTGGACCTCATTTCTTAAAAGACCCAAGAACCGGGGTCTTCAATTTTTCTCCATCATTAGAGTACATTATGCCAGTGGATGATTTTGACTTCTCAGCCCTAGGGGATTACTTAACATCATCTCGGGATAAAGTGCTTGGAGAGCTCAGCAAATCTCAATCAAAGCCTTACTATTCATCTACAAGTTCAATGACTGGTTTACTTGGTAAGCTTCATATTTTATTATCGAAGAATAAACCAATAAAGGTTAATCATTTGTTCTCTAACAATTTCCCTGCTAAGTTTGTTGATCTTACTCGGGCGTATCAAATGCCTGCTTCGGTGTTTGTTAACTACAACCCTGAATCTGGGACTCATGCTATTGATAACGATAAATCATATGATGAAGAACTCATCCTGTCAGTATTAGGACATTCATTAGAGAAATTCTTAACACTGCCTGATGATTTGTACAAATTATATCATAAGGATAATAGTCATATGCTTCCTGAAAGCATGAAGAAGAAAGCTGAAGCTTATCACTATGCTTCAGTAGGAAAATTCATCTTACGGTCTCAGCTTGATTGCGTTGATTCTTCTTTACCAAACTATGGTACTTTTGATTTGAAAACTAGAGCTGTATGCGCTATTAGGTACGATATTCGACATATACAGTATACAGAGCCAACTTCATATGAGATTTGTAAACGGACTGGCTTGTATGAATCATTTGAGCGAGAGCTCTTTGATCTTTGTAGATCTACTTTAATGAAATATTCGATGCAAGCTCGTATTGGTCATATGTCTGGAATTTTCGTGGCCTATCACAATATAAGAAAAATGTTTGGCTTCCAATATCTCCCATTAGATGATCTAGATGAGATTATACATGGTTTTGGAGCCAAAGTTAGTGCTAAGCGACTAGCTATTCCCAAACTGAGACGAAGGTATCTGAAGAAGAATATAATTCCTCTTATTGGAGAACCTCTCTCAGATATTATGGATAAAGATACCAAGGAAAGTGTAAACGAAGGTTTCGAAGTTAGCAAATTAATTCCTAGAATGCTTTCAAGCAAATTGTATAGTAGACTTGAAGAGGAAAACAAAAACAAGGAAAGGGAAACGGAAGCAGAAACAGAAACAGAAACTAGTACGACAGCAGAAACAGAAAATTCTTTAGAAGCAGACACTGCTACAGAAACTGCTTCAACAACAGAAACAGAAACAATAGAAATTGCAACCGAAGCAGAAACAGAAACTACTACAGAAACTGCAAAAACAGAAACAGTAAAAGAAGCAAAATATGGGGGAAATGTGGAAAGTGTTTCAGATAGGAAGGCCACTGAAGAATCATCTGAAGCGAAGAGTGAATCCAATGATAGTACAACAAGTGCTGAAGTTCTTCAGGACAAGAGAGAAGTATACACTAAGAAAAGGATCAATAGTAGATCCAGTCAAAATCACGATAATGAAAGAGAAATAGATTTTATACCCAGAAGAGTAATACAACATATTGCCAACTCAGAATACAAATTTTCCATTGGAATATTGGGAAGCCTGCTCGATCTTGTCAGAGAACAAAACAACTTAGAGAAGGGATCATTCCGATTAGTTTTATCGAATAAATGTAAGCCTCATGCTACTTCTAATTTAGTTGTTGGTAATGCATTTATCGTTCCAATGACTAAAGAAGAGATCAGTTTGGTTCAAACGTTAAGCGATAGTGAAGAAAGGGCGGCGTTAGAACTTGCAGGTTCAAACGAAATTCAGTCAGATGAATCTCTCGTCGAATTTTTCAAAAAAATCGACTCATTAGAAGTGATGCTTGATGGAGAAACAATAACTGAAGAGAAAATCAAATCTGAATTAGACGTAAGTGAGAAAATGGCAAAGTATGTCTTCTCTAGATTGGTAGCCCGACAGAAAGCTGCTGAACTTGACAATCAAATAGCTGATAGAACTATTGGATATTATATCAATATCAGGCAATACATTAACGGTGTCCGAGTGCCTTCAAGTAATTATCCTATTCCTAAGAAGCCTCAAGATAGTTGGAATATCAGAGTTCTCTTCTCAAGAATGAAAGATGAACACGCTCGAAAGGGTTATTCAGAAGCTATGGCTGAAAGAAGAGGTGTTGCTTATGGTGAAAGCGCAGGATATCTATCTGACAAAGAATTACAATCCGTCTTCGATGAAGATTCCAAGTTCGATGATTTGGAAGGAGAAGATAACGAGATTGAGCAGTTGGAAAAGAATTTCGAGGAAGAAGAAGGAAATAGGAACTTGGAAGAAGCAGAAGAGGGGGAAGAGGTAGAGTATGAAGAATTATCCGAGAAGACTGATTCTGTCGAGATTGAGTTGTCATCTAAGGATTTTGATGAGGAAAATCAATCTGTTGAATTTAACGATAATGAGGCAATTGATTCTAATGACAAATCACGATTGGGATACCATGACGAGCCAAATGGACGTGTTTTCAGCAATAAGAAGTTTTTGCAGTCGTTCACCAAACATTCCTCTTTGCAACGAGTGTTGAGAGCTTACTCTGAGTTTAGAAAACAAAAGCAAGAACCTGGAAGTAAATCTGTGATTAAAAAAAAGTGAAGCTGAAGCTAAGAGTGAAACTAAGTATAAATAGAGAGTAAAGGATGCATAGGTGCCAGTGCAGCTAGGACGAGCAGATCAATATGAAATCTGATTATGAATTATTATCAACTTGTATATAAAATATCAACAAAGGAACTAGAATTATTCTCGTAATAGATGAATCAAATGACCAATAATTGATAAAACCAGTGTATGAACCTTAATATAGAAACGGATTGCTTGTGGAATCAGTAGATTAGTTGTATAAGTCGGCTACTCTTGAAAAATGTGCTGAAAACTGAAGTAACTGATTGTTTATTGGTTACGACAAACTGATCAGAATCAGGTACTGAAAACCTATCATAAGCTTTGTTGTAGTCATAGAATGACCTGATTTTTAACTTATTACTTAGTGTATCCTTTTTATACAGAATAGTAATATTCGCTAACAAAACAAAAAAAGGCGCGATATGGACATATACTTGAACACATGATAGCTATGATGATGGTATTATATTATGTTACATCAGACCATCTTTTCTTCTATCAGATTAAATCAAAGTATCAAAAATGAATGTAGAAATGCTAAGTATACCATAATATGCTTTCAGCAAAGCAAAATGTACTTATATTATCCATCAGCGATGGCTTGGTAGTGAATTTTTCGGTTGTTTTGCTTCATGAAACCTGTAATAAATAAACTGACCGCCAACTATTAAATCCAACGACGTCTGCAGCAATCCAAAACAGATAAATGGTGTTGATATTTCATGTGCCATTCCTGACGTTAAATAGAGTATTTTTGATAAATCACCAGATAACCATGTGAAGATTAAAAAACCAGGAAATCCTTTAGAGCTTTTGATTCGATTGAATAACAGTATTTGCGGTAAAGGCAATAACGATTCAAAGCATAAACCAAAGTTTCCAATGAAAATAGAATAATACGGAAATACTGGAGCAACCAGTAATTGACAGAGGGCTAATCCAAGAACAAATCTGATAAGGAAGGACCAAAAATTGTATGGTCGGGACCATTGCCAAAAATCATAAGGTCTTCTTGTATTGGGATCAAATAACTTCACAATGTATTTCAACACACGATAAGGAACCACTAGAAGGATGTGAATAAGAAATCTGAATAAAATGCTCGTTAGTTCCTGAGGAGATAATCGTGAATTAGATGACCTTGGTTTTGAATTGGTACTTGTTCCATGCGAAGGATGAGAGAATGGGAACTTCACACTTAGATGAGCTTTGTCGTGAGGTTTTTCTCGCGTATGCCGATTATTTCTATATTTTAATGCAACATATAGTAAGATGCAATGAACAAACACCATGACCATTGATTGGTACAATAAAGCCGGTTCATAAGGATGCTGGAAAAAGTAAAATACTCTTAGAATGCACGATATAATCATAATGCCTGAGATGTCTATAGAATAGTCACCAATTGATTTGGATTTCACTATAGAGTAGATAGTTCCACCATATGATGTTATTGGGGACATCATCACCGTCAGATTGACGGTGTTTTGTATGGTAAACCATGATTCAGGTATTTGAAAATGAAAGTGGAATTTTGGAACTGAGGTGAATAGAGGCATTATACGTGTTTGGCACTATTCCGTGGTTTTGCTGACGATGGTGGATAGCTGTTCAAGACGATGGTACCACACTATTGCAACTGTCCCATAAATATGACGAATGAATATGATCAATGATGTCTCTAAGGAAATGAGGACCCAATTGAAGACTCAAAGATAGGTCAGCACCAACCTATGAACATAACCAAGTTCATACATAGTATTCATTATGTTTATACACATTTGTTTGTCATGAAAAATCCGCTTCCCCGTATTGTGCTGATACGACATAAGGTATCAACATGAGACATTCTGAGGTGGTCATATGACTAAAATGAAGATGAGATATTTATTGATCACGTAACGCATAAAGAAGTGAGAATAAGCAATTATGAGGTCAGCGCTCGTATGGGATCAGCGCTCGTATGGGAGAGAAAAGTGATACTAAGACAAGTACTTGAGTATTAAAGAAGTTGCATTGAAGAAAAGATGGTTTTTCTCTATATAAATGAGTTGTATGTCTGATTTGGGTATTCTATCATAGTTGTATGATTTAGCTCAACTTGGAGGCTGCTTTCTGGTCCTTCGGAACCACCTTGGACTCAGTAACTTTCTCCACAGGAGACACAGTTTTCGCCTCATTTCGTTTTGTGCTTGCGTATCCGTACATAAAAGCGCTTCCAAATACTAAAGAGGACCCTAGAATGGTACCAGGAGTGAGTCTATTATCAAAAACCCATATTGAAAGCAATAATGAAACAAACTTCCTAACATTCAATGTAATCGTTACAGTAAGTGCTGTGGTGTTACCTGCTAAGCGATTCACCCCTAAAGTACACACATACTGAGTTAAGCCATTCAAAATAAGGTATAATAACATTGTAGAGACGGCACCCCATCTGAAGGAGATTAAAGGTTCCGCTAGAACGATTTGCGAGAATGTTGTTGCAATTGATGTTCGCATTGTGAGAAATAGAGGCAAAGTCAGAAAGTGAGAGTAGAACAAGCTTTCACGCCAGTTCTTACCATAAATCTTATAAGTATTTTCCTGGTATATTGACATCACTGCAGAGACTATTGCTGCCACAAGTAAAAGGAATATTCCAAACAAGTGTTGACTTCCATGAAAATCCTCAAACACCAGCATAGACGCGTTTTCTATATCATTTGGCTCATCTGGTAGTGCTAAGATTTTGTCAGTGCACGTAGGACAGCTTTTCCCTGGAGAATTAGATATTACAGCAATGACAACTCCAATGGTGAGGATAACTGCTGATATTACCTGGAGAATAGAGTATCTCTTTCCAAACAAATACCCAACAATCATTGTTATCACCGTACCACCAGAACGAAATATTATATGCGTTGGTACTGATATATTGTATCTCCAAACATAGTTATTGGCAGTAGAAACAAAAAAGAACAATAACACTATAATAAGATATCGTTTGATAGGGACAACTCTAGGCTTGAAAGTTCCTGTGGAAAAGGAGAAATAGCGAAAAACCCCTTCAATCGAGACAAAACTAAATTGAATAAACGTTATGAGATTGCCAGCTTCTGGCCAATCTTTAATGAGTTTTTCTAATGTGAACACATTTGAGCAACAGCCACCGAATATTAATGCAATTATCAGGACCCAGTCTTTGAGAGGTATCATATTGCCTAAGTTGCTTTATGTTAACACCAATTAACACCGTACTTATTTTCACTATTGCATTTTCAATCGAAAGAGCCTAATCTGAATGAATTTACTGATTTTCATCAATTCTTTTACTAATTAGTAAACATACAAGAATAAAAGGATAACGAGGAGAAGGAGTAAGTGAAATCAATAATTGTTGTGATTGTAGATAGTCGACTGTCCAGTTACCCCGGGCATCTGATAAAGAATATATGTTTATATAATCCGATTCTGGAACTCAACATTCAGTGCATAGAGCAGGAAAAAGAAGCGAAGAGCATTCAGCTCTATAGTAATTTCTATTAGAGGATTTGGTGAACCAAAGTCAGCTAAAGTTGTTGATCATTTAATGATAGGGTTTTAACGACTGAAGTGTGATTGTTTTGATCTTCTAGAAGAATAAAATGAAGCAATCACTGAATTAACAAATCAACATTTTTGCTGGGATGAGATTCGAAGTAAGTCTAGAATAAGCTTTCTTAGCTGTGCCACTGTAATCATTTTCTCATTACTTAAATTGGAAATATCCTGCAAATAAAACGCTAATAAAGATCTGTAGTTAGAGTTCAGTCATTTGAGATGATATATGCAAGACATACAGGAGAGTGTAGACTATACATATATTTTTTTGGACCGCAGCTATTGATTAATTTCTCATATGTTAATTTCTCATATGTTAATTTAACAATGTTTACAAAGGAACAAACATATTGAAAACACATTTTGTATCTTCAAATAAAACCATCATGAATATGTATGAGAAAAAGTCCAGATTTCTTTCATCTAGAGCGAATGAGATATATATCTTTGTGTCCTGCTATCTTTTTGTCACGTCACATTACAATTTCTCATAATCTGTTCCAGTTCTAAACCCCTGTACTCATGACAGAACCAAGACGTATCTTCATTTCCGATAACTTAAAGGGACATGATCATGTTGAGTTCTTAACGATCTAAAATATCTTCAAAGGTGGAGGCAAATATTTTTCAGTAAACTAACTCCAAACTTATTGTCTATTTTTAAGCATCTTCCTCCAATTATTTTTTTTTCAGTTCCACTCAGCCTACTTCAAATGGTCCAACACCAACTTCGATTCCCTTCTCCTGCACAATCCTGCATGTCACATTTTTTAATCAATCAGTCTTCAAAACACCCCCTGTTTTCTCGTCTCAGCCTTTTGGTTTCTGCTTTCCTTCTGTCATCTGTCACACTTTTTTACACTTTTTCTCTAACTATTAATTAGTATCAATCAACAGTAATCGTCCATGCATCTAGTTTATAAATTGAAACATTGATCGTTCAAATAAATCTAGTTTATTGAAGTTTCTACGTACTTGCTATTGAGAATTCAAAGATCGAAACTACAGTTATATAACTAGTCAAGTGCTGAATATCAAAGATCAGCGCCGGAATATCAACAGTCAACATTATAGTTGTTTAAAACAAAGTAACTATATACAAAATGGCATCATCTGTTCCTTATGACCCTTATGATCCTCCATCCTATAATGATGATCCTGCATCATCATCAGCAGGTGTCAACAAAGCAGATCCTGCTGCTATTCAAGCTGTAAGTATTCTGAACATAAATAATGAACTGATAATGTGGGCATTCAACTAACTATAGATAGCAAATCGATGACACGGTTGGTGTAATGAGGAACAACATCAATAAAGTAGCAGAAAGAGGAGAAAGAATTGATGCTATTCAAGATAAAGCTGAAAATTTAGCTGTTAACGCTCAAGGATTTAGAAGAAGTGCCAATAGAGTGAGAAAGCAAATGTGGTGGAAAGATATGAAGATGCGTCTTTGTCTCATCATTGGTGTGATTTGCATAATCATTGTCATTGTTGTACCAATTGTTGTTCATTTCACTTAAGCAGAAGATTGAATTCGGAGTGGAAGTCGAAGTTGATTAGGTTAGTTATTTGGTGGTGTTAGAATAAATAGATAGGAAAAATGGCTTGGGGGAAAAAAGAAATGATTGTTCTTGTCCTTACCAATGTGTAATTACTTATTCTTTTTTTCTTTCTTTCTTTATTATTAATAGTAGTATTAGTAAATCTATATTATAAAATATGTGTTGAAATCTAAATTATAAGGGTTTCCTTGCGTCGCGATTACATTGATTATAGTGATCTTGTCATATACTTTTTTGTACAATGTGACAACTTGTTCGTTATATCCTATAAAGAAAGTGCTATACTAACGTAACCTAGATATATCTATATGTATATTTGATATTTTTATGTTGGTGTCCGATTGTCTTTTCTGCGTGTTTTGTATTCATTCCTCTTCTTCTCTATAAATATCCATATAAATTGCTACATCATATTCTCTTCTTAGCTCATCACACAGCGTGAATATTTTTATCAACCCATCATTAGTAATATTCATTATTTGACCAGATTTATTGATTTCGTCATAACTATGCTTCAGTTGCAACTCCAGAAACTTCTTCGGTTTCTTCTTGCTCAGGATCTTCTCCTGCTGGTGAATCATCCCCTGTTTCATTTTCCGGTGCTGAAGCATTAGCAGAAACCAATTCAGCCACCCGCTTCACCAATGGTGTTTGAAGCCAAGCAGGTACATATGCCTCTATTCTATAGAATCTTCTCACACTCACATTGTCAAAAGGACCTCCTTGGTTTCCTTCATGAATATCTTCAAACAATCTATCATCATTTTGTTCAATGACTCGTTGGGCCAATAACTGAGAAATCTCAGGACTGATAGGAAGTTCATAATCAGCATTCAAATATTGGGCAATCAACCTCTGTATCTGGTTAGGTCTTAATGAATAGCAAATCTCGTAAATTATCTCAATATCTTCAGCAGTATTCTTCTTCAATTGTAGTAGCTTAGCTGCTTGGAATAGATGCGTTAGACATATAGATCCTTCAGATACATCGTGTGATTTACACCATTCTTCTAGTCTAGTAACGTTATAATTGAGTTGCAATCCTCGCTTCCAAGATAAAAAGTTTCTTCTAACCAACAGATCATTGAAACAAGTGATATCAATGTACCTGATAAGCTCAGATATAGTGCTATTGATAATCTCTCGTTCAATCTTATAACTTTGCATAGCCCAGTAAATGGAATTCAAGAAACTCAAGAGATTGTCCATTTTGATTTCAGGACTATTTCCCATAAGTTTACTGAATAGAGGAGCTGATGCCAAACCTGATGATTCATTGGTAACAAAGCCTGGTAATGATTGAGACGCCACAACTGCAGGGACAGCAATTTTATCTAAAGTTTTTCTTAGTTTCTTCAGCCAAGTATGATAAACATTGAAGCCAAGGGATTCGAAATCCTCCTTGACAATAACAGCTAAACTGAGATACTCTTTGTACTCGACATCACCCATGACTTCAATCAGTTGTTCATTAGATACAATTAACGAATGAGCATGAGTAACAAATGAGTACATTTCAAAGACGTTTGATAACCAAAAGGCACCAGGGTTGATAACTTCATCATCCTTATAATCAATGATTAGATTTTGAATAGCTTGAAATACAGAAGTCAAGAACAGCTCTGACTCATGTATTAGTCCTAATCTCCACATGTCAGATAAAATGATAATCATAGCTCTAGCAGGGAAGAGAACTTCTTTATCGTGAAATTTAGCAGCTATACTACTGGGGGGAATATTCAATCCTGTGATTAAACCTTCAACGACTTCCTCGTGCAGTCTTTCATTGCATAGAATTGTCAGTAATTCATCATCTATAAGCTTAGAATCTAAACCTCTATTGGCTTCAATGGCTCTACCAGAAACCGAATTGTTGCCAGCAACAGAAACTGGTCTGGCTTCAATATCAACTCCAGGACCAGACCCTGAAATATTCCAACTGTTTCTACCTCCTCTTTTTAAAGGTGAGGCACTAGAGATCATGGCCCCGGCTGCGCCACCTGCTGCACCAGCCACTCCAAGGGCAGCGACGGCTTGTGCTGAACTAAGCTCAGCATTCAAGCTGGCGATTTCTGTCTTGAGATCGTTGATAGTTTGATCCATTGTGCCTCGCGATTCCTTTTCCCTTTCTAAAGCTTCTTTGGTCGCTGTCAATTCCTCAGTGATAGAAGAAAGCTGAGTTTCCAATTCAGTCATACTGGCTTGCAGGGCAGTAATTTCTTCATTCAGTCTAGTTTTCTCTTGCTCGTTAGTTGCTATGGTTTGATTCAATTCTGCAAGTTCTGCTTCATGTGTTTCTCCTAGCAGTGCGATCTTATTAGTAAATTCCACTTCTCTAGTAGCTGCTTCTTCTGCAGTCACTTTGCTCGTCTCTAAAGCATTACGAAGCTGGGCAATTTCCAATTGTAAAGCCTTGTTGATCTCTGTTTTACCTGCCAAAGACTGTGTTAGCTCCACGACCTTATTTTCCAATCTACCGGAGATTTCCTTGAAATGGTTCACGCTGCGAGCTTCAACCTTAAGTTGTTTTAACTCTCTCACAGCCATTTTACGTCTTAAACAGCATTGAATATACACAGTAGCCCATAAAGTGTTTTTGAAATTTCTGCGGTAAGAGAATCCTCTCCAAGCAGTTTGAATACTGCGGGCAGCAGCCTCCGTGCGGCCTGCGAGAATTCGGGTTCTGGTCAAGTGGCCACGCAGAAAAGCTTGAAGCAAAGTGAGAGCACGCAAGGTATCAACAAATCGTTGTCGCGCAAGATATCCTCTTATGCCAGATTGAATAGCAACAGCAGCGCGTGTTTCTTTCTCCTTCTGGT
The DNA here is from genome assembly GCA_001599295.1 of Sporopachydermia quercuum. Taxonomy (NCBI): domain Eukaryota; kingdom Fungi; phylum Ascomycota; class Sporopachydermiomycetes; order Sporopachydermiales; family Sporopachydermiaceae; genus Sporopachydermia; species Sporopachydermia quercuum. The sequence continues at coordinate 1,748,555 of BCGN01000001.1, read as the reverse complement.
ATCTTACTCTTGCCAAGTGACCTCTCAATACAGCCTGCAATTGAATATGACTCTCACGAGCAGCGAGATATCTCCTCCGGTAGTAAAGTTTTCTGAGATTCTTTTGAATCAACACAGCACATTCAAACACACGACGAGACCTCAAAGATTCTAAGTAAGCAAGCATACCCGCTTTGAAGAAAATCTTACTGTTACCGAGCTGATACCTTGAAGCATCCTCAACAGTTGCCTTTAGAATACTATCGCATCTAGTTTTATAATCAGGAGACCATAATGATGAATGAACAAGCATATAGTATCTTTCAGCAAACTCTTCATATGTCCATCTAGTAGGAAACCCAGCGCAAGAAATACGAATAGTTTCTAATACCCCACAAGCTCTTAACTGAGATAAAACCATTAATGGATCAAATAGCCAAGCAGCTCTCTCTTCATTAGGTTTGATACATCGAATATAATGAGCGTTTGTGGAATTGATAGTTAACATCAAAGATGCCAATGATGATTTGAATATCGATCCTAAAGTAGGTTTCTTGTTTCTACCTCGAGCAACGCTTTTAGCAGGTCCGGCACTAGAAGAATCGGGAACCGGTTCATGGCCAAAACCCATACCAACATCAATCATTTCTTTCAGTAGATCATCAACCGAAGACTTCAGTGTGTCCAGTTGGCCCTCAGAAACGGTGTCGCGATTCTTCTCAATGAACCCTTCATTGTCATATGTCACATCAAGAGCATAATGAGATACGACAAACTTTGTTTGACCAAATCTAGGTTTCTTAAAAACAGCCTCGGTAGGTGGTTTAGCTAAAGAAGAGTATAATTTGGTGATCCAACTCTCATCATTACCAGCAGGCAAACGAGATTCTTCATCAAGAAGAGATAAAATACCAATTTTACCTTCAATCAAGTCAATACAAGGTTGATTGTCTGAGAAATCAATAAACTGCCATTCAATTTCTTCCCTGACGTATTCTTCTTGCTCCAGCTTAAATACATGACGATTGAACTCCTGCTGTAGTTTCTCATTAGCATAGTTGATACAGAATTGTTCAAAGGAGTTCTTTTCGAAATGTTCAAATCCATAAATATCCAAAACACCAATAAAAGATTTGGCTGCTTCTGAAATTTCAGAAGGACATAAATCAACGTTAATATAATGAACCAACCAATCAAACAAGCAAGCATAAATAAACTTAGCTACAGAATCTCTTGCAACTAATGCCTGTCTATGATTTAATGAAGAAACGATCTTTTCTGATCTTGTTGTTATTTGTTTCTTAATAATCCATTTAGAAAAAGCAGTAGGATCTAATCCAAGTAAGTTACAAGCAATAACGAGACTTGGTTCGTCAGAATTCAACACAGCGTCGTTTCTTGTAGGAGTTATATTAATGTTACCAATGTGAAGAATACCAGCCAAGATTTTGAAGATTTTCAATTGTTTCTCTTGGTCAATGCCAATAAGTTCTAAAGCATTCTTGGTGACATTGAATTCTTCACCATCATCGATATTGGGTATAGTTATATCACCACCTTGGTTAAGATATACAAATTCTGATGCTGGCTTAATACTGAACTCTTTCCTGGAGTCATCATCAAGTCCAGCACATAGTTGATAGAAAATGTGATAATTTCTTTCGGTTTTGGGTTGAAAAACAATTCTTGATCTCTCTAGTAAATATGTTCTGATTTTAGCTCCAATGATAGCCTTTTTGTTATCAAACAAAATCTCTAGATATTTCCCGAAACGCGATGAATTATCATTTCTAGTAGTTTTGGCATTACCAAAAGATTCCATGATAGGATTTGTAGCAAGTATTTGCTTTTCAACTTGGGACATTGGGTGAGCTCTTGATTGTAATGCAGATGAAGAAGTATAACCATCATTAGACTCTTCAGGATCAACAGAGGCCAAATATCTCATAATATATTTTGCACTAACAGTTTTACCAGCACCACTTTCACCGGATACAATCACTGTTTGATTTTTGCCATCTCTATTCATAGCAGTGTAGGCTTCATTGGCAATAGCGAACAGATGTGGTTCTTGTTCTGCGCGATTTGTTCTAGAGTATGTCTGAATAATATCATGGGAATATAAATGATCTACTCTTTGAAAAGGATTGGTAGCAATTAAAACAATACCAGAGTAAGTGTAGATGTTTAATCGGCTATATCTCATTTTAATAGCGTGTAAAACAGCGGGCTCGTTGAGATATGATAGATTTGTTAGATCTTCAGGTGCTTCTAATAATGGAGGATTTCGTAAGGGAGGTAACTTTTCGTTATTTTCATCCAAATTGTCTGTGGTAATTGTAATTGGTTCTTCATTTTCTGATTTATTATCACGAGTTAATATCAGCTCATATTGCCCATTTTTCTCTTCTACTGAGCTGATTTCAACTCCCACCCAGCCTAACTTGCTGTCAGGGTACCAACATTTGGTACCTGGTTCAACCTGGGTCGACATTACTATGATCCGTTACTGACTGGTGAGAAGGCCCTTAAATTTCTTTTGATTAAAAAATCACGTAGAAGGAAAGCTGGTTCGAGTTTTGTTGCAATGAGGTTGTTCTGTAATTCTAGTTGATACTTGTTGATGCTTGCCCGTATTTCTTGTCCTTCTCTTTCACAGATGTGTTTGACGCGTCTGCAAACGGAAGTTATTGATCCATCAAATGAAATAAATGAATTCAAGATTGTAATTGCAGTATAATGAGAATAACAACCAGAAAACACTTTTTAAGTCTTCAGACAGTTCGTAGAAGTCAATGATTACTCAGTTGAATGAAGATCCTCGTCTCGATCGCTACTTGTTTGGATTCTTTTCTCGATTTCTTATTGAAGAAAAATGGGCGAATTTCGATGAAACCGCGAGATAATTTGGGTTTTGAGGGATCTCAACTTCTACTGCAATATCATGCAATATTAATGTATAATTGAATGCGAACCTGCGAACTTGGGTCCTGTAAGCACGGTTGAACGTAAATGTAATTCTTTTCTGTATGCATGTACATGCAGTAGAGATTCTTAACAACTTTATCTTTTGGGCACCATGTCCTACCAAATGTCACACTAAATTGTATGTACCCAGTGGTGGTATGTTTTATGTTTTGCATGTACATAATGGAAAATGAGTATGGATATGAAAGCTGCATGAACAGTACGTAAATATTACATGAATATGACTGGAGATACCGCACACATAGTGGAGTCTTCAGGTGGAAAATGTAGATCCGATTGTCTGTAAGTTGCAAAAAAATTTTGCATAAGTAGACTGGGAACCTTAGATTTGTTCGAATGCTTTATTTGAAGAAAGGAATGTAAGTTGGTAGTACAATTATATCGTCTGAAATCAAATTAGGGGGGTTGACGAAAGATATTACTGATTTGACTTGAGGTTGTCCATTTGAAACCTGTCCCCATAGTAACTCGCAGGTATTGATAACGAGATAATAAAAGTAATCGACAACTTCAATGAAACACTTTTCATTGAAGACAATTTAATGGTGTTTCTAGAAGGTAATAATTTAATATCTAAGCTTGGTTGTTATGGCAAATCCTAATAAATCTTGAGATAATCAGTATTATAGAGATCCCGAGATACTTCCCAATTTGAGCAACCACTCAGAAAAGCGCGTCAGTGTCATGTGACTTGCCATGTCGGGAAATTATACAGGTTCGTGTTTGGCTAAATCGAGGAAATCCCATACATTATTATAAGGGAATCGGGGCTATCGATTGTATCGATAGTATCGATCGGCTACTCATGAACATGCACTAACGAGTAAGCCATAATAAGAATAATGTAAAACACTAAACATAGAAACCAGCATTAGTCTGATTTGAAGAGAAGAACTGTTCTTTTGGTTGAGGGATTTGGTGTTGTCCTTTATATTTAAAAGGTGTCTGAAGTTGACCATTATTAATATTGTATCAATAAATCCATTATTGTAAATGCTTGTCTCGATTGTAGCCTATTAAAAATTATAGCATATTGAATTCCAAACTGTTAATTTGGATTCGATGGAAACGCACAAAGTTATGGAGTTATATTGTGTAAAAAGATTGTATAATAACTTGGGCTGATCAATCGTAAGTAAATCAGATTCCACCATGCCTCAATGGAGTATCATTTTGATTTCAGCTAAATTGGCTATTAAGCATTGTTCGATCCGTGTATGCTTTTATTTTACTTTGGGCATTGAATTACAACGCATATCAGGTGGTTTCCAATAGCGTCCTTTGTAGTTCGAACTAGAAAATAAGATAAGCATTGAACAAAAAAAATCGTCGTCTTCTATCAATCTCATACTGTCAAGCAAAAGAATAACAGATTTAATACCTCTCAACTGGATTTTTATTTTCAATACTTCAAACAAAATTCATAAGCTCTTTTAACATTTAACAGGTTAGAAACTTACTACTGTTCAGATATGTTCATGGCCACGCATATAAAAATATCTTCCCATTATACTTTCTTTTGTTGCATTTTTACCACATTGTCATTGTGCTCTCCAACTTATACCTAGTACTTTGTCTCTTCTAACTGAGACTCTCTGATATATTGCCAACTTTGTTATACTTTTCAAGGGTTTGCATTTCATATTGGCTTGCATCATATTTGCCGCTGTAAAATCAGTGCTATAAACTAAGGTACCCATTCTCCACTCAGTATATTCCATCTTTGTCATAAGAACGGTAGATAACCATCAACGATCAACATCTCATCTCATCTCAGCTCATCTCATCTCATCTCTGTTATGCTCGTTCATCTTTGTTCTATGTTTTCCGACTCGGAGCTCAATTTTCAACACTTAGAGTGGAAATGTGGGGTGTCGGCATTAGGTTAAACCTAACAAACTTTAATTCTTCAATGAACTTTTTATGTCCTAACATAACTAAACTTATTGGCATTGTAAATATCGATCTGTTTCATCCTCCAGTCAATCAAATATAAGTTGCTACATATATATTCAAATTTGATTCAAATTGCTTTAGATCATAACCTTTGAGGCATGATTATTTTGACTTTCCTATTTATTCTGGCAAAGTGAAAACAGAAACTGACCCTCCTGCCTTTCCTCTCTTGATCTATACAGTTAATTATCCCCTCAGATGCTCTGCCCCACACCAGATCCGAACGGAGATAATTACCCCAGACTTCAAATGCTAATTAAGCTTCAAGGGCCAATTTCTTTCAATAGATATGACACCGTCTCGGTCTTGATACTGAGCATAACCTATTGGATTATTATGAAATTCAGAATACTGGGGTTCAGTTGCTTAGTATATCAGGTACCAACAAGATGATAGACTGGAAGAGAAGAAAAGGTGAGATAAAAGTCAAAGTAGAATCAATAGCTAACTGATGTTCAACAGGAATGGTAGACCTGATTGATTCAGTGATCACTGAACAAAGAGATAATAATAATCAATTGAGAAGTAGCTAGTAATGGTTGCTTGTTTCAATGTGAAATACTAGCGGCTGAAAACTATTGGCCTCGTTTAATGTATTGTTTGAAATTACCTTTATCGGCATAATTATTTTTTACTTGTTCACCTGTTGATGATCCGTCTCGGTTGACGGATTATGCTATAGGTTGGTTTATTTATATATAAAGAGAAATGAAGTACCGCCGTTGATATTGATGATTATATTGAGAGTAAATCATTGAGATTAATTCAAATCAAACGTTAGAGAAATCAACTCGCAGTAGTAGTCATAACATCATACATTGTAATTGAAGTAAAGTGACTATTAGCATACTGAGATTTAATTCTTATTACTGTACAATGTTTTCTTCAAAATCTATTCCTAATGTAAGTATGGCCAAGAGATATTTTATTATTAATATCATCGCCTAGAATATACTAATCTAACGATTATAGATAATCGCAAAGAATGGGACTCGATTGATTTCCACTTCTTTGAAACAAGCTGTTAAGGATGAAATCCCAGCTAGACTGGAAGCGTTCAAAGAACTGAAATCTACATTGAGTGATAAGAAAATCGGTGATGTTACTGTTGCCAGTGTTATTGGAGGAATGAGAGGTTTGAAATCACTAGTTTGGCAATCATCAGATTTAGATGCAAATGAAGGTATCAGATTCCATGGAAAGACAATTGAGGAATGTCAATCATTTCTTCCAAGAGGTGAAGGAAAGAATGGACAGATGTTGCCTGAGTCCATGTTTTGGTTCTTATTGACTGGCAAAGCACCAACAGAGCAACAGGTAAAGGATTTGAGTAAGACTTTGGCTGAGAATGGTAATTTGCCTGATTATGCTATCAAGTTACTCGACAGCTTACCAAAAGATATGCATCCTATGACTCAATTTAGCATTGCAGTTGCTGCCTTAAATAAGGACTCGTTATTCTCTAAAGCCTACCAAAGAGGTATCAGAAAGACTGAGTACTGGGAATATGTATTTGATGATTCATTGAATCTAATTGCCAAATTGCCTCAAATTGCTGCTAAAATTTATCAGAACACCTACGCTGGAACCAGTGAATTGGTTAAGGGCATTGATACTAGCAAGGATTTATCATACAATTATGCTAGGATGATTGGTTTCGAAGAAAAGGGTGGATTTGTTGATGCATTCAGATTATACACAGCTTTACATGGTGATCATGAAGGTGGAAACGTTAGCGCGCATGCTACACATTTAGTTGGTTCTGCATTATCGGATCCTTATCTTTCCTATTCTGCTGGTTTGTTGGGGCTGGCTGGTCCTCTTCATGGTTTAGCGGCTCAAGAAGCTTTGAGATTTATCCTTACCATGCAAAAGTCTCTTCCTGCGAACTATGTCGATAAAGACATTGAACAGTTCCTCAATGACACTTTGGCATCTGGTCAAGTAATCCCTGGTTATGGACACGCTGTTTTACGTAAACCTGATCCAAGGTTTGATGCTTTGATGCAATTCGCTAAGAATGACGAGACCATTTCCAACGATCCAGTTTGGCAATTGGTTCACCGTACTTCAAAGATTGCACCTGGTGTACTGACAAAACACGGAAAGGCTAAGAATCCTTTCCCCAATGTTGATTCGTCCTCTGGTGTTTTATTCCATCATTTTGGTATCAAGAATACTGATTACTATACTGTTACATTCGGTGTCTCAAGATCATTAGGTCCTCTCACTCAACTAATTTGGGATAGAATTTATGGTCTTCCAATTGAAAGACCCAAATCTGTTACATTTGAAGCTTTGAAAAATTTGTAGTTCATATTATCATATTGGTTACGGTCTACATAGTTAATAAATAAAAAGTAAACATTCAATACCCAGCGCCTTAGTCTATTCATGTAACTGGGAGATGGCTATATGACTTGCTTGTTTATGTGTATCAAAATTTAAGGTTTTTTAACTTGAACTTTATATCGAAGTTTTTCCGAGCGCCGAAGATGAAGTGTTCGTGAAGTAAAGCAATTATCCTTTTGAAGTTGTTCTTGTCGTAAATATGAGATAATCCAACTTACTACAAAATATATTATAATTATTCAATTATTGGTGCAAAACATGAATTACTTTAGTATTTTGAGAAACATACAAAAATGCCATAAAGATTTTTTACTTTAAAATAAAGTTAATGTTATTTCTCACAGATTTTACCTAATTAGCATTTTAATTTTCAAGTTCAGTAAGTTTCTTTCATATGCAAGAAAGTTAGCACTATTGCATTTATTTCGAGATATATTTCCCATCAAAGAGCCCGAATCATGTATGCTGCTTTCCTTGAAATCCGATTCTCCCATTACAGTGAATAACAGTCTGTGATTATTACTAAACTAACGATTAGATATAATGAAAAACCAGATGTCATCTATATTGTTTATTTAATTCGCAAATGAGAGTATGGCTCCAAGGTAAGTAAAGACCGTTTTTGACCTATTTATTTGCATTAAGCATACTGCCTTATAAARAAGTATTTACCATGTTGTGATGATTTCTCTCCTGTATAAAAAACTCAAATTGATTGTTGACTTGCTTCTAACTACAGGATCTATAAAATATTAGTCTTGTTTATGTTCAATTAGCTGGAAACACAATTCTGCCAATAAGAATATTCACCACGCGACCTTTACTAACAACAGCTGCCATTAATCTGGATCTATATACACCAGCTACTACTAAAGAACTTTCAATCAATATTCTACCCCCTACACAACTGAAATTAAATCAAAGAGCTGTACATAATCTATTGAATTCTATCAAAGTCCCATTGGTAAGGCTATTTCACCAAGTACCTGAAGATGATTTGCTATCAGAAAGTAATCGATACATCTATAAGATTGAGATAGAAGGATGGCAGGTGAAAGTTGTGATGAAAAAAAGATGGTTAACTGATTTCAGAGCATGGTCCAGAATGAGATCAGCTGGTGTTGAGAAATCTTGGAAGATTTTTGATAGCTCTGAAGATATAATAAAGAAAGAAATCAATTGGGACAAAGTTCAACCACAAGAAGAAGATGCCACATCAAATCAAGAGCTTCCAGGGGGACTTCTCATTAGATCTGAAGAAAATGAGGGTGAGGAAGCGTCTATTCAGATACTCGATGACGATGAAGATACTGAAGTAGGATCCAAAGCAAAGATTGTTAGCGATGTAAATTATTATCCTACAGAACTTTTAGGAGATGGCGTCGACCTGTATGTCTATGACTTAGGAAAATCGCATAGAACGAGAACGGGAACGAAAGAGAAGGAGACAAATCGGTGAGATCAAGGGCATTTTTAATATTTATATATAAATTATTACAAGATGTGATACGCCAGTTAGTTTATGAGAGTACTTATTGCGACTGTGAGAATATCGCAGAACAATGCCAAAAAGTTTGCTAGCAAGTGCCAACTTATCCCATATTAGGACTATCTATATTCAGATACATGAATCAAACAAGTTTCATTAATGTCAATCACGTACTCGTAACTGATTTCTCACGTTTTAAAGGTAATTCATAGCACTCAGTTTACGTCAGTTTGAAAACCTGCCAGGAAGAAAGGTAGTTGCGAGGTATTCAAATATACCTAGCATCTGGACTGAGAACCTTTAACTATATCTTTGTGCTTCATGAACAACGGACGAAATTTTTTTTTGCACCAAAAATCTCCAACTTCCTTACATAATCCAGTACTTATAATTCTCTTTATCTGACCAGGAGACATTAGGAAACAAAATTGAGTAGCATAATTCAATAAGTTAATAATATGTTAATTTTATTCGCTTTTGTATGGAATACAGCTAAACTAGTCTTTGCTCAAACCGTTCAACTATCAGCTTATAGCTCATTTCTTCTTATTTAGAACTTCTATTATTTGGAGCGGAAGTTCTTCCCAATAAACTCATTCATATTCTATTCGACTAATATATTATGGAGCAAAGATCTAGATCTAAGTATAACCTTCTTTTCATCAAGCTTCAATCCAAATATAAACGATACAGAACAACCTTACCAAAGACGAATGATTTATACGTAAGCCACATTTGGCTGAGAAAGAATCATACCGGTGGGTCACCCGATTTTGAACTGAGAGAGCGTGCATTGCCTGGCGTATAAAACCAGAAAAAATGGTCGCATAGAACCATTATAACTGTCGTAGTATTTCTTGGTAATTGTTCGAGTAATGAGACTTCTACGATTATTGAATTTGTCACGAGATCTCTGTATTTGCATGATCGAGCATCGAAACAAGTCATAGTATACATTAGTTCTTGATGTCAGACATGCATGTCCTTGTACTAATTTTAGGGAAACGGACGATGACGGATGTCAATTGAATACGATGAACTAACACGCAGTACTAGAGAATACATTTCAGCTTCTCGGATAAGAATAAAACATAACACCATATCAGACTGGACTTCAATCGGTGGTTTTGAAATAGGTGAAAGCAGACTGTTGATATAGCAGTATTAATAATACTTGAAGATACTTGTCAATTGAAGTATACCTGTCGAGTATGATGATTTCTAGCGAATACTCCCGTCCAATACCTAGCTACATACTGATCACAATAAATCTATTAAATTTGTCATACTACTTAACAAAATCATTGGAAAATCTGTTTCTCTGTCATATATTGATTGCTGTAGTAATCGATTCATCTCCTTCTAAACCAAACACATTTTCCATAGCAATCGAAAACAATTTTCACTTTTCTCTTGTCCCATTCGGGAAATAAGAAGAATCAAACCTTAAACTTTTCACTTCCTAAAAAGGCTATTTTCAGTACTAATCAACTCATAACATGCGGAGAGCAAAGATAAATGAAAGAGAGAAGGAGAAAAAGAATGGTTCCTTATTTGATTGAAATAAGTTATTGATGGTGAGAATAGAGATCGAAACAAAAATTGTAAACATATGAGACGTATTGATGAGATCAAAAGCTCAAAATTAATGTGGCCCAATCATATTATTTCAGTAGAAATTAAGTATATGAAAGAATGTTGGTTTAACATTTGGCGTGTGCATTTTAGCCTGATATGCCTATCGGTCAATAGTTAACAAAGTGTTAGAAAGTAAATCTTAGTAGATCCATTAATATAAATTGTAAAACATTGTTCAAAACGTCGAGTGAGATCTTGATAACCACATTTCTTTATCTATTCGAGAACAGTGATGACAGAACAAAATAGATGCCCGAATACTGAACTGTCATAAGTATCATATGAGCTTCACTATGTAGTAATAAAGTTACAATTTTCCCTGCAGGATGAAACAAAGAACAACTAGAACACTTTCGTGTTTTTGGTCAATTCGTATTTTTCACAAGATTGATAATTTACCTTCGTCGTTTCTATTCTGATAAAGAAATAGCTACAGCTCAAATTGAAAGTTCAGACAATCAGAACCTGTATCCTCATATTCTTACTAGTTATCGTTTTTGCAATTCACAGGGGTTTTCTTTTTTTAATGCAACCCATACCAATTATTCCCTTCACAGTGTTGATTTGAGTGCTCGTTATCTGTGCGCAGTAAAATGATCACGAACATGAGCTCTCATTCCATTATTTCACCAACCAAAAGGAACTCAACCACGTCACCATCCACTCAATAGTCACAATCAAACTAGGATCATCTCTTACAATTGCAAC